>CM052356.1:21241727-22459291 GCA_028551475.1 Casuarina equisetifolia
CTATGTCTCTGTATACGAGAAATTCTTGATCAAATGAAAAATATCTCACCAAATATGATGATATTCAGGTTAAAACCTCGAGAAGAGTATAGGAAATAAAACGTTGCTAATCAGCAATAGTTCCAAACATAAAAACTAAGGTAACATCCTCTTCTAAAGTTTCCAGAATTTCTTATAATCCTCAAATTTCCCAACTCGAACAAAGCCACCTTAGCATTGGGAAATCATGGTAGAAGTGATCATCCAAAAAACCACAAATAAGTTAAATGTCATGTTAGCTGAGAATAAATACCTGCACAGTTGCTGTATTCTCATCTGTGTGGTTTTGTGAGCATTACCTAAACTATAGTTTGTTGCTTAAATATTATTAAACACTCACGGTTAGGAAGGAAAACAAGTGTTAGCATATCTTTGTGTTGATTGAAATAACTTACATCTTTACGCACATTGTTATATACCTTTGTATGTTTACATGATTCATGCCTATTATACATTAAACTTAGTTGATTGATTGTTGGTATACCTATATAATATTTGTGATATCATTTTTCGCTGTTTGAGAAAAAAGAGAACAATATATAGAACAATATATATATATATATCTTTTGTATTGCTAGGTAGTTAGAAAAGTGTTATAAATGATATATTATTAAAGTCTAGGTTAAGAAATATGAATTACATTGAACTCTAAATCATATTGAAATATCCCCATATTTTGACTTTTTCTAATTGAAAAAAAAAAAGACACATTTGTGGTTATGTGTGGTTGACACCTGTTAATTTGTCACAAGACATGTAGCCTTGTGGTGTTTAGATTCCTTGGGTTGTAAGGAATCTATGGTTAGGTGGCGTGCACCTTGGAAAGTGGTGATTTCTCTAGGCTTTGTGCAAATATAATTCTTCTTAATTGCTTTTGATTAAGAGAAGGGTGGATGCAAATTTTGAATGAGTCGAACTAGCCTTGAACAAAAATGGTGTGCAAATTGTCTCTTCTTTTTCCCTCTCTCCCTAATTGTGTAAATTGTATGTTTGTTTAATTTATTGAAATTAAAATTGGATTTCTTCATTCATTTACAATCATTTTATATTTGCATTATACACACAATTAGCAAGCAAAATGGATAAAAGATGCCAAAAAGACCAGAACCTAATTTACACCCCCCGCCCCTTTCTCCTTCTCCACCACACACACACACAACAAAAAAAAGGTTACCCATAATACTTACAATTAGTTTGTTATAATAGATTTGCGCCTATAAAGTTGTATTTAAAAGGACGTCTTTCTTCTTGGAAGTAATTTTTGAATCTTAAGAACTATAATTCAATTGTTTTAATTATTAAGAGGTGAAGTGTCTCCCGTACGAGGTTAGTCGTGGTCGCTAAACGGATGTGTAACGTGAAGTTTTGTTGCCATTGTTGTTTCTTGGTCCCCCATTTTATGCCAATTGAGGGAAACCTTTTTCCTTCGGATGAGAGAGAGGGAGAGGAGCTTTTGTTTCTTCTTCCATGGCCTCCTTTGTGACCATCTCAACCACGGTTAGCTAAAAAAGCTTCATTTTCATTTGATTAGCCACCACATCAGCAAATGGTGGAATTGGAGGTCACAGCATAGCATCACAGGTGCAGTCATATTGTCTTCCAAGACCTTCGAGAAGACCAATTTTCTTGGTAGAGTTAGAGAGTGGTTTTTCAATGGATGAAAGTTGATACAGAAATATTTAAAAAGATAATGGCATTCGATGAGGGTTTTTGTTCCTTTTCGAAGGCCATGCAGGTGGGTTATAAGTTGGAATTCTCTTGCCTCAATTTGTTGTGCAAAGAGATGAAATTGTTGTCTATAATTCTAACAAGGTTTCAAGCCCAAGTACATGGCCTAAAACCTACTTCGAAGGTGTTTGAGTACCTGTGACTTCACCAAGCTATCAGATTAATTCCATGCTTCAGATTAACCTTTTCGGTTTCACCATCACGAGGACTTTAGACAATGCTAGTACCGTTCTAGTGCGGAATCCTAGAACCTTTTGATGGCAAGCGAGGAGGTGATTTGTTTCAGCCAGGCAAGTAATTATTCTCTTAAGAGTTCTACTTTTACAAAGTTGGATACTGTTGAAGATTGTTTTCTATCTATGATATATTTTTTCTATATTGTAGGATACTCAATATAGTTTTTCTATATTGTAGGATACTAGGGCTTCCTTGTACAAGCCTTACTTTTTGTTTATATATAGCCTCTTAGGTTATTATGTTCTTCATAATAGTCACACATTAAGAGTTCTTTTATTTACAACTTTGTCTTCTCTTGTAACTAGTTTTAGTTTTACTTGATCAATAAACAAGTTTTTCTTCCAAATGTGCAAGAGTTCATCAAATTCTTCATGGTATCAAGAGCCTAATGATTTTGTGGGGTTCTTCATTATGGACTGCATAGAGTTTTATGCCATTTGAGGTTTTTTCCTGCACATAGTTCTAGCCTTACAATTCTGCCTGGTTCGGATTGATTTTTGCTTTTGAAGACGGGATTTCTTAGACAAGTTTTCTTGCTCTTGTCCATTAATTTTATCTCGTGTTTTTTGGTCTTCTGAATGGAAAACAAAAAGAAAGGTGCAACCTTTATTTGGTTTTCTTTATTTTTGGGCAAAAAGGTGCAATCTTTATTTGGTTTTCTCTCTTTGGTGGAAAGAATTGTGCTTTGTTTATCGGTTTTGACTCTGCTTCACACCAAAACCTTGGAATTTTCTTATATTCCTTTTTCTTCCGCACTTTGTGACTATTTGATTTGCTATTGTGATTCAAATATCTATTGAACAATTATTTTTCTTAGAGAATTTTCTGGCTTTGTGCTTCTCATAGTTCTTTTATCAAACACTTGGTGTACTTGATTTTATTTGCTGTATTTTCCATTGCAAAACGACATCACTATCTCATGACTATCATGTCATTTAGGATTTTTGGCAAGCGTAAATGTGAGTATTGTGGACACAAAGGACATCGTAAGAAAAGTTGTCATCGTCTTAAGAGGCCTCAATATGAGTATTGTTAACTTTTTAGACATAAAAAGAAAGCTTGTTATAAGCTTAATGGCTATCCTCTAGGTCACAAGAATTTTGCTGGTAACTATACTGTTAATTTAGCCATTGTTGAGCATAGTCCTTGTACTTTCACCCCAAAGCAATATGATTGCATTATCCATCTAATCAAGAAGGACTATGGTAGGACTTCTCATGCTAATGAAATAGGTATTCCAAAATCTTTTCCTTATATTTGGATTATAGATAATGGAGCCAGTGATCATATTACTACTGATTTTAATTGTTTAGAATTTATTGTTAAATGCATGTCTAAGTCTAGATCTATTAAATTGCCAAATGGAAAACTAACTCAGGTTACCCACACTGGTTCCATACCCTAGCCAACAGTCTGAAATTGCACACGGTACTTTACTCTTATAATTTCAAATATAATTTATTATCTGTAGTTAAATTCATTGTTGAGAATAATTATTTCATGATTTTGTTTGTTGATTTATGTGTGTTTCAGGACCTCTCTATAGGTGATATCAAAGGGATTGGTAAAATACAACGTGGACTTTATTTTTTTCTACACCCTAAGAATAACCATGTTAGCCAATCTTCTAGTACTGCACCTGCCCTTTCAATTACTTCAACACATAATAACCTTAGTTTTCAATTATGGCATTTAAGACTTGGTCATATGTCTTCATCTAAATTTAAATTTTTGAATAATTTCAAAGATTTTCCATCTTCTGATTTTCATTACTTAGTTTGTCTTGTTGCTAAGCAAACACGTGATCCATTCACTGTTCGCATTAAGAATGTTAAAAATCTTTTTGATTTAATCCATGTGGATATTTAGGAACCATATCATGCCCCCAATCATGATGGTTCGAAATATTTTTTAACCATCATTGATGATTTTTCACGAGGGACCTAGACTTTCCTCATAAAACATAAGACTGAAACAGTATCACATTTAGAACGTTTCTTTAACATAATTAAAAATCATTTTAACATTGGAATCAAATGCATTCGTTCTGATAATGCAACTGATTTTTTTAATCCACCATGTGACAAGTTGTTTTCCTCACAGGGTATAATGCATGAGAGCTTATGTGTATTTACCTCACAACAGAATGGTCTAATAGAACGTAAGTATCGCCACTTATTAGATGTTGCACGGACATTAAAATTTCAAAGTCACATGTCCAAATATTTTTGGGGCGAGTGTATACTCACTGCCACACATATTATCAATTGCATTCCTTTTTCAATCTTGCATGTAAAATCTCCTTATGAAGTGATTCATGGGAAAGCTCTTAACCTCTCAAGATTTCAAGTCTTTGGTTGTCTTTGCTATGCTTCAGTAGTAAGGCACAAAGACAAATTTACTCATCGAGCTATTCCTAGTATTTTCATGGGATACCCTTTTGGGCAAAAAGGGTATAAACTTTATGACATTGAAAAAAAGAAATTTTTATGTGTCATGATGTTCATTTTCATGAAAATGTTTTTCCTTTTACAAACATAGAGACTAGGTCTCATTCTTCAAAATTCCTTGTGATGCCATCTCCAAATGAGGAGCTTGCACACCAAGATATCAGAGTTAACCCCAATTCAAATGCTCAAGTAATCCTTCTTACATAATCAGATCTCATTCCTAGTACTGCTACATTAGATATTACCACTTCTAGTACATCAAACAACTAACCCAATGATTCCAGTATATCAAACAACCCACCCAATGATTCTACCTTGGAGATTCCAAATCCCCCTTCTACATTGCCTCTTGTTTTCACTTATAATGAGACAGAGGATGATCCTTCCTTACCAACCATGCCTGATCCCATAGTCCCTCCATCACTTTCTAAACGATCTACTAGAATTTCCAAGCCACCATATGGACTCGAGATTGTGTCTGCAACAACGTTGTCAATCCATCCATACAGTACCCCATCTCTGACTATGTCTCTTATACACATTTACCCATTCCACATCAATACTTCATAACAACCATTTCACTTGAGATAGAACCACTATTTTACCATGAGGCAGTTAAGGATTCTAGATGGTGAGATGTCATGGATCAGGAAATAAAAGTATTAGAATCAAATAGAACATGGGAATTGGTAGACCTACCACCAAGGCGAAAACCCATAAGATGTAATGGTATATAAGATAAAGTATCATGCTGATGGGAGTATTGAGAGCTTTAAGACTCGTTTAGTAACGAAAGGTTATAGTCAGACAAAAGGAATCGATTATCATGAGACTTTTTCTCCTACAGTAAAATCAGTGACAGTTAGAAGTGCATTATCTATTGCTTCACAACGTAAATGGACTATTCGACAAATGGATGTTCATAATGCATTTTTACATGGAGATTTAGATAAGGAAGTACATATGAAACCACCACCTAGGAGTCCTTTTGAAGAGGGGTCTAAAGTATGTCAATTGAGAAAATCTTTGTATGGGTTAAAGCAAGCTTCATGACAGTGGAACGAGAAGTTTACAGAAGCTCTAATGTCTGCTGGTTATCGACAGTCATTGTATGACTATTCTCTTTTCACTAAATGACGAGCTGGTAATATTGTTTTAATGCTCATATATGTGGATGACATCTTAATTATTGGTGATGATACAAAAGAAATTGAAGCTTTGCAAGCTTATCTTTATTCTACATTTTGAATTAAAGATTTAGGGTAACTCAAGTATTTTCTTGGGATTAAGATCCTTCGAAATTCAAAGGGCATGCATCTCAGTCAACATAAGTATATCTTAAAATTGATTTATGAATTGGGACTATCAGCTATAAAGCCTATTGGAAATCCCATGGAGACAAATGTCTTATTCACTAGCTTGAAATATGATGAGTGAGTTCGTCAACAAATAAATGATCCACCATTTGAGAACATCTTAAGTTATCAGCAGTTGATTGGTAAGTTAAATTATCTAGACATGACATGCCTTGACACCGCTTTTCCTGTACACCTCTTAAGTTAGTTCATGCATGATTCCAAGCAATCCCACTAGGAGGCAGCTCTCCGCATTGTTAAGTATCTCAAAGGAATAGTAAGGCTTGGTTTATTCTTTCCTTCAGATGGTGATTTTCTCTTGTAAGCTTTCTATGATGCTAGCTATGCAAAATGCCCTATAACACGTCGATCCACTACTGGCTTTTATCTTACACTTGGACATTTAGTAATTTCTTGGAAAAGTAAAAAGCAACCAGTTGTGACTCTTTCTTCAACAGAAGCTGAATATAGGGCTATGGCAACCACTACTTGTGAGATCATTTGGGTGGTTGGTTTATTAAAAAATATGAGAATTAATGTTTCACAGCCAATGTTGTTATATTGTGATAATGAAGCAGTATAACAATTGATAGAAAACCCAATTTTTCATCAAAAGACCAAGCACATAGATGTTTCTTGTCATTTTATTCAAGAAAAAATACGTCATGACTTAATTAGCACAGCACATGTTAGGAGTAGTAACCAACCTGCAAATATTCTAACCAAGGCTTTAGGGACAAATCAACACTATCATCTCCTTACAAGCTTAGGGTCTTGGACTTCTTTTGACCTTGAACTTGAAAGGGGCGTTGAAGATTGTTTTCTATCTATGATATATTTTTTTCTATATTGTAGGATACTCAATATAGTTTTCCTATATTGTAGGATACTAGGGCTTCCTTGTACAAGCCTTACTTTTTGTTTATATATAGCCTCTTAAGTTATTGTGTTCTTAATAATAGCCGCACATTAAAAGTTCTTTTCTCTATGGCTTTGTCTTATCTTGTAACTAGTTTTGGTTTTACTTGATCAATAAAAAAGTTTTTCTTCCAAATGTGCAAGAGTTCATCAAATTCTTTAGATACATTGATGTGTACAAGGTAAGGATATGGTGATTTTTCAACCTTTGGATTTGCGGGATGAAAAACAAAGTTTAGAGAAAGAACAGGGAAATTTTGGTTGGAGAAAACGATTAACAGAATATTTGTATTGGTTAAAGAATTGAGGGATGACTAGAGAAGAAGAATCTTTTTGAGATGAACGGAAATACGCAATTGGCTTTGACACCTAAAGACAATTGCAATAAAAGGGAAAAAAAAAAAAAAAAGAACAGGTGTATTTGGCACAAAGATTGAACTTGTATTGAAAGTCACGTCGTGTAATTATAAAGTTTCATTTACACAACAGTTTAATAGAAATACAACTACTATCAGTTTATACAGCTCTTAACTACTAAATTGTTCTTGAAACTCATTTACACAACAGTCTAATAGAAATACAACTACTATCAGTTTATACAGCTCTTAACTACCAATGTTCGAGTCAAGTCTTGTTTAGTTGAACTGGAACTGCCTTCTGTTGCCGGGTCTTCTTGTTGCTTCCCTTTTGATGGCTCGGCAGAGTTGTCCTTTAGGCTCTTGTTAACGAGGTCAAGGTATTCTCTAGAAAACGTTCCCAGATCTGCAGAGAAAGCAAAATGGCAGTCCGTGTGGGTTGAATAGCTTGATGGACTTGGTTGGTAGCTAGTGTTTGGTGATGATTCTATATTGTGAACATCGTCAATGCCACTTTCGTCTTGAATTCCTCTCCTTCTGAATGTATGCGAGCTAAGGTCTTTCCTGTCAAAGATTCTCAACGCATGACGAATTCTTCTCCACTGTGAGCCTTTTGAATCAAAACGGATCAAGATTTTGCGTCTCTCTTTGTAAAAGAACCCACTCACAAATAAAATGATGGCTGCTACAGAAGCAACACCGACAATGAGGAATAGACCCCAAAAGCTAGCAAGGCTGAGACTGTCAGAAGTAAGCTGGGGAATGTAGTCTGGACAATTGATAACTTTCCCAAACCATGCATTTTCAATATCCTTCATTTCCTTCCTTCGGTCACATTCAAGATTGCCCTTGAACATCTGCAACAAGGGGGGAACCTCTTGGGAAGACCTTCAAGTCACAACAGCAAAGGAATCTACATGAGAAACAGCATGAATACACAAACAGGCACACATAAGAAACGAGAAAGCTTACAAAGCCAAAGCCATCAGTTTTGTAAATTGATGCAACCGTAGTGTATTTTGAACAATGCTCTCCCAAGAAGAGTTTCACGTAAGGGATTTCATCAAATGCAGCAGCTATACCGCCATTTGCACTTCCTTTGGACAAAAGTTCATCACATTCGTCTGTAGAATTGTACACTTTAAGCTTACTTTTGTCAAAATTCATTTGGATTAAGATTTCAGAAACAAACGAATCTATTTGGTATCCTACATACTCCCCTTTTTTTATAAGCTGATTGATATTAGTAAAAGTTGGTTGTAGATTTTGAACTGTTAGGAGTGACGTCAAGCTTGCAGTATAACTTTGTGTAAGTATGAGCACCACGAAAACCCATATGATCACCACAAACCTGGTATAGTTACTTAATATGGCCTCACCTGCAAATTACATTTAGAAGGGTCTAAGGAAAAAACTTACAAAGGAAAAAGGGATATAACAGTAACTAGAAATAAGGCAAGATTAATAGCTAAAAGATATAGTCGAGAAAAAGACATAAATTTTGATAAAACTTTTGCTTCTATAGTTTGAAGCTATTAGAACATCGTTAGTTTTTGCTTGTTTTAAGAATTTTACACTTTTTTAAATGGATGTCAAAATTGCATTCTTAAAGGAGTTAATTAAGGAAGAAAGTCTATATTTAAAATCCCTTGGTTTTGAAATACAAAAATAGCCAAGCCATGTAGTTAAGCTTTCAAAAGTTTTATATGGACCCAAATAAGCCCAAGGGTTTGGTATGAAAAGTTAAGTTACTACATGAGGATTTCACTAAAGTTAGAAAACTAAGGAAACGATAAATGTAAGTCTTAGAAGGCTAAACCACCTTAAAATCTCGTTGTTATTGGTGTGGATTGCTTGTTATTCAATGCAATTTAGTTTGAAGTTTATCTAATTAGTTGTGCTCTGGAATATGTTAGTATTTATTATGTTACAAATTTTATTGTAAGGAAACAACACAAGCAAACCATATGATTTAATTAGCCAACTCACCCCCTCCCCTTTCCTCTTGGATTGCCAAAAACCTAACACATTAATATGAAATGCCTCACCTAAGAATGAACAATTAATCAAGAAAATTATCAACAATAAATATATTGACATTGATCAATGATAACAATTAGTAGAAAAAGCAAATTTTAGCATGTTCCACATGTTTGATTCTACTTTTAAGAAAAGTAAGTAGTCTTCTGAAGGGGGAAAAGGAAAAATTCAAACTAGAGACTTTATCACAAAACAAACAAAAAAAAAAACAAAAAATTAACCATAAACATCCATCAGAATCAACGTCAAAAAATTAACCCATAGGTTTAAATCCAACTAGTTCAAACGTACATAGAAACACCTCTTCAAGTACCACTATTCTAAAATATAGAACCCACTACCAATGGATAGGTTGTTGAGAAGCTCAATTTGCAAGGCAAACATAATTTTAAAATAGTAGTTGAAGCTTTTTTAAGTGATGAGAACGTTAGTTAAGTTGAACTCCAAAAGGATTTATGCTTTTGAAAGAATACCCGTTACCGCCTTTCTTAGCTATCACCTATTGGCGAAATTATTTTCTGGAAGGCGTATTATTTCTAAAATATCCTCAAAAATGTTGAAACTTCTAAGAATTCAAGAACTCATGAAATGAATCCAGAATGTTCACTAACTCAATAACTCTTAATTGTATGAGAATATTCAAATTAGTTATAGAACTAAAATATCATGTATTAACCTAACATAGTCTTGAAATTAGATGTACAATAGACTAAGTGAAGCCAACTTAGCCAAATTGTGAATTTTTCCATAATCTAGCTTTCCCTTGTAAAAATGAATTTGCAAATAACTTGGAAGGAAAAGAAATCATGTCATTAATTTTGACTCAGACTATTTATTATATCGCCGCATCATGTGTGGATTTACATCCATGCCTCTAGGATGAAAGAAACAAAAAAAATAATAATAAAGAAAATTAAAAATTAAAACTAAGTACTGTGACTAGCATTAGGCCCCTTTGGTTACTTTGCCCTACAGAAAAGATAGGATGACAGTAATTATCCAAAAGAAAACCTAATAGGTGGCCATGTAGCCACACTAGATGAATAAAGGGTGATCGGATTGTCCATAAAGCCCAGGAGAAGTGAGAGGTAGGCTATAGCCACCTTGAAGAAAATAATCACTCCATAGCCATTACAGGAAAAGATATAACGAAGGCTCACGATCTAGCCATGGATCTCCACTAATGCTTACAGAGACTAGATTATGGATCTTAGGTCATAGAGGCTCCAGAAAAGATAAAGGGTGTCCACGCCCCAAAAAGAACATCAGGGGAGACTTATTGCGAGCAATAGAGTCACTGTAAGGCGGTCATATGAAGTCTTTTGTGAAAGAAATTTGCTCCATACATGTGTAAGCTATATATGAAAAGATACATAGATTTACTCTTCGGTTGGTAACTTGGGAAGGGCCTGCAAACTTTTCTGTATTTTGTGAAACTGAGGAAGGGAAAGGATGGGAGAAGAAGCAAGAGCCATGCCAAAGACTTGGGTGTACGTAGTGTTATAACTTCCGATTTCAGCTCTATATAAGTCAGTATTGTGTAGCCTACTTTTGAATCAACTGCTGAGAACTCCATTTGTATCTTTGAATAATTATCAGTAAAGCCAAATCCTTTGGCAAATCTTGTGTCTTTTACCGGCTTACCTTCAGTCAAAGCTGTGTATGTTCAATGTGGTTCTTGTCCTATTGCATCTTGTTAATATTCCTAAAGTAATCCCAACCTCACCCAGTTCTGACTGAAAGATTTGAGTTTAGGTTTCTTGCTTTAAAAAGATTGGCCTTGTTAAACCCCCATCTTGGTTATTTCTCCCCCTTTCTAGGTTGGTCTTTACATGGTCTTGGAGGTTGATTTGTCACAATCTGATCTGAAATTGTTAAATAGTTGATAATATTATACAAGATTCAATCACATTAGGATCACAATAGAACTAACAAAAAACATATAAAAGGAGATAACTTGAAGTTGTTATAAAATTCGGAGGGGTTGATTGTCACTTTTTTGAACTTTAGTAAATATAAAGCCGCAAACACTTTACTAAAAGTAGTAGATAGTTAAGCAGGCTTGATAACCATTTTTTTAATCTAGAAGAATCACAATTCTGTACTTTCTAGTTTCTATGAAAGATTTTTGTAGAGCTATCTTAGTCCTACAAGAACCACAAGTTAGTATCTGTGCGTGGGGTTTATTTCAAGTGCTAGAATCGCTTGCTTCTTGCCATCATGTAAGACTAAAGTAAATAAAGGAAACTTACGATTCGCGAAGACCATCGTCGAAAAGGCGAACCATAAGCTTGTCCCAATTTGGTGCAAGGGAGGTCCACGAAAATCATCATTTATTCGGTGTTCTAGAAGCCATACCACAAAGCCTACGAAGACAAAGAAACACCCGCTTGTCATCCAAAGGTCCCATGTTAAAGGCTTTAAGAACACCCATGCGTTTTTCCTCCTGTCAGCCATTGGCACCACCATCCACACTCCAGATTCCGTGTAGGGCAATGTGAAGTCCACAAACTTAGACCTGTTTGCTAGGATTGTTACATCTACCACTGCATCGAAGTTCTGTCAACAAGGTCATATAAAGAAGTTTAAGATTTTTGATAAGTTCTTCAACTGCATAATCAATACACAAGTATATACTCTCTTGTGCTTGTTTTCCAAATGTTATCTTCGTTTTTAGAAGTGGCAAGAAGATTTTTACCAACCTGAAGAAATACTTGGTAGACCAAATCGTTATAAGTACCAGCGCTTGTACCGTCAGGCTTTGCAAAGGGAATGAATTCGTAGCTAGTAGTGTATGGCAATTTTTTCATTACAGCATTGAAAATGTCTATCCAGTACCCAGTGACATTTGTTGTGTTAGTGTTGGGATCATGCGTCACATTAACGAATTCCTTAAAGGCAACGTCCACTGGAACTCCTATTTGCAGTTTCTTCCTGTTTGTTGGAATCGACGAACCTTTTGGTATGGAGATAGAATCACCCGGCCATATAATAGGTCCTAGCTTGTTCTTAGAAGTAGAATACATGCTTGTGTTCTCTAAATTCAATTTCCTAAGAAGTCCATTTTCTGGAGTCCAATATGCGGCCACCCTTTCTTTGTTACCATTAACATTAATTATCTCAAAAGTTGTTGATTGTAGTTGCCCATTAACAAGACTGAACTGCCCAGCAAGGCCTATAAATCTAGTCCTTGATAATGCCTCACGAAGTCTAGGACCATTTAGAGATACCTGAATGGTATCAAAATCAATTAAGTTTCTTGAAGCATTTGTCTGTTCAAAGCCAAGATTTTGGGTCCCAACTTCCTCGACTGCCCTGGCCAGTGCTGAGGCAGCATCATAAGCCCATAAGCCAACAATATCCAGTTCAACATCAATGAAGATTGGGTTATCTTGTCGGAATTTCCTTTTCCATCGAGCTATAAAATCTTCAAGAGCTTTTGTTTTCGGAACATAAGTCTTTATACCTAATACTCCTTGCATTGAATCCACAGTGGAAGGATCCATCGAACTAAATGAATTGGCTAGTCCACTTGTGATGATCCAAACATAACCTTCACTCATCATTCCGATTTCTTTCGCCTTGGTGAAAAGCCTAGAACCAAGATTGTGTGGCATGTGCACAATGAAGACTCTTGTCTGCATTGTCATTAACTTGTAAAGTTCTTGACCAAGTTGGTAATCTTTGGCCGATGGACGAATGACACTAAGATAGGGAACACTAGCATCGACCTCTTTTAATGCATTGATCAAGAGTGGAACCATACCTTGTCCGTAGTTGTTGTCTATATAAAGTGGCACGACTTCTCTCCATCCGAAAGCTTGAATAAGCATGCTTATAGCTTTAACCTCAGATGAATCGTTTTGAGCGACTCGAAAGAAGTATGAACTCTCAAGGGAAGTAAGAGATGGGCTTGTCACTGAGAATGATATGATGGGCACCTGCGCTTTCTCCCCGACATCGGTGATGAAGCTGGCATGCATTGAGTTTTCTGGCCCTATGATGGCTTCCACTTCTACATTTTTAATCAGATAGAGAGCTGTGTTTCCAAAACAAAGAGAAATTGGTCAGATGTCCAATGGAACTCGAAATGATCATCAAACGTTTAGAAGGTATGGTAAAATCTAGTAAACCATCCGTCCTGTCAATGCATACTTGCCCAAATAAAATGGTCTTGATAAGCGCACAAGAAGATTAGCTATTTCATGCAGTAATATGTAATATAAAATGTCGGAGACAAGCTGTTATTTACTCTTCACGTGATGGTCCCATAGTTTCAATTTCATAACATAAGTAATTACGTTTTCTACATCCAGTCTCGAGAAGCTCTGCACGAATTGTCTTAGGGGATTTATTTTTCTGGAAAATAGCTATTGTCTTGAAACTTCTCAATGTGCTTGGAAAATTGTTGAGATAAAGGTGATTGTATCTACCTAAATCTCCAATTACAAGTAAACGACTTATTGAACTTAAATCCCAAAGAACCTTATGAGTTAGTTGATAATACAATTTACTGTCTAAGAAACCCAACCGACAAGGCCAAAAGTTTGTCTATAAATCGTGTTATATGCACTTTTGGAATACCTCCATAACCTCACCTCATTTTCTGAAACTGATATGACATCGACGTCGACACAAATAATTAACCATGAAAATTCCTTGAAGTTTTCTAGTTATGATTTCCCTCCATCCTTTTCTATATAATTCCAAATGGTACACCCCCAAGTACTAATTGCACCCACATAATATCTTCCCACTATGAGGAGAAATACCTAATTTGGGGTTAATAATGATTAAGTTGGGGGTAATTACTAATTAAGGTTTGGGTCAAGCCATCAATTTTTGGAGAACAGATAAGGTCATTTATGGTATCCCAAAATTGATGGCTTAAATCATAAGAGTGAGGTTCATAATGGAAGATAGGGTAGTAGTTTTGTCACAGGTTTTTAGATTGACATCAATGTCGGTCTTTTCTTTTAGATTAGTTCAAAGTGGAAAAAGGAATGAGAATTTCTCAAAATAATGATGTTAATTTAGTCAAATTGAGCCCATTTCAGCGAAATTAAGGACTAATTATAGAAATAATGTTTCAACTTTCTCATATCATGATAGAAATTTAATAATGCATAAAATAGTTATATTTGGCGAAATTATTATAACTTAGGCTTTTAGTTTTGATTGACTAGTAATGTTACGACAGATTAGGAGGCATTAATTAAATCTCTCCATGATAGTTTAGGTAGAATTGCCAAATTTAAGAATATAGTTACAAGCTCTTGGAACTAAGGATGCATACATGTGATTGAAAGTCTTAATTGACATTTGACTTGTTCATTAGATATATCGTGTTAATTTAAGTGCTTCTAATGGCTTTTTCTTTATTTTTTCTATTGAGAAGTTAATTTGAGAGTTGAGCAATTGAATTGTAACTGTATGTATGGATTTGTATCCACAAGTTTGGCTATTGTTGTATTATTGGATTGATCTTTATTCTATCGTTGAAAATGCTAGTTGTTTTTTTAAAATAAAGAGCTTTGTTCAAGGCATGTAATTAGAATGATAAATTAATTAATCACTCCCAAAAAAATCTAGTTGAGTTCATCGGACTTGCTTGATCAAAAGAATTTAAGATAATTACTAGTAGACAATTTGATTAATAGAAACTACTCAAAAATCATATATCAGGTAAGGATCTTAACTACTATAGAACAATGATCATTAAAAAAGAAAGAAGAACCTGCAGCAGCTTCAACAATGACATCACTTCTGGCATCCCGGGTGTGAAGAATCAACCTTGTTTTGTAGTAACCATGAGAGGAATAGAAGTCCGAAAGAGCCATGTTGATGCAACTCAACTTGATCTTCCCGTTCATAGTATCCAAGTCTAGAATTACACCAACATTAATTGGAATTGTTGCGTTTTGTGCCTCGGCCAAAAAGATCCCTTTTGAAAGAGTAATAAAGAGGAAAAGAAGAAAATCAAATCTGGTAGTGATCTTCATGCTTATGAATGTGCTAAAAGCTTTAATGGTGTCCAACAAGAAAGAGACTTATTTATAGAAAGCATCTGGCATGACTAAGAGAAAAAGGTCTTGGGAAGTTAGAACGGCTAGTCCACAGGATCAAAGAAACTACTTGCTAAAATATTTGAAAAATGTAGTGAGAGAAATAAAAACTTCTACAATGTTGTATATTAGAAGGAGAATGCTACAGTGAATGATTTGTGGAGACACTTTATGCGTTGACCAAAAAGATCAAAATAAAATGACAGCAATATATAGCAGATGAGAATATATGTAAAATATGATTCTAACAAGCCGAGGTTTCATTCACAAATTCATTTCCAGATGGAAGAAATTGTCGCACAAGCCAGGTGTTGTCGTGCATGAATAAGGGACGTGTCGATCAAGCCAACAAGGCATAAAGGCAAGGACGTAGCTCCCATGGTCTCTGAAAGGAGGAAGCTGCGTTTGATCATCGAACAAGCTTAAGTGGTCTCCTTTACCTAATAGACAACTCATCAGGAATTACCCAAGTAGAAAAAGAAAAAACAAAAAAAAGGAAGAAGAGAAGCAGCTTCCGTGTATGACGCCAGCGGAGGCCGCGAAAATTGACCAAGACCCAAGTCAAAGTCCTTGATGAAACTTCCGTCTACTTAGGATGAAGTTGTAGTGGGTCTTTAGTATAGTAAAAAGTCGCCCATCCAATATTAATATAAGAGGATGTGCCACTTTTCTAACTAAGAGTTTGAACTATAAAGCACTACAAAATAATTGCTCACTATTCTGCTTGTTGCCTCTTCCTTATCACAAATTCCTATTTTCTTCTGAAATAAACATTGATATTAAACTGTGGAATCACCAGAACCCTAGAAATAAGACAATTTATAAAAATGATCATACATCAAAATGAAGACCTAGTATTCATAAAGTATTCTATCAACTACTTTTCCATGGTAAGTATTACTTCTCGAAGATGGCAAAAAAACTTTTTTTAATGCAGATGTCGCGTCAGCGCAGCTACCATTTCGCGCCTTCGTTTACTTTTGACCAAATCAAAGTCATCAGAACAATTGTAAAAGACGTTCTGTCCGAGGACTACTTACCAAGTCACGATATAGCGCAAAAAGGAGAGGGGAAAAAAAAATGAAGGCCATCCATCATCAAATATAATATTTTCGCTAGATCAGAATCAGTGCTTTTCCGATACGATTTGAATTGCGAGCAACGAAAGTGTTGTCAGTCAACGGGGCTGCAAGTGGCACACGACCCCCGTGTCGTGTTCGAGACACCCTGACCTGTTCCAAAAAACAAAAGCAAAAAGGAGACGAAAGCAAGTCTTTCGTAAAATCTGTGGAGTGGGTTGTCTTTGGTCCCATTTTTCGTTATTTCGAAGATTGCTTATCCTCAAGGCGTGGAATGGTTCTCCGTCGTCAACCCAAGTAAGGTTTTCTCCCATCTTTTAGTCTCAAGTAATATGTTTTAATTTGCTATTTTCTATATATATAAAATATTATGGTCTTTTGATTATGAACTTCAAGAGATAATTAAATCTTATAACATGGTACAAGAATCATGTTCAAATATAATACTTCTTATCTCATTAAACTAAATCCCCACGTAAGTTCTAAGCCATTGGGGTAGAAGTTATATTGGGAGTGGGTCAATACTAGTAACTTTAGTTTCTAGTATCCACTACGAAGCTATGGTCTCAAATAAGGAATCTTATTTATAGAAAAGCACTTGGCATGATTAAAGGAGAAAGTACATGGAAAGTAAGAACGGTTTGCCTAGCATGTGGCATGATTAAGGGAGAAAGTAGATGGAAAGTAAGAACAGTTTGCCTAGCATGTGGCATAATTAAGAGAGAAAATACTTGAAAAGTAAGAACAATTAGTTTACAAGATCTAAGAAATTACCTACTAAAATATTTTCATATGTAGTTAGAGAAAGAAAAACTACTAAAATATTATACACTACAAGAGGAATGTTACACTGAATGGTTTGTAATTATGTTTTAGTATTTATCAAAAAGATCAAAGTAAAACCATAGAAACTAATTTGGCTAGAAATTGAATAGAGAGGAGGAAAATAATGGATATGAATTTCTATATATTTTATTGATAAAATCTCTTGATATTTTACAATTGACAATTGAATTCTAATATAGACATTACAACCGAAACAAATATGAAAAGGAAATTCAATTACAAGAATCTAAACAAATTGGGGAAGAATTTTTTGGTAATGGTGCGAGACTAGGTTTTCACTAGGGTTTGCAAGAAGGGCAACCACAAGCTCTGGTCGTGGGTCTCTATGTAGGTCTAACATGAATTAGGGCCTTGGCTCCTAGATCATGGGTCAATATCATGATGGGCTTCTTTAACATGCCCTTGTAAGTTGAAAAGGCAGGATGAACCATAAGCTTAGAATGAAGAAGTCAAAATTGTGCAAAAGAGAGACTTTTGGTGAAGATATCCATAGGTTGGTCAACAATGGAAATGAATTGCATAAAGAGTTGACCACAACCAAGGCATTCCTAAACAAAGTGGAAATCAATTTCAATGTGCTTAGTGCAAGCATGAAAAATGGAATTTGTTATTAAGTAGAAAGCAAATAGGATGTCACACCAAAGTGTGGGTGGTTGAGGAGGGAAAGCATGAATATCACATTAGAAATATTCAATCCACAGAGTTCAATAGTGGTGTCTGCTAGAGATTTGTATTCTTCCTGAGTGCTAGAGCAAGTAACCATATGTTACTTATAAGAACTCCAAGAGGTAAAATTATGACCAACAGAGCAACAATCATCTTGGTTACCACCCAGCCAACATCAAAAAAGGCATGAAGAGTAATGGAGGGAGCACACGCGATATGGAGGCCAAGACGAGGTGTCGTAGTAAGGTATCTCAAGATGCATTTCATAACTTATCAATGAAGAGTGGTTAGACGATGGAAACATTAACAGGCAATGTTGACATCATAGGCAATGTTAGGTTGAGTGAGAATTATGTACTATAAGGCATTAACAATACGATGATAGAGACTAGGATCATTTATAGGCTCACCACTCCAAAGAGAAAGAGGCTCATAAGTGATGCAAAGAGTGGAGACAACCTTCACATCGGTCATCTTGGCTTGAGCAAAGATGTCCTTGGTGAACTTGGCTTGATGTAAGAGAAGACCATCGGAGGTAGGTTGAACTTCAACACCCAGAAAATAATGAAGTGGTCCAAGATCTTTCAGCACAAATTTTTGTTAGAGGACTTAAAGGAGCTTGGATAGAAAAGCCTTAGAAGAGCTAGTCAAAATAATATCATCCATATAAATAAGGAAAACAATGTTGTACCGAGGTGACAAATGAACAAGAAGGTGTCAACTGTAAATATGCAAAAACCAAGGGAAATGAGAAAGGAACTGAGCTACCAATACTAGGCAGGGGAGCTTACTTAAGGTCATAAAGAGAATGATACCACCGACAAATATGGGAAGGCAAATCTGGATCCACGAAACCAAGAGGTTGCTCTATGTAGATATCTTCAGTGAAATAACTATGTAGAAACGCATTGAAAAGATCCAACTAGCAAATGGTCCCCCCCCAAGAGTAAGCGAGAGAGATCACAATACATACAATAACAGACTTGGCAACAGGGTTGAAAGTCTTAGTGAAGTCGATGTCTTCCTATTGAAGGAAGCCCTTTGCAACAAGGTATACTTTGTAGCGCTCAAAAGAACCATCAGCATGTAACTTGACTCTAAACACTTACTTACAACCAATAAGATAAACACCAATAGGAAGGGGTACTAATGCCTAAGTGCCATTACGGATCAAAGCAGTATATTTAGTAGTCATAGCCTCCTAGCACTAAGGGTCACAAAAGGCCTAGGAAAAGCATATGGGTTCAGGAAGGGAAGGGGTAGAAGCCAGTAAGGCAAAGGTGTGACCACAAGTCATAGTGAGAAAAGAAATGGTGGCATCCTAAAGACAAGTTACTAGGCGAAAAGGTGGGTCAGGGAGAGTCTTAAGGCAGGTCAGGGGAGGGAAGGGGTGGACTTAAAGGCATGAAAGGAATTGAAGGTAGGTGAAGGAGATGGAGTGGTATGGGAAGGAAGGGATGTTAAAGGAAGGGAGACAATGGGAAGCAACGTTAAGATGCAAAGGTAAGGAGCTAGGGGAGAGGGCTTAGATGAAGGAAGGGGAAATCACCAAAACTTTGGGAAATAAGATAATTTATAACTTATTAATAATGCAATTGAGAAAATATGTAAAATAAAACTTTAACAAACCAAGGTTTCATTATAAATTCATCTCTAGATGGAAAAAAAAAAAGTATTAATGTTATATTGGGGGAATCACCAAAACTTTAGGAAATAAAAAAATTTATAAAAATAACCATGCATTAAAATGAAGACCTAATGTCCATACAATATTCCATCAACTATTTTTTTATTTCAAATATTACTTCTCCAACATGGCAAAGAACTTTTGTTAACACCTTTTGTCATGTTAGCTCGACTATAATTTTATGTCTTCATCCATTGTTGACCAAATCAAAGTCATCAGAGCAATTATCAAAGATTCTTTTTATATGATCCACACATTCCTTAGCAAGTCACTATATAACACCAAAAAAAGGAAACTTATATGTCATCAAGTATTGTTAATAAGTTAGTAGTATTAACTAACATTCAAAACACTAGTCCACCTTCCCTCAATTGGTTAGTCAAAGTGGCCCATACTATATATAATAATTGTTTGCATGAGAATAAGTTCTTTTCTCATATCAAGATTTGAATTGAAAGAAACAAAAGTGTTGTTAGGCAACTAGGCCATTGGTGGCATACAACCTCTAAGTCATTTCTAAGACACCTCTAACTTGCCTTAAAAACAGAAAAATAAATCTTCCTTGGGATTATCTTGTAATATATTGATCACCTACTAACTAAGTGATAAGTTAACAGAACCTAAGATCAAGAAGTTTTAAGTTTGACACATGAGTACATAGTTTGAGTGTATGTGTATTAAAAAAAAAAAGATCTTGTAACATGGGATAAGAATCATGTTCAAATATGATACATTTTTTTCTCATTAGGTCTTGCTAACTAAGTAATAAGTTAACAAGGCCTAAGATCAAGAAGTCTCATATTTGACGCCCAAATATATAGTTTGGGTGCATGTGTATTAAAGGATCTTGTAACATGGGATAAGAATCATGTTCAAATATGATACCTCTTTTCTCATTAGGTCTTGCTAACTAAGTAATAAGTTAACAAGGCCTAAGATCAAGAAGTCTTATGTTCGACACCTAAATATATAGTTTGGGTGCATATATATTAAAAAAATTGTAACATAAGACAAGAAACATGTTTAAAAATGATACCTCTTATCTCATTAAACTAACTCCTCATATAAGCTTTAAGATATTGGAGTAGGAGTTATATTAAGGATAGATCAAGCATATTTTGAATGCTTTAATACTCTAAATTAAGACCCATAACTGCCAAATAAGAGTGGGTTAATACTAGTTACTCTAGTCTTTAGAATCCACCACAAAGCTATGGTCTCAAATAAGGAGCCTTATTTATAGATAGCATTTGACATGATTAAAAGAGGAAGGACTGAGAAGGTAAGAATAATTTGCCTAGCATATGGCATAATTAAGAAATAAAGGACTTGAAAAGTAAGAATTGTTAGTCTACAAGATCAAAGAAACTACCCACTAAAATATTTTCATATGTAGTTAGAGAAAGAAAAACTACTAAAATATTATACATTAGATAGAGAATGTTGTAGTGAATGGTTATAAAGACATTATATGCGTTAGTCAAAAAGATCAAAGTAAAACCATAAAACATATAGCAATTAAGAACATATTTAAAATATGACTTTGACAAGCCAAGGCTTTATCACAATTTCATCTCTAGGTGGAAGAAATAAGATTAATGTTATGCTAAGGGAATCACCAAAACTATAGGAAATAAGACAATTTATAAAAATAACCATGCATCAAAATAAAAACCTAATATCCATACAATATTCCATCAAATATTTTTCTATGTCAAGTATTACTTCTCCCATATGACAAGGAACTTTTGTTAACACCCTTTGTCATGTTAGCTTACTGTGTCTTCATTTATTGTTAACCAAACCAAAGTCATTAGAGTAGTTGTCAAAAATTCTTTTTATATGATTTGCACATTCCTTACCCAATCACTACATAGCATAACACAAAAAAAAAAGTAGAAAAAGGAAACCCATCTATAATCAAGTATTGCTAATAAGCTAGCAGCACATACATGTCAATATATGCATGAGAATAGGTGCTTTTGTCACAGGCCGCTTTTGAGCTCCTATGGTGTTTTTATGGCTTGTTTTTCTTTTAATCATTGTTTGTATTTATTTTGCTGTGAAGCTTAGGTCTTAATCACCCACTACAACTGCTCCACCTTAGGCCATTGTTCAACACTTTTGCATGCTATAATTTGGTATCAAAGTAAATCAAATTTTGTGATGGCTAACCCAATGATTGCATGGCTTCAAGCTAAGATGGATTGATGCCAAGCATAGAACAAAAAATGTTTTTAGGAGATACTAGACACAATGCAACAAATGTTCTTGTCATTAGGAGGAAAAAATGATTATGGGGATAAAGGAAAGCTTAACTACCGACCAAAAGGACATGGAACTGAAAAGGGAGTTAGAGGAAGAACTCGCCAGCCACCAACATGATTCCAACCATGAGCCACATGGTACAAGCCATTAAGTTAGCTTGTCTTTCTTAATATAAGGCACTATAGGGAGAAAGGAAAGATTAAAGTCACTAAGAAAACTAACCTATTTAGCAATAATTGGAACAAGGGTGTTGGTTCAAGCAAAAGTGTAAAAAGACTAACTCCTAAGGAAGTATAGGAACATAAGGAAAGGATTATGCTTTAATTGCAATGAACGATATGTGCTTAAACACCATTGTAAAAGTAAGTTGTTTGTTTTGGTTAGTGAAGAAGTAGATGATGATAATGAAAGTGTAGTGGCTAAAATGATGGACAAAAGACAAGACACCAATGGTGGAGGACTAAAAATATCCCTTCAATTTATGCAAGGGTCAAACTTTTTATAAACTATGAGTGAGAGGTACACTCGATATGGAATCAAACAAGGTAGCACTCAAAGTTCATGAGTATTAGGTTGGCTAAGAAGTGAGGGCTTAAATTAGATAGGGGCAAGAATTTTAAGGTTACAATGGCCAATGCAAATAATGAAGAGTGCAAGACTATGTAAGAATATGATTCTATCTTTGCAAAGGGTGATGATGAAGCTTGGATTTCTTTTTATTACCTACGCCATGGATAGAGGCAATTTTAAAAGCTTAATGGCTTCGAAACTTAAGGCTTATAATATAGGACTTCAAGTTGATGAGAATGACCTTTTAAGTAAAGATGAAGATGGTGATAGGATAAGAACTAATTAAAGCTTACTAGTTAAAAAAGAAAGGTATTGCAAGGAATTCAAAGATAAGAGGTGGATTCTTGTTGCAAATACACTTGGCATCATGGATACCTATGGAGTGCTCGAAGGTGTTAAAATGACCTTTAAGTAGCGTCTTAGTATTCTTTGATGACATTTTCATTTATAATAAGGATTGGAAAGAGCACTTGAAGCATGTGGAAAAGGAGTTAAGGGCTCATAAGCTATTTGTGAAGAAAAGTAAGTACATGGATAGAAGATCGTGAAATATTTGGGGCATACGATTCACCTTAAAAGGGTATTCATTAACAAGGACAAGGTATAAATCATGGTTGAGTGGAGTAAACCAACACAGTTGAAATGGCGTAAGAGTTTCTTAGGTCTCACGAGCTATTATAAAAGATTCATAGCAAATTATAGGAAGATAGTTGTACCTTTCATAGACCTATTTAAGAAAAACAACTTCTATTGGAACCTAGTGGCAAAAGTAGCCTTTATTAAGTTAAAAAAGGCAATGGTGTAAACCTTTATACTTGCATTATTGGATCCTAAAGCATAATGCATCTAAAGCATGTATTAAGGTAGTACTTTCTTAAGAAGGGCACCTTATAGCATTTTGCAATCAAGCCCTTAAAGGTAAATGTTTCATTGTCTACTTCAGAAAAAGAGTTAACAAAAGTGATATTGGCTATAAGCCAATGGACAGATTATTTGTTAGAGAGAACGTATATTGTGAGTATTGATTAAAAAAGTTTCAAGGATCTTTAAAAGCAAAAAATTATCACTCTAACTCAATAAAGATGGCTAATCAAGTGAATAGCGTTTGATCTCACCATCAAATTACAATTAACACATCTTTAGAGAAGGAAATGGGGTTGTGGATAGATTGGCCAATTCAAGGCATGATATTCAACATGTTAGAGCTTTTTTATCAACTAGGGTCACAAACCAACTCTTACAAACATGCTTAGAAAAGATTGGCTAAGATTAGGCAATTTTAGATTGCCATGATTGTTCATTAACACCCTAAGTGTTATTTTTGTTTTTGTTTGCTAAATCTAGGTTTCCTAGAGGTGTATTGAACCTCACACAATGGGGTTACTTATGAAGGATCAAACTTAAGCACTGTCTTTTATAAACACGTAAAGTATGGTTATTATGTCTAGTTTTATTATTATTAATAAAATTTATCATAACATCACCCTTATTTCTTTAAAAATAACAAAAAATGGAAAAGAGACAGTTACTTGATCCGTTGTGGCTGCACACAACACTTGCATGATATGTCTTCCCTGTGGCAGTCCGACATTCACTCAATTAGCTGGAAAGAGTTCAGAATGGAAGGCTTTGTCACTTGAAGTGTTCATTGCTGCATTCAATGTGGATTCGAAGATTGAGAAGCTTTTCCGATGTAAGAGGGCTTCCAACACCACTTTCTTCCCTCCACTGAACTGAATAGAAAGTGTTACGTGCGTGTCAAAAGGGACCTCCCCAAATCTAAAACAGGATGGGTCACCCACTTACGTGTCCGTTAGTCGTAGGAATCTTGTAAGAGTAGAGGATCTTGGCTTAAATAGGCCTGTGGCAGGAGATGGGTGGCGTCTGTAATTAGACAAGGAGGCAAGGGACTCATGATCTTTTGGTAGGTTAGGAAGCTCATATAAAGAGCTGGTCGTGTAAGGAGAAGGCAACTTGGAAATCAATGAAAAAAGGTTGTTTTCCTTTTGAAAACAGAGGTCTTTCCGGCGTCCCTCTAACGATGCCAAAGGCTCCATTTTATCCAAATAATCTTAATCCACCCCAAATGAGAGAGAATCCGATCCAAAGAACCCCAGTTACGTGTTCTAACCTCTGTGCACATAACAAAAAGCTAGCTTTCTGTTAGTCCAAGAAGGGACCACTGCAATTCGGGAATTCAGAAAATGAGTAAATCCAACTTTATGATTAATTATCAATTAAAAGGACTTCTACAACATAATTTTTATATTCGCTTTATTCTTAGATGTTCGATAGAAATTATGTGTTTTCAAGATATGCATAGAATTATGTTGTTGTCCGTAATACATATCATAGCTTGTATAAAAAATATGTGCAAATAAATAAAAAATGAAGATGAAAAACTATGCATAAACAACAATTTCTCTCTCATTTCTTAAAACATATGTTATCTGTACTATTTTATTCATTCTTCATTTTTCATCAATAAGTGGACAAATTTTTTCTTTTTCTTTTTCTGTTAGGAATAAAATTTTCTTTTCTCCTTTATGCGCATTCTGTAAAGGATCACAGTCAAACTCACAGTATTTAAAAAAAAAATGTCTTGCTAAGATTTTCACACGATCAAGTTTGTAGTACAACCATAATAATATCCAATAAAAAGATAAAGAATAACATCAAAAGACTTAAAAGTTCATCAACGACTTACCAATATTATAGCTTACTTAGATCACAGAGTGACCATATATCTATAACAACCTGAATAAGTTTGTTATATTCATATTAAAAAAAAAAAACAATCTGTTGAAGTCTACAAATTATAAAGGATCTCCCTTTAAGTTCTTCTAGTCCAGTAGGCTTCCAAGAGAAAGTGCATATATAGAAGGTTGAATATTGATCATGTGTGCTACATATATCATTTACCTTGATTTAAAAATATTGATCAGACTATCATGTATATCATCGTGACGTAAAGTGAAAGAAAATAATCAGACTTGTATATCAATTGTAAGTATAACATAATAATGAAGTCATAGCCCTATTTAAAATATGAATCACGTTGTCTTATTTACAAATGGATGTGAACGTATTTGTTAAATTGTTTGAAACATAAAAATATAACATCTACTGCATACCACTGTCAATACTGTGAAATATTAGTAAACATTAATGTTGAAAGGACATATATTGATAAGAAATGCCCATTCGCTGGAGGTGTTTCCATCCGGGATCGTATCCTTGCTGGTAAATGCCACAATGCCAATATGGTGAGGACCATCATTATGAGACGCAATTACCTTAATTTTTCGAAGATATGAGAAGAGGCATTGAAACATGCCAGCACATGTCCCCATGCTTCCGTGTGAGGGAAGGAGATCATGACATAATTGGCCAGTGCAGGCCTTGTCAAAAACTGTGAGGTTTAATGTGTTGAAGGTGCTTCCAGTTGGGTCTTCTTGTGGTGGTAAGAAGGCATTTACAAGAATTTGAGTTTATGTATAAGGTTTATGAGAGGTCTTACATTTGAATTAGAGTGAGTTAGATGAGCTACTACCCCAGATAAGACTTTTTGTCCTTTTTGTCC
This sequence comes from Casuarina equisetifolia, assembly GCA_028551475.1. Classification (NCBI taxonomy): domain Eukaryota; kingdom Viridiplantae; phylum Streptophyta; class Magnoliopsida; order Fagales; family Casuarinaceae; genus Casuarina; species Casuarina equisetifolia. Next base: position 21,267,615 of record CM052356.1, read on the forward strand.
TTTTTGTCCTTTTTGTCCCTTTTTTCCTTTCAATCTTTGTATGACCTGCTTCTGTTATTTGAACTGGAGTTCCGGAATTTTGCAAGGGCAATCATTTCTTTTTGTGGGATACTCTTGAAGTTGTTTCCATGATGTGATTGTGCCTAGGAACCTTGTGAGTTTAGTTTGGCTAATTAGTTTCCATCCCATTGGGCAAAAAGTTTTGAACGGCCCCGGTTTCCTCTTTGGATATATATTCACAGACTTCGTCCATTGGTTTTCTAGTCGCCACCAACCAAATTGTTGGGCCCTTCTTCAAACGAGTGAATGATGGTTAGGTGAGGGTTCATCAAACCCCTTAGATATGGCAACAGTAAACCCATGGTGTTACTAACACCCTAAGTTCCAAGCCACTGCTGCAGGTTCCAACAGATATTGCATTCCATGCCAACTTCTACAAATAATTAATTGAACAAGTGTAGAATATTGATGTTGATGACTAGAAGATTCAGCAAACAAACTCACTTGGAGAGACAAATTCTAAGGAGTAGAACTTAATTGGAAAACGACCTCGATCCATTTTGAGAGTTTAGGCCTTCTTGCCGTGATATCATACTTCCACACCTACAATAAGAAGATCTACAACCTTTCAATAAATGCAGTGTAAGCTATGTCCACCTGAAGATCAAAGAGATAGGTATTTTTTTCATTTATCAATGGGGGAAACCCTCGAATCATTGAATAAAATGTTCTAAAACCATATAGTAGAAAATACTGTTCTATAACCATATTGTACATCTTTAAATATTGTGTAACAGGACAGTGCCCCGCTCCAACATCCGGAAGGAAAAAAAGCACGCACTTCGTCGCTAAGAACAACATCAGCAAGAACTAAACTCACCGCATTGAATTGGCGAAGGAAGAATGGCCCATCGTCAAACTTATAGAAGAAAAACTGTAAAAGTGAGTAGTAGCGGAAGCAAATGTGTTTTAATTATGCTTGTCTCTTCATCGTTGCAAACCATCACTTAGGCTAGTCTAGGTACTACAGTTCAGCACGCAACATCAATAGACAACAGGACTGGATACTAGATGACTAAACTACAAGCAATCAGCACTTACACAGTTTCGTGTGTTTTCTGCACACGGTTCTTTAATGACCAAGGTAAGGTGGTTCTTGTTCTGATCTTAGACTTGATTCACACGCAGGCATGCTTCTACTGTCTTCAATCAGCATCACTTTAGTGCTTCTGCACATTCTCCTGCTCTGATGCTTTGCTGGACATTTCCTTGTATAAGGTGCCAGCGTGTGAGGCATTGTTGGCAGTGTGGTCAGGAGGTTCAGATTGTTCTTGTTCAACACTTATGAAAAGCGTTTTCCAAATGATCAAAAGCGGGACCTGATACGTTTTCAAGGTATTAATCAATCCAGTTTCTATACAAACTTTTATAACTAGAGGCAGTGAGATTTAAACCTTACCAGCTTCTTTTACTGGGTCTCCCTTAATTGAAGTACACACCATCCTGTTGAGGGTATCAATGTAGGCTATCAAGTCTTCAGCAAACTCTCTTTTCGCAGAATCCTACAAGATTTTCCAGCGTTACTTTAGCCAAAGTCCTAGAAATTGAAAATCAGAGTTTGGTGGGTTTATTGAGTATGACAGCGTGTGGCCTGCTATTTCAAGCTTGAGGGGTTTGATTTGGTAAATAAACTGACTGAATGAGAAGATTCAAGGAGTTTGTAACAAAAGAGATAAAACCAAAACGTCAAAACTATAACAAAAAGATGAGACGAAGAATCAAAGATTTATAAACAAATATGAATATAAAATATATTCAAAACTTTAAACAAAACATGTAGAATTCAAAGGAAACAAAAAAGGAATATGAAAACTTTCATGAACGCAGGGCTGAACGACCCTGCTAACATTCACAGAAGATAGAACATGGCTTTGAATAGAAAAACTTTGCTTTTCTTTATAATACGTCTTACACAGCCTTTATATTGGCAACCATCGCAGCAAAAGACAAAATACAACTTGCATGCCACTTGCATGAAGAGACGTTACCCCAACTTGCCAAGATGCTTCATCATCACGTAATGCAAGCTGCAGGCATTTAAGAAACCTGACATGAGATAAAAACCACATTATCTGCGGGCCCCTAATTACTTCTCCGAGTCTCCTTTACATGCATTGAACTCTCAGATTCTTCAACAGCATCTTATCTTCACAAGTCGTGGGACCCGTTTATCTTCATTCAGCTTTGGTTTGTGGATCCCGTAACCTCCATGCTGGACATTATTCTTTGGCTTACTTCGTTCAAATGAGAAGAACGGGATTCAGGTTCTGAACTTGCATCTTTGTATATCTGGAAGGCCATAAATGCTTATGCAGTCTCATCATTTATCCGCTTCCACCATCATGCATGTACCAGTCGGATAATGTTAACACTAGAGAACCAGAAACAGAGAGGCATTTCCAAACAAAGGCACAAATAAACCATAGAAATCTTACATTGGACAAAAGTAAAGACCCCTCAAAGTTGCTGTCAACATACTTGATTAAATCAAGACTCCCCAATGACTTTGCCATTATGTTCCAAAGACGGCACCTGTTAGTTGGGAGAACTTGTTAATAAGTCAATAAAACCAAGCTAGCCACTCAAGTTTGCATCAACTCCAACCATAACACACAGGTACGTTCTCAAAGTATGAATAAATTCTGAAACTGTATTCTTTTGTCAGTGCAATGAGCCTCTAGACGTTACTGTATTTCCATTAACATGCCTGGCAAGCGGTGGTTTGAAGTGTTAAATGGCAATGTCGAGCAGCATTCTCAAAGTTCCTGTAGAGCTCCAGAGCATGCTTATTTTTGTTCTGGCAAATTATAAGCTGTGCTCTCTGGAGTCGCCATTATTGTGCAAATATAAAGTCTGATTAGTGTTATAGCCATCTCGTGTCCCATGAATACATAAGAGGGCACAACAGAAGAGAACTTGGATTTCTTTTTATCCCTTACGTATGTCAGCTTTTTCGTCCTATAAATAAGTCTTTAACTTTCCTCCTTCGCGTTCGCACCACTTCCCAAATCTCCGTCCCGTATCCACAGTGGAGAAGATTGGGATGGACCGTTGGTGTACTGTCCCTCTTTGTCATAAGACTGTCTTCTTATTCATACAAATAAGATAGCATATTAACATATTGTCAAAAACAAAAAAGGGACAATAAAAACCCTGGTTTGACCAACATTGCCAACAAGAAAAAGAAGATCATTTCGTTGTTAGTGAGAGAATTGGTCCTTTTTTCGTATATCGAATCTTGACCAACGCAAGTTGTACAACATATGGAATCTAAAGAACACACTCCAAACCCTCGTAAACATCTCAGACAACGTGGATCACCAGTTTAAAACAAAAGTAGTAAGGCATCCCTTTGCCGTAATCCTCCCTCTTTCTAATTCATTTAATCGGTGAAATTGCATGAGTTTTCGAATTGAAGATCCTCATGAAGTACCAAAAAAATGTCATATTGTCTTTATTACAAAATAATGAAGCCAAAAAAAAAAAAGCAAAAAATAAAAAACTAGATTGTCTTTGCAACTTGAGGCAGAGATTTAAGGAGGGACACCGACGGCTTCCTCAGAGTGTGATTGAGCATCATAGCAAGTGTCAAAAGAGTCAAGGCGCCAGCCTGATGTGCAGTGCCGAGTTCAACAGGTACATACGAAAGAAGTGTTGTGATCCCCAAGGTAACCTGCAATGGTTAAGAATGAGCACACATCTTATACTCCGCAAGGCATATCACTGACTAAAACTAGACTAACATGGTCCTACGGATCCAAAGATGAGATAACGAATTCACAAAAAAGCAGGACGAAATAAGAAAGGTTCAACAGGCAAATAGTTTACTTGGACAACAGCCATGCCAGTGGTGCTTGTAATTAAATATTTAACAGCAGGATGTATGTCCAACTTTCTTGTCGACCACCATAAAGTGCCAATTGAGATTAAGGTCAGAGTTGCAAGGATCCGGTGGTCAAGCTGCAAATATGGAAGATAATTTGATTAGAAGTTTTTATCTGAAGTATTAAAAATTTTGATCACCAATATCAATTAAATCTGAAGCTTTGAACTATAACACAAGATACATTTCGTCCCAAAGGAACTTATACAACAGGGATAGATACTTCAAATTAATAACGCATAACAGATCAAACTTGTGTTCATTATAAGCTTCCGCACTATTATGAGGCCACATTTGCTTAAGGTATCAATGTCTTTTCTCAAAGAACTATGTCTCTGTATACGAGAAAATTCTTGATCAAACAAAAACTATCTCACCAAATATGATGATATTCAGGTTAAAACCTCGAGAAGAGTATAGGAAATAAAACGTTGCTAATCAGCAATAGTTCCAAACATAAAAACTAAGGGAACATCCTCTTCTCAAGTTTCCAGAATTTCTTATAATACTCAAATTTCCCAACTCGAACAAAGCCACCTTATACCATTGGGAAATCATGGTAGGAGTGATCATCCAAAAAACCACAAATAAGTTAAATATCATCTTAACTGAGAATAAATACCTGCACAGTTGATGTATTCTCAAAGAAGTTTCGTATTAGTGGCTTCATGTCAAAAACGTCTTCTGGTATCCATTTATCACCCATCTTTGGAAAAGTATTATATGCATGCCCCTGGCAGATTTAGCATGTGAGCATGATCTTGATTTGTCAACATGGCGGATCATCTAGTAGTTCACTGCAAAAGATGAAAGCAGCAAAAGGAAAAAAATAAAGTACAGCTACATACAGCATCATTTCCAGCAACAAATGCTCCAGAGACAGCAGTAAGGCCAACAAGCAAGCTAACAGGAAGGGCAAGTCTCTTAACTTTCGCTGCTCCCTGAACCCAAGCCACTGATTCACAGGGCGGTTCAGGCATAACAACAGAGAGAGCAGTCCAAAAAAGGCCACAGTAAATAGCAAATGCTGAGGTAAGATGAGCTGCAAGACGATAAGGACTCACTCTAGGCTGGGAATACTCAGATTCTGGGTCCTATAGCGAAAGGATGGATTAAGAAATTTACAATTTCAATTAAATCTGTAAGCAAATTGACGGAATATTAAAGTTTCTAACCTCCAAACCACTTTTAACCATCCACCAGCCAATTAAACCCTGCCCAGCACCAAGCGCAAAAAGACCAGAAAGTCTGAGTCCAAGTTGTAAAGTAATATATCCCTTACGTAGGAAATATGAAAAAGGCAAAGCGAACATAATTCCTAGTGCCCTTCCCCACATACGATGTGCATATTCCATCCAGTATATGAATTTGAAGTCTTCAATACTCATTCCCTTGTTTACACTGCAGGAGATCAAAAGGCAAATAAATAACATAAAATAAAAATAAAAAGCCTTCTCTTTTAATCTGAATGGTTCTGTGACTTCAACTGTATACACAGTCAATCCAATAAACTTTGGGAAACTGATGAGTAAAATTGCAGAGTCATATGTTTTCTAAATTTATCATCTACAATAAACATCTATCCTTTGGAACATTACTATGCTGCTATTTTCTTTTCTCATCCACAATCAGAAATCAACAATGCGTCAAAAAGGTTTATAAGCAAGAATGAGAAAATTTCAAGGAAGAATTTCAGTACAAGTTCAAGTCCAAAGCATATACGTAAATTTGTAAGCAGTGCTATGCTGGTTTAATCCTATAACCAAATGTAATGTTTGCTTGTACTTGCCGCTTATACTCAGGAGACTGCTTGTATTTCTCAAACTCAAGCAACCAGTCCTCATCTGTTAAAGGAGGAAGCCCGCCAGTAAATTTCCAATCAGTCATTGAAAGGCCAGAACGTGTCAATCTTGTAATGCCACCCAGTATCACCATACTAAACACCCATATGGCAGAACCAAAAAGCCATATCCCAACCATTTTCTGAGCATGGGAACCCCCAGCTACAAGCAGCTTTACTTCCTCTTTACAATTCACACCACTAGATGCCACAGTGGACAAATTTCTGAAAGAAGGCACATAATGACCCTGAAAAATGGCACACATATTTCTTTCTCGTTATGTTCAAAGAACAGCCGAAAGCAAATAAGCTGTATAACTATGCCCGTGTTTCAAAACAGCAGATTAAAAAAGAAAAGAAAATTGAATGCGTGTGATTTCTAGAAATTTTATCGGCATATTATGCAAAAAACAGCATATCATGAATTCCAATGACTGATCAACGCCACCGCTATCCCAGAGGCGTCCAAAGTTCTGTCATTAGGCATGTCAAAAGCACGAAATCACAAATGAAGTTCCTAGAATATTACACTTGGCCACTGAAATGCAACACTTTTCAATAGGACATTTTCAATTTGATCCTTAATTTTATAAACTGTAGCAGTCCAAGTTGTAACTTTAGTTTCCCCACCCTTTTCTTTTGCTAGCTAGATCGAGTAACATATAGCCACTAAATTTACGAGGGATCAGAAGCTCTACAGCTAAAAATTTATGCAAAGGAACAAACATAGAATTGCCCGATATCACCGAGATAACTAAGTATCAACAAGACCCAGATACAGCACGCAGTGCTGTATGCCCCTTTTTCACTTTTGGATAACCAGTGTAGAAACGATTTCATACTAATTGGTAGTCCCAACATCAAGACAATATAACGATCATAGGTATCAAAACACTCATGACGTGTAATGTATTCGTTTATCTAATTTGAGTACTCCTTAAGCGGTGTATCTGAACCATAGTTTGGTTACTTTTGGTTCCGACTACAAATAAGCTACCTAAGGAGGATTCATTTCAAGTAAATCAAAAAATTCGAATTTGAAACGGAAGCTAATAGCAAGGAGTTTAAAAAACCAGGAATAGGTGAGCAAAGAAGAAGAAGAATATAAAGAACCTTGGGCAGAGATTGGAAGTATTTCCTCACTACTTGGGAAGCGAAGAATCCAGTGGGCTGCTCGGTAAAATTTATAGGCTTCGTCATATTCCTGATATTGTACGTCCCTTTAGGAACCTTGATCCTCTTCAGAAATGCCAGCCTCCCAAGCATCTTTGTCACTGAAATTAAGGGTTTTAGCGGGGATTTTCTGCACTCTTCACCTGCCGAAACGACCACTTCTGAAACCACTGTGGCTAGGTTTTAAACTTGGAGAAGCCCGTTGGTGAAGATTGTTCGAGCGACAGATGGCGAACGGCGACTTTCTCTGTACCTTAGCAAAGGAAAGATCTGAAACATATTTTCATTTATGTTGTATTTAGAAAATAAAAAATAAAAGAACTTACGTTCAGAAAATTTTATTTTATTGGTTCATAAAAAACTATTTAGTAATTTTATTTTTTATTTTTTTTGTTAATGATGGATGTGAAAGACTAGAGCCCATTAACTAAAACCCTACATTAACTCCTGACAAGTCACGGTAGTACACAAAGGCCCTCCATTCGCTCCTTTACTAAATTCAATACGGATATCGGTTATTCGTACATTCTTAAGTTGAGTTTGATGTTATACTTTCTTAGTTGTTAGTAACTACTTGTTTAAATTGATTTTTTTTCATTTTTATATTTTCCTTACATTTTTTCTTGTTCAATTAGTAAAATTCCTTATTATTAAAGATGAAAGTTATATATTAAAAAAAAATTGGGTAATGTTTAAATACAAAAAAATACTAATAACTAATAAATTAACTTTTAAATTATACTTAAAACTTATTTTTATCATGATATCAAAAATTAAGTTGATCTATTGTAAATTCTCATTTAACTTTGAGTGTTTAAAATTTACTTAGTATACAAAGAATGTTCATTCCATTATATTTAATTTTAAATTCAAGATTATTGAGTAGAATGACAAATCAAGAAATAGAAGATTTAATTGGTTTTCTGATTAATTGCCCTTTTAAAAAAAAATTCTAACATATGTACAATTTATAAAGTTACATTAGAAACTCAAGCATAAACAAACAATACACAATATACAATTTTATCATGATGATTCAACTCTTAGACTTATTTATGTCCACCTCTTCATCATCTCAAATTCAAGAGAAAACATTCTCCATAACTTACAACTTTCCACTAAAAGACAAAAATACAATGTGTGCTTCAACACACATCAATTACAATACAAAAATGTATAAAAATTCAAGCAATTCCCTCAAAGATATGAAATGTGTGGGTCTTCTCGATTTGATCCTGGTGGGTTACCAAATTTTTGTTCACAAATCCTTTCCATCTCAAATATCTCCTGATTTGTGTAAACTTCATCGTCATCAGAGTTCTCGTCGATAGCGGATTCAACTGCCGGGTTGCACGGGTTGCAGACGGGTCACGCTGGGTTCCTTCGGTCGAGCCATGCGAAGAGAGTCCAGGTCGCGTGCTGGCGAAACAGGTGGCGCTCTGATTCTAGTCGTGCACATGCTTCTAGACCCTGCATTCAGAAACCGGGCCTGGGTCGCACATGGTAAGCTGGGGCGCAGGAGTCATGCACCAGACAAAAAGGTCCTGAAGTAAAACTCAAAAAAATTTATACATTAGCTTTTGAGTTAGACAAAAACCTAACATGACAAAGAAAAAAATAAAATAAAACATGCCAATCTGTCGGCTCATTTTATTTTTCCCAGTGTCTTTTATCTTTGTTTTTCTCGTATTGTCTTTTTTGGGAAAAGCTTAGTATAAAAAGGTACTCATTCTTTTTAAGACTTTCTAATAAAATATAATGAACGGCCTTCGGCAATGGCCACGCCACGCTACCTCAAAGTCGACGTGATGAGGGCTGAAAATATTGACCTAAATATTTTAGGGTTCTACCATTAGAAAGGGATAAGGACTTGGACGTGTAAGATAAGGAACTCTAGACTTTGGCTTCACCTAATTTTGGCCTTTTATTGGCACAAGTTACTACTTTTCTTGTGTATTCTATATTTTACGTGATTAAAATTGCTATAGCTATCAAAATATTTTCCTGATTAACGAGAAATTATATTTACATTTTAGTAAACCGGAAGTTAGATGTACCAAAGGGTATTTTTTTTTAATATGGGCTTTAATGCTATGTAAGGAAGCTTATGTATTCCTTAAAACTAGATTGTAAGAAAAGGGTAAGCATCTTATTTAGGTAATGGGAGATAAATAATGCTGGGTTTAAAATATTGTCAGTCTCATAATGTCGTCTCAATTGGATCCGATCAATATAGTTGCAATAGTTGACTCTTGAGGTGGCTTTAGGCCGCTGGTCAGATAGTGATCTCCTCGAACGTGTCCACATCTCTGAAAGGTTGGTCAAACACTCGATGGGAACGAACGGTAGCTTTATAAATCCGATCTCGTCAAGCTCATTTATGCAAAGGCAACAAAGACATACATAATGGCGAAGACTGTAATGCTACTGCTACCTGTCTTTCTCTTGGCGATCACATCAACAACCTTGTCTGGGGCTGCCGACGCGGGGGCTGATCCAGTGCTTGGAATAGCTGGTGAGAAGCTCCGAGTAGGTGTCGACTATTACATATTGCCAGTTTTCCGTGGGAGAGGTGGTGGGCTGACGCTTGCTGGCAGTAGGAACAGGACCTGCCCTCTTGATGTTGTCCAGGAGCTTCATGAGGTATCCAACGGTCTACCAGTGACATTTTCCCCTTGGAATCAGAAGAAAGGCGTTGTCCGCACTTCCACAGATCTAAACATCAAATTCTCTGCTGTCACAATTTGTGTTCAATCAACCGTATGGAAGCTTGACAATTTTGATGAATCGAGGAGGCAGTGGTTTGTGACAACTGGTGGGAGTCAAGGCAACCCTGGTCGTGAAACAACGAGCAATTGGTTTAAGATTGAGAAATACGACGATGACTACAAGCTTGTCTTCTGTCCTACGGTGTGCGATTTCTGCAAAGTTTTGTGCAAAGATGTTGGCATTTACATTGAAGGCGGCAGAAGGTGGTTGGCTCTGAGCGATGCGCCTTTCAAGGTTATGTTTAAGAAGGCGTAAGGCTTCCTCAAGAAATCTTTTTCTTCGTACTATTCTAGTCCTCCTCTACTTTGAGTGTCAACTTATAATAAAAGAGGTGGATTGCTAATAAAGTACAGAAATTTCAATCTTTAAGATAATTGTGAACTTCTCGTGGTGCGGCAATGATCAATGAGATGTGACAGTTGAATTGACAATTTAGTTATTTCAGCACTCTTGTACAATAACAGAGTAAAAGAAAGTGATAAACATCCAAAGGCAAAGACGCAGGGTTGTGTTTGTAACCTTAGCTAGCAGACTTTCATTCAAACTAAACCAGTGCAGAGGGTACAAAAGGATACTCGTAGTCTTCGGGCACTTTGCCCCTAAATACGCAACTGATAAAAGATAGTATGACAAGAGTGATTAACTGGACATTACAAGTAGATAAAACAACTACACTTGCATATGCATGGATTTTTGAGTAAGATAGGCACATTGTCTGAGCTACATCTGCATCCCCTGTTTTTTGGTTAGGTTAGCTCTACCAACTTAGCCTGTTTCTAACTTGGTGCGAGTTGAAGGCATCCTTGCTGTGATGTGAGTTATTTACTTGATTAGTAGAGGTTCTGTTCCCATTTTTGCATCCACCTTGACGTGCTTCACTTCGCATTCTGTTATTGTTTATCAAACCATCTGTGATTGCTTGATCTTTGTTCACTAGACCTCTGAACACAAAACGTGTTATGCTGATACAGGCCCTTAAACTTGGAGAAAAGACTCCATTTTGTTTTGGAGAGGCTTAAATATGTTGCGAGGGAGAGGCTTTGTAAAGAGATCGGCCAGTTGAGAGGTGGTAGGGACATGTTTGGTTACAATCGTTACTAAGGCTACCTTTTCACGGATGAAATGTAGTAATATTGATGTGTTTGGACTTACGATGGAGGATTGGCTTGATAGTCTAGTGTAATGGGCTTAAGAGTAATTGAGGAGCCCCACCACTCACCCTACTCATGCAAATAATCCATCGAGATAGTCTTTTTCCTCATCACCCTACTCCAACACCATGTTGAAATATGGGCATAAGCAGTAAAAATGTTAAAAGGGCACATAAAATAGATAAGTCATAAGCAGTGAAACGGCATACAGCATCGAATTTTCACAAAGATTTACATAGCTTCACACGCCTTTTCCACTGGCGTTTACCCTTTTCTTTCGTTAGCAACATCTGTCCTTGCGCAAGATAACAGAAGGTTGGCGACTCAAGCAATAAGGCAGAGAAGAGAGGAGGAAACTCCCCCCAGGCATTAAGCAAATGATACAGAGGAGAGAGAACACGGTTTCCAAAAGAAAAAAAGTACATGTAACCACAGAGCTTTCCCTATTCTCAAGCTTCATCAAAATGGCTTGGAATATTTTCTCCTTCATGTACCCGACAATTACCAACTTTATTTCCAATAACAGCCTTTTGAAGATTGCGGAGAGCTTTCTCATACCTTAAGAAACCCATGAACCAAAATTCAAAATTATCTGCAGTAACTATTTGAATGTACTTCTGAGCAGGGTAGTTAACATGTGCACTTTGATTGACGCTTTGGATCTTCGTCACTGGTATCACAACCTAGCATACCAAGCATGACATGTGGGTCAGCAGATACATTGACCGCGAAGAACTGAATGATAAGACTAACCATCAAACTTAAACTGCTTCAGATATATTATCCAGGGCTCTTAACCAAACAACAAGGGGAAATAGTTTATGGCAAACAATTGCATGGTGAAAAGAAAATAAGCATAAGTCACCAAGTATTAACAATAACAAAGGGGGGAAATTGCCTATCACAAGATACCTCATGATTCTATCAGTCAACAAATGTCTAGCTCAGTTGGAAGCAAAGACTGATCTCTTGGTCCTTAGTTCAATACCAGGTACGTGAAAACCTAGAAAGTATATTTTCTTCGATTAGCTTTACTATGTGATGCGCAGTCTTCCTAAACACCAATTCGTTGTTCATTTGATCACTTTGATTTTCATGGTCATTTCATGTAATACACAGTTGTTTCCTATATTCCAAATGGATGGTCAATTTATTTAAACGGAGAGATAAGTCTATCCCTATCCTTAAAACTTTGTTAACGGCAAGAAAAGTCTACCATCCTCCGCCGACATCTCAATCTTCGCAGAAGCGTCACAATCTAACACGGTAACGCGTGCCAAAAGATAAGGTACCAGGGATCTACTCCTGGCTAAAAGCGCGTTCCCCTCTTTTCAAGAATTATTTACCTTGTAAGGTGTTCTGATCAACTGCCCGGAAGGGGAAGAAATGGTGATGGATCTTTCACTGCAGAAGGCAACCTTCTCAGTTGAAACAAAGAGAAGCCCTGCAATAGGACCGGCCGTTGTTGACAAGTAGCACTGTGAGGCTTTCAACATCTGCTCTCCTTCTCTTATTCCAAAAATCTCTCTGAAGATGTTCTCCCTCCCACCTCCTCGAATAACTCTTGCCCCTAAACTGAGCTTTCCCTTAAGAGTTTCAGAGAACTTCTGCCCCAGTTTCACTATAATTTCAGACAAAAATAAACATTACTCATCCTGTTGAGAAATGGTACCTATCACGTACTCCTGAAATCTTAACTTGATGTCTTTTTTCAATAAAAAATTTATCCTCTTTTTGTAAGTCAATTTTTTTAAGAGAAAGTAACCTTCTAAACATTACATAAAAAATAAGTTAAGTATTTTACTCATGGAAAAAGATGCCGGTGGAGGTATTTAAACAAACATAGGCTGTCTAAACACATCCTACTGCCATGATAACTTGCCTTTCGTTTGAGATTTAGGGGAAAGATCCTTACCATGCTCGTGAATCCTGTCTGCAAAAGTTCCTATCTGGCCAAATTTTTTCTTGTGCCTCATCTCTGAATCCCATTCATGAGCACCTTCCAAAACAAGTAATCCGTCACTTTGTCATATTTAGTTTATGTTGTACTTTGAGAGAGAGGGAGAAATAATTACTTACTGGTTTTGAAGGAGGGAGAGCAATCTGAGGAAGATGGACTATGAAGCAAGCTGACAGGCTCAGATATAGCCGAATTCCCAAATGGGGAGGTGCCACATGAGTTCATCAACGGACTCCCAGTGGATTGATATGCCTCTTGTTCCTTCATATTCACTTCTTAGAGAAATGAAAGTTAAGAATATCTTGCCTTTAAACTGTCTTTCAAGGAAAGCTGGATAGAAGAGGGGTAAAAGAGCTATCTAAAAGCTGTTCTGCTGCTTTAGTCTAGTCCATTTGTACGTCGGTATTAATGACAAATTTAGACAAACCTGAAATAAGGAGGGGGCAGGCACATGAATTTTCTCTGAATTTTCTTTGTTTTTCAATTCAAGGTTCGAACTCCTTTTCTACGTTCTTCTCTGGTGGAGTAGAAAAAACAGAATGTCCAGAACATGTTGCAGTTTCCTGGCAATTCACAAGCTTGGAAAGCGAGTCCACTGGTTGACGCTAAGATTTCCACACGTAGTGCGTAAAATTAGTTTTGTTACAAGCAAGATAAACAAAGGAGCATATTTTCAATATAAAAAGTGCGTTGACGGAATTTCTTGGCAGGGAAAACCTTTTCTTCTTATGGAAAATCTATGAAAAGATTATGTCATCGATTACTTTCTGGCATCAAGTCCTAGTACACTCATCTGGCATGATGGCTGCAACGCGTTTTAGAATTCTGAAGGACAGTTATACTTGTCTTGATTAATAGTAAATAACTGCGGTTGAGAGACAGATTATAAATGATTCGCTAATTAGATTCTTCAAAACAGTATGAACAAATCCCAAATTCAAATCTATTATGCATAAGAGTGCACTAAATTTTTTTTTCAAGTTTAGTTGATCGAATGTAAAGTTTAATGAATCCTAGTAAGTGCTGCGTCTAATTAGGTCTTTTAATTAAACATTCAAGCTATATTTATCTCTGTATGACACTGCATGTAATTTGAAGTGTACAGCCAAAAAAAGTAAAGAAAAAAGAAAAATTAAACGTTAAAATCGATATGATTTTTTTTCCCTATATTGATTTTGATTTCCTTATTATCTATTTATTTCAACTTTCCACATGTTCTTAATGAAGAGTTTTTCAACAATACAAACTTCTAATTGTATTTGTTTTAAGAAGCCTATTATCCAAGTAAGAGTCAATTTAAGAATTATTGAAATTTATTATGATATAGGAAAGAATCTCAATATTCTTTTTAGCAATATATGACTTATTGACAGCATTTTAATACATCCCCATATCATGATGGCCAAATTATTAAATCATCCTAATATCACATTACATAAGCAATGTGTAAGCTCAAATAATGTTGCTGCACAAAATATCAACATATGTTATTAAATGATGTATTATAAAAGCAAGAACATATATATCATTGCATAAAAAATATCAAGATATGATTCTTTTAGCACTTAAAATATATTGTCCGTTAGTCATAATGCTAGAATCAAATATCTCTAAGGTGTATCTTCAATATACCCCAACCCGCAAGGTCTAAAAGCAATATAAGATCAATAATTTAGCCACTTAGCTTTAGGGTTGTAAATCACACTTTAATATTCACAATTGTAGCACAAAATAAGTTTACAATCACAATGTGGGGTGCTAAATGCATATAACTCCCAAATTTTTGTTTTAGGGTTTTCAAGAACAAATCGCTTGAGTGTTCTTTGATATATGATTTCGATTAAGTAGAAAATACCCAAATAGAGGCATGAAATAGTATCTGATCTAAGCACTACAATACAACTAAAATTTCACAATCAGTAGGCAATCAGTGTGAGTAACAATGGTGAACAATATTTCGAAATCTCAACCAAATAACCACGCATTCACGAGCAAAGAATAAAAGATAAGACTAAAATGATCAAGCCACAGCTTTGATGAAAGTATATGCACAAGAGTTTGAGTAGCGAGTCTTTTTGAGAGAGCTTTCGGTTTCCCTCTTCTTTTTTTCCTTGTTTCTACACATGAATACTCAAAGCACCGTTAGACTTTCTCCTTTTAAACCAAAGACAGCTATTTACGTATTCTTCACTTCGGTATGTCAAAGTAGTCATTTTCAGGCAACATCACCTCGAGTTTTGAATTCAAAAGCAGAGGCTGCTGTACGAGAGAGTTTCCTCACTTTTTGGCTCTAGAGTTTGCGCCAGAGAGAGGCGAGAACACGAGATGAGTGAGCTTTTTGCCAGTGAAACATGCGTTTTACGCATAAGCCTTGCAGGTCTAGGCCTGGGTCTATGGCTCATAAGGCTTAACCAATTGGATCAAACGACCAGCCCGCGCATATCATAGATACATTTGGCTCACATTGTTTGGATCATATAAAAGATTAATCCAATCTTAAGCATCCAAACGAGGGAATAAGAATATATCCCAATGTCAATACACAACATTAATTATAATATTTAAATAAAAATATTATATTGGAAAGTGCCTTATATTGTTCTTCCTTTTGACACATTTTCTTAATATGAAAATTAATTTGAAAACCTTTTTTTTTCTCACCATTCAAATAAATAAAGAATACCTATGTTCCTAACACATTCAAGCTTGAGGATGCTATCTTATTTAAACAGATGTTGCTGCTAGTACACTCAACCTTAGAATCTCTCGGGCAATTTACTTTAAAACTTTTTCGGATGTGCAACATTTAGGACTTGGTAAGCTTAAGTTCACCATTCTATTGTATGGTATATACATACAAAAACACATGTATTATACCCCAGGACAAAAATAATTCATCACATTTAATATTATAAAAAATCTAGTGCTTGATCTGTTCAAATCTATTTTAACTTGATGCAAACTAACTTCTTAACAAATTAAGAAATCGTTTTAAAAGTGACATTATTTTAGACTTCATCTCATGAGGAATGTCAATTATAATTATAGGCAAAAAATATTTTGAACTATTAAATTAGAGATTTTATATGGCTCCCAAATATCAACATGAATTAAATCAAACAATCACTTAAAATTTTCATTGCATAAGGAAAAATGAAATTGATTTTGCTTGAAAATAGGACAAATCATTCAATGAGTGTTATATGGAATGGAAAGTCCTTAAAATCATCCATGAATTTAAATTTCGTGTTTGGCACGTATCTAAGTCTATAATGCCATAAATTTAAAATAGAGTCATGCGGAGTTTAAATCAATATAAACACCCATATTACCTTCAAAAATTTTCCAAACAATGTTGACTCTATTATGTGATGCAAAATAGTAGAGCATGTCCCCCATTCTACTTATTCTTTTAATGTCTCATAAAGGTCTTGAAACACAATAATCAGTGAAAAATAACTAAATAGTTGTTTTCTAAGCTAAATTTGGACACTACAATGAAGTTGTATTAAAATCAAGAAAGTGTTATATTCTACGCAATTTTAGCTCCTTGGAGATACGAATGGAACCAATGTATATAATCAATGTGACATCACCATTAGGCAATATGACTCACTTAACTCTAGATGTACATGTTTTGGGTAATATATAAGCAATTGGAATCAATAGTATATGACCACTAAGTCTAGTATCTATATCCAATGTTTATCAAGTAAATTTGATATACTTGTTATGTGAGAATGTGATTAAGCTCCAAAATCATCATTGAGGAAGCCCACTATCTTCCCATGTTACTCCTTCTTGAGAAAAACTTGAACAGGATTTCTGGTGGCTAGATTTACAGAAGATTTCTCCCTATATGTATAATGCTGAGGAGTAAAATTAGTTAATTTGTAGCATTGCTTCTATTGCAATAGTCACATTAAGGTCCATGAAGCTTGAAACAACTTGTACCTTTTTTGCCACAAAAATCACATTTTGATTTTGAGAGGCCCTTAAACAACATGTCATTTTTGGCCTGCCTTTAGAGAAAATGACGTGTTTTCATTGAAATTAAAAAAATATCCAAACTCCGTCAAAATTGATTTTGATGTTGACCAAAACATGTTAAAACATCTTAATTAAAAATCTTAATACATTTTTTTAAAACTTGTAAATGTTATATGCCAAAAGCATTGATTATACAAAATGCCAAATAGCATTTATCACTGCATCTCCCATCCATAAACCCCCTCATTATCGCTCAAAACAAAATATGCTGATCTTATCTGCATCACAGAGCCTACCTTTTTTCTCCTTCTTCTTCCTTTTTTTCTTTTTTTTCCAAATTTTCTCCCGAGAATCTCACATGCCTTCACAAGAGACGAATCTATTTAATGAAAGAAAATCTACGAAAGGGGCCACTTGAAACATGCCTGCGGAAAACGGTGTTCATACGTGCGACCTTGCTGAATGGACTCCTGGAAGTGAGTGCAGAATCAGAAGGTCGAAGGAAACAAGAAAGGGAAGACACATGGCAGTCACCAAGACTTGTAATAGGGTGATCGTCCTCGTCCACCCCGCCCAAAACCACGAATGAAAAGTTACTCTATGTGCTAGCTGGAACCACGTACCCCCTGCAATTTCTAACCTGGATCAGGTGGTGATGCAGAAAGATGCCGTCTACTTATCGAAGTAAACTGTTCATGCTATTTCTTTATGGGGTACTTCAAGATCTGAATAGCTTGTGAAGTCTCAGAACAGTTGCTTGGATTCTCACAGCAATGGTCGGGGAAATCACCAATAAAAGAAAAGGGTTCCTCAGCTTTCAGTGAGGATTCGTTTTGGGAATCGAGGCGATTGGCAGGCACTTGTGCTGGCTTACTGCTCACAACCTCGTAGTCATGTGATTTCCCATTGCATGGTGCTTTAAACCGATCCAGTCTTCAATTGCTCTTATCAATTACCAAATCGGAATGTTGTTAAGGAAGAATGAATAAAAGTGGAATTTTTAAAAGATAAAAAATCTCAAAAGGTGGGATGACCACCCATTTTAGATGCCGAAAAGTCACAGTTACCCCTATTTAGGAGACTCGAATGCTTATAATATATCATCAGAAAGGTGCATAAAACACTTCGTTCTGAATTCTGATGACTTACACAATCACCTGGCCAGATGCCTCAAAGTAAGCTTTACCCCAGTGCACCTTTCTCTCTCTCTATCCCTCTCTCTCTCTGTCGTCATCTTCTATGAGTGGCCTGATAGTGACAAAACTCATCGTCTCTTCTTCTCTTCCGCCTCCCTGATCTCAGTGTCCAAGTTCATTTTTTCTACAAGTTCCCAAGGGTCTTTATGCGGGTTTCACTAAATATCTTCAGATATATGTGAGAGAGAGGGAGAAAGGAGGAAGAAAAAGCTCGGGAAACAAAGGATAAAGAGATGGGGAGAGTGAAGCTTCAGATTAAGAGGATTGAGAACATAACAAATAGGCAGGTCACTTTCTCAAAAAGAAGAAATGGACTTATCAAGAAAGCTTATGAACTTTCTGTTCTCTGTGATGTTGATGTAGCTGTCATCATGTTTTCACCATCAGGAAGAGTTAGTCACTTTTCAGGAAACAAGAGGTCTGCTGAAGTTCTGGGTTTAGATTTCCAGTTTCATCCTTATAATTGCCTAATAATCTCGTAA
Organism: Casuarina equisetifolia; assembly: GCA_028551475.1. Taxonomy (NCBI): domain Eukaryota; kingdom Viridiplantae; phylum Streptophyta; class Magnoliopsida; order Fagales; family Casuarinaceae; genus Casuarina; species Casuarina equisetifolia. The sequence continues at coordinate 21,286,119 of CM052356.1, forward strand.
CCTTCTGACCTTATGATTCTTGATGTTGGTTTTTCTCTCTTTGTTCTTTGTTTCTCTCTGACAATTACTTTCTACCATCAAAATATGTACTCGCACATGCATACACGCGCAAATACGCCAATGTTTTGTTTACGAGAGAGAACCAAAACAAAAATATTTGACCTTGAATTATGCGGTTTAGATATTTTTATAGAAAGCAGATTAAACTATTCCACTCACTGTAACCAAAACGATCTGTTTTTTGGTTTGCTGAAGCATTGAAGAGATTCTGGCACGGTATAATAGTCTTCCTGAGCGGGACCGAGGACGGTAAGGAGATCTTGCTTCTCAAAGTTTAAATCACTACAAGTATGCTCTGTCGGTGTTGATCGTGATTTCTTTCTTTGTTTCTTCTCCCTCTTTCTTGAATTCGTCGATGGTCCCTTTTTCACGATCATGCAATTTCAAAGGCTGCACAACCAAGAGGTAAGCCCCGTCTAAATATGCCCAGAAAATGAAAAACAAAGCAGTCTCTGAAAATAAGCCTTCAACAGCCAAAACCCAGCTATTGCTTTCGCCTTAAGGCTCCTTGTGAATTTGTGCAAGGTGAAAATTTGTGCTTATTTGCAGTATCTCAGAAGGATTCTGGGTAAGCTAACGTGTGAAGAAAATCGAACACATCAAGAAGCCAGGTTTGGATCTTCCCACAGCTCCTGAAGCTTGAGTGATACTGGATTATTTTTGTTCCATGTGGTACTGATTTTTAGGGTAGGGAGTGATTGAACTTAGCTGATTCTCCTTCTTTGTTTAATCAATTTGTTACTTCTGTTTTGTTAAGCAGCCCAGCGAGTACTGATTCCCAACTCGAGGTACTTAATGCATGAGAGTTAATTTTCTTTTAGCAAATATTGGTGCTCCATTCTCCACTTTCAAAAAACCATTATACTTGGACAGGAGATTCAACAAGAAATCCTCAGCTGTGAGTCCCAATTGGAAAATCTGGACAACCAACTAAGGTATGCCACTAATTTAAATCTTGAGTATAAAACCCTAATTGCTTTAGTTGTAGATGGTAGGAAATTAGTAAGCCTAATTTTTATCCTTTTCGTAGAATATTTGAAGGAGATCCGTTGGAAATCACAACATTGTATGAAGCTGAGTTTCAGGAACAAATCCTTAGAGAAACCTTGAGACGCTTTCATTTGCGCAAGGTACAAGATACAACAGTCACTTTTATTTTTCTTTCACCTGGCCTGACAAAGATGCAATATATATTTATGTGTGTGTACTAAAACTAAAGAGACATGATGGGACAGACAATTTTGGGGGAAAAGCTAAATTCTTCTGGCGTACCGCAGACATCCGAGGTATGTGAGCAATTCATCATGACATTATTAAGAAAAAGAAGTAGAAGAATATGCAAAGCCGAATTACACATGCTGAGTTTGTAACAAGGAGTTAAAATCTACATAATTTGCTTGCAAATTTGAGTAACAGGTACAAAAGGCTTCAAACGCAGTGAACTCGAATGGAATTATAACACAAAATCCAGCAAATATCCTGGATTGGTTTCCGGGAAAAGATCCACAAGTCCAGATCCTGAACTTTTTGGAGTCGAACGGCCTTCTTTCGCTGAGGTGCTTGTATTGGTTTTGGAAGAACAATTATAATTACATTGCATTAATATCTTTTCTGGTATACGCAAAACTCTGCCTCTTTTTTTATTTTTATTTTTAGGGGACAGCAGCCACAAGTCGTTGAATTCTTACCACCACCTCAGACTATTCTTCACCGACATGACATAAATGTTGATGAACACATCAGCCCGAGAAATGGTCTGGTGGATAGCAATGGCATGCAACACCCTGATCTCGGACAAGTTACCGACGTCAACTTGTCGTCGTGGACTGAATTTCATACGACAGGTACTTAATTTGCATGCAATAACACTGAAAGGAAAAGATAATTGCCCAGATATAGAAGACAACTTCACTTTATCAAGGATGATGGAAGCATATCTTCTCCGATAATGCGAACCAAGACTGGAAGACATAGGGAAAATTGATAACGGGTAGGCTAGGGGAGGAGATGGGGTTCCATGGAGGTAATAATAGCATATTCTAATCGATGAAAAAGTGTGACGAAAGGCCATTTGCACTATGCTTGTAAGATGCTTCAAGTGCAACTATAAGGAAGACTATTGCACAATTTCACTTCCGAAGCATTTCAAACAAACCATTCTAGATTCCATGACCCAAAGATTCCTTCCACATTCAAGTTATTAATTAATAATTAGCCAAAATTTTAGCTAAGATTCTATATAATCAGTTAGCAAGCTAGTAGATAATCAATAGAAGATCTAGCAAACACTTCGAATATTAATAAACTATTTGCCTAGAGTATGGGTTTTAACTTTCTAGGTGTCATATGGAGACTGTCCATTTAGACCATGTTTGAACCCTACTTTTGTATTTGTCATTCGTAGAATATTTTCAATCAGTCATGAAACATTGAGTTTTATAAAATAATTACATTTTTTTAAGATGTAAAATTTTCATTTACTTTAACTCTCTATAAATTCCCTTGGGACGAATATCCATAACATAATCCCTTTCAGATGTCACCCTCTTTCATGGTAACAATTAACACTAAGAAATTGGTAGTTTTCTTAGAAAATATTTTCAACTAAAATATATTATTTTAACAAAACCTATGTAAAAACAAATGGAACCTTACATAACTAGTGTCACCAATATGAAACCAGTTTAAAACTTAATTTCTATAAATAACTTCAAAATTGTCCTAACAAATGTTGAACCTCATTTTTAGTGATTTTTCATTGAAAGTCTCAGGCTTTAAACTCAGATTCAATTGCATCAAGGTGGTTTTCTTTTCTATAGATTTCGAATTTGTAGTTTCTTTTGCTCTATAAATCATTATAACCACTGAGAAAAAAGATAGTCACCTGAATACTATGTTGTTAACAACGCCAAAAAAACTGTATTTGGACTAATACTTCAAAAAATTTCATGAAGTGCTTTTCTTTGTAGTGATTCGTATTAACATTATCGTAAATATATGTGACAGGGAATGGCCACTTTCCAACTGCACAGCCCAGAGGGCAAGCACTCCTTGAACTTTATCTATCTCAGATCACACCACCGACTCTTTGGACACCTGATCAACGTTAAAGATCACAGAAAAAGTGCTAGGTTTAAGCTTTTAGTACCCCTTTGGTGTTGGTGACTTTGCTTCCTGTTTCCTTCTTAAATAATGCAGCAACATATCTATCTTAATGTCTTTTACTTTCTTTTGTTTGGTTGTTTTGGCCAGACCTTTCTGGCTATCCATTGAAAACCTATTTTGATCAAGCAGACCGATAAAGGGTAGGGTATTGAGCATTCTCATGCAACTGTTGATCTTAGGGCTCTAGCCTATTACCAGAAAGATTGAAGATGCTGCATCTTCTAGTTAAAATAGAAAACTGTTTTCTATGGCCCTGATGGTATAAATTGCTTTTATCGTTCGTTGCTGATGTGAGCGATGTAACCGTGGTCTAGCACAGAACACAGAAATATTGGAAATTTATAGAAGCATTTAAGAGAGAAACGTCACAACTAGGAAAAAAACCAACATATCCAGGAACGGTGTTTTGGAAACGTCACTATTCCGACTGATGTTGGTATGGTTAGAGTGGGTTGAAGAATTTTAAGTCTCTCGTGACAATATAATAACTTGAAATACTGATTTGTTTGAAGTTAGATATAAACTTTTCTCTATAAGAGCTCAAGATGAGTTTACTTCACCCCTGCATTTCGAGCCCTATTGGTATGTAAGGGGGGTTGAGGATTTTTGTCCTACATTAGAGAGATAGGATCCTTTAGTCAATTTTAAATATGGATCCCTTCAACTCATTATCTGACTCTTAGGTTGAACTTTAAATTTTTATACTTTAAACTTTCTTTAGGAAAGTGGTATATAAAAAGACAAGTTTCTCCACTTAATTTATTAGGATTTTAAGTTAGATATGAACATTTTCTATAATTTCCAACATAGTATTAAAGCATAGATTTTATTTGTTTGCTTATGGACTTCATCCTCATGGGTCAAATTCTCCCCACACTTAGGATGAGAAGACATTTAATGTCCTTGAGTTGTAAATTAGATGTTGACTCTTTTCTATAATTTTTAATATAGCATTAAAGCCCAAGTTCTATCTTTGTCCCCATCGATCATAAACTTCATCCGTATGGGCCAATGTTTTCCCCAAACTCAACATGAGAAGGCATATTAAGTTTCATATAAAAATAAAATAGTTCAAAGAACGATTTACTAAAAGATTGATTCTTTTACATAAATGTTGAAGGTGGGTATTGTCCCACATTGGAAGTGAGAAGATGGGTCTGTGGTATTATAAATGATGATAATTCTCCACTTAATACCTTAAGGTTTTGGGATGGACTTTCACACTTTAATATGGTATCAAAGCTAAGAATGAGCTTATGCTTCATAAACTCCCTGCCCTAAAATTGGGCTTCAGTCTACTTACAATGCTTAGGTCAGCATGCAAGTGAGGGGGAGTGTTGAAGGTGGGTATTGTCCCACATTGAAAGTGAAAGGATGGGTCTGTGGTCTTATAAGTTATGAGAATTCTCCACCTAATGCCTTAAGGTTTTGGGATAAATTCTCACACTCTAATAATAAGGCCATAAATTTTTAAGTTGAATATACTTAATTTTCTATATCAACTTAAATAAGACTATTAGGGCGTTAGCCTATAGCTTTGATACCAAGTGAGAACAAAATATCCTTGAGAAATTAATTTAATTTCTCAAGAACATCAAGAACACGAAGAACCCTAATAATATGCGAAAATGTGATTTTGGAATTCGATGAAGAAATTTTACAGAATGATGTCTAATTTATAGACATATAAAAAATATATACAAAAGGAAATATAATCCCTATATCAATCTAACCTAATTACATGATTGAGAATCATCTAGGTTTTGGAAAGAATTGAAAATCTATTCGAATGTTTTGCTATTGTGGTTAGTGAATGATGAACCTGGTCATGATTGGATAGCTTGGAGGAGGCGCGCGATCTTGGATGAGAAAGGAAACATTTCTGATGAGATTTGGCCGGCCAACGATGTGTGGATTTAACTGAAGATTTTGGAAAGGAAGGTTGCGCATCGGGGAAAAGAGGTGCAGGGCTGACATGGTCTTGAGGTGCCATGTGGACGGCTGACTGTTTAATGAATGTTGATATGGCCAGGTGCGGTGCTGACATGGCAATCTTCAAGGCCTCACCCGTGAAGATCTTCACGGTCTCCTCCTCACCCAGGAAGCCCAACTCGATCTGACGGAGCAAGAACGGCCGCCGACGGTGGCCTTTTCCAGTAACCATGATCCACCACCTTAGGGTTGTCTCGGAAACTCAATTCGCTCTCCGACCCCACGGCGGAACACAGCGGTCAATACCCAATCATTTCCGCCTCCGGTCGGTGGCCGGTTCCTCCCTGCCATCGATCGCCGCCGCGCTCCCTGCTGCCAGATCTGTCGCAGATCTAGCCATTGGGCCACCACTTGCCGGGCTCACTACAGTCAACCTAACCCGAACCAGACCCGATCCCCTTAGGCACATCAGCTGGCCCGCTCTGACTCCGTGGGCTCCTACCCAGACTCCTCCTCGGCCTAGTCCCTGTCCGAATGGTTCCCTAACTCCGGGGCCACAAATCATGTCTCTCCAGACCCAATGGGCCTGGACTCTTTGCAGCCCTATCCGGGAGAGGATCAAGTAATTATTGGTGATGGGGTGGGCCTCCCCATCACCCATACTAGTAATTTACCCAACTTTCTTAATTTTAAAATTAATAATGTTTTAGTAGTCCCAAATATTTCAAAAAAATTATTATCCGTATCACAATTTACCAGGGAAAATAGTTGTGCGTTTATTTTTTACCCTAATTTTTGTGTTGTTCAGCATCTGCCTTCAGGCTGGACATTGCTTAAGGGACCACTCGATTGCAGGCTCTATCGCCTTCATACAAATAACTTGAAGCCCAAACCCATTGCACTCAATGTATCTCAAAATATGTCTGAAAAATGACATCTTCGACTAGGGCATGCCCATTACCCTATTATAATCAAAGTGCTTCAAAGAAATAAAATAAATTTTGAAGGTAATTTTAATTCCATTTGTCATGCTTGTCGCCTAAGTAAGAGTGCAAAACATGCTCATCCTATTACTTCTAAAAAGTCAAAAGCTCCACTTGATCTTATTCATTTTGACATCTGGGGACCTGCCCCAATTCTTTCTCATTTGGGAAATAAATATTATATTGCATTTATTGATGATTATTCTAAATTTACCTGGATCTATGCTTTCCAATCTCGCACCCAATTTATTTATATTTTTGAAAAATTTCAAATATTTACAAAACGTCAATGTCAAACTCATATTAAAACTATACAATGTGATGGCGTATCTAAATTTACCTCCTCCGCCTTCACTACTTTACTTTCCAATTTAGGCATTCATCAACGGATCTCTAGTCCTTATGCACATTTTCAAAATGGATCCGCCGAACAAAAACACCGCCACATAGTGGAAACCGGGCTCTCTATGATTAATCATGCCCAAGTCCCACTTCCTTATTGGGATCTTGCCTTTGAAACTGCGGTACATATTATTAACCGCCTCCCTAGTCTCGTCATTAATAATCAATCGCCTTGGGACTTAATTTTTGGACACCAACCATCTGTGTCCCATCTTAGGGTTTTTGGGTGCCTTGTATACCCTAACTTACGTCCTTATGCTCATTATAAATTAAAGCCTCGTTCTCGTCCTTGTGTCTTCCTAGGCTACCTACCAGGTTACAAAGGCTATCGATGCCTTTGTCTTACCTCCAAATGTTTCTACATTGTAGCATATGCCTCCTTTGATGAAAATACTTTTCCCTTTCACAAGGCATCCACACTTCTCACTAATAATGAGACATCTAACATACCTCTTCAAATATCTATTCCCTCGTCATCAAGGCTCGTGGTTCCCGCAGAACCAAAAAATGCTCCGGCCTCCTCTATCTCTCTACCACCTGCCCAATCCAGGGACCCACAACCCTCTTCTAATTCCTCTACTCATCCTATGACTACATGTCTTAAAGGTGGTACAATACCTTGACGCACACTAACACATCAACATACCTATGCTTTGACAGTTGCGTCTCATCCTATTAAGGAACCCACATGCTTCATTGAAGCCAACAAACATTCTGAATGACACCAAGCCATGGCTGAAGAATACACGGTCTTAATTAAAAATCAAACTTGGGAACTTGTCCCTTCTTCTCCCAACATCAAACCCATCGGTTGCAAATGGGTCTATAAAATTAAACGCCGCTCTGATGGGACACTTGAACGCTATAAGGCACGTTTAGTTGCCAAAGGATTTCATCAACGTCCTGGTATTAATTATACCGACACCTTTAGTCCGGTTGCTAAACCTGTGACAATCCAGACTCTTTTATCCCTTGTTATTAGCAATGGTTGGACTATTCATCAATTAGATGTTAAAAATGCATTCCTCCATGGCCATCTTAATGAGGAAGTATTCATGCACCAACCCCAAGGTTTCACTGATCCCCAAAACCTTAATCATCTATGTCGCTACGTCGCTCCCTCTATGGACTTAAACAAGCCCCTCGTGCTTGGAATCATCGTTTATCTCAATTTTTACATCGTCTTGGCTTTTCTATCTCCAACGCTGACTCATCCTTATTTTTTAAACATACTCCCACATATAGCGACTTTCTTCTTATATATGTGGATGACATTATTTTTACTGGAAGTTCTAATGCCCCACTCTCCCATATTCTTCAACAACTACAAACTAAATTTGATATTAAAGATCTCGGTAATCTACATTATTTTCTTGACATAAAAGCTCTTTCCACTCCTACTGGCCTTCTATTACATCAGGCCAAATTTTTTCACGAAATTCTCCATCGTGCCAACATAAGTGATGCCTGTGGTGTGTCAACTCCATGCACCACAAGTACCCCACCCTCAATTCATGATGGTGAGTCGGTACCCGAACCCACTCAATATCGAAGTATTGTTGGTGCCTTTCAATATCTCACACTTACCCGACCCGACATTGCTTTTACGATTAATACTGTGTATTAATATTTGCATGCACCCACAACCACTCATTGGATTTTTGTCAAACGTATTTTAAGATTTCTTGTAGATACACCTCGCTTTGGGATTCTCCTCAACAAATCCTCCTCTCCTCAACTTCATGCATACTCTAATGCTAGATGGGCAGGAGATTGTGATGACCGCCGCTCCACAGGTGGATTTTGTATCTTCCTTGGTTCAAACCTTATTTCATGGCGTTCACGCAAATAGAAAACTGTTGCTCGCTCCAGCACTAAAGCCGAATTCAAATCCTTGGCTGATACTGCTGTTGAACTTATCTGGATTGAAGCTCTTCCCAAAGATTTGAAGTATCCTCTCTCTGCACCTCCAACCCTGTGGTGTGACAATCTTTCGGCACTGTACCTTTCCACAAATCCTGTCTTTCACACTCGCACCAAACATGTAGAAATCGACTTCCATTTTGTTCGTGAACGAGTCAAGAATCGCAAGCTTCATATCCATTTTATCTCATCCGTGGATCAACCTGCTGACATTTTCACCAAAGGTCTCTCATCCTCTCGCTTCTCCACTCTTCAAAACAAGCTTACAGTTCGTTGCGATCCTTCAACTTGCAGGGGGGTGTTAAATGACAAGTCAGCTACCCACGTCAACATTGCCATGTCAGCACCACACCTGGCCATATCAACATTCATTAAACAGTCACCCGTCCACATGGCACCTCAAGACCATGTCAGCCCTGCACCTCTTTTCCACTATGCGCAGCCTTCCTCTCCAAAATCTTCAGTTAAATCCACACATCGTTGGCCGGCCAAATCTCACTGGAAATGTTTCCTTTCTCGTCCAAGATCGCACTCCTCCTCCAAGCTATCCGATCATGACCAAGTTCATCATTCACCAACCACAATAGCAAAACATTTGAATAGATTTTCAATTCTTTCCAAAACCTAGACGATTCTCAATCATGTAATTAGGTCGGATTGATATAGGGATTATATTTCCTTTTGTATATATTTTTGATATGTCTATAAATTAGACATCATTCTGTACAATTTCTTCATCAAATTCCAAAATCACATTTTCGCATATTATCATTCTGTGCGATGGCCTTTGGATGCCGCCTGGAGACGGAGCCGGAGGCTGGAGGCACGAGCTGAGCTTTAGGCGGCGAATTCGGCCGCCAGACTTAAATAGCAGGGCATTAATAATGACGAATGAGATGACCAATCGCAAAAGACTTATGTTTATCAAAGAGAAGGTCCTTGACGTCGTCGATTCCAGAGCTTGTCGGAATATGATGTCCCTCAGTTTTTCTTTTCCTCATCCCATATTCTATTCCAGAAGCCAATACAAGGCTCCTTAGCACCGGAAATCCGTTGACATTCCCTAGCGTTGTGTAGAGCAACTTGTTCTATTTGCTTGGTTTTCTTTTGTTTATGAGTAATGTTGTGCTTAAGAAGCCACAACCTTTTGACTGATGGGTTGAAGACATTGGTGGCATACATCCATAATTGCTCGACAATGCTTCTGAGCTTGCTATTTCTTTGTTTGTTCCTATAGGTTCCTGTCCCATTTAAGAGGAGTTACCTTCATGATTATATGTGCTTCTCGAAGTTATATAAAATGAATAGCTTTTGATGCCAAGTGATACAAATGTTGGGAGGTGTACCATAGGAGAATGTTACTGTAAGCTCTTTAGTCTACTGCTATTGCTTTATTCAGCTCCTTTAAAATGTTCTCGATCTCTATCTGAAGTTTTCAACCAAAATGAAGGTTTGGCATTTTCGATAGATGTTGATCGTCGAGCCGCCAGGCTCTAAGATTATTCCAGTTAACTAGAAATAGCACATTTACATGTAAATCCTAGATCTGCTAATTTCATTTTGAATGCTTGCGAAAATTCTCCCTGGACTCAATGTATGTATTGTTTAGCTTGTCAAATTAGGGAAAAAAATAAGGCTTTTGCCCGTTTATTTCTTGAGGTTTCCATGGTTTTGAAAACTTCTCGAATCATTCAAAAATTGCTAAAATATGGTTATTTATATTTTGGATTTATATGCTTAATATTTAAGGATGGATAAGATTGGATGAGCAATTAAGGGTCAAGAAAATATATGGAAAGGTTTATCAGTTTTGTGAAGTTTGCAGCCAATGGTTGTAACATTCAAGAGGACAATTTGCTATTAGCGTGTTAGGTGAGCAATTTTTTTTATTTTATTTTGCTAGGTAAAGGATTTATATATAAAATACATTAATACATTTTTTTTTGTTAGGTGAGTAATTGTTAAGAGTTAGAGTCCAGGTGAAATACATGATCATTGGGTGAAGTATGAAATTATTGGGTATACAAACTATTTTTCTCACGGGAAAAGTATCCATATATATCATGACATCTAGTAACTACTAGGAGTTGGCCTAACCAAGAGACGCTTGCATGCATGATTTCTCTAGCCAGATACATGTTATGATTATCCCCATGCAAGACGGTGTTGGTATTAATCCTTGTAGCTAATTATCTCATATGTGAAACCGGGCCCATACTCAATAAAAGAGACAAGGTCATAAAGTGGCTACAACTATTTTACTAGTTGTATGACGATGAAAATTAACAATGGTTTGTAGGTTGCAAAAAATTGAACAAGTTAACTGCTAATGTACAATCATATCAGTTGTATGATCTAGGTGTATGAAGTGATGTCTCATTTACGTGTGTGCTTCAACCGTCGAATGACATGTTTTCTCCAACCGTTGTTTTGTTGAAGATAGTTATGGGCTGAAAACTGTATGGAGTTATTGCTTTAGTGCATGATATGATACAACATCTTGTCATAATGATTGTTTGTTTTCCGCAAGAAGAAATGGCCATTTATAAGGATTCGAAGGGGATGGTGAATGCAAGTAAGAAGACCTTCTTAATTAATGAAGAAAAGACTACAAAAGCATCTAAGATTATTTCCTATGAAGCAAGATTGTAAATGTTGTCTACCCACAAAGACTACTAGTCATATAGAAAGGCACACAAAGGATCAATAAGCTATCTAAATGAAGCTCTTATTTGAAAGAATTTGATTCTCAACCTGTAAAATTTTAATAATTTTAATCTGAACAAAATGTCAAGCTTTGTTTAGCAATAAGACTTGCCAATCAACAAGCTTGTTTAAACCCTTCCAGCAATATGACTCAGATCCATCGTTCTAACAATCTACAATAGTACATATCCATTGAATAATCTTCCATCAAAGTACCTAATATTAGAAAATAAAACTCGCCACATTAGCGTCACCACATCAACACCGCCACGCCAACAACCACATTATTTAAAATCTCCACATGGAAAAGCTACACTAGCACAAGGGCCACATCAGCCTTTGAGCACTTCATCTCACTTGCACTTATGTAGAGACATTGCCACATAAAAGCACACGACGCTAACTTTCCCGACCAAAGAAGGAAATTTTTGCTCGCAAATCTCACTCATCATTAACTTTTTTTTTTAATATTACAATGGACATACTTAGCTCATGCATGAGAGGTGTCGAATACTAAACTTTGTAATTGAAATCCTTATTAGCTTACTATTGAACTAATGAGTAATATTAAACAAATTGAAGAACTTTTCTCAAGATTGCCTCCCCTTTTTACACCAGCTTCACAAAATCAGGGATCTTCCTCAATAATGACAACCAAATCGAGCAACAAACTACAAATCTCTCTTCCTTGTTTAGTCATCTACCTAGATTTTATAAATAGGGCCGATTGTACAAAGTTTTATCATTAAAAAGTTCAAGAAAGTTTCTATAACAAATTGGGTTACTTCTCAATAGAAACAATGAAGAAACTAAAAGAACATGATCTTGCAAAAATTTCCATAACACTAAACAATATTAAAGAACAATGGAAAGCTATTCACTGGGAAACTATCTAATCACTAAAGATACTTAAATTCTCTTGATTCCAAGATGCCTTCACCCTAACTGCTAACCCTTTTATATAGGACTTTTGTAACTCCTTTTCTAAATTTCTTCTATAACCCCTCTTTTAGAGTCCTACAACTTCTTTTCTATCTTCTAAAGATCTTATTTTATCCTTAACCTTTTAGAAGCTTCATTCAATTTTTATCTTGGTAGGATCTTATCTTATCTTATCTTATCTTTATCTTTCCAAAGTTTATATCTTATCTATAGATGGATTATGATAATACTCACTCCTTCACCAAATCTTTTTTCTTAAGGATTAATTTGAAACTTTAGAGATATTGTGTGAATGCACTTAATGTCCTTTTATGTGGGCTCATATTCTAGATATTTAGACCATTGTATCAACAAATCCACCATTTGCTTAAACTTGCACCTCATTAGTTGCTTGGCCAATACAATAATGGGTTATACCAATAACCTTCTTTTGCCATTTATCAAAAGTATCATAAAAAAGATCTTGCAACCCTAAACCTATTACATTCTTCAATTGAAAGGCATGGAAGACAAGATAAATTGAGGCATCAAGCAATAATGCAAGCTTATAAGCCACCTTACCGACTCAATGTAAAATCAAAATTTCTTGTAAAAAGGAGGTACTAACTTATAGTCCTTCCTTTTCATCATTGTTAGCTATTGATGTGGTTTCACCCTCAAAGAGACCACATCACTTACTTTGAACTTGCATTCTAACCAATTCTTGTTAGCATAAAACTTTATGCAAGCTTGGCTAAATTGCATATGCAACTTGATCAATTGTAGTCTTTAAGCACATACTTGGAGAAACTCATTCACATCATGCCCATCTTTCATCCTTAAATTATGATAAGGCAACTAGCTTGGCCTGTAACCATAAAGCATTTCAAATTATGGCATCCAAATGTATATGTCACAATTAGTATTATGCCACAATTCTACCAAAAATAGCCAAGAGTACCATTTATAGGGCCTCTCACCATAATAACATCTACCAAAAATAAGAATTTTGTTTGTGACAAAATATATTTATGAATATATTTCTTAAAATATGTTTTTCATAAGTGCAAAAGAATATTATAGGAAGTAAAATGTGTACAAATTATAATATCAATTAATGATATTATAAAGTAACCGGGTTCCTACATTTCTTGATATAATATTATTATATAGTGCTCTTAAGAAATTATTTATTTAATTTCATTATATAATGTCTTGAGAACAAGGCTTACCAAATTGAAGTTAAATATGTCATACATTGTGATTAAGAAAAAAATGATACTTGCTCTTGCTTGGATGAAAGTATGAAGTATTTGGTTCTATTTTTGGAACAAACTTTAGTTCTATCAAGAACTTATATTATATCATTCTCAGCTTGATATTGCTCTTGGCATGTTATCATTCTCGGCCTAGTATTGCTCTCATCCTGATATTATTCTTGGCCTAATTCTGTTCTCAGCCTAATATTGTTCTCGGCTTGGTTGTGTTCTCCTGCCCATCTCATGGCCCACTTATCTGTCCATTAAATAAATGAGCTTGGCTTGTGATGAAACTCACTGTTTCACTTACACACCGTCTCACTTATTTGAACCTAATGCCCTAAGAGCATACGATTGATGATTAGAGAAATGAGAGAAAGAGATAGAGATGGAGGAATGGCGTCGCTGGTGAACGAATCCTCAATGGGAGGATTTCTGAAGAGACCGATGTCAGAACAGTCTGTTTTGAGCTGAGAAGGAAGACGTGAAGTTGATTTGAAGGCTAGTTTACTATTCTAAAGGGAAGAAAGCTTCATCATTGAGGTTTGAAAAGTTTGAACCCTAGCTCTAATTTTCCTACTTAAGAAGAGCTAATCTATGGAGAAAGGTTTGACATATACAATTATCTGAAGTTCTATTTGAGTGAAGAATCAACCATTGAGCTCATCTTTTGATCATTCAATCTTATACACTTTCGGTGAAGTACAAGCTTACAGTGATATTGTGATTAAATAGTTATTCATTCATATATATCATCGATTGTATCTTATATAACTCTGTTTATGTGCTAATTTCATTAAAAATACTTATTGCACATAAACATTGAAAGGAATCCGAAACCCTAATTTATTTCAATTTAGGGTTTTCGTGATAGGAGCTTAGAGTTATCATATTTACATCAAAACAACTCCTTTAGGTTACAAAATCCCACAACTTGTTATATTATTTGGGATTTGTAATTGATTTATGATCTTTTGATCATATTGTGTAACATTGTACAAGAATTCCTTGAAAAGGAATTGTTTGAGTTAGGGAGAATGTTTTCTCCTAATTCGATTGAGTAAAGGAAACTTCAATAGGTTTGATTGAAGGAGAAAAGGGTGGACATAGGACTCAAGGTTTGAGTGCCGAACCACCGTGGTAAATTTAGTATTAGTCTCTTTGCTTACTATTGATCTAACCATCTTATAATATTTGATGCCTCTTATTCTATCAATTATTTGTTCCTAATCTATCAGAATATTTGATACATATAAGAGTAACAATATTCTAGATAACGTGCTGTTTGACTTAGAAGTAAAGCATCATATGTTTGAAATTTGTTCAATTTATATTGATATTATTTGTGTGACTTGTCTAGCAAATTGAATTAAGCATTTGTTAAAATAATAGTTTTTAAATTGTTGGTTATAACAATTTAACCCCCCTTCTTGTTAAGCCATAAAACCTAACACCTCCTACTATCAAATGGCCACCCAAGCTTGACTTGTGCAAGCAGTGGACTATTTGGTCTCTTATGGTTGCCTAGTTTTTAACCACTACTTCCCTTGACAATGTAAGATCTCATTGATCAAACTATACTCTAAATGAATTGGTAAGTCAATAGCTAGTGCTTCTAATAAAGGTTGCACCTATAGATCCCTTTCATAGGTTAACAACACATTTTGGATCCAATGTAGTTGCAAGAATAACAATGAGTGTAACACATGTTCCCATTCCTATTAATCTCTTAGTAGATGTGAGATTCTCTTTGCCTATTTTGTATTGAATTTTTTAATTAAAATCTAATAAATTCACGAGTCATTTATATTAGGCAAATGTAAAAATCCACCACTTAAATAGTGCTTTAGACTATTGTGATTAATCTACACAATGAAGTAATGGCCTAACAATTTGGATGACAAAAGGCTTTTGAAAATTAGGCATCACTAGAATTGGAGAAGAATTCATTGCCTATTTAAGCTTATCAAAGGCCTGGATTGCTTCTTTAGACCATTGGAAAACCTTTTTTTTTTAACATGTTAGTAAGTAGTACTTATAATTCAAGAAGCTACTAGGAAAAGTTCCAAAATGAAGATGTTACTCCCTTTTTCCAAGTCACTTTATTTACCTTACTCACTTCTTGATGCTGAAAAAAATGGGGAGAAAGCAAGTAAATGGTTCTGTCTATGAAAAATAACCTTGTCTAATATCATTTTAATTAACTGTGTGTACAATATTGTATATATGATTGAATGCATATTGCCTTGGGCTAATGTTGTTCTTGATGAGATCCAACATGATGACTCAAACAAGACTATATAGTGTTAGTAAGGTTTTGTTACTATCAAAAAAGGAGAAATCACTAGTATAAGGATTGCAATAAGTTTTGATGATCACAAATACCCATAAGATTGAAATTGGTTATAGGCTGCTCTACGATGGTGACATTGAAAAACAAATATGTATTTGTCTTTGTACTTCATTTGTCATCATTTAAGGATACTCAAAAACACATCAAGCCCAAACCAAATGGCTCTCTTTGAAATGTTATACCTCAAAAGAAATTAGATACTAACTATGTTTCAATAAAAAAAAACTATATTTGAAAAATAGTTTTCATTAAAGGTAATATCCAAAACTATTGAAGTGGATGACACTGTATTGCATTTTATGTAGATCTTGAATATCGTTTTTGGGCAAGTTATATGCGAGCAACGCTAGGCTGTGTCTTAAACCTGGGACTCGTGCATTTTTCTTTTATATGGCAAGTCCAGATACGTGTTTATGCTAAGCCACAAAATCATAAGGTGCGTCTTGTGTTGTACTCTTCTACAATTGAGTAAAGCTTCCAAGGTAAGCTATTTGCACGCTGCCGTTTCAAATTGTGATAACCATTCCCATCAAATGTTCCTTTTCTACCATTCGCAAGATCGTCCTGTCCAAGTGGAGAAACATCTTTCTATTTTTCTTCGCCTGCGATGGACTGAGTTAGCGTGATTTGGGCTTCGATTTTGGCTCTCAACGGCACAGAGCTTGCAACTGGAAGGAGCATTCAAATGATCTATTTAACATTGCAACAGAAGCTTAGCACGGGACGACACTCGACAGATTCAAAAGAGAAAAATGCTTACATCTTGTAGTAGTTTTATCGAATATCTTTAGGAATCATTATAAAAACCTTTTACAAAACATTCAAGTTGAAGTATTTGTTAATATGAAGAGAAAAGTACCCTTCAAACCGCAGGGGAAAATAATGATTTTGTCAAAATTCCTAATTTGTGTGTGTTAAGCTAGGATAATTTATCTCCAGCTTGTTTCGGGAAAGATCAACATGTTGGAGGCCAGGATTAATGAGTTTTTTTAGAACAAGAAAAACTGTGTATGAGATCGGCCTACTCTTTGTAAATCAGTGTGATTTTTTTTTTTTTAACATACACACTAGGAAAGGAAAAGGGATTCGACATTGCTTGATTCTTTCTCTTAATGTTTGTGCATGATACCTTCAGTTAACTATAAATTGTCGTTATCGAACATCTTTCTAATCAAGCTATTGTCTATACTAGTCACTTAACTAATTAGCTCAGTGGTGAGCTAATAAGAATTTCAATTATGAGGTCTAAGGTTCAACACCTTGTATGTATGAGTTAGGTGAAAGAAAACTTAAAAAAAAAAAATGGGTTTGTAACGATAAGTGGTTTGTATAGACAAAAAAATATTAGTCAAGAGATGGTTTTGTTAATGCATTAAAAAATAAATCAAATAGAAATATTCCAACTTTCCAGTTATGTTTTTTAATGAAAATGAATAAACAAATAGATTTAGACAGAAAGCAAGGTTTCTATATATTACTTTTATGTGACATTTTAGTAAAAAGAATATTTGTTAAAAGGTTTAAAAATTTAACTTAAAAGCTAGTTTACAAATTAAAAGATTTTTTTTCTTAAACTTCATTTAAAGGATCTTAACTTTCCATGTGAGACTATTGTTCTATACACTCTTAATACACCAAGCATTATTGAGTAAAAGGATGCATAAGATAGAACAAATTTAACCTAAGTTTTGATACCATATCAAAAAGCCCACTAGCCTAACCTAAAAACTAATTTATGGGTTAAAAAATCTTCCTTTAATTTAAACTTTACTTTAAGAATTTTAACTTCCAATATAAGACTTTCATTCCACATTCAATATTCATTCTAGTTTTAAGATCCATGAACTAAATTTCTTCTATGTTAATCCAATTACAAAATAACTATTCACATAACCAAACGAAATATTTAAAATGTTCACTTGCATTACAGTTCGTTATCCCTTCAAACAATGTTTGTGATCAAAATTAACGTGCCTTTAGTTATCAAAGAATTTATAGATACTACTGACATCCTGTCCTGAAGTTTCTCACAAAGTTCGCTGAGAACTTTTCCCTGTGAAACATCTTGTTACAATAAACCTATTCAGTCTAATAGTATTGCAGTTAACTTACTACCATTATATTAAAACATTGAAATTAGACTTCTTTGAGTAGTTCTTTTATAATTGTTATCATCTAAGCCTAATTTTGTGATGTTGAACTAAAAATAAACTTGTTTCGGCTACCTCAAGTTACCTCTTTAACTCTAGTCGAGTTTGTGCAAAAAAAGAGGCAAAAAATTGAAGTTTGCAATATTAACATATATCGTATAAAATCCAGGGTAGCAGTATACACCTAAAGCAACCTTTGTGTTAAGCAAACCAATTGTATGACTTCCTTTCATTTTTACTTTTGATTAAAAACTTGATTAGTCGTATTTCAATAAACTAAACTTCACTTTTTCAAACAAATGATTTTTAGTTAAATATTTTGTTGAAAACTAAGCAGATTAGATAGAATTACCATAGATATAGGTACAAAAAATAAACAAAGGAAATTAAGTTTTTCATAATACAAGTTTAATGGGATAAGTCGATAAGCACATAATACTTGGAACCTCTTCATATAAAGGTTGACACTGGTATATTTGTGGGTGTTTGTATTTATTTAGAAATAATTTGGGGGGATCAGAGTGAGATGTGTCATTTTGCCGGGGAAACATTTGGAGCGGTTTTGTTAAAACACAAATCCACAAAGGCGGAAATTAGACGGCGGGGTACTAAATTTACCAGACAGAGAGACCCGGGAACGGAAGATTTGCAAATCCCGAAATTCTCTAAAATTTGAACGAGCCTGAAGTTGGCGAGGCCTCGCAAAGACGTTTTGAAAGCTCCAAAAATTTTCAGGATCATGTGCTAAACCAGAACCGCGTTTTTCAAAACCATGGAATGGCGCTCTCTCTCCCTCTCTCTCGCCTTACAAAATCTATCTATCTCAACTAACACAGTCCTACTCGAACACCCATTGTGCTCTCTCTATCTCTGTCAATCCCCAAGTCCCATCTGAGCGCCAAGGGTGCGTAAGAGTAGGACAATGGCGGAGCAAGAGAAGTGCGTGCGCGTCACCCGTACTATGAAGAAGAGGGCAGCGGCTGCCACAGCAGAGGACCACTCCGCCAAGAAGAACCGTGTGGTGCTAGGGGAGCTCCCGAATTTGTCGAACATTGTCGCTCCGGTGAATACGAATACTGATGTCGAGCAGCTGAAGCCGAAACGCGTATCGAAGACGACGGCCAAGAAGAAGGGACCGGAGACAGCCCCAACAAATGCCACAAAGCAAACTGACAAGTTGTTGAGTACTAAAAGTAAATCGGATGATCCGCAACCGTGTGGGGCATATGTTGCCGATATTAACGAGTATCTTCGCAAGATGGAGGTAAGAGGGCTTTTGTTATTTCTCAGATTTGGTTTAATTTCTAGGCTATTTAGTGAAAATTATCTTGAGTGATGCTTTTTTTCCTAGTATTTGAAATGCGGATTGAATTGCTTGATTCCAAGAACATTGAGGTTCCGCTTCAACGTTTCAAATGAAGTTTGAATATGAGCACCCTGATATGGTTTCGAGGAATTTTCAAATGGTGCTAATTTTGAAGAGCGTTTGGTGTTTCAGATGGAGCCAAAAAGAAGACCTTTACCTGACTTCTTAGAAAAGGTTCAGAAGGATGTGACTGCTAATATGAGGGGCATATTGGTGGATTGGTTAGTTGAGGTTGCTGACGAATATAAGCTTCATCCAGATACTCTGTATCTCTGCATTTCATATGTTGATAGATTCCTATCCTTCAATGCTGTTAATAAGCAGAAACTTCAGTTGCTGGGTGTTTCTTCAATGCTAATTGCCTCGTAAGCTCCAGATCCCAAAAAATATCGGTGGCTTTAGATGTGTAATTGCCGTTTCATTATTTTGCTGTCCTCTGAGTCGGACTTCTTGATTTTCCTTTCTGATGAACAGGAAGTATGAAGAGACTAGCCCTCCCAGCGTGGATGACTTTTGTTATATAACAGATAATACATACACCAAGGACGAGGTGAATTGCTTTTAGTCTATATTTTAATTGATACAAATCCTTCTTTTCCATCTTGTTAATTTTTTTTAACACCAGTTTGTTTGTATTCCGAAAGGTGTTGACGATGGAAGCTGAGATTCTCAAGTCGCTGAAGTTTGAAATGGGTAATCCCACTTTAAAGAATTTTCTAAGGTAAGGGTACTGGTAAAATACGAGTTCTTTACTTGTTTTTTGTCATTTATGATCTTTGAATTAACTAGCGTCATTGGATAAACGACTTGTTCGGCTGACTTTATAACTTTCCTTGTTTTTGCCTGCAGCAAGTTCACTAATATTGCTCAAGAAAGTGACAATGTAAGCCAAACATCCATCTGATCCTCTGGTCAATATTTCCAAAAATATATGTTATTGATTAGAACTTTTTCTGGCTTCATACAGACTCCCAGTTTGCAGTTAGAGTTTCTGGCCTACTATTTGGGAGAGTTGAGCTTGTTAGATTACAACTGTGTGAAATTCGTACCTTCCTTGGTGGCTGCATCAGTCACTTTTCTTGCCAAATTCATTATCCAACCAGAGTCGCATCCTTGGGTAAAAGCTCGTTTTTTGAGACTTACCAACAATGTCATTCTTTTTGGGAAAAATACTTACTTGTATGCTTTTTACAGTGCCCAATGTTGAAAAAATATTCTGGATACAGAGCAGCTGATCTAAAAGAGTGTGTTCTCAACATACATGACTTGTATCTCAGTAGAAGAGGAGGTTCTTTGCAAGCTGTTAGAGAGAAATACCAACAGCATAAGGTGCTTACAGTTAAAAATTTGTGACTAAATTTATGTGGATTTTAGATTGTTAAAATTGTAGACTAATTTAAGAATTATTTTTGGGTAACAGTTCAAATGTGTGGCAACGATGCCTTCTCCACCAGAAATACCAACTTCTTGTTTTGAAGATCAAATATTGTTGACGTGAAGTGGTAGTCAAAGGCAGGGTGTTGGGGGGAACATGTGGCTACAAATAAATGCAAAGATGCAGTTGCTAGTTGAAATTATGGAGACATAAAGCAAGAAGGTCGGAGACATGCCAGAATTGAGATGCTGCTCGCGGGGAAGGGAAGCTGATAGCTGAATGGTGTGCATAATAGAGTTGATAGTGTAGGAAAATGTGAGATTTACTTAAAAAAAAAAAATTGATCAATGAAAACACTAATAGAACGTTTCAATCATTGTTGTATATATGTGGTCAGTGATTATTTTTTGCCGTTTATGTGAATCTCACCGTCAGGCTATGTGCGAGTTGAACGAACTTGACAAATAATTGGCAAATTGGATTACCAATTGCTTATTATGTCAAACTTTGTTGTTGTCACTTACATAAGAGGAAGGACATGAATACAAAAAGAAAAATTGCCACAACCACACGTGCCATAAACAACGTTGAGTTAGAAAATGAAATTAACCCAGTATTAGTTAAGAAAAAAAATAGGTGTTATAAATTGATTGTATTCTTACATATAATCACACGATGATCTTTAGACAAAATGTACTTTATTGACATATTCTCATTCAATCAAATCCAGTTCGTGATCTCAAATTAGTTTTTTGGGTCAGGTTAGTGACGGGTCTCTAGTTCATATCAAGTTTGGGACATTCGCAACTGCTGTCTTAATCATGAAACAACGATCAAGAGGCAACAAAGTATGTCTTTTATTCCGTCAATCAAGAGGGAACAAATCTTAGCATTTGTGGAAGAGTTTTGCGTCAATTCTATGAGATTCACCTTTAAATACATATTGCATAATTCTTGAATGTGATTCGCGAAACCCCTTAATAAGTGTTCAGAAACAAGACAAGCATTGGAAAACTTCGAGCAGTTTTCCCCTTCCCTAACCTTCAAGTTAAATGTATTGCTCATCTAACTTATAGGAATTTGAAATTTAATAGACATCACATTTTGTTAATACTAATACAGTGATATATCGTAATTCTTATATATGAAAGTCTTTTGCCCTTACAAATTAGTTTTTTTAGACAAATAAATGAACGTTTTCCTTTACAATTCACACATTATCATAATCTTTACCAACCCACTTATTCATTCACCTTGCATGCAACCCTAGCATGGATTGGGTGACAATGTTTACTTTTAATTAACCTCTTTTGGTTAAGATACCCTCAACTTCTCTTTAAATCAATTGTTAAGTGAGGAATAATATTTTTTACATGTACCACTTATTATGTGGTAATACAAGTAATACAAAACATATATAATTTAATATATATCTTTAACATTGAATATGAAGGAAATAACCTTAATACATCACATGATATAAACACGTAAGATTGTGGGATAGCAACCTTGAACAAAGAGTGTGCTTGTACTTTATGGTAAGATCTGGTCCCGTCGTTATATGTGCTTATCCAACTCTTTTACGGCGACAAAGATCTCTTGTTATTGCAATGGGCGTTCCTCCCATAGGCTCCGCCCAAAAACTAATGGCCCGCCTAAACAAAACTAAAATGCATTTGAGCCCCAAACCCCGATGCCATTGAAATTTCAAAACAATTTGAACTCCCATGTCGGGAAAATACGCCCCCAAAAGCCAAATCTGTGAAACATTAAAAAACGAAAAACAAAAACTCAAGAAGAGCGCCAACTCCCGCTTTCAAACAGAGGCAAATGGCGCTCCGAGCAACCTACAAAGCCTCCTTTCCACTCAGCCCTCGATGCCCTCCGTCCACGCTCTCTCCTCTTCGATTACCCAGGTCACGTCAATCCTTAAGTGGGTCTAACTTGCGCCATGTCGGAGCAAAAGACAGATGTGCGTGTCACCCGTGCCGCGAAGAAGAGGGCGGCGGCTGCCGTCCCTGATGACCAGGGGGGAACAAAGAAGAGAGTGGTGCTGGGGGAGCTCAAAAACTTGACGAACGTCGCCGTTCCGTCAAACTCGAGTTCTGAGTCCGATCTGCATAAGGCAAAATGTAAAACAAAGTCTAAGAAGGTCACCCAGTCCGTGAAGACGCCGACTGCAGAGGCCGTGGAAATAGCGGTAAGAGACACAGATGTAGCTTCTGAAGATCCGCAGAAATGTGAGCCTTATGTTTCGGAGATTTATGAGTACCTCCACAAGATGGAGGTAAGTGGGCTTCTATTGCTATTTCGTTAGTCTGTTGTGTTGGCTGTTCTTTGATCTGAGTTCGAATTGGTTTAGTTTGTGATGTATTTTTGCTATGAAGTAATATTCTTATGTGGCAAATAAAATCAATCGAAATTCCGTCGTCAGTTTACCGGAAAATCCGTTTTGTGCCATGTTCGTTAACTTTGCGTTTGAACATTATTGCCTTTCTTTTCAGTACAGATTGAGTTGCTGCAATTAAAAATTAGGAATTTTGATTTATGGGAGCTAAATGTCCTGATAACTAATTAAAATACTCAGGTGGATCCAGAAAGACGGCCTCTACCCGAATACATTGAAAGGGTTCAGAAGGATATCAATCCTAATATGAGGGGTATATTAGTAGACTGGTTGGTGGAAGTGGCAGAAGAATACAAGCTTGTTTCAGATACTTTATATCTTTCTATTTCCTACATCGATAGATTTTTGTCTCTGAATCCTCTAAACAGGCAGAAGCTTCAGTTATTAGGTGTCTCTGCACTGCTTATAGCCTCGTAAGCTCCAAAACATTTGCAACTGTTTTTGATTTAAAACATGATATTCTTGTTCAAATATTATTGGACTTTTAACAACGGTAGTGTCTGACTGCTCATTGTGACATGTAGGAAGTATGAAGAGATTAGTCCTCCTCATGTGGAAGAATTTTGTTACATAACTGATAATACTTATACGAAGGAAGAGGTAATACTAACATTTGTTTTTGTCCTGATGTGTTTAAGACTATCGTTGTCATCACTTTTACCTAGACTGATCTTGTATTGGTTTTAAAGGTTGTAAAGATGGAGGCTGATGTCCTGAAACACATGAAGTTTGAAATGGGCAGTCCTACAATAAAGACATTTTTAAGGCAAGGGAACTGTCATACTACTATCCTTGTTGCTTATCGTTTGTAATCTATTGATGCACAAACTTCAGGTTTTAAAAACAGTTGCACTGATTGTTACTTGTTTCCATCTTGGTTTGCAGACGCTTCACTAGCGTAGCTCAAGACGGTTTAAAAGTAAGCTAGAATCCTCTCTTCCAGCCTGTCTCTTGTATCACTGCGCCAAAATGGTCATTCTCTGTTACTTACTAATTTTCTTGTTTCTCTATAGACCTCGAATCTTCAGTTGGAATTCCTAGGTTGCTACCTTGCGGAGCTAAGTTTATTGGATTACAGTTGTGTAAAATTTTTGCCTTCTTTGGTTGCTGCATCTGTTATTTTTGCTGCCAGGTTTATTATACGGCCAAAGATGCATCCTTGGGTAAGAGCTGGATTTAATTAGACTCACTTAAAAAATTTGATTTCATGTCTGGAAGTTCCTTAATGAGAAATTACATTTGGCAGAGTTTAGCCCTGGAAAATAACACTGGGTACAAAGCAGCTGATTTAAAGGAATGCGTTCTTATTATCCATGACTTGTATTTGAGTCGAAGAGGAGGTTCTTTGCAAGCTGTGAGAGAGAAATACAAGCAGCATAAGGTACTTTCTTGCATTATGAGAAAAGGAAAAGGAAAAACAGATAATTCCTTAGCGTTTTGACTTGAGGTTTCGTATTTCAGAAAAAGTAAAGTCTGACAATTTTTTCTTTTTCCGAAGCAGTTCAAATGTGTGGCAAACACGCCTTCGCCTCCAGAAATACCAGCTTCTTATTTTGAAGATGTTAATGACTTGTAGATTGGCTATTAGGACTTGACCTTCCAAAGAATTAGTTGCCGTTTTAGCTGCTTGAGAAAGATCTTGCAATCTGAGAAGCAAATGAGTCTTCTAATTGGGGATTGGATTTTTGTTGCTGTGGTTAGTCATTACAATTGTGGTCTACAAAGTGAACATCTAGACCTGAACTTGAAAGCCATCACAGCAGTTTACAGCAGTCTAGTGATCTGATTGTTGGCGATTCCCGTTTAGGATATGAATGCATTTAACAGTCCCACGAACATTTTTCCTGTAAATTGTTTTTGTAGTGCGTTGGCCAATTTTGATGAATGATAATGTGGTTCTCTTTGTTCTTTCTACCATTTAATGTAGATTTTCCAAAAGCCTATGTATATCTTTTTAACAAAATAATGTTGCTTATGCTTTGGAATTTACCTAGTTGAGAAGGCATTGGATCCATGCATAATCTTCAGTTACACGAGACTCATAGTACACGGGGTGCACTATGAACAGCCAACTCTTGGAAGGGAAATGACAATCAAATAAGAATGTCTGATTTACTGTTCCGTTGCTTGCTTTGACAAAATTGTTTATCGTGACAATGGAGCTTTCTATCGTTACAGAATCCCAAAAATCATTTTATATGTTCGAGGAATTCCTTTCCTTGTGCTCTCCACAAGGAAAATTGATTTAGGAAGCATGGAAACTAGAGTGGCCAAAACCTCGTGGGCCAAATAACTTGGCCCATTCAATTACTAATCACTCCAAATATTAGTGGTTGATATTTCAAATCATACAAAGATAATGTTTTGTACAGTATCCAACTTTTATTCCCACCAAGAGTAGCACTAGTAACCATAACAATACCAATCTCACACCTAGCTACACCTGATTAACACCGGCACTGGTCTTACACCTAAGTGTCACTTGATTAACGACGTTATTGGTCTTTATGCCCATATGTCAAATGATTAACAACACCACTGGTTTTACACCCGTGTCACATGATTAATACCGACACTGGTCTTATGCCCAAGTGTCAATTATCATTGATGCACAACGTGTTGAGGATGAATCTTCACACTTAATCTATGCCGTTATATATCAATGCAGTACAATCATTGCTTCTTGGGTGAAGTTATAAAAGTGGTGAAAGTGAATGTCTTAAAGACAAACATTTGGAAACATTTCCAATCTTTTGGCAACAATTTGCTCTGGGAATCATTCGCACTAATATCAATGAAAGAGAGCTTGCATATTCTCATGTGCTTCCAATTTCAGCTTAGCCAAGTGTCTAGTTAATATTGCAAATGGGCGGAATCAAAGCTCTCGATGGTTCTTAATCTTAAACTAATGGAACGTTCATTCTAGCAGTGCGTTCAGAACTTGTTCGAGTATTCCGGCTTATGAATTGACAGCGGACCATGTCAGCTGGAGCCACCATATAGATATCAGAAATCCGTCATTAATATGTTCCGAGGTACATATTGCAAATAGCACTGTACAGCTAAGAGTTCCGCCAATTTCAAGGCCTCCCATTGGGGTGCTTAAGGATGAATGAATTGAAAGAAATATCAAGTTCTACATTCGGAAATCTAAGACACAAACTATGTTGTTAGCAAAACAAGCGGCCACCTTATCACCTTCCTTGTTCCAGCAAACTTCAAAAATCCCACCATTTCCAGTGTACGTTTTCACAACTTTTCCCTCCTTCACCGACCATATGTGCATACATTTATCCATAGATCCACTGGCCAAATACTCACCATTAGGGCTGAATGCAACGGAGTATACCGGATCCCTGTAGCAACAGAATGTCATTTTTCAGTATGATTTCGCACACAACTACCTGCGTTGAACTGCAATTTGAGCAGTTCTTTGTAGATGCCTAGGTGCTCTATCAAATTAGAGGAACTCATAAACCGACCAAGCAATGCTAAAAGATGAAAAAGCTGTAGAGGGCTTGCATGCACATCTAAGCCAATGATGAGGTGGTACAGATTACTAGAGCATTTAATGCTGCTTTTCTTCTTTCAATGTTTTGATGGTGGTCTAAAGTAGTAGAAAGCATACAAAATGATGCGCTGTGATCCTGCTGACTGAATTGCTAAACTAATGCTTCAAGTCGGACATAATGTGGTGTCTCTGCAGTTTTAAGTTTGGTACCTGTGACCATTCAAGCTGCAGATGAGTCTCCCTAGTTCCACATCCCAAAGCTTTATTGTTGAGTCAAAGGATGCGCTGCTCAGACAAAAGGGAGAAAAGAGAAGGAAAATAATAAGGAAAAAAAAAAAAATTCTTTTCCGCAATGGCACAGTGTCCACACCCACCGGTTGAGAGTTTTGCAGCTTCTTCCACAGCAGTATTACAAAAGAACATTAATTTATGACTACGAAAAGTTATAGTATGCATCAGCCTAAAGTTGGGAACGAGAGATTGTTCTCAAATAACGCACAGAAATAAACTGGTAAATGGAAAGTTTAGAAGTGCTATGCATCTACTGCATTAGCCACAATCTCCACCCAAGCAAAGCAACATGCCTCTTCTAAGCATTGGACCAAAAAAAATAAAAAAATGGGAAGTTCAATGTGCATGTAAAGACGGTATAACTCAATTTTGACCACCGAGCCTTACTCCTGACGATGGGGCAATAATTGGCTTGCTACTATTTTAGAGATCACATGCCTCCTATGCTCTCACAATAATTGCAGTCCTGGGGTAGAGGTGTAAGCCTGGTTTCTCTACACGTAATTCTCTTTAGAAAGTGAGGGTAACTATTCAGCTGATATAAAAAAAAAAATGAGATCTATGCGAAATACTTCGTAAAAAATTCAGAAACATATAATACATGCCAAAACATTAGTATACATTTCTACTTTACACACAATAATACCACCCACTCACACACCAGATGCACAAGGCCTTTCAGGGAAATAATACATTTCTAATGGACTAGTAGTCTTTAAACTGATAAATGTGATAATAGTTCCTTGTGTTAGGAAGTCCCACTACATATTACTTTCTAAGAGCAACAAAATAAGCTCTAAAACAGGTAAGCACTTAATGCATAGACTGCTGACATCGTATATATCCGGTTCAGTCAACCAGAGTCAGTTATAGTCTGACTGATGAGTTAACTTGTTCCGTCATCACCCTGACTAGTAATAATACCAAAGATCCAAGACCACCACCATGGCTGCAAACTCGCCAGTAGTCAGTCCAATATCTCATAACAACAACAGAATTCTATTTCTGACATAAGCACGTGTGTATTGACTTGACCATCACCAAAAAAAAAAAAAAAAAAATCATATATGCTTAGTGACAAACAGAAGTAGACTGATTAATTAACAAATTAGTCAAATGTTTTTATCCAAGATGTGTCGTGTTTACTTTACCATCTGCGGTGAGAGGTCTTATAGATTGAGGAGAATGGAGGGATTTTAGGTTTCAGGGTGGTGTGGTTCAAGAATACATCTAATGATGACCTAAAGTCGGGATCTTGCGAGCATCCATATCATAGTGGAGAACGGCTAATCTGTAATCACAAATAGATCATTTACCTCCGGCAAGTACATTTATTAATAGTGGTATGACGGGATTGCTGTCTCATATGCAATTTATACTTCTCAGAATCGAACTAAATTTTGGCCCACTTTGAAATAAACCTCCTTAATCCCCCACATCATGACACTTAAAGATGAGAGGAGCACATGTACCTTGCCAGCAATAACTGCTGATTAGGATTGTTTGTGCCTGGTCCTGTGGGACTCCAACGGATAGTATAAATCTCCTAAAAGAATTTTCAAGTCATCATCAGTAACAATCTGGGAATAAACTAAATTAACAGATACTGAAAGCATGGGAAATTAAATGAAAACTATTAAACATGTAAAGCAGCAGTACCTTAATGTGCTCCTTCAAATCATGCAAATACTTGTCTTGTTTAATACTCCATATCTGTAAAAATTTTCTACTAGTTGTAAATCCAGTCCTTGAAAAAGCTTGAAAAATCCAGTACTAGAAAATCTATCAAAAAAATTTTCCAACACGTCAAAGGAAAAAAGAAATTCATCAAAATTATGACGAAACAATTCCTACTTTTGCTGGAAAGACATGATATTAATCCTGGCAGAGTTAAATGCCAAAGTGTAACGTTGAAAAGATGAAGTTAATAATCATGGCAATCACCTTTGCAGTGTAATCATCAGAACAAGAAGCCAATAGCAAACCTGTTGGATCCCATTTGATAGCATTAACTTCACCCTGAAACACCACAAAAAGAAACATTTGAGTAAAACCAAATGTGTAGGTGTCAACTTCCTCGATGGCCTAACAATGCTTCTAGCTCCCTCCTCTTTTCTTTTCTTACCATAGAATTACGAATTGCTCCTCTAAAATTTCACATGAATAGCATTTACACTAAATCTACAATTTACAACTCAAATTACGAACTAACAAAATGTTGAGATGTCCACTATCTCAAATTTGGCTATTATTTTCTTAGAACATCCCACACAAAGATCACGACCAACTGGTATACTTCTAAAAAATTTATCTACTCTCTGTGCGGAGATGTGCAATTTCAGTAATAGTGATAGTTTCAACGAAGAAACAAACAGATTGCACAGGGTCTATTTATAGGGTGATGGCCGCTGCTGGGAAACCTCTGTTCAGACAGTGGCAGTTGAACAGCCACTCTCACTATTTTGTTTGGGTTTAACTCTGGAGCCAACCCTCTGTTTAGACAGGTTGGCAGTACAGCCAGCTCCATCTGTTCAGATAGGACTGACTTTGCCAGGCCACCTTCACGTGCTTTGATGTGTGTGATTCCATTTGCACCAGTTTTATTTTCTAATCACTATTTCTAAAACAGTATGTTTCCACACAGTAAAAAACTAACTATTCCAAAATGTCACAGATGCACAGACTAATTATATGTGTTATTTTCCATCTATAGTAATGGTCAAACTCTAATCCATGTTAACTCAAAATATTTCAGGGATTTATGAATTTGTAGATTAAGCGATTATACAAAAGTTAAATGCATCCAAGGTGAAAATATTTGAGGGAAAAGAGCAACTTGGTAACTTTTTGATCATTTTCCAATTACAAGTGCTGGGAAGTAGGGTAATCAAGTTGTAAATCAAACCTTGTACATGAAATTAGATGCTAGTCTTTGTAGCCATTAAGTACATAAACCAGAAAATGAAGGGAGAAAGACAACAAGATGGCTTGCAAGGTCCAAATTAAGGACCTGCACACCAACCTTTCTCCGCTAAACCAGGTGCTAGGTATCCAAATTCTAACAAGGGGCAAGAAGCACACACGTATATGTATCAAAGAAGGTAAGAAATAGAGGTTACAACTTTGTCCCACCAATTCCCTCTATTGCCCCTAACCTATGCAAGGTAATTAATAGTCAAGTATCAGTTCTAATATATTTTTACCATTCAACCAATGAGATATTCAAGATGGTTTGATGAATCAGGCAACTTAGTAGGAGCATAAACTGCTCACAATTATGTCAACTAAAGGTTCACACAAGAATGCAAAGATAAAGAAAAGCTTGAAGGTCTATTAGGAGTTTCATTTAAGTGCTGGTATGCTGCATACAATATAAGCATGAGAACTTTAATAAGCGTTGGACTATTATGGCAAACCTGATGCCCTGAAAAGGTTTTGATTGGTCGATTCTCTCCAACCTTGCAAACATTTATTGTACTGTCAGTGGAACATGTTGCAAATGAAACATTGTTTCTCCAATCGACATCAAGAGTAGGACCTGAAAAAGAGAATTTAGCTTCATTGTAATAGAAGGAACAACCCCCAAATAATAAAAAGAAAAAGATGTGCAGACAGAAGAATAAGGCGTACTCTAGAAATGATTTAGAAGATATTCCATATGCTAACAAATTCTACTAAATTGAAAATTGCAAAGTGGAACCTGAATGAAATTCAAATTGTTGTTTCCATTCCCCGGTCTTTATGTCCCACACAATTGCAGTTTTATCCACGCTGCCACTGAGAAGATAATCACCCTTCTTGTTCCACTTCAGAGAAAAGATCGGTCCCTTGTGTTTGTTTAATGTACTCCTTAATTCCCCTATCAAATATCCCATCAGTTACTACAAAAACAAATGTTATTACGAAATAAGAATCAAGGAGTATCTAATTTTTTAACCAGTTGATATAGTCACCAAAAAAGTTCAACGTGATAATGTCTAACAATGTTTTGTAATGAACCAACTCACCATCTCTGCTCCATATTCTTGCTTGCCCGTCGTAAGAGCCTGTTGCAAGTAGTGTCCCATCACCCTACATGTTTAGTGCACCAGGGAGAATAAATACATATGCACAGACTGTTTTAATTTAAAATCATGCTAATTTCACACCTCACAATGGGAGTGAAGAACAGAGAACTTGATTTTAAAATTGGATAGTATAAAGATCAACCATAATCATGATATAGACCACTCACATTCCAATCAAGTGTTGTAACATCCTTGCTTTTCTCATTGGTTCTACCTCTGAAATGCTTCAGCACCACAACATTTGTAGGCCCATTTTGTGCAGTAGAGCTACTAGGTCCTTCTGCAATGGTCCAAATTCTGGCACTTGAATCTCCAGACCTACACGAAGGGAGATAGAAAAACATATACTTTTGAGAATGCAATCACTTGTCACCTCGTTGTAATTATCAATTCCAGCTACTCGATTATAAGATTTTGATGATATGGAACATAAATGGTTCATTATATTCATCCAAACGAGATGCTGCTCTAGTGCCAGGGCCACATCTCTATTGACTCTTTTCTAAAAGGTGGGAGAAAAAGACTAAGGAGTATAATCTCTAGACATTACAATCACTGCTGACGACAGCAACTTGATGAATCCCTATTGTCTCTACTCTTTCAACAAACCAATCAAGTGGAAGCCTCAAAACCCCATGGCTATCTTACATTAACACACATATATTAACACACATGACAGTCTTACACCAGGGATAGAAGCACAGTGTGACTGCAAACAACAAGCTCATTGGTAAGGGTGGCCTCCATCCAAGGCCTTGCTCCTAGCCATGGGCAAATAAAACCATGTGACAAAGGTGACAACTCGTGGTCAATCTTAGCACTAAAGTTTGTCTAGCCTTGGCTTGTTCAACTCTATCCAAATCTCAGACTCTACAGAGTGCCTCATGAAGAGAGACCAATCCAAATGGCTATTCCCTACTGGTCGAGGTGACCAATTCAAAGGTCACATCATCATTTGTATTTTGTCCTCCTAATTAGTTCATTTAATGACTCATGTTAAAGACATTACCGAGCAATGTACTTCCAAAGTTGAGCCAAAACCAAGCCAGTTTCAAACAGATGAGTTTGTGCAAACACATACAGCTTGTAGTTGAAATTCAAGAATAGGAAACAATGGACACGTATAGCAAAATTTATAGTAAAATATTAAAAAACTGTACAAATGGTAGAAAAAAACCTGACAACTTGTTAACTTTTCTGCAAAAATGAGCTATGGTTCACATTAAAAGACCAGGATTTTCATCTGGAAGCACAGACCTCAAGAAATAAGACAAAGATACACATCATGGACCAGATTCGTTCAGCCATCATAAAACCCCAATTTTTTGTTTGATATATGGAAACTAATACCATCAAATCACCACAAAAAAAGAGAGCTGAAATTAGGAATCAGAAAAAAAAAGGAAGATGAAAACATAAATAATATTAGATCTAATCACTAACTCCAGTGCATTGATTCTGGTTTATGCCACCTTGCTCTGAAGAATCTCTTCATTTATGCTTCAGCACATAAGCATTTACCCAATGATTACAGAAACGTGGAAATGAGTTATAGAACATTCATGTTCCTTTGTGCAGCCATCAGACAGTGAGCAAATACTTGCGACATGAAACAAGAAAAAGAACATCATTGAGGAAGTGATATACATATGCAGATACATTCATAAAACATAAGTACACCCAAATGTATGCATTTGGACTACTAAGGGAGAAATTTTGTACGTGTAGGACAGTAAAGAAGTATAATAACAGCAACTTCAGGCAATAACTGGGACAGACGGAGAATATAATTCCTTTTACAAGCATCTCTTTTGAAGACGTCAGACTCACCCAGATGCAAGAAGAGACCCTGATGGACTCCATGCACAAGCAAAAACCTGTTGGCAGCGGAGGAAAAAACTCAGGGGATAACAATGCAATCAATCAAACATGACAAACAGATGGATCTTGTAAGGATGTGACAACCTCAGATGTATGGCCTTCCAGAATCTTTACATCACAACTGGAAATGTCACAAGGCAAGGATGTTGAGCTTGTCGATATGTCCATTGGCTCGGGCCCTACTTAGCATAAACACATCATATTATGTGCTTATAGAAGGAACAAAACTATTCATTTAGCCACCCTGACAGAATCAAAGATGTGTGCATGAATGTGTTTGCATGAACACTTGAGAAAGAGAGTGATATCTGTTAAGCAGATTATATAAGATGAAATGAAATAAAATGCAACATCTATTGACGAAAATACAGTTATTAATACGCAAAAACCATCACACCTCTGTTTGCATGACATTCAGTGGTTGTACTATATAGCATACGGTTGCATCATTCCACAAGACAAATTGCATAGATTTAAGTCCATTATAGACCATCATGCAAAAATGGAAAATAGGAACAATTGTTCCTGTGTGAAGCACATGCAAAACTGCCAATTTGTGGCATCATTAAGGGCTACAATGCATGCAAGTAAGTACACTTGCCGCAGAAAATAACCAGTAGAAGCTACTGATCCTCGGGAAAGGCCATAAATGTAGAAATCCAGTCCAGATATTTGATATGGGGCCTACTCCCCAAGATCACTGTGATGAAGTACCAGTCTCATGATAGGCCCCAGATCAAATTAACTGCATTAGGCCCTCACAAGAAAAGGGCTATTTCAGGCAAAAGTTTGGGGCCAATTGCATACCACATCGGGTACTCATGTTGCAAAGTGCACACCTACAGATGCCTAGGCAAGCCAATACATTAACAGCATGTAATACAAGCCTTGCACTCTCAGATGCAAACAGCAAACTGCATTTTACCTTATGGATTTAAAATTACAACAAGACAATCCATTATCTCCACATCCTAAAAATTATATTACAGCCCCACATGCATGAAGCAAATGGACACAGTGAAAATATAAAAGCCAAATACAAAATTGAACTAGTACTGAACAGAAAAACATGCATGGAAGGAACACAAAACATTCACTTCAACCAGTATGCAACTGTCTTTCTAACCAAAGGTTTTCTGCATTTCCAACATAAGTTTTGAGAAGAACAATACACAATCATGAGATTTCTACTGAACAGAAATTCTTCACATACGTTATCAACCTTCTGCTAAGATTTACTTCAGTTCCAATTGTAATGGCATCAATGCTTACTAATACAATTCCTATATAAAATTGCAAGAGTTATAGCAGGTGTATATCACCTCCAAAAGTTCCGTTTTCCTCATATTCTGTAATAGCCTTATCTTCATACTTTTCCCTATTGCTGTGATCCTGTTGTGGCTTTTCCTTATCTTTGCCCTTTTCTCGATCCCTATCCTTCTCTACCTTCTCTTTTTCCTGTTCTTGTTCTTTTTCCCTTCCTTTTTTCTCCTTCTCTCTTTCTTGAGCATGTTCCTGTTCATTTTGCTGATTGTTGTATTCATTATGACGCTTCCCATTTTCTTCCAATCTATCCTTCCGTAGATTTTCCTTTTTAGCTTTTATGATTTTCTGTAATTCATCAGGATCCTTTGTAATAAGATCCAAAGGTTGTAGAAACGAGAAATCATCATCCATGTCACCATTTGTCTGAGACCTAACAGAGATTCGAATCAGCAAAAATTTCTCAAGTATGCATAATACAAGTTAAAACAGATATGGAATGAAGACAACATTTATAAAATTGCTTACGCTACTCAAATCTGCCTCCAACTCAAGATACTGAATTCCTTTCTGAACAAATGTAATGAGAGCACCTGGTGGAACTAAGTTACCATCAATTGTGCTTTTATTGATCCCAGCTTCATAACCAAAAGCAAAAGCTGAATGTGTAAAACCTGGAGGATAATATGTAGAAGTCAGGCAAGTAAATCAAAACAATTTGCAGATATGGTATGTAAATTGTTAAATTAAACAAATAAATACCCATCCCAATTTAATCGGTGACACATTATGCCACTTAAACTTCCAATCTTGTATCCAATGAGTTAAAAGGACATTACATTAGAGGCATATGAAGCCTATGATCATACACTTAGAAATAAAATCCAGAGCTCTGGTTATACACTTACAAACTTTAACAAAAAAGAACATGAATATAAAGAATCATTCATTACCTTAAGCAGATTACAAGTTAAAATGTCTATCTTCATATTTCAAAAGAACATAAATGGTGTGCTCATAGTCATTCAAGTTATTAATACTATGGATTCAACTTTTCAGATGTTTAACAACCAGTGCTATAAATTTGGATTTCGAAAATCATTTTAGTGCTCAGCACTTCTCCATGCTGGATGTTCAAAATGAATTCATTAAACCAATCAGGCTTATTTCTGGTCTGCTCCTTTTTCTTGAATATTAAGTCAAGCTAATGTCAGCACAAGAATCCCAAAGAAAAGGACAACGAATTGTCAAGGTAGATTTGACCATGTAACATCCATTGCTTGATTACAAGGGTAATTTGAACGATTTCTTGGCTGTCACTTTAATATGAGTAACTTCCTAGACTTGACACAGCAGGCAAGCTATCCAGATAAGTGTTAAACCCTCAAAGGCTACTGTCAAAAAAGCTTGATGCAGGCATTAGCCTCGAACTACAAATTAATGCTAAAATCAAACCATATCCTGACATGCCTCCTTAGTTACCTTTTAAATTTAAAGCACAGATGCCATCAGTGGCCTGTAACAATCTATTACTAAAACATTCACAAGATCTTCCACAACAGAATTGAACATTCCCATGATCTTCCTCAACAGAAATGAACTGAGGACTCTTTTACAGATCTTTGGGACGTCACATTATTTCAATTTCACATAGCATTATGTTCATAAGATGGAACCAACGCAACTGGAGTGACTAAATAAATTCTCACAAACAGTCCTATCGCAGGTTCCGGATTCACATTTGAAATGCTACAATGAACATGGAATAATTAAATTCCCAAGGGACTATCAATCAAGACTCTAAAGAACTACCATATATCAGATAAATCACTATAATCTTGAACCAATAGGAAGTGATGACTTCAAAAATTAACTAATATTCTAACACTCCATCTCATATGCAGGCTCAAACTTATCCTTACAAAGTAAGGCACAAAATATGAAATATCTAAGTAAGTCGAAGGTGAAATACAAGGATAAGTTCCAAAAATCAAGACCTCTTCTTTGATATCATGCTACATCATTACTTAGCTTAAAAGCTTAAATTAAAAAAAAAATACAAAATGTAATGATTTATCACATATTTCAACAGTATCATCTACTCATGTATTGCAAATCCTTCATTTGACCATGCATTATTCGTGTCAACACAATGTCACATGGTCATAGATATGGCTATATTTGATGCCCAAAATAAATAAATACCTTCTAAAAGGACTTGGACACATCACACATGACATCCACATCCAAGTCCACATTATGTTGCCTCTGATTTTCTTTTAAAACTAAAGACTAGCCAAAGAGATGTTTTTTGGTGCACTGCCAAGGAACAAATTGATCCAAACTTAATACTTTCCAAACTCCTTACAGTTGCTCATGGATGTATGATCAGGCAACAGAATAGGCAAGCATCTCCTGATATACTGATGCCAAGAATAGCAGTGGCGACAGTTAATTACATCACAAAAGAGAGAGATGACTCCACCATCTTCATGCAATGTGACATATAAATAAAATTTTCAGGAGGTCTGCCACATCCTATGAAAAGAATTAACATGTTATAAGTAATTTGATGTAACCCTATTCCATCTTTAACTCTTTACCACACAAATTATTGTTTCCTATTCTCCTAACGCAAAGATATCTTTTAGTAACTATTTGTTTCTAAGAATTAGGATTTTACATGATTATGACTTGAAATAGAAAAATGGTCTTAATTTCAGTATATTCCTAACAAATGAAAAATACTTTAACGCTGATACTTTAGATATGTTCTTGAAATAAAAAGAAAAAAAATGAAAGGAAGTTCCAAAAGTATCAACATGTGAAATATTACTGTTAATAACAGTTACAATTACTTTTTTCTAAAGAAAATTTTTAAACCTAAAATTAATAATATCGAATTAACATGGATAAGTTACCAAAAAATAATAAAGTTAAATTTATTCCGTACATTATGTTTTGGAAAGAAATTATTAACAAAACTTGAACATTAAAGAAAAATCCTGAGTAATTTTACAGCTTCAAGAGTTCGTGAATACTATATTTCGTGTTCTATCTAAATATTAATAACATCAATATGTCAAAATAAGAAATGTCTAGTCGGTTATTTTTATCATTCTGACAAAGATGTCAGGATATGTCCGTAACTCAACGAAAAGCCAGCATTTCAAACCAGAATCCTTAGCATAGTTGTTTCAAATTTACAATGAGAATTTAATAATTTATCTTTCCACCTGCTTTCCTCGCAACTTAAGGACAACAAATTCATGCAAAACATTCTGCAAATACAAACTTAGGAAAACCAAATTCAACAATAATCACCATGTAGTATTAACGTCTCGAGTAGATTTTCCATCCACAACAAGCATGCCCTAGTTTTCAAAGCTAGATGATGTTATAACACACACAATCTTTGAGGAACTTACTCTTTCCATAAATAGAAGATGAAACATGAGTTGGCAAAAATCTGAATCTTTCCGTACTAAAAAAGCACAATGAGAGAAGTAGTTCAAATCGAATGGAAAAGAAAGCCTGACCTGATTCGTGAAGATAGCGGAAGACCAGGTAGTTCAACTCCGCCGAAGTGATGGAGATCATCTTCTTGAAGCGTTAGGTTGCAACGCAGAGAGAGAGAGAGAGAGAGAGAGAGAGAGGGGGGGGGGGGGTGTTGTTCTTTAACTTATCCGGCTTCTCGGAGGTGCAGATGGTGTGTCCCGTTTTCCTGATTAAGCGCAGTTGGCTCTTCGCAGGAGCTCCAAAGGGCTTTGCTTGTACGACAGTCAGTTGAGCCCGATTGCCTCAACTGGCCCATTCTTAGGGAAAGCCTGGTTTTGCTATTCATACCTTATTTTACGGTCATGGGCTGGCTTGGCTTCGGGCTCCCCAGCAAAATCGACAAGTAAATTAACAAATTATAAAGGGCAGTGACAAGAACAGAAATACATTTTGTTGATAAGGAAAAATTCGTAGCCTTCCCTAGCTTTGACATTTTGTCCTATCAATTATTGAAGAGCCTGACAATGGACGGTTAATCAAAAGACATATTGCAACATAATAACGTGCCGGTTGGGACGCCTTGGCCCAGTGGTAGGCCAAAGTAACTTAATATTTTTTGATTTCAAATTCGACATTAAATATAAATATATGGTACAAATATAAGAAAAAAAATAACAAAAACGAAATATTTAATAAAAATTTTAACTATATTTTAAATATTTAAAAAATTTAAGAATGAAGACTGCCACATGTATCTTCACTAAATATTTAATAAAAAATCATTATTTTTATATACACTTTGTGACTGTTAATATAGGTAGTCTATAAAATTAATTTAGGGTAGTTGTGGTACAAATCATCTTTAGCGACGATTTTGGTGACAATTATAACAACCCCTACCAGTCTACTGAGGCTGACAATTGTCCAAACCCCTGATTGTGCAACTTTTGTCATCTTATCAAAAATATTATTCGCTTGTTTTGAAAAGGACGACCGACTTTTGTGACCATTACAGACGACAATTTCCTACAATGTGCCACCGACAGGGAAAGAAAGAAAAGTAGATAAGACATCTTCAGCTACCACCCCTTGTTTTAATTGTAAAGGAGTGGACAATATAATAATGATTGAAGAGCTAACACTACCTGTTCAGAGAAAGTACTATAGAATGGTTAGACCTTCTTAGGGTACATCACCCAAAAAAAAAAAAAAAAAAAAAGGTCGTTGGGTTAGCTTCATTCTATCGACAATTGCTAGTAAAGGTTGGGTTCTGGTCGTTCCTTAAACTTCCCACCAGTGAGGGCCATTCACTAAATGGCGAGTCAAAAGTAGCCAAAAAAAGCTTCTTGGAAGTTGGTAGGATGGGTCAAAGATGAGAGATTGGATTAGTGAATGCAATTAATTGCTAACCCTTAACTCCCACATTACAAATGATGGTTTGCTTTTTGGTCGATAAATGTACTTTGAATACCATGTAGCCACGCTGATTAATTCATGCGGCACACAGAAAGGTTTTATGTAGTCCAAAGGGGGAGCCAGGGGCCTTTATATACTGTTCTTGAGTACATGCATGATTTTTCTACAACATTATGCAAGTTTTCATGGCTTTCTGGACCACATATCAATGTGGATTTAGTTATTATGGAAGCTTTATTAGGATGAAGGAGCATGCGTGGTCAAGCAAACCAGTGGCCAAAATCAGGGGTTGGCAAACGCCGATAACGTGTTAAGATGTTGACACACCTTTTTTAGATGTCATTGCTAACTCCCACTAAGGGATTTTTTAGTTGTCTCTCTTTTAGTCAAAGGGAAACAGAAAGTCCCACAAATCTTGGCCTCTTGTGAAATCACATTTTACGTGGTAGAACTTGGGGTTTTCCACATCTTAGGCCCGCATGCCGCCATGATCTTGGTTGTTTTTTCCTATCTTATTACGTAATTTCCGGTTACTTGAACCCCCACTACAAGATGAGACTTGTGGCTTCTGTTTATGAGAAGCAAGAATCATAGCTAACAAAATGCGGCAAAGGACCCGTGAAATCCCGGTGGGATCCAGCCTGGTCAAGGGGCTCCGCAAGGCCGTGGCCCATGGGCAATGCGAGGGAGAAAGCACGAGTCACGGAAGTTATCGGAAGGACCTTTGGTTGTTTAGTTTCACATATGATATTCTACCACTCAAATCGTGTATTTCAAGCAAAGATTGTCTGTGGTCGTATCTATCCTTAAAAAGGTAATATTCTTGTTGTGTGTAGGCTTTTACGCGACGAAGAAAGAAAAAAGTCATTGGAAGAATAGATTGCAGTCCTTTTCAGATGTAAACTGGTGGGTTTTTCTGGGCATAGATGGAATAGGCATGAAAAAGTAGATTGACCATTCTCCAATGCCGACGGGATAAATACGCAAGAGCTAAGGTGTGTCATAAATTGGACAAGGAGTGTGACCCTAATTTCGGGGTCTAAAAGGAAGAAGAAAGGCATAATAAGGTATGAAAGTTGTCGTAAACCACAAAGAATAAACAAAAGGCTAAAACAAAGGAAGGGCCCCTCGTGAGATGTGTCCCCTGTTTGCAGGGTGTGCTCAATAACATCACCTTTTTCTCCTTAGACTGCCTAACAAAGCGATTTATCTTTCCAGTTTCTCTCCTCGTCCTCTTCCGTGTAACCCCCCTCTTTTCTTCCCCATTTCCCCAAAGCTAAACCTGTCGTTCGTGTCTCACTATCTCTCTCTTCCCACCCGCCCTCCGCCGAAGGCAGCAATATGAGAGTTTCGCAGGCTTTGCAAATGGGGTTGCTGAGGCAGCTAATTGT
Source organism: Casuarina equisetifolia (assembly GCA_028551475.1). Taxonomy (NCBI): domain Eukaryota; kingdom Viridiplantae; phylum Streptophyta; class Magnoliopsida; order Fagales; family Casuarinaceae; genus Casuarina; species Casuarina equisetifolia. The sequence goes on from CM052356.1 coordinate 21,326,439, forward strand.
CTTAGCTTTTCTCTCGTTGTTAGTCTGTGGAGCGAACGCAGCCGCCGCTGTCGTTGGCCGAAACAACGATATACCAAACTTGCCTGACAAGCAGCACCAGAGGCAGCAACAGCAACAGCAACTTCTGGGGCATTCATTTGGTGCGTACTTCTCAAGCAAGAGGAAGGTTCCTGATGCTTCAGACCCTCTCCACAACCGGTGAAGGTAGCCTACTGCTGGTACTATAAGTTACTAGTTTACAGTTGGAAAATGTGAAAAGAGAACCTTAAGAGTCATAAATGTGGGTACTTATCACGGTCATGTCAGCCTCTGCGTTTTGTCAATGATGAGGGTTGCGCGTTATTGCCTTTCCCCGTCCATGCTTTCAACATTACCTAGTTCCTTAGGACTTTGATATCCATATTTTATATTTTATATACCCTGCGATCTATAATGTAATCAAGTATATGAAGAATGCAAGAAGCTTGGTCTTGCGTGAAACTCTCTCGTTGCCATTTTCCACGATCCTCTTTTCTACTTTTCCCTTTCCTCTCCTCTATGATTGTTTCTACTTCTCCGATTTGACCCTTTAACAAAAAGATGTACGGCGTGAAATTAGTCTTCACCAGTATAAAGTTGGTAGCACTGAGATGAAATTTCACCATTCTTCTCGCTTCGTGGCAAATTTCCGGTGAACAAGCCTTGACATACTATTTATAGTTGAAATCTTTGAAAGGTATGATCATAGAAGGAACGCCACCCAATGTTTGTGCCATTACCGACAAATCTTCCAGGTGAAATCCAGGGAGAGCTCCATGGAGCGGCTCGAATACATCGAGAAGCAAATTTTCGCACCTTTGACCGCTGAACAAGTACGGTTTATCGGAAGGGGTAATTTTTCTGACACCTAGAAGGCTAGAATCCGTAAGATTCCCAGCTCCTGTTAGTTTCCCTGCATGTCTCAGCTATCAAAAGACTCAAAAATTAGTTCATCAATTACAAAAGTTAGTAGGTGTTAGGCTACTACTGAAATTTTTTGAACGGGTTTCTTTTTACTATTTTAATAAAAAATTATGATGAGTTGAAAGTAAAAATTCTTCTACAAAATCTTGTATGTACCAATTATTGTTTCACCATTACAACTTGTTCTTTGCTTATTGCAGTTCCATTGAATTTTGCATGCTATTTCTATTTATATTTTGTCTTACGAAAACAATAAGAATAAGGAAATAGTTTTTTTTTTCTTCACACTAATGGTACGATTTTCCTACTCCTATATATTCCACAAAATTCTTCATCCAGAAAAATATTATTTTATAATCTGTTTAGTATTCCAATTTTTAGCAAAAGAGTTATATACTTATATCTTCGAATGCAAAATGTATGTAGAAGAAAATATATTTTTAGCAATGTATGCACATTAGGACCCTACTTGGAAGGTCCATTGGCAAACCTTAATGATAAATTAAGATCCGATATGCTGGGGATGTTTAGCAAAAAGATACTTGCCTTTCTAGGAATATACTTCATATCATTGTAAATATTATTTTATTATGTAAGTATTTACTATATTATTTTCTTATTTTCTTATTTTCTTATTTTCTTATTTTCTTATTTTACTAGTTCTATATAAATAACGTAGTACTGAATATTATACTAACATTGCAGATTCAAAACAATTAACTTGCTGGCTCTCCTTTTCTTCTCTTGTGACGTAATATCATAGTTAATTCAAATCTGCATTAACCCCTTAAAACCATGGAAACAGCAGTGTCTATGCAGATTCTGTCCAAACATTGTCCTTCTCGAGCTGCCTTCGCTGATATCATGTTCGACGCTTATGAAACCAGACTGAGCCTGGTTGGGGATGTTGGTGATCACAATGTTCTTGTGTTTGCCATTGTAGATTTGCTCCGACTAAGAAAAGCAGCTATTCAAGAGTCTTCAATAGCAATCAATCAATACCAATAACTCAAAAGGAAATGGTTGAAGCAAAAGATTTGTAAGAAAGAAACAAGTCGAGAAGGCATTTTGACATGAACCACCAAGACCAGAACCATCAACGAAGTGAAGTGGAGAGTTTAATCCTCAAAAAGCCAGTTTGTAAATTCTTCCCGGTTGATAGATTTGGCTGTAATCGCTCTTGTTTTATCTTCTTAAAGTGGGATTGGCGGAGGGGCATGCGAGTGTATTCGCTTTATCACATGGTTTTATTTCAGTGTTCCTTCACCCCTCGAGTGCTTTGATCCATGATTATTAACTACGATTCTAGTCTCTGGATGTCATCTTACAACAATCTGGTGAGCAATAATCCATCTTTGCCATTCAAGCATTGCATATGTCGTGATAAATAGTCCGAAAACTAGAGCAAATAAGGTCAATCCCTAAACTCGAACGAGCATGTGTGTAGCCCGTTGAGGAGTCTCTAGAGTCCCACATGGCTTATAAACCAATTATTCGGCATCTTTATAATAAGAGCTTACGACCTGTACGCTCGCCGAGCTGAGTCGCGCCAGCTTATAACCCGTGCGGGGGCATATGGGTGTTGGAATAACGGTTCAACTCGCAGGACAGGGTTTGTAAGGACAGCTTTACTGGCTCGTCCGTTCCAAGTCAAGAGTTAGCCTATCTGACCCGGGCGAAGGTCTGACTTAGATAGCATCTAAAGCGGAGGGCACCGCGTGAGGTTGGTTTCACAGAGCAGCGAAAACTTCCCACTCCTGACGGTGGAAGGATAACGGGTCGGTGTCCTGCTTACTCAAATTGCCTTGTGAGCTGCGATCGCTTAAACCAACATCCCATTTTTAGCAGCAACAACCATGGAATGGACATAAACCCAACAATAAAAAGACCAACATAACAATTGGAAAGGGCCGGGAAGGAAACGGTAGGCTTGAGGCCAGGTTCAGGGGTTCTGTCAAGCCTCTCGAGGCTGTTTGCAGTCCACGCCAACCCATGACGAGCATCCTCTCTCAATTTTGACTATACCCGCCTGCAATTTCTACCGAGACTCATTTTTTCTGTCTAAAATCCCATCGCTGCTTTCTATACCGAACATGTCCCAATAGTTTCGGATGATTTTTGTTCTTCATTTTTGCTAAAGGTGGGTATCATTCTACATTAGAAGAGAAATGATAAACTTTGAGTTTTATAAATATTGAGATTTTCTTATTTATATTTTTAAGATTTTGAAATAAATTTTTATATTTTAATATGATATCAGAGTTATAAATGAACTTTTAAAAAAAAATTCATGAATTATTATTTTTATAAATATTAAGACTTTTTTAATTATTGTCTTAAAGTTTTATGATGAGTCCTTATATTCTAATAATTTTTCTTTTTCCATTTTTATCTTCTATAGCTTCAATATACAGAGGTGGTGATGCAACTTTCCCTTATCAATATTAGTTGGGATATGAAGAAGTGTGTACAAAAAGCTCTATTTGATCACTCATCTGTACGCAGCTTCCTATGATTTCGATAGGTTGGAAAACACTGCCTCGTTGATTCTTCCGTTTGCGGCCAAAATGTCTTATATGGAGACAGTAGGACTCGAAATGACTGAGACTATCGTTAATTGATTGTGAAATGTTCACTTAGAATCAGAATTTTAGAGAACCATTTAGTGCACCCCATGAAGAAGCGGGAGAACCAGTTGATCTATTTGAATGGATATAAGACCTTTGTTATAATTAACAAAAACGCCTAACAATTTAGTCCAATAATTGTTCGACATACCACGAGGATGAAGCCCATATCATCAGAGGGGAAAAGATCGAAGTAGATTGTAAGCGTGATACATGCGAGTTCATGAATTTGATTAGGTCATCAATTAGTCCTCCTCCACCTCGAAGTAGTATTCCTCCGATGAATTTATCCCTCTCCACCTACCCTTCTTAAGACCTCGTGATACAGAATTCCACTCCCCAAGATATTGACCAAGTCAAAGTCTTCCTCGTATTGTTTTTGTTATTTCAACTGAAGACCTAAGAAGGATGAGAACCAACCAATCCCCTGCCATGCCACCAATTGCATACCAATTAGCGAACCCCATATCAATTTGGGTACATCTTGGGCAGATCTTTTCTCTTCAGGCTCAACCTAACAGCTTCCGTATGAACTTCGCCCAATCTATTTCTATTTCTATTTCTTGAACGTTCCATACGCTCAAGAACTGTATAACATCCAAAAACCTCTCTCGCTAATAGTAAAGAATTGAGTAAGTATTCTCTGTTAGGAATTTTGAAAACAATGTTAACGTAATAAAAAAGTGATACGCATGATTAAATTTCTCTTAACCTTTAGTGACCAAAGAAGGGACCTAGAAATGAGCTATGCTTAGATTTTGAACAAGGGCTCAGTTCTTAGATTTTGAACAAACATGTCTAATTTGAATGGAAGTTACTACTGTTGGAGATTGTCCCACATCAGTCTCAAATGTCGAATTCATTAAGCCTTTGTCATGATTATTGTCCAAGTCATTGGTACCGAATGTTGAGTTTTTTAACTTTATCAGTAGTGATATTCCTATTCTTTACAAGGCATTTTGAGAAAATAAGTCTATTTTTTATAATTACTGTCATCAATTGGCCCCAGCGAGTAAATTTAAGTGCGGATAATGTGAAAATACGAAAGTATTCAAGTCCACTAATAAAATGGTCATCCAATGACAAATCAGTTCATAAATCAATGTTCTTAGATGCAAGCTTCACCGAAACACAACACACAATGGCAACGCAATACAATTCAACTGAACAATCTTCCGTGGTCATTGGCTTTCGACGCCCTGACTTCGTTATTTACTTTCGTTTCCTTGTCGATTCAGTGCATTATTCCTGTACTGACTCTGGGGATGTTACTTTCTTTGAAGCTTCTCCTCGTTGACTTTGTCTCCTAATGTTCCCCTTAGCAAGGAAATTTAAATGGGGATGAGGTACAGGGGATGGAACAATTCCGTCTCCCTTCTCTCTTGGTCGGGAACTACTTTTCCACTTCGTAGCTTTGCCATGGAAAACTTGTACTTTTACCTTGCTTTCTTCCTCTCTGTTGTTTTCTTTATCAAACTTGTACATCACCGCAACCAAAAGTTACCACCAGGTCCTGTTTCTGTTCCGATAATCGGCAATCTTCACCTTCTTAAACAACCGCTTTATCAAGAACTAGAGACCCTGTCTTTGAAGTATGGTCCACTAGTCTATCTTAAATTTGGTTCTCGGTCTATCCTTGTTGTTTCATCTCCTTCCGTTGTTGAAGAATGCTTCACCAAGAACGACATAATATTTGCCAATCGGCCCCCCACGATTGCTGCGGAAATTTTTACTTACAACTTCACTTCTCCAATCTGGTCTCCATATGGCCATCTGTGGCGAAACCTCCGACGCATCTTGACCCTGGAGCTCTTCTCTCGGGTTAGCCTCCAGAAGTCCTCCACCATCCGGCAAGAAGAAGTTTACTCTCTTCTCGGCCAAATATTCAAGGTATCAAAGACTGAATCCCAAAAGCTGGAGTTAAGGTACTGGTTCTCACTTCTGATTTACAATATAATGATGAGAATGGTTGCTGGCAAGCCCTTTTTGGGAGAGGGGGTTGCAAACATGGATTTGGGAAAGCAACGCCTCAAAGAATTCAGGGAGAATTACTTAGCTAATCCAGCAATGACTATATGTGATTTCTTTCCAATTTTAAGGAGTGTTGGTTATAAAGGGTTGGAGAAGGGTATGATCCGGCTGCAGGGGAAGAGAGATGAAATACTGCGGCTTTGGATCGAAGAGATCAAGCAAGAGAAAGCCAATTCTCTGAATACCTCTGCCATAACTGACGTGGAAAAGACTGCATCACTAACTCAAGCTTTGTTGTCTCTTCGTGAATCAGAACCTGAGCTATGCTCAGATGGGGTCATAAAAAACATCATGTTGGAAAGTAACCATCAAGCTCTCTGTTATAATATATCTCATAAGTTCAATTAGTTCATTCTTTAAGTAAGGACCTAAGCCTTTCACAGTATGTTAAAACAACTAAAAAATAAAAATTTATATCTACAAAAAATCCCACATGAATCAGCCATGCATGATCAGCAAAATTATGTGATACTAGTAAATACATATTCCAGGAGTAACCTTTCCTGTAGTTAAGTGTTTAGATCCAGAGTTTACTCTCAACTCAGCTCACTGCTGCTCCTGTTGGGCAAGCAATCTTTCGAACATATTTCAGTCAATAACTGTATACAACTAATCTTTAAGACATCTACTTCTGTTGATCAATTGAACCATTACACCATCTTCAGTTCTTATGTACTAGTCAAAAGTTCGTGAAAGTTGCTGTTCTTATCTGAATCTTGTATCGTCCTTTGACTGCTTTTACCCTGTCCATGAAGAGCAGAAGAGCCCCATAGAGAGTTTCGGTCTAAGGACAAATTCTCTTTCATTCTCTCTCTCTGTCAGATTCAGAAAACTGACAGGATAATCCTCCATCGAAGACTAGAGACCTCTAAGTTCCTATAGTCGTCATCTTTTCCCTTGAATTAATCATCGAACACTTAGCTTCCTTCTTCATGCATCTTGAACTTGTTCAACTATCTATAAACGCAGAACCTTGATTGAAACTGCCCCAGTTAATACTTTCTTCCATCTTTTTGTAAACAAGAGCCTTCACAAGCAGTCGTCAGCTCGCCTAGCTCTTTTTTTTCCTAGCCAATGCATTTTTTGACATGCTCTCTACTTACAACGTGCAAACGAGGGTCCGTTTCCAGACAATCTTGTGTCTCATTCGATGAATTCTCTGTGTGTGTCAAGAACAGATCTTCACCTTGATCTTGTTCTAATTGGAGTCTTTTGATGGAAATCTAAAACTAATACGATCGTTTGTGGTTATTGGTTTTCACATTGTCTGCCTTGATAAGAAATGACAGAGCACGCATTCAAAATTCCGTATGAAATACTATGTAGTCATTCTATTTACAGAACATCCAAAGTTCCAAACATCTTCAAAAGATAGATTTAAGAATTATTTTCTTGTCATGGATCTTACTAGAAAATCTACTCACGCTGATCTTAACAAATCTATAAATCAGATTTGCCTCTAGGTTGAAGTGGATATCTAGCATCTCATATTTCTCAATTAGTCCTTGATATTATTGCAAAGAACATGCTTTTCTGTAGCGTTAGCTTAGCCTACGGTAATCCTCTCAAGTACTGGATCTAGTTTTCAACAGCAACGAAAGAAGGAATGTCTAAGACACTTACTATATTTTGCGGAGGAGTTAATGTCCAAATTAGAATCATAAGTCTTTTAGTAGATGAATTCGTCTTTTTATAAGTTATTTTTGTCACATAAAACTTAATATGCCCTTGCTTCAAGATTGAACTTAGATTTCTCATAGACTTTTTAATAACATAAGATAATTTTATATTATTTAAGTAATATATCCCTAATCACAATGATCCAACTTAAATCATCTCACCAGTATTACTTTTTACTTGACTTCTAAGCTCATTTATAAGAGAAAATCTATAATATGATATTATACAAAATATTATAAAAAATTATTTATATCTAATTTAAAATTTTAAAGACTTTAAAAAGTGCAATTTATCTCTTTATAAATTACTTTTTAAGTTTTTATTTTTCAGACATTAAACTTGATAATTTTTATCTCACAACCTATTCTTACATTGCTGAAGCATTGAATTCTTCAGATGATGTTTGTTGCGGGAACAGACACAACATCAACAACCATAGAATGGGCAATGTCACTGCTTCTGAATCATCCGGAGGTACTGCAGAAGGTTAAAGCGGAGATTGACAGCCAAGTTGGGGATGGGCGTCTGCTAACTGAATCGGATCTTTCCAAGCTTCCCTATCTTCGTTGTGTCATCAATGAGACCCTTAGACTGTATCCGTCCGTGCCACTTCTGCTACCTCATTTTTCGTCAGGAGATTGCACTTTGGGGGGATTTCAGATACCGCGAGGGACGATTTTGTTGGTGAATGCATGGGCCATTCACAGGGACCCCAAGTTTTGGGAGGAGCCCACAAGGTTCAAGCCAGAGAGATTTGAATTATTCAGCGGAGAAACAGACAGATTTAAATTTGTTCCGTTTGGAGCAGGGCGGAGGGCATGTCCTGGTGCCGGCATGGCCACCCGGATAATGTCATTGTCATTGGGTGCGCTCATTCAGTGCTTTAATTGTGAAAGGGCCGGTGAGGAAATACTAGACATGAGGCCAAGTCCAGGATTTCTTCTTTCCAAGGCCAAGCCACTGGAGGCTGTTTGTAGTCCACGCCAATCCATGACACGCATTCTCTCTCAACTTTAATTATTCCTGTCCTAAGATAAACATAATGTTATTTTTCTTTTTCCCAAGACAAACATATACCTAATAGGGATATGGTGGAAGAGGATGAGACAAGACAACTGACTGAGACTTATGGGTTTTGCTTGTGACAAGACATATTTATGTGTTCAAGTCTTGGTAATAAAAGTTTGAGCCTAATTTAAAAAATGTGACATTCCAGACCTAGGGAAGATGGGAACCAACGCGCCACCCACTCTAATCAAGCCAAACACTTGTCGGGGGTCAATGTTACGGAAGATGATGCGTCGTTTCGTTTAACCGAGCCATGTGCTGTTGATAAACCACGCGCGCTGCATGCTTGTGCCCCGGCCCATGATCCGGACCTTTTAACCAAAAAATAGTGGGAAAAGAAAATAAGAACAAAAAGGTGGACCGTCGCAGTATCTCATACATCAGATCTAAGCTGTGGCTTCAAAGCTAACCTATCATTTCGATTCGCCCTTAACTACACCTTCTGCACGCCCTATAGCTCTCGCGCTCTCCTCTGTCTCTAGATTCCTCATCCCAAAATTGAATCTCGTCCCTTACCGCATATGTCGGAGGCGGAGATCACCACCGCGCCACCACCAGAGCAGGACTCAACCGAGCAACCCCTGCCAGAGGTGGAAGTTGATTCCCGAGAGAAACACGGCCATGAAATAACCAAGAAGCCGACCAACAACAGCAGCCTTACATTCAGCATATGGCCCCCCACGCAGCGCACCCGCGACGCCGTGGTGAACCGTCTCGTGGAGACGCTCTCGAAGTTCTCCGTTCTGTCGAAGCGCTATGGCACCCTGCCCCCTGACGAGGCCTCTGCAGCTGCTCTCCTCATCGAGGGCGAGGCGTTCACCGCCGCGGACAGCTCCGCCTCCGCTGAGGATGATGGCATTGAGATCCTCCAGGTTTATTCCAGAGAGATCAGCCGCCGCATGCTCGACACCGTCAAGAATCGTGCCGCTTCGGGCGCTGCCACCGATGCCACTGCCTCGCAGTCTGAGAGCCCGTCTGCGACGCCCCCAACCACGACCACCGCTGCCGGTGATGATAACTCGTCCGCCGTGACCGAATCTTGATCTGCCTGTAGGGTTTAGGGGTTTATGATGTATTAGGCTTTCTGTTTCTGAGATAGTTGTCTGCTATATTCCGATCTATTGTACTGGCTGCGGATTTCTGATGCGATTTCACGATGATCACGGTGATTATACTATTTATGCTTGTCAGATAATCGTTATGCGGTTCCATTTCGTATCTTGGTCTCTTGTTTATATAATCTGAAGTACTTTACCCATTCTTTACTTTTTGGGAGATTTAGATGATTGTGAAAATGGAAGGGCAATTGCATGAATCTTGGCAATCGTGCGTGTATTTTATTTCAATGTGATATTCTCATGTTCGTAGTCTTTGCCAGAAATCTATTTGAATTTATTGAATTTTGCCGTTGTTTGGTTTTCTGTGGTCTGTAAACAATTTACTAAAGTAATGTAAGTGTATGAATACTCAAATTCAGATAAATAGAGGATGAAGGAAACTGCAAGGACCTGGAAGTGAGACTTTGAGGTGTCTTGATTGGATATTTAGGTACTGCCCCTTGCTCACTTCTTGGATAGTTTTTTCTCCCAAGTAATTGGATTTGTTGAAATTGGATTTTCTTAGCTAGATACAGTTCGAGGATATAAAATGAGAGATGATGATTTGGATGTCAAGACTCCTTATTTTGAAAGGCTTTTCTTGTTTCATTCATTTATATTGTGTGTCTTCTTTCTGTAAAATTTTGCATTCGAGCTATGTATAAAAGAACTATAGCCATGGTGTCTCTTAGGTTGCCATCCTTCAAGTAAGGTGGCCGTATGGTTCAACTCCTATGCCGAGGACAGGTTGAGTGGCATCATGTGATGTGACACATTAATTTGGAGTTTACTGTAGGCATGGCAGTTTCTGCGATTAGGATCATGTTCTGTAACTTCCATTTTCCCTCTCAGAACTATGGTTTTGGTGATATCAATTTCTCACACGTACCTAGTTTTTGGTTTATTTAAAGATATTCTAGATTCTTTGATTTCCATATCTACCCATGATTACTATTTAATTTAATGAGCGCTTCTGTTCTATTCTTGCAATAGGTGTATATATTGGCCTTTTGCTGCTCTCTGGATGGGTTTCTATTTTTTGCTTCACTACATTTTTTTTTTCTTTTCAAAATAGCATGCATATATGCAGATTGCTGATCTAAATAAAATTCAGATTGCTATCCATTTACATTATCATGTTCTCTTTCTCTGTGTTTTCATGCATGAGTGTATTTATTCCTCCTGGCCCTCAATTACATGTGTTTATTTTATTTGTGCTAATGCATTGTCCTATGTCTGTTTGGCAAAACACTGTATACGATTCTACATGGTCTTGCCCGGGGGCTATATGAAGACAGGATATAGCAGATTTAGCTCTTTTAGTTCCATGAAAATTCATGCTTATTGGTTATTTTCTTCACTATGACTAACATGATTCCTGCATCGCAACATTGTTGGCAACGGACCCAGCTTTACCTGGATTGTTATTTGAACTAGTAAAAGTTATGTTTTGGTCCAAGTGGATATGGCATTTGTCTTCTATATATCCATGGAGTTCTGAAAAATCCAAACATCTCAGACATAGAGAGGTAGGTATTTATAGAACAAACCACACCCTTTCATATACGTTAGGAGTCCATTGATGAGAAGGGACTGGGGAAAGCTTGAACTCTATCCTGATAGTGTTGCATAAAAACACAATTGAAATTTCTGGGGTATTATACATTTATGCATTGATAAGACCATTAATTATTTTTTGAAGCTTCATCTCTCCCTTGGATGAACCATATAGCCAAGTGAAACTATGAACCAAGCCCTGTCCATGAGTAAATATTTCATAGTAGCTCATTAGACTACACATCTTTCCTGGTATATCCAGATAATAGGTAGGAGCATAGACTGAAGCATTCTGGAACTACAAAGGTGGTTGTTAAATCATTAGCATCGCATAATCACTCCTTCTGCAGTAGCTGTTAATATAAATACAGAAACTCTGTTGTAACCATTTCTATACTTTCAATGTATCTAAAGATAGAGGAATACACAAAGGAGGCAATGAGAGATTTTGGGAATTGTTATTTTGCCCTGGGCACCAGAGGCAGTTTTTGTTTCTACATCAATCTTCTATGGGCTGCAACCATTATTCTGTTGGCGTAATGAAGTCTGTTCTTATGAGATGCATCATTTTCTATAACTGTCTGCTGTCACAGTGACAGTAAGTAATCTTGCTGAAATCTTTCTTGTCCTGTTCCAGTTGCAATGAAAACATTCTAAAGGTCTTCTGCTTTTCGTCTTTGATGATATTCTTCTCTAGATGGCAGGAAACAAGCTGAGTGTTTTCTGGTTCTTGGATGCATATTCCGATGCACCAGTTACGTTGACGGGATAAATTGTGATCTGTCATAGGCGAGAGATGAACCATAACTGCATTGCTAACTGCATTTCCGTAGTTATGACATGGAAGGATATGTTTGTGCTTGAGAGGTTGATTCATTACGTAAATACTGTTCCCATATGCATCAGGTGAAGGTCAATATAATTCTAATTTCTTTCTAATTAGTGGGTGAATGCAGACCCACTATTTTAATGCCTTTGCTGATGGATGAAACCTATCTGTGTCCTACAATCCCTTATGTCATGCCAGCAAATTGACTCTCCCTCTCTCTTCCCCCCACTTTTCCATACACCTTGTGAGGCTTAATATTCTGGGTGACTCACTTACTTCAGGAGGTTCGCAGAAAAACTCTCCCTCTTTTGTTGTTCATTCACAATGTTTAATCTTATCTCTTGCTAGATAGTTCCTGCCTTAACCACCACCTTGGCTCTTCCTGAAAAAACACAACCAATTATGTGCATGTATATCAGCTATTCTCTTTTTGTCGTTTTGTCGTTTTGTCCTTTTTGGGGTCCTGCGTATATGTATTTAATCGTCAACACATGCATACAGAAGTTTGAATATGCTTCCGCACATAATTGTTAGCTTATGTACATGTTATATATATGCTTGCTTCTTTAAAAATTCTTTTTGGTGTTGATTGTAGGAATGAAAGTTGGTAATCTCTCTTTCCAAACTGAGGTTTGGCTCAGTTGTAGGATGATGTTGATGTAAAAACCATGTATTCATTTAGAAGACCCTGTTGAGCTTGTGTCAGGTGAGTAGCCAGCATATATCTAGGGGTTATGATGTCTTATTATGTGGGACAGGTTTCCCTGAGGGTTCTTAACCTAGTTTGTAGCTTTGTTTCTTTTGGTATATGACGGTCCTTTCGGATCATGGATAAGTAAGTCTAATCACTTCCCAAACTTATTCTTTGGCAGTGTTAAGTCTCGGCATCGATTAACAAACTCTATGCTGGCTGCACCTTTTTTCACTTTGTTGTTGCTTGACCCTTATTCCAGTTCCCTTCTTCTATTCCATGAAACTTTCCCTCTCATTAGCTTGTCTTCTTTTGGACTTAGGAACAATTTTTAGCAGGATTCCATATCAAAACAAAGTCGATTTATCTCAGTATAACTAGGACTGGCATTTAAAGAAAACACCTCTGTTATTTCTTTTTGCATTGTATATGATTCTTTTCAGGTGGTACTGTCCCCGATTTTACTCCTGCCATAGATGTTTTTCCCAAAGCTATCAGAAATCAATATCCTTGTAAATCAGTTTTTTTTTTTAATCAAACTATTTTTCCCCATGTATTGCCCCTTTTTAGCATCTGTCGTCATTAATCAGGTTAACCTGTTTGAATACCTCAGTATTTCCTCTCGGGCACCAGAATACTAGCCGTACTAAGTTCATGCTATCGCCTACGGTTTTGAAAAATTTATTATTGTTATCAACGTACACTTTATATTGGGCTTGTTGATACAAAGTTATGCTGATACCTTAACAGCTATTGAGGACAGGCCTTTGAGGTTTGAGATTCTCTTCCACTGGAAACTAGGCCTTTGTTTCAATGACATAAAGCTTGCTTTAATTTTTGGCAACTGATTGAGGATTTAATATGTATTATTACCTCACATGGTTTGTTGTGATAACCTTATTGCATGTTCAAGATGTCAAGTTCTTTGTTTATTATCTTAGGCAGTCTATGCCAGGGTGCTGCTAATAAATAATCTCTGACCCGCTTTACTTTATTCCCTTCGTCGTGATGCGCAAGGTGTCTCAACTCTTGTTCAAACATTTTGAAAAGGACTGATGTCCTCTGCAATTAGTTGAAATTGTTCGGTTCTTATTTTTATACAGATGTTACAAGTTTCATCTATACGATCGGTCTGGTTATTCACTTTATCCTTATCATAGATGGGCTTTCGGCTTTCTGTAAGCACATTTTATTGGTTTCAAATATTGTTTCTTGTCACGGGTCAAAATTTTATTTTATGTGCTTTTCTGTATTCTGAAAGAAACTATGATTGGAATTTGGCGTGAAGACATGACTCTTCACATGATTCCCACGCATGTGTTTACATGATTCTCACTAGCTTGCTTCCATTTTGTTGTAGACGAAAAACGTGTGGGTAGGAAGTCAAATGTAATGACCAATATTTTTGACACAGCAGCGATGTGTTAATACAACATGGTTACAGTGTTTTCTAGTGACTAGGATGATGAAAAGAAAAGAACATGTTCAGCATGTTTTGAAGTTGCCTATTTTCCATGTTCAGTGCCCCAACTAGTGTTTCGAATTCCGAGTTACAGGATTGGAATGATAAAGATGAGACAGTTTCACGAGGGGATAAAGTGATAGTATGGAAGTAGTGGAAGGTGATATTGATAAGGCCGAGGCGGCGAAGCCAACGGCTGATTCCTCGGTCTGTGTGTGCCTGATTCAGAAGTTAACACTGCAGGAAAGATCCTCAAATCAATTTATAAACGTGCGATGCTCATCAGCATTCTTACGGGGTCATCGTTATCATCATGTTTCAAGAACCGATGGCAAGGGTAAAAACCATTATTGGAGACGAGAATGCTAGTTTAGCACCGTCATCGGTACCTCCCGCGGTTTTCAAATTAGAGGCGATTACGCAACCCATGATGGTGAGGGATAAATGAGTTGTTGGGCTTTCGTCAAGGAAATTTTTTATGGCCAATGGGAACATAAGCTACTGGATTAAGTTCATCTATAATGATTAGCATAATCACTGGTATATGTCCCTTTTTTAACATATGGTCATAAATTACTATACATATACTCTTTTGAGCTAGATTGTCTTTTTGGATATACATAATAGTATATATAAAACATATTCTTTCATGGGGGGATTTCATTAATCATAAAAGGTTGTTAAAACATGTTTACTTCTCCGTTACACCTAATCTCCAAAATAAACATCATGAATTCTTGCATGCCGTAGACTAATATGTTGTGGCAACTTGATTCATATTCAAATTACCTAAGGCCGAAGAGGTGAGCCTCTTGGTAGTTCCCATAGAAATTCAACCTTTGTGCCTGCCACTATAATACTTGCATGTTTCTTATGTGCTGCTGACAATATCCTTTGACCTGAAGGAGTCTTAGGGGATGAAGTATTTCCATTACTAATCCACAGTGTTCTGGATATGTTAGGTGAGTATTCTTTACGCTAAGGGCCAAAAGCATAACAACAACGCCTAACAAGGATGTCCACACAGTAGGTGATCCTGGTCGTTGTAAACGGATCTGTACAGAAAAAGAGGTAACTGTACGCTATCAACGGAGAGATATGAGTTTGAAACTTTGCATTGTTTTTTTAGATAGACAAAGAAGGTAGGAAAATTTGGTGTCTTGAACTGGGACTAAAGAGGTCGCAAGTTGCCTTGGTTCCAATTGAGCCAAGACATTTTGACAATTTTGCATTTGTTGAATACTTGATAATTTGAATATTTAGATAATTGGAAAATGAGAAACCTATTCATTTCAGTATTACTTTAACATATCTAAACCCATTTTCAAAGAGAAAAGTCCAGGACATGCAGATGACGCAAGATCACATGTCAGACCTGCATGGGCGTGAAGAGTTCTTTCTTATTCCCGAGAAAGAAGAAAACCGAAGTCTAAGACAATAATTTAACGTAAAATAAGGAAGAAAATGTAGGTTTAATACAAGACTTCCTTATACTACGAATCTAACAACTTAAGAAAGTCAAGGTTAACAGGTGGGGGATATCTGCCCCCCTGTCCTTTGTGACGGTTCTTTTGACTTCAATGGAGCAGTGTAGGCATTTCTAATTTCTTCATGACAATTATTTAGTGTTTGCTTGAAAAAGGAGGGAAAAGAAAAGGTGAGAAGTCTAGCACCGATTTAACGGGATTTGACGCTCCATGTTATGATGGCTCAATCAAGAAACTATTATGAATTCGTTGTAAGAAAAAGAATCATTTTCTATCGATTTGTTAACATATGTGTTCTTCATATAATCAAGTCGCTTCATCAGGCAGGGAATTCTTAGATCTTCAAATGAAAATTTTCCCTTTGACCACATCGAGAGAATCCTCTTTCGACAGCAGATGGAAATCTTACCAACCCCAAAGGAATAGAGACAGAGAAATAACAGGAGCTTTCATTGAAAATATTTGTATTGTATTGCTGCCATGATCCATGCGAGGTCAATTGCTTTCTACAATTTCACATAGATGAAGCATACGCTCAAAAAAGCCTAAGAAAAGTACATTTTTCAACTAGATTTACATTTTATGTATGAGAAAATCCTACACGGATCAAAACGAGAATTTACGCCGCAAGTTGTGACTTCAATGCCCAAAGAAATTAAAGAACGGAAGCACAAACAAAAGAATGAGTTGAAAGACGCAAGCGGCTAATGACCAGGGCCTTTTTTGCTTGGTCCAGAAGCCAATGGGAACGCGACGCTCCTCGCCAAGCGACGACTACTGCTGGAGTTGTTGGAAGAAACCGAAAACGAAGCCATTCCGACGGACTCAGATCTATCGCCTTCCTCGCATGCCGCCATGGCGGTGGGCGTCTTGGAACGGAGGGCTCTGCACTCGCCAACGCTAAATTGGACAGACATGACCAGCATGGTTATAACCATCACCAACAGAAGAGTCTTCATCGATGTAGCTGAGCTCTTCTTCGTCGACATCTCTTTCGTAGTTTTTCTCGTATCTATCTTTCCCTCGCAAAATGCCTTTCCAAGTTGTTGGTGGTCTGGGCTGATTGAACTAATATATATACACAAAAAGGGGTTGGCAGCGGAGGACGTAATCGCTTTCAGAACTGGAACAGTTTGGGATTTGTTTGACTTTGTCTACTTTAACTTCAAATTTCAATTGGTTTTACTTTATCATTCAAGGAACTGGAAAGGCAAGGATTCGTCGGGGGTGAGGTGGCAGTACGGTGGAACGGCTTTCCACCTTGAAAATCTATGTTGTTCGGGTTTGACTTCGACTACTTCCTACATGCTACTAAAGTCATTAGGGAAGCAGCTAGGTTGCAGAAAAAGAATGTGAGGACGAAAGCAAGAAAGCTCAGTGCACTTCGTGTCTGGTTTGGTAGGGTTTACTTTTTCAAGCCCACGTTGAACGAACAGTGTTCACACGGTTTCAAAGAAAGCGTGTACCGCGTTGGTGCATGCGAGATGCATAGATCTGTCTTTGTTCCCTACTTAATTTCTTTTCTCTTTTTAATTAACCGTCTCCATGTTGAAGGAAGAAGACGGTGCCTAGGTGGGCATAGCCTGTAATCCTTGACAAACATGAGCACTTGAATTTTGGCAGGGTAACTCCCTTTTCCCTTTCCTTAACTACTAATCAAAAGTTCGTTCCCAGTACTATAGGTTATACACAAAATAAAGTTTACAACAGCAGAAAAGTTGAGAGATTTGAGAAACTAGGAGAGAATTGAAAAGTAAAATTAGAGCCTCGAGAGAAAACTCAAGAAAGGTTATATTTTGACCTGATAAAACTCTAGGCAATTCCCACATTTTTATAATATTCAACTAATTAATTAGATGTTCCTTACAAGGAAATAAAATGATGACCGGTAATATGATCTCCGCACGTTAACGCGTAAGAGAAAAGTGGAGTGTTTCATTCCCTCACTTAGGTTGGTGAGGTTGGTGGGGAGAACTCGAAACCTCCAAGTTTTAGTATAATATGGTATTTGTATGGCTTTATGTAATGGTTTATGTTACGGGCACAATATGCCTGACTAGCGGTTTAGCGGGCAAATTTGGCGACCTATAAATTGCTAAAAATAGGAAGAAAAGCAGGGCGCTATGTTGTCGGTTTTGCCCCTCTTCGATTTGTTTTTTTGTTTATTCCTCCCCATTCGTTTGTTGACTTTCTTATGGGCCTAAAAAAGAAGTTGCAGTTCCATGTTTTGTTTTTATCTTTTGATGAAAGATTTACGCAGGAAACTAGAGAGAGCATAATGCTAAAGATTGGAACAAAAAGTTGGGGCTTCTTCTACATATTATTTTCGCTAGTTTTGTTTTCAAGAGCCTACGGAAAATGTCTTTGTTTCCTCCTCCTTCTTCTTCTTCTTTTCTTCTTCTTTTTAAATATGTAATTTGTATTTAAAGAATTTGGAGTACGTAAGCATAAGGGCAATACCTTAGCATTACAAACTTACTATGACTATGAAAGTTGGAGATTGAAAGCCTCTAACTTACACTAAAATAAGATTGGCCTAGGAAGACTTCATATTTATAAATAAAGAACTTTTTTAATCTTAACTACTTTTGTCAACATAATTAGGGTGTCAGTTGTCTTGTTATGGAATTGTTCATGATTACGTTTAACTTATATACAATAAATAAACGTTAAGAAGTATATTTTATAAAGTTTTGTAGCAAAATCTTTTTCTTTAGTTGTTCTAATTAAACATTACAATTCATATTTCATCCTCAAATATGATAATGAATTTCATTTTGTGCAAGGATACTTTGCCAAATCATTTCTATCCATGCACACTCAAAGAAAAGGAAACTCATATTTCTATATGAGACTAGTAGAAATAAAAGTACAAGTTTACAAAAGGGAGCTAGTGAATGACTACTATTGTTATGGAGAGTCCACCCCTATACACTAGTCATCTAATAAAATTATCTTTGTTTTATTCTACCATTCTTTTTTTAGTTTTAGTGAGAGCTTGTGAAGTCAAAAAACTCTTACAAATCGAAATTCACTAAGGACAAAATGAAATAAGAAAACCCAAAGAAAGAAATGCATAAGAAGCCAATGTTAAAGTTGGTGCAATAATTAGGTTAGAATGTAAGATTATAATATCTTGTTACAATCAAGGGCTTTTATATAATTGTAGAAACTAGATTTTCTTTTCTTTATAAATAGAGAGTACAAAGAAATCTAATAGGTAAGTCATTTTAGTAAGATAGCTCCTTTAGGGTTGACTAGTTGTTAGATAAAGCCCTCCTCATAGATTTTAGATAATGAGAAAATTAATGAAATGCTCATTTGGTGAGAAGAAAAGTATAAGAAAATCTAATGAGAAAAAATTATAAAAGACATAATGTCCTATTGGCTTGAATCTTTTAAATTTGTTATGTTTATACATATGTGTTCTTATGGTTGTGTCTTCAATTTGTATGTGAATGATATAATTTGTTAAATTTCTACGATAACCAATGTATTTCATTATGATTTCTTTACAATGATTGGTCCCATTTATATTACAAAACTAAACGATTTACAAAGGAAAGAAAAGATTTGCATTAACTTAAAAGATCAACCTAGTTTGGTTGTATGACGATTTCAATGATTGCAAAAATCATGGTGAGGCAAGACTTGAGTTGATGAGGAAAGTTACCAAAAAATTTTCTCAAATTTGGTTGATATATTTTTAATGACGTTGATTCTGATTCATCTATGTTCAAGTCACGTGAAGTTTTCCATTTTTAGTTGTAGGCATTGTATTTGCAAAGACAAAAATAGGAACAATGCATAAGGGAAGACATTGTGTGTTGCTTGCAATTTTGGGGCTGATGTGACATCATTATTTGTAAAATTGGAGTTAACATCAGCCTTAAAATTGAAAAATGATGTGGCGTCAACCCTAAAATTGCAAATAATTACATTAGTCTTGATGAAGAGCTTTAACCCAAATATAGACTTTTGAATTTAGCCTAACACTAAAGCAAGTTATTTTATGTTGTTGGTGAAAATTCCAAAAAGTAAGATTTGTGCCAAGGCAAATGCAAAAACCTTATGTGGAACAACAATCATCTCATTCACCAACCCAATTGACATCAAAATATGAGTTTAAATGGTGGGTGGGATTATGTTAAGTTGGAGTTAGTGTCATGTTGCATCATCAAGAAAATGATATAAAGATTTTACTAATTATTAGCAAAGAGAAGTAAGGGCATGTATAAATTGACATACAATGTTGTCAATGGCTTATGTAATATCTAGCTTAGTTAGTCTTAGATATTGAAATGCACTACTAATACTATAGCAGTATGTTAGGTTGGAAATGATTCTCCATTGTTAATGGATGGAGTGTATGCTATTTTATAAGGTGTTGAAACAACTTTAGCATTACCCATATTTGTTCATTGGATTATGTCAAGAGAAAACTTAGCTTAGTGAAGTATTAACCCATTAGGTATGAATTGAACTCCAATTCCAAGAAAGTAATGGAGTTGTCCAAAATCGTTCATTACAAATTCATTTTGCAAAGTAGTTAAGATGTTAGACAAAGATGTGTTAAGACTTTTTGTGAGAATAATATTATCAACGTAAAAGGGAGGAAGATGCTATATTAGGTTGCATGAAATAGGAATAGAGACAAGTTTGCTCTTAATAATTAAAAGCCCATATTTTTTAGAAATGTACTTAGGTGTTGGTGCCAAGCATGTGGGACCTATTTAAGGTCATAAAGAGATCATTGAAGACAACATCCATGATGAGGGTAAAGGGTTAATAAACCTTTAAGGTTGATTCATGTAAACCTCCTTTCTATTTGCCCATAGAGGAAGACATTTTTAATGTTAACTTGATTCTTGAACATGCAAAAAAAAAAGGATGATGCTTGTAGTTACTGATTTAGCAACAAGACTAGAGGTTTCCATGTAATTTATTCTAGATCTTTGGTGGAAACCTTTTTTTTTTTTTTGGTGAAAGGTCAAATTATATATCACCATAAAAAATTTACAAGATTGTTCGGTTACAAAATATCATCATTTAAGCTCAAACATTGCTCTTGGTAAATTCCAAAGCTTCTATAAAAATTTATTATAATTTGTAAGCTTGACTCCTTTAGTAGATGAAATCTTCCCTCTTACATCCTTTGATGGAAACCTTTAGCAATGAGGCATGCTTGTGTCATTTTAGTGATTCGTTAGATCAAAGCTTAATTTTGGAAATTATGTAGAGTCATGTAGAACAAGTTTTCATGCTTGATTTTCTATGAGGATAGTGTATTGGTTATGGTATGGACCATTGTGGGTCTTTGACTACTTTGGAGAAGTTTTTAGATTCCTTAGAAGGATGCAATTATTGGGTTTGTTAGAATGATGCAATTAGGACATATGTGTGCTGCCATGTAAGGGTGTGAAGTGCATTAGTTTCTCCTTTTAGGTGTGTATGGCAATACACCACTATGGGTCTTTGACTACTTTGGAGAAGTTTTTAAGTTCCCTAGAAGGATGCAATAAGAGTATATGTGTGTTGCCACATAAGGGTGTAAAGTGCAATAGTTTCTCCTTTTAGGTGTGTAACCATTAGGTGGGATGGTTGAATTTGTGGTAGAGGTGACGAGTTGGGAGAGGAAGTACAGGGTTTCAAAGTTTGAAGGAGGCACATGAGTTTGTTTTGTGGGAGATGCAATTAGCGTTTATATTAAGAAGGTGATTTGGGTTTCAAAAGAGTTATGGATAGTTTTTGTTTGATTCTTACAAAAAGAAAATGTGTCTTATCAAATGATATACTTGCAGCAACATATTTTTTCCTATTACAATACGAAGATGTATGTGCCTTTCTATCCTTAAGGATATCCAAAGAAAACACATGGAGTGAACCTTGAGGTCAATTTTTGTTTTGTGTATGGACATATGTAGGGATATACTAGACATCCAAATGTCCTTAGGTGGGATATAAGAGGTTGAAAATTGATGAGTTTTGGCCATGGAAATATATCATTTAATACATTCATGGTTAACTGATTTATGATATAGACTATTGTTTCAATAGCAAAATCTGAATATTGTAATGGGACCATGGTATGGTGGAGCACTCCCTTGAGATGTGATCCTTAAGGATTAAAATATCAGCGATTCACATCAGGATATTGATTTGAATAGGTCTCTATACTTCAAGTTTATCAATTCATAATTTTAATGACTTCAAACAGTGTATGTTTTTTATTCCAATGTTTTCTTTGTACAATGTGTGTAGTTTGGAGTTAGTGTTCTATATTGTCAAGGATTTTATTGAAAACACTATTTAATTATGAAAAAATACTACCTTTTATAGTCTTAACATTTTTCCATGGATATAAATTTATAACATAGCACAAAAAGATATTATTCCTTTTTTTTTTTTAAAAAAAAAAGAGAGTCATTCCATTGTCTTTAAAATTGATAGCACAAATTTATCAAAAAATCAATACTTGTATAAAGGATATATGAGGCAGGGCATCAAAACCTAACCCCTCATTTCATAGTCTCATCTATCAGGGAAAAACAAATACTATAGTTTGATGTAATCTAAAGAAATAGCTCAAAACTATCAAACAAAATAAAGAATAAGAAAAATCTTTTGGGTGACAATAATGTTGCAGGCCTAGCTAATTTTCCTAGGTAATTTTTCTATAGTTGTGCAGTAGTAATCCCAAAGTAGTTGGGACTGGTATCTTGTGACTTTATGACCAATGTTTTGCTAATCCATCTACAAAAAGGTTTGCTTTATGAAACATATGTGAAATTTTGATATGAGGAAACAGAAATCCCAAGCACTCACAAAGTTTGTATTCTAAAGTCCAAGGAGCTAAGTATACCCCTTTAATGCATTAAACTATAAATTGAGAATTAGTTTCAATCTTTGATATAACATTCTTTTAGAACCCAAGGGGTTGTATTCAATTTGGAGCATATGTTTATGCAACATAACATGAGGTTACCATATTCCAACAGTTGTAATTTTAACTATGTAATTAATAATAGCAATGCTTTGTTCATTACTCAATGTTTTCGTTCTTGGGCGTTATTGATAAATAACCTCAAGTACAACCGAGAGAGGGAGAAAGAGAGAGGAAGGCACGTAAATTTCCTTGCACCTTCAGGAGAAGGGGAAGAAAAGTCAGTTGGTCCTTGGTTTGCATAGTAGGTGGGGTTAAGTGATTCAAACATTGAAAATGCATTTCCACTTGATCCGTGTATCTCTTTCTGCTTAACGCTGAATGCTGTTGAAAACTCATGAATCCATGCTTGTTTCCAAGATCAACCCTAAAAAAACCCGAGGGTCCCATGTACAAATCATTATTTTGAGGACCATCGTTAAAATCCAACAAAAAGAATATCCTCTTGATCAAACCTAGTTTCAATTCTTCTTTACTCCACTTGTTTCGTTTTTCATCTTTTTTCCTTGACACTAAAAAGCCCCAGATGATTGTTTCTTATCCTTTTACCCAAGCATCTTTGTCTTGCCTGGAACTGAAAGAAAATAGGTTGCCTTAATAAGAGACTCAAGAATGGGTTGTCAGAATGAAAAATTCCCACCAAGAAAGATCCATAGGAAAAGATCCAAACTCACAGGTCTTAGGGATATCATATCTGAATTGAGGCGAGGTACAATTTTCAAACCCATGTCGAAGTCAGCTTGATTTTGCGGGTTACCAAGATTGCCTCACCAATTTCTGCCAAACTAACTGGACCAAGTTGCACCCATACTCCGAAATTGGCCAGATGTCCTGAGCTTGGCATGATTTGCTGTTTTCGTCCTCTTGTAGCATATTAAAAAACAAATAGACCCGAAAGTCTTGATTTCTTAGCCATATAGGACAAAACACATTATTCCTATAATCTTCTGTTATTTGATTCTTTTCCAAGGTACTCGCAATCTAATGTGTTCCTACTGTACCTCGGCTTCTGCATGAGCCTGCTTGCGTTTCTTTATTCCCCTCATAATCTTTGATGTTCACAAGTCACCCATAGGAAGAATAATACCTTCTAAATCTTTAAAATTTCATTGTACCTTTACTAATAAGCACATTCATAAGCAATTTCTAGACAAACTGAGTCATAATGCCTCTAAATATATACTCTTTACACAAGAAAGTTAAAAATGAAATAACATCTTCTGGATTTTCATTTTTCTCCTTCGTGATGCCAAGTTCTCAAGGTGTCTAATTTTAGTATGGCACCCAGATAAAGCTTGCAATCGTCCGTAGCAATTTTCACAAATCATGGCCATCTTCTCGTGAGGATGAAGTCGTTAACCGTCCTTCAATTGGTCGAAATGGTTGGTATTCCTCCGTCGTGGGTCATGCGCTGCATATAATAGTCATATCGGACAGAGCCCAAAAAAATAATCCTAAAAACATTCCAAAAGTAGCTCGTGAGCTTGGATCTTCGTTTACGCGTTTAAGGCGCAACAAAAGATAGATCCAGCAAGGATAAGAGGTGGGAACAGTGGAGGGACCCGGAACCATCCGGCAAAAGCCGCCTTTGCCGGAATTTGCCAGTTTCACAGGCATACCTTTCGGAGTTTCACGATGTTTATTCTGTTGACGTATCTCGTTCACGGGAAGAGCCTCTCAAATGATAATACCTGGCTCAACACAATCCGCTATAGATTCTTGCAAAATTCCACTTCAATTAAAAAACAAAATCTTAAATTCCATGACTATACTTCAACCTCCATCCGAGTTTATTGGAAGCTTAAATGCTCTTGACAGTATTAGGTGCCATATAAAAAATGGGGAACTGCAATAACTGATACATGGCCTAATCCATATATGAAATCATATGGAATCTAATAATAGAATAATTATAGGTGACAAGTAATCACAAGAGTGAAGACAACTTTCTTTTATTTATTTACTTCGCATATAATATGGCTTAACTCATATGATAACCTTAAATCACAGTTGTGTAATCATGCAGAAAAAAAGAGGAGCAGTTAAGGGGGGAATGAACAGAGAATGACAAGGACCTTTCTCGGTGTGATATTTAGGACACTTTTCTTCTTAAATGCTGGTTACACTTGAAGAAACTAAAACCCTTCTGTGCTTATATTTGTGCCCAAGTTGCGTTGTCACTCAGTTCGGTTGCCAGAACTAAAATCCTTAGCTGTTTAAATTCATATTTAATAGCTTGTTGCAATCTCCATCCCAAAAGAAAATGAAGAAACCTCGCAAGTGTCCAAAAGTCATCATTTGATCCTTACAAAAAAAAAAAATCGAGGGTCAGGTCCTCCGTTGCCTCTTCCCCTATAAATACACGGAAAAGCAGCTACTAACCTATAAACCCTCCAATTCCCTCCTTTTAAGCGCATTGCAAGCAGTGATAGCGACAACCAAGTTTCAGAACGAGCAAAACAACAATGAAAAACCTTCGTAGCATCCTTGTCCTTGCCCTCAATGCCATCTTCATTATGACTTTCCTCATCCTCCTTTCATGTTCCACGGATGTGGAGGGTTTCAGACCTTTAAAGGATCATCCTCCTTCTACCTCATTCAACACGTCTTTAACAGCGGAGGCGTATTCTGGGCCCAGTCACAGAGGAAGCGGCCACTAATAGTTCATGAAGTCTTCCCTTACTGAAGTATTGTCTAAAAGTCCTGCCTTTATCAGCTTAAGAGCCTGCATGATTATTGTCATGATCAACCATTGATGTTTTCTCTTCCCTTTTCTTCATTTTCAACAAGCTTTTTGTCGACATACATCGTAGTTGTGGTGCTGGAGTGCATTCTTTTTATTACAGATAGTGTAGGGAAGCCTAGTGTTGTATCCATTACAGCCCGCTTGTGCTGAAAGGGTATGTGGAGTTGTTTATTCTGAGAACGAGACAGAAGACAAGGGTTTGGAGGAATGAAAAGCTTACTTGCAGAAGTGAAGGTCTCATTGTTTGAATGTTTTGCATAGAAAGGATTTGTTGCTTTTGTTATAGAAACTCATATTTGTATCCAAGAGAATGTAACTTCTTTTATTTTCGTGGGGCTTGAGAAGATTCTTGCAGGGGTGAGTTCAAATTATGAATTAGGCTGTCGAACTTTTTCCCTATAATTTAAGGAATTAAAGCTTGGTGAGATTTCAAATACTTTTCTTAATTTTCATGGTGGTTCCCAGATGAGCCCCACTTTTACAACATCTACCATTATCACCATCTAAGATTTAAAATTACCCCAGATCTCAAGATGAGAATATCCACTTATTTAAACTGATTATGTAAAGTATATTTCGGTACAAATATTGCGAAAGATGAATTTTAGAATTTCAGTCTCAGGACTCAACAAGTAAGATGAATGTCATAGTTATTAGAAAGGTAAAGAAGTTTAGACATAAAGGCATAAAGCTTGTGGCAAAACTAAAATCGAGGTCGAAAGTTCAGAAGTCACTGATGGAGGAGTTCGCTCTCAGAGAAATTCAGAACAGAGTAACGAAATCAAGTACAAAAGAGACACTATTGGAGATTCAAGATGGAGGGCAAAGCTCGGAGTAAAACCTTCCAAGAAGCCTAATGGTGACTGATAGAATATATGAGCAAAGTTTAGAGTACAAAGTTCATAAGATTAAGGGGAGCTCA
Organism: Casuarina equisetifolia; assembly: GCA_028551475.1. Taxonomy (NCBI): domain Eukaryota; kingdom Viridiplantae; phylum Streptophyta; class Magnoliopsida; order Fagales; family Casuarinaceae; genus Casuarina; species Casuarina equisetifolia. The sequence continues at coordinate 21,352,521 of CM052356.1, forward strand.
AAGTAGTTAACAAACTGATTTAAAAGAGTTACCAATGAACTTGAAACTTCAGTACACGAGCATAGATTTCTGATCTGACTCATGCCTGATATCCTCTTCCACCTTGTGCTTTCTTACTGAAGTTTCTAGGACTTGTAGACGCCTGGCCATTTCTATAATATGGCAAATTTTTCAACAGATACTTTTGCCTAGTTGTCTTGTAAATACGCCTTTCTCTTTATTTTTCCACGTTTGATTTATTTTTAAACTTGCTTTTTGTCTGTAATTTTTTTGGGGTAACCATAGTTGTTGCATTCCTGTTCTTCCTGCTGCTACAGCATTCTGCCAACTAGAAAAGACTCGCGCACAGCCCAATTTTTCTTCGAAAACATGCATGGCAGGCAACAGCCTACTAAACCGGATGGAATCCGGCCTTTTACTTTTGGAAAATGGTTTTAAACTCCCGAGAATGTACTATCAAAAACAATTGGAGGTAATACTTGTCCCAGCCTGGATGTATTCACAGTCAAAGTCTATGAGCTGGTTAAGACGCCACAACTTTTCCTTTTCCTTTTTCTTTCTCCATTAACTTGTTTTGTCAATCAGAGTAATGATTACCTTTTATTTTCTTCTCTGGAAAGGCATGTTGATAAATTTTACTACGTAAAGATTCAGAGCATAGTCCAGTCCACTGGGGACTCCAGACGTTCACATTGGCCACCTAACGAGAAAGAAAAAAGGCCAGAAGTCCAAGCAGTAGTGCAAAAATTGGATCATTGGGCGGGCCGCCCTCACGTAATCGTTGAATTGGATCATAGTCCAGCGTTCTGATAATATAAAACCAAAAAAAAAAAAAAAAAGAAGTTAATGGCCCATGCAGGTCTCGAACCTGCGACCTTCGCGTTATTAGCACGACGCTCTAACCAGCTGAGCTAATAGGCCAGTCGATGTGGTGTGTATTCTATTTATACTTTCTAATCAAATGTACTTGCTACTGGAGAATTTTGTACATTGATTCATCATTTAAGATGAACAAAAAAAAATATTACGAGGAAAGGAGAAGACAACGGTCGATAAGCCGAAGAGTACTCTCCACATTAGATGAAACAGGCCATATCAGCAACAGGATTAGTTATAAGAATAATTAATTGCTTAGTTATAACTAAGATTGGATGGTCTAATAGTAACTAGAACTGACTAATCAGCCTCTAATCAGGTGGGTAAGTAGGGGTATTAGTCAAGACAAGTTTATAAATAGACAGGTCGCTGAACACTCTTATTATCTGAAATACCATTGACTTTTGTCAACTCATCATGGATGGTTTTTCTTCTGCTCCACCGTTTTGTCACTTTCATCTCTTCCTAGATGGTTTCAAAGGCCTTGAGTTGCTGCAGAAATTGCCATCTTCCTTTCCAAGCCCGTTGTATGCATGGCAACATTATAGATCTATTTGACTATCAAGGAACATATTATTAAAATTTGAAAAAATTATGAATCCACTATAGAATTAGAAGTGAATGATTGAATTCAACTCGTATTGATGATTAATTACAAAAGTGAATAAAATAGATTTTACAATTTTACGATAAAAAATATATATATCTCTTAAATCTCTATTTATTAATAAAATAATAAATTCAAACTTGTAGACTATTATTAACAAATTTATAATTTATAATTTAAATTTTCTAATTATTCCACCTTTTGCTAACAAACTTGTACGGTATGTTATTAACAAATTTGCAAATATAAATTCAAATCCAAATATTAAGTTAAGCCCATTATGATGGCGTATTTATGGGGTTCAAAAACAAATCAAAGGAGATGCCAAAAAAAATTGTTAGGAACTTTAGTAATCACTAGGAGTAAGAGACTCCACATTGCTTTGAAATCTAATTCATAGAACATAGTAAAAGTGCAATATATGAAGATATATATTGATATGTGTAATGAATCCAACAACCAAATCAAAATGCTTAAGCCTTTTGCCATGATAGGCCAATTAATCTTTTTTTTTTTTTGTGAATTATCAAGCACATACACTCTAGTATCATTGTGACAAATTTGGTGAGTTGACTAAATAAACTTTGATATATTATTTGATCACAGATAGTTCATGGATTATATCTTATGCTTGATTGATTGGTGATGAGCCATTGATTATGTTCTACTTGTACCATATTGAAGTTAACTCTTGTGTGCCTAAATTCTTGTTTAATCATTGAGAACAGTTGGTAAGCTTAAAAGGTTATTATTGAACATCAACATCACTTTAATTAGCTCACGAGTACATTGTTTGTTTGCTACCATTGCACGGATCGTATACTAAATATAATATATTTACCCATATGTGTATCATGTGAGTAAAATTGAATTCATAGCTTGTAGCTTGAATTTTATGCATTCACAATTAGCAAGATTACATCTTAGTGTTGCTTGAACTAATACATACTCTTACACACTTTGGTGTTGACATCTTGTATGGTTGTGTGACTTAAGCTTATCATTCATCAAATATACTTGATTGGTTGATTATTGATATAGCTGGACATCTTTTATTACATCGTAACTAATTGTCCAAAAATCAAGAAAGGGCAATATGTGAAGACATAGTGCATTCTCTAGCAAACAACATGGTCATAGATCAATAATCTTCACTTTAGAAATTATAACCTAAGAAGCGAAAAAAGATGAAAAACAATATTAGGAATTAAAATCTCACATGAAAAATAAAAGATTATTAAATAGTATTTAAATATATATATAAATAAATTCTCTTGTAAATTAAACTTTAAACTTATTTTTGACGAATGAATAGGAGCCCACATAGCAGTTAACCTAGTAGAATAGCAATCCAAAGGAGTTAGCCCAATAAATTCTGCTCAAGACATAAACCTACTCTAATACCATGATAAGTGAGGCCCAATATCAATCTCAAAAGATGCCTCAGGAGGAAGGTAAAGAATCCTATTAATAAAACACATTACCTGGCCATCCGTAGTCAAACTTGGGACAATTAGAAATCCCAACATAAGCATCTTACATGTTTCCTTCTATGTGCAAAGGTAGCGCTGCCGCTAGGAAAAGAGAAAGTTGGCAGCCATGTGGCTGCACGTCAGATCGCCATACTAATAAGAACAAGACAGACAAATTGATTGGAATTTCATTATACATGATGGGTGAAGAGACCCGATTGCTAATGCAGACGACAGAAAGCAGAGTTTTTATCCCAAAGGTGTTCGAGAATAGAAGTAGACAGAATTAAGTTTCCACCTATGTTTATTTTATTTTATGTGTCAGTGTTTATATTCGGAACGACCATTTTGTTGAGACGTCGTATAACGCGAATGACAGAAAGTAAAGCCTGCACCATAGGAGTATAGGTGAGCTCTTTTGGTCACGCGTCACGGTCAATGACCAACTGCCATGAGAGTATGGGTGAGGATCGACTGTGGCCATGGGTTTTCGAAAGTGGTGCAGCGCGTGTAATCGTTCGCTGTCCCTGATAGAAGACGGCGCGTGAGGCATGTGCAGAAAATTGAAAGAAAAAGCCGAACCTTAGGGCAGCGCATGCGGCGTTGTTAGCGCCTTTCTACAGACAAAACATGAGCAGCCCTTGTTCCTTTCACACGCGGTTAAACACCAAGAAGAAATTGCCATGGCGGCACGTGAGGTGCGTGAAGCGTGTGTGTGACGTCAATAGCATTTTGCTCGGATAATTAACTCAACGGCATAAATATATTAACGAAGAAGTGGGATTTTTATTTTTTTTTTTTTTATTTTAATATTACAAAGCATGAATCTAATTTACACACATAGTCAGTAAACTAGCAGACAAGAAGTTTAGAAGGAGTGGGATGCTACTTGTACAAGTAAATGAATGAAGGGTTGCTTAGAAAAAAAGCAAAGCCGGTTTAGCAACCCGAGTTAGGAAATGCCAAAAACGTCGTTGTCGTGAGGGATTCTCACAAAATTTGGTTGGAATATTTGTAGCAAACAACTTTTTTTTTTTTTTTTTTGTATTTTTTTGTAGCTGGAAGAGGATAAAAAGCGTGGACTTATTTTCCAACCACTCAACTTTGTGGCTTCTGATGAGATTTTCTCATTCGTAAGCCCAATCGATGACCAAGACGTGCAAGCACTTCGTTGTTTCTAAATTAATGCCTCCCCCTTCCCCCATACAACACCAATAAGTTAAGCTAAGTTCCGACCTTTTCAGGCTATTAAATATATGGGGTCAATAATGATGGTGTCTACGATTATCATCATCCCAGTTGGAGGAATGGATGGATGGATGGATGGATGTTCATTTTGTCCAAACAACCCAATGAAATGCAAGCCGGTTTAGAATCCCCGAAACAAGAGGTAAAAAACAAAAGAAAGCCAATATGCTTTGTAACAGTTGCAAAACAGAGACACCGCAACAAGAAAGTGCACGCCAGGACAAAATCGTCAATTCGAGAAAGAACCGAACCGCATTCATATCTGGGCTTGTCGTCTTCGACAGCCCCCAAATTGGCGTGGCAGGTGCCTACTACTACTACCCTATACCCATTCTCCATCCCCCCCAGCCTCCCCCACCCCACAACCCTCGTTATTGCCCCCTTCTCGGCTTAGCGTCACATGCTCCATCCTCCCACACACACACACACACACACACACACACACACACACACACACACACACACACACACACACACACACACACACACACACACACACACACACAAGATACTAACAATCATTTTACTTTACCTCTTGGTACTACAACTTGGCTAATCTTACCATCACCATCGTCTGCTCCCCCACCCAACCTAAGCTTACAGACCCACGCCCAACCGGCGGATTGAGTTGTGGGGATGAAGCGTGCAATGGCTGACGATGGGGCTGCGGAGAAAGGAGAGGACAAGAAGATGAAGAAGATCAGAGTTGAGGGAGAAGAGGCAGGTGAAGAAAAAGAAGAAGGAGAAGGAGAAAGGGGAAGTGGGTTTATGAATCTGGATGAGAATCTGCTCTACGAGGTGTTGAAGCACGTGGACGCGAGGACTCTGGGTGCCGCAGCCTGCGTGAGTAAGCTGTGGCACAGGACGGCCCAGGACGAGCGGCTCTGGGAGATGATCTGCACCAGGCACGGGGCCAACATCACCTGCCCTAAGCAGCTCCGATCTGTGGTCCTCGCTCTTGGGGGTTTCCGTCGTCTCCACTCGCAGTTCCTGTGTCATCTGTCTAAGCCCCAATCATCCGGCTCGTCTTCCCCATCGACTTCGTCCTCCTCGTCTTGGGGTCCGTTTGCGCCGATGATTGGGTCGAAGCCTGTGACTCGTTGGGGAAAAGATGAGGTTAATCTTTCGCTTTCGCTCCTCTCTATTCGCTACTACGAGAAGATGAATTTCAATAACCGGGGCAGATGATGACTCGATTCCCCAAAAATATTTCTAATTTCACTTTTTTGTGGTTTGGATTTGATTTGGGTGTTGAGATCTAGATCTGTATGCTTACTTTTGGTTCAGTGTTTCCTTGTTGACTTTTCAGCTTGTTGTATAAATTGAAATGGAACTGTGAAATTTGTGCATAATTTTTCCAATATTAGGACTTTCCCTTGATTTTTATTCCTTATATGTTCCTGTGCTGAATTGGGTTCCCGAGAAATTCGTGTTCTGGTGTGAGGGATATGATGAGGGAAAGAACCTGAACGCATGATTTCAAGTGTTTTCCTAAACTCTGACCCAGACGGCCGGAGGGTGCGGTAGATTCCCCTGCCGAAAACGCACAAGCAGACAGGGCCGTAAGTTGTCGTGGTAAAATGTCCGGAACTGACCACACGTATTTTGGTCCTTCCCACAATCTAGTCTGCTATAGGGACACTTCAGTGAGTTCGTATTAGATTGGATCCGTGAAAAGCCAAAAATCCTTCCTTGCGAGAACGAAGTTGTCTTATTGTTCGTCCCTAGCCTTTCGACAAGTGGATTGGCATTGGCCCTGCATTCATGGCTGATTGCTGTACCCTCTTGGTTGATTGCTGTGTTTACATTCTGTAACTCAATGCCCTTCACCGGCGTTTTGATTTTTGTCTCACATTGCCTGGTCAGGCTTCGGCGAATTGTAGCCTTCCATGTCTGGTCGAATTCAATTCATTTAATGTCGTGATCCCAGAATCTGGTTTTGATAAAACGTCCCCAGTTGCTTGTATAAATGGCTCTTACCCAAAAGTTGTCCTCCAAGAAAAATATCTCCCAGATAATGACAAAATCAATTGACAAAGCTACACCGTTCGACATGCCCCTTAGAAACCGGCTCCTGGTGCAAAGTCTTGAAATTTCCAACCAACAAGACTATTGGACAGCGAAGCCACTAATTCCTCCATATATAATCTCTTTCCCTCTCCATATGGTCAGGGCACTCGTAAGACTCCACTCATTCAAAAGGGAAAAAAAATTCCATGTTAGGCCAAAAAATATAACGTGGCAGTTTGATCGAGAAGTGATCTCGTGATCAATCAGAAATGGTGACTCTTACCATTCAACATAGACAGCTTTGAAAGCCCACATGCGCGACAGAAGCGAGTATCTGAAACAAAACCTAAAAGTATATTTAGGATCAGTGGTATAACCGTGAATGGATTTCGTAAGCGTGACTGGATTTTGGCCTGCCCTGCCCTGCCCTGCCCTGCGTGTCGAATCATGCGACTCTGCCAATTACGAGACCCGCGGAGGCGCTGATCAGAACAAAATCAAGTCTAAATTCCGCTTGCCGCTCACCAAATCTTACCGACGGAAAATGAATTCCAACTTCCCTTTTCGTATTTCCTTGCTGCTTACTCATATTTTGGACTACCTTTCTAGTTTTCCTTCGGACCAAAAAGTCTACTCATTCCTTGCAGGGAGAGGAGGCGGCCCCTCACAAGTCATGGAACTCCTCCACGTGTTTGAATGCGGGCAGTGCAACTTTTCTCTAGTCAAAAGTCTGTGTTGACAGCCCCTTTCTTACATGCACCACTGTATAAATAACATGCCGAGCTGCGTTTATCATACAAACCATATCAACTCAAGAATTGCCTGCAACTCCAGTTTTGAGCCCCTTCCAAAGCGTTATCCATTCACATGGCCAGAATCCCCAAGTCTCTCGGCTTCTTTCTTGTGCTCCTTTGTTGCTCTGCACTTTTTATGGCGGAAGCTCGTCCTCTCGTTGCTGACAAGCCTGGCAACTCCATAGCCCAAAAGGTTGAGATTTTCTTGGATAGTTTGGATATAACAGGAATCAAAACCGGCGGACCAAGCCCAGGTGGAAAGGGTCACGCTAGCACGAATGGCCGGAATATAGGAGCGGTAATGAAGTCGGGACCAAGTCCAGGAAATGGGCACTAACGGCTTACCGCCATGCACCATTGGTTCTTTCACTGTTTTACATAAACAAATTCTTTTATTCGTATAAAGAAAATATCTGTTATAGAAGGTTGCATAGATTTTACATTCTTTTGTAGGTTGCGTGTTGCAGAACAACCATTGAGTTCTGTTTGTAACATCATGCAAAGATTAAATTTTTTGATATCTAAACTTGTAATGAAGCTTTCATTTCTCGATTTTATGCATCAGTTGGAATATAGGCTTTTGATCATTGTTAAAGAGTGCTTGCTGTGTGTAAGAGACAGAGAAAGAAACGGAAACGGAGAGATCTCGGGAAAAGGTTGGTCGGAAATATTTTCATCAATCTCGTACAAAAGATCCTTCCTCTATTCCAGGCATCATCTGCATTTAAGAAGATCACTGGAATGGCCAAACGAACCCTATTATGAAAAGCTTGATAATAAAAGCTCTTAAGGAAAAAGGATCTAAGGACTCCGGTAATGCTAACTATGATATCTTGCACAGAGGTGGCCGGAGTCAAGGTATCCTCTTTAGCCCCGGTGGTTCTTATGGTCAAACGAATAAAACAAACCACAGAAAGTACTGCGAAGTTTGGCCTAGTCAAGGCATTTTCCTGCCCCTCTTTTATGTCGTTTTACTTTTGGCTGAACTGAGACGGCATATTTTATTTCTGGGGAAGGAATTCATTAAAGAAGCTACAAACAAAAAATGAGAGACGGCGAGAGAGGATGACCACCTCAAGACGGCTGACCCCAAAACCCGGCGGCTGCTTTCCTCCCATTTTTTTAAAACAGTTTTGGAGGGTTTTGACAGTCAAATTGAAGACCATAACAGAATCCAAGGAAACGCTTGTTTTCCTTATAACCACAATTACGAAAAGGCTTCAAGGTGAACATGGATACAAAAATGACAAACAATTGCAGCAAAAGGAGTTAAAACAAAAGATGGACTTGTTGGTCGACGAGATGTGAAACTTGGTCGATGACCACTAACTGAACTCGATCTTCGTAGCAACCAAATCTGTTGCTCCATATGCCCATCGTTTTTCCAAATTCTGCCTGCATTCTGGAGCTAGCTAATTGGAGATTAAAAGTATTCCGCCTCTGAAATCATTGCCTGCCTGCTCTAGTAATTAGAATGCCATGCCAAGCTTGAAATCCCATTTATATTTATGTTTCTGGCCCATTATTCATCGTCCAACCCACTTTATGCACATTATTTTATTACATAGGAGACATTTGTATTCTATGTATAAACCTTTTGAATTGTAACTTCGGGTGATATGTGAGAATCCAAGAAAGCTTCCGGGCGTTCCTAAAGATTGGTGCTTTCTTTCTCACTTTGCACTGCACGACTATACTCCGTCCGTGCCTTCCATTTTGTTATTCTTCTGCTTTTCTGACAAAATCCGATCCACTTTTAGTCTAGCAACGTCGATACCACTACACTCATTTTCATTTTCTCCTTATTTGTTAGTGCGTCTCTCTCAATACCTAAATTCACACGCAAAGAAAAACCTTTTTGTCTGAGTTGGGTTTGGTGATGCTCTCCCTGAAAGATGCATAATGAGGAATAAAGACACGCTTCCTAATAAGTCCATTGAACGTTTTATTATATAGGCGTAAGATAGACACTACCGCATGTGCTTGGGGACAAACAGCCAGGTGCTAGGGCACTACACTAATTTTCCCAAGGCTAAACTATCCATGTTAAGGTGATGCATTTGTAATAATTTATCTCCAACACTAGTCTTGGCGGACTTTTGTTACACTTCCTTCCTTATAAATCTAACCTGATGTTTTATTTTATGTAATCTCGAATCTACAATACTGCATCTCCTTCGAGACCGACGATTGGGTTTTCGGGTACATGTTCCTGTTCATTTTCCCAGAGATAAATTGACTACGTTAATATGGTGTTGCGTTTCTAACAATCAATCCTTCAATGCTAGGCATGTCTTGCCTCTATACCTCAAAAGATGTCTTATAAGGAATGAAGACCACCTTACGCGTTACATGATTGAACTAGATTCCAGCAATAGTTTTCCAAACTATTTTCTCAGCAGTATGTACCTACATCAAATGTTCACACTGATACAGTATGTGGAGTTGAAATATATATGAACTGCATGATTACAATGAAAGCAATACTTATTTATGTAACCCCAGTTGAAGTCCGGACTGGAATTAAACTATTTGTAGGTCATTTAAAAATCTTTGGAAGTGTTTGTTTAGTCCATATACCATATAAGAAAGACAAAATTAGAAGGAAAAAAGAATCTTTAAAGTGTATTATGCTATGATATAGTGAAGTCTTTGAAGCTCTACATAATTCACATCGTAGACTCGAACAAATTTATGGTGCGACGTGATGTGGTGTTTGATGAAGAAAGTGTGTTGGACTGGGAAACAGACAAGATGAAACACAAATAGTTTCTAGTCCTGATATGGGCAGCAGTGAGAATCAAGATATTGATATGAAGAGGAGCCTTCTTTTTGTGATGATGATACATGTTCACCTCCAAGTGTTGTCTCTTCCTCAGTGCACCCTGAACTTGAAACATCTTCCAATACTCCCAGTCAAAATGAAGGCTTTAGAAAAAAGCTATGGAAACTCCAACTTTACTTTGATGGAGCCCGAATCCTTTGAAGAAGCCGTTGGTAAGAAGAGTGGGTTGCTGACATGGAGAAGGAGATTAAAGCTATAATGAAGAGTGGAACTTGGGTTCTGGCTATGTTGTAAGAAGGAAAAGTAGTTGTTGGTGCGAACTGGTAGTGAAAACAAGAAGACAGATGGAAGCATTCAGAAATAAGAGCTAGGTTTATAGCTAAGGGATCAAATTCTTGGAATAGGTTATACTGAAACATTTGCTCTAGTGGCCAAGATGGAAACAATTTGATTATTGGCAGCTTTGGTAGCATAATTTCAATGGAAAATACATCAAATAGTTGTAAAGTTAATATTTTCCAATAGAAAACGGCATTTTGCAAGGAGAAGAGCTTGAGAAAGGCATTATACGATCTTAAGCAAGCTCCTAGATCTTGGAGTAGCAAGATGAGCATATATTTTGTCAAGCAAGCCCACATTGTTCATTAAGTCAAAAGGTACAAAAGTTCTAATGATCTATATGCGGATGATTTAATTTTTGTGAGTAGTTGTAAAAGATCCACACTACAATTTAAAAAAGATGTTCAGTAATTTTGAGATGAATGCTTATGATTCATGACCTACTTTCTTGGAATTACGGCATCTCAAAATTACAAGGAAATTTTCTTGTCACAAGTTCGGTTTATTGAGATTTTTTTTTAAAAGGTTTAACATGCTTGGCTGCAGTTCAGAGGTAGTCAATGATAGGACTAAGGTGAATGAAAAGATTGGTGGCGCTCGTCGCACCAATTTTAGGAGTCTTATGGCAGTTTAATGTATGCAATAAATACAGAGCCAATTATATTGTTTGCAGTAAATTTTCAGTCAAGATATGTGCAGATTCTAATCAAGTACATCAGTAAAGGGAAAAGGATTCTTAGATATCTGCAAGGGACGATAAACCTGGGTCTTTTGTTTAAAACAACCCAAGATACGGTCACTCTCTGTTCAGCTGAGTTGAGTATGTAGCAACAGTAGCTTGTGCAATCCAATGTATTTGGGTCATAAGAATTTTATTGGAAACGGGATTCCTCCAACAGTTGGCCAATGTCCTCCATTGTGACAATAAGTTTGCAACTTCAATTGGCAAAAATCTAGTAAATCACTCTCGAACTAAACATATTGCTATCAAGTTCTATTATTTAAGAGAAATCTTTAGCATGGGAGAAGTTGCCATAGAACACTGCAAAACAAGGGAGCAACTATTTGACATTTTCACAAAAGGTCTTGGGAGGCTATAGCATGAAGTTTTGAGGGATCAACTTGGTATCATGGTGAATATCATATGGAGTAGTGTTGTTAAGGTTAACAAAGGGAGTGGGATTCGATGGGTATGGCCTTATCTAAGGGAAAGAACAACTCCCAATACGGCTGCGAGCTATTGCTTGCATACCAGAGTTTCTAATTTCTTCTGATGTTCTTATCGTACCTTGAGATTTTTTATTCATATCCTCTTCTGCCGTGTCTTTATCTGCGTTATACCTTTCCCCTATTCTAGCTACATATAATTTCCGGTCTTTTTCTTCTAGAAAATGCATTAGTAACTCGTTGTTCTTCAAGTTATGTTGCTTTTTCCACCGAAAAAAGACTTCTATTTTTTGTGCTCTAACAAAACGTCACCGTCATGATGACTTTTGTTGAGCTATACCGGGATGACGATTCGAACTGCAAAGTTTGGAACAAAGGCGGCGCGTTTGTTCAACGCCGGAACATTTCCCCTGTTTTAAGGCGAGAGAGCGTTCCTAGAGAGCACCCACAGAAAACCGCCGCGGGTTTTCCATTTCTCCGCTCTTCGCAGTCCACCTTGCTAAGAGAATCGCTTCAGCTCGTGCTGCAATTGTCTTAATAACCTCAATGGGAAACTCCAAGACCGAGGTTACTGACTCCTCTGCCACCGAGTCAGACGGCGAGATCACGAAGACCGATTCCGAAATGGGCATTGCCGACGACGGCGACTGCGATGGCCCTACCAACACTGATTCTTGCCCCTTCTTTGAAGGGGAAAAGGTCCTTGCTTTCCATAGCGTTCGCATTTACGAAGCCAAGGTACCTTCCTTCTTTCCTTTACTTTTCTGTTTCTAGTCGGTTGGGCTCTTGAAGATGGCTTTGGGAAATTTGTACGTGAGAGAAAACATAGATTATGAACTACTTTGCTTTATTTCTTTTATAATATGTTAAGTAAAGCAGAAGCTTCATCTGGTCTTGAGTGACCCAGGCTAAGTTTTATTTTTTTCGGAAGCCAGTACTTGTAATTTCTTATTGTTCATTCTGCAAGAACTATCATTGATCGGTGCCCTTTAGAACTTTGTGATCACTACTAACCAAGAAAGCAGAAATCCCTGTGACTACACAGAACCCACATGGAAGTTAATAAGGTGGCGTATATAAAGCAAACAGAATAAATGTGATGGTTTCATCAGAATTTTTTTGGGACTAGAATCTTTGGAGATTTATGACATTTCCCTTTAAATAGCATACTATACTATAACTCTGCTCATATAGCCTGAGAGTGCTCCAACGATTATCATGTGGAAACCTCTTGGAGTTGATAATATTATTGATAACTTTGTATTTGGCTTTTAATGAGAGGAGACTTTCTTGTCTCAAGCGTCTTGTATTTGTAAAATTTTTCTTCAGACATAACATTTTGAGGTATGCATGTGGCTTATCATAAAGTTTGATATGTTTGGCTACACTAGCTAAGCATCTCGCCTTTTAAAACCGAAGGTGGTTTGTGATGGGTAGAGGGTGTTGTTTTAGTAGGTTCTAGTTGATCGTTCTAATTTACAAAATGGTAAGTACATTAGCGGTTTTGTGAACACTTCTTAGCACACTAGCTCAGTTAGGGAGTTTTATGATTTGAATTTAGTAAGTATTTATTCTACGTGGGATTGAAGCTTTTATACTAACATAGATGTAGTATAGAGGATGTTATACCTAATCTAATCTACGAGATTAGGGACAGGAACTTGTTTATAGTTTAGATAAACTAGGGTCAGGGTTTTCTGGAAAATGACTGGGACATATGAGTAATGTAGTGCATCTATTGGGTTGAGGGAAAAACTAGGTTTAAGGATTTTAACAGAGAAAAGACTAAGATTTGTGTGTCTGTTACAAAGCTGACCTGTAGGCCCAGAATGATATTTTGATATGAAGGTCTTGTGGGAATTATTTGATGGATGGATGGTGTGAGGTTCTCTACAATTCTATTCAAGGGAAATAAACTAAGCGATAAAATTATATAGTGGTAGAATTTGATGCAAGATTTCTGGAAAACCAAAAAGAATATAAAAGGAAGAAAAATGATACAAAAGCATTGTACTTATGGCATTGGCAAGAATTTCTTTTGATAGACTAGTTTATTAAAATAATACAATCACAAATAAAATTGCAGAATCACCAAATCTTATAGAATCACCAAATCTTAGAAAGTGCAATATTTTGAATTGATAATATTTAGAATATGATAGAAGTTTCAAATGGTCAATGTGTGGATAAGCTTGAAGAACATGGTTAAGAAAAGACATTGTAAAAATTATGTGTATGTGTTATGCATACATATGCATAGACACTTATCTGGAGCCAACGGACTTGTTGTTTCCCTAGTTGATTGAATTAGGATTTAATCCCATTGGAGAAAATAAATAATAATTTTCAGTACGATTGATATGAAAGCTTATTTTTGCCGTATTTTAAAAAACTAGCCAGAAAAATAAATTGCAATATCCAGTTTGATATGTTGCAGAAGCGGAAGTGCATTTTCCTGATCCCTTCTCAAATACTCATATATGACCTTTGTCCACTTCTCCTCTCCCCCCCACCCCACTCCCCTTCACTCTTTTTTCTTTTCTGTGGGAAGGTAATACGTGTATAGCCCAAGTTAAAAGCATGAATTATTTGGGAGTAACCTTTAGTGCTTTTTCTGCTGCATCTTTAGATTTTGTTGACTTTATATGTTGTTAATTCAGTGGTGTTTTATTTGGCTTAATCTTATTGTCTATATGTTCTATTTTAAGGTGAGAAAAATTGAATGCCGGATGAAGGAGTGGAGTTTTCTTGTTCATTATCTTGTAAGTTTGAACCTATTTTACTTTTCCATAATCACAATGTTCTTTATGTTACTATGACTGTTGTTTATTACCTCAATCCCATAAAAATCCTACCTTTATCTGTTTTTTGGTTGCATCAACTCATGGCATCCAGTTATTGTATCTTGATTAAGATACCCACTTCTGTTGTGCAGGGCTGGAGCAAAAAGTGAGTACGATTTCACATTAAAGTACCTGGCATCTGAAAATTCTCAATTCTGATTTAATGTTCTATGTGGACAGCGGTTAGTAGTTGAATATGGAATTCTACCTCTGTTGTATTTTTTTTTTCCCCTGAAGTATATTATGTTTCACTTGACAGATTGTGGTTCCAGCACCTCCCTTTTTCTTTATAATTTTTCTGGTTATGTCGTAGCATTCCTTATTCTACCTATCAGATAAAGGTTCCAACAATTTTCATTTTGCATCATGGTGCTTTATTCCAGTATTCGTGCCTGATTTTAGATTTGTTATTGTTGCCTTCTTTTGCAAGTATTGTATTTGCATGTTCTTTTGATTTAGTTTAGCTTCTTCAGTTTCTCTGCTTACTCTTGTGCTTATGAACTCCAAGTAAATCTTAATTTCTTTAGGCTTTGTTTTCCTCAATAGTTGGGATGAATGGGTGAGCATGGATCGTTTGATGAAGTTCACGGAGGAGAATGTGCAGAAACAGCAGGCCCTCAACAAGAAGCAGCACTCTGAGAAGAATTCAAAGCTACGCGTATCACTGATTAAACCAAAAAGTTCCAGTGGTTAGATCTATCTTCTTACTAATTTCTTACAATTAACTCAAGTAATTGATGTTTCTGTTCTCCAAAACATGAGATATGTCAATTTTTTCCTCATTTCTTTCTTTTCGCTTCTCTATGTTCTATGAGGATGTGGCTGTTGAGCTGAGTTTGTTTCTTCTTCTGTTCTCAACACCCAACACCCCCTCCTCCTTCTCTCTCTCCCTTTTTTGTGTGATATAGTAGTAATAGAAAACAACGGTAACCCATAAAGACAGGAAGTCTGGCATATTCAGTGTCAAGCATCAAGGTTACTTTTTCTTTGGGGAGGGAAAACTAAAGGGCGGGGAAAGGGGGGCTGTGTGTATGGGGTTGAATAGTGATTCCAGGGTCTTCTAGGATGTGGGTTTTGACCCAACATTTTTTTTAGTAGTCAGCACCATATAATCACAATCTGCCCGTTATGTTTCTATGTTGATTGCGACCTGATTTTCTCCTCACCCATCAGTGGTTACCTTTAGCATGTTGCATTTAAAAAGAAACAGAAATTTGGTGGCTCCAATTGTTAATTTTATTTGATTTTTTGTGTATTAATTATTCATATGGGATATTGTTCATTATTGTTTCTCTGACCTATTCTGCCAAATTATTGGCAGGGCCAAGACCAAGGAAGCGAAAGAATGACCTCATTAAGGTATTGCCTGAGGAGAAATAATAATTTTTCACGTAATGAGGAGTATCTTCAGTTTTTCAATTATTAGTTTAGTATCTCTTACGAAGCCAATTGCAAACAACTATTAGGAGAAAGGGACAATACCCTTGGACAAGCTTGTGAACATCCAACTTCCCCCACATCTGAAGAAGCAATTGGTTGATGACTGTGAATTTATTACTCATTTAGGCAAGGTAATATATCCTCTAATTTCTGTTACCTCTGAGATTTCTGACTTACCTCAAAATGAGAAAGAACATCCTCAGAGAATGCTAGTCTTCAGATGATGCCTAATTCAGTGTTGGAATGTAATTGCTACAAAACTCTTTCAGTAGACTTGCCATTCAATGGAGCCTTTTTGTTACTCACCTTGATGTGTAGTTAATACTTCAGATTTGTAAATTTATTCTGTTTCTTTCCTGCCCCAGTGATATGATCAACCTGTATTCCTATCCTTGTAAGTTTTCTGTGTTCCTATCTTGTTGTCGTGCTGAATCTAAATCTCCTAGCATAAGTGACCTAATGTTGTGAGGATTTTATTTGCAATCAAGGAAACATGCCTTTGCATGTGGTGAGTGCATTAGTTTTTGAGGCTTCTGCTTATATTGAACTTAAAGAAGCTCACGTACATAGTTTCTTTGTCCCTTTTTTATTTGCTAATTCACTTTCTAATGCTGTGAGATTACTATCAGAATTTTAACTCTCATAAACTGAGTCACATGGCTGAATTTTCTTGCCTTTATTCCCCTTGTACTCTGCCCTACCAACTGTAGTTCATTCTTAATTTTTATTGGAATGGAGGAACGTTTTATTGCTTGCAAGGTTGTTTAGGTAATATATCATGTACGATTTATTGTGTTTTAAATGACCAATAAAACTTAATCATCATTAAAATGTGTAGGTTATTCTATCTTAATTATTTACTTGAAATTATAACGTTATATATTTTTGAATCACTAAGACACTTGCTGTCTGCTGATTTTGTCGTAGTGGTGACAGAAACTACACAAAGGTAAAATGTGCCTTGTCGAATGTCATTGTATCTCATGCAACATAAGCGTGTGACGTAATGGGGGATATAAAGTGCATTGGGAGTCTATCTGATAGACTTGCAGCAAATAGATTTGCTACCATGGTAGATTTAGCTGACATTTTTTATTGTAATGAAAATATGATTATCATAGTCCATTAACCTGGACGAAATTACAGTGAAGTTAGGCTGTGGTTACTTAAAAAGGAAGGAACAAGAGGGATTTGATGGAATGGCCTTATCTTAGGAGGAGTAGAACTCATTATGGCTGTTAGTTATTGGTCACATCTCTTGGGTTTTAAATTCTCCGATGTATTTATTATGTGTAAAAGTTTTTGATTTCTGTCTTTCTGTGCAGCTTGTAAAACTTCCTCGTTCCCCAAATGTTGATGACATTTTGAGGAAGTACATTGATTACAGGTTGAAGAAAGATGGCTTGTAAGTACTTGCCATGAATTTTTGCCCCCTTGGTTTCCTTTGTCTTGATAATTTTCGCATTGATCTTCTTTAGTGGACTCATGAATTTACTGAGAATTATCTTTTCTGGTCTAACCAGATTGAAATATTTAGCTGGTGTCCATCTCTTTTGCTATGCTATCGCACCAAGATTTTTTTTTCCCCCCATTGAAATGCCTGAGCAACCTTTTTTTCTTTGCCTCATACTTGCTTTTGTAGTGTGGAATCAAATTATCATAGCTTTGAACTGTAGAGAACGCTGGGAGGGTATTATTTTATGTGTTGTAAGACTGTTTAGACTCAATAGAGAATTTTAAGCACATTTCTCAGGACTGTCCATGTAAGCTCCAGATTCCTGCTGACTTTGTTCCACCAAAGCAATTTGGTGGAGAAATATATTCAACATAGCTTCTATCCTAAACTATTTCTGTTGCGAAGTTGTAAAAGCAATAAATTGCTTCCGACCATTGCACTAAGGAAAGAAAGTTAAAAATGATAGGTTGCACAAATAGTTTCCAACTAATGGTGACTTTTTTCTTTATCATCCTTTAAAAAAACAGAAAATGAATAGGAAAAAGCACATTTTCAGTGTGGATGAAAAGACTTTACTGTTAGTCGAGATTTATGACTAATAGTGAGTTGTAACATACTTCTGTTACTAGCTCACTAGACTAATGCTCATGTGTAAGAACAACGTATGTACTTGAACTTGATAACATAAATACTTACCCGTAGAAGAAGACGTTTAAGCAATAAGGTCATGACAAAGACATATATAAAATTCTGAGTTATGAAATTTGAATTGCTCAACGTAAAGGTATATGTCTGAGTTAGAATCATCTGATACTATTCTAGGCATTACACACATAAATTGAAGATATTGTCTTCTTGAAATAAAAATGTTTGTAAAACATTTCCCTTAATTCAGTTGTGGCCTTCAAATATACAAACAAGGATAAGCAAAAATGGCAGGTAAGCAAAGATGAAGGAGATTTTACAATTGCACAATAACATAATCAAAAGCCATAAAAAAATACTAAATAAAACGTCATTAGTATGGATCAAGATATGAATATTTCAAACATGTCCACTTTTTCTAATCTCTTGAAGTCGTTTTGACTGGCTATATTATTGATTGATGAGGTTGTTAATTGTACGATTGTCATGAAGGAAGGGTAAAGCAAGTTTGTGCTTGTCATCTGAATACCCACACAAACAGACACACAGCAACAGATGTCTGTGAAACAAGGGCATGAGAGGACAGCATACTCACTAGTGATTGTGAGTCTTTAGGTCTTTCAAGGGCCCGTCTTCTCCATCTCTACTTGTCTGAGGGATGGAAGGGTTGGAGCTTTTGGTTTTTCCATGTTGTTGAAAAGTTGAATAGTTTTTTTTTCTCGGTGAAACATTTGACCAATTATTGGATGGCATGTGCTGATTGACATGATTAGTTATGTACATACAAAGGTTCGGGTCCATCCAACTGGCAGATGCCCAGCTGCATAGATCATCAGACTTCCACTTAACACCTGTCATTATGCTAAACAGATTGTCTTCCTTTCTTGAATTTTCAACTTTTTACTTTTTTAATTTGGAAAAGAATGAGTTTGGCCCCTTTTCTTGTTTTCCCTGCAATGCTGTATCAGTGACCTGGTGTAAATTAAAAAGAATCCTTTGGATTTGAGAAGAAGGACAAAAGAAAAAGAAACAATGTATAGATCACAAGGGAACTTTTCTGTCCAATGCCACTAAATGAGCATGCCCCATGTCAAACTGACGTTTCTTGTTGCGCTTGGTGTTAGCAAGAGTGCTTTGTGTTGACTAATCATAGATGTGCTAAAATTGTGTTGTGGCATCTGAAAACATATTTTAGGGGTGCCCTAAAATGCTTATGGTATCTATGAACATGCAAACAGAAACCTGACATATATACATTTATGCGGACACACCCAGCAAAGTGTTTCAAACAGAGGTAATGCATCTATAATGCATATTATTGTATCAAGTTCTTTAAGTGAGAGATGTGGAAATAGTGTCTTGGTCTGAATGCTCTCAAGTGTCAACTTTACCACCTTTTTTATTTTTTTTTTATTTTTTTATGCACACATCTAAACTCACTCACCTAAGTGCCGAACCTGAGACCAAAAGGTCCCAGGCCCTGCTAACTTGTCATTGAGCTAGCAGGTGTTCAACAATCAACTTTACCATGGTTGCTCTTTGCTACTTCAGTCTGAAAAAATGAGGTATATGCATATTGTTTTTTATTGTATGATGTTCTTGTAAGAGAAATGTGAAAAATAGTGCTTTCATCTAAATGCTTCCAAGCGTTAAACTTTACTGTGGATGCACCATGAAACTTCCCTATATAAATACATTTTTAATACTTATATTGTATGTTAGTGTATCTGGCTCTGTAACTGGGACAAATGTGAAAAGGTGCCTTGGCCTTAATACTCTTTTATGTGCTAAATTTTTCAATGGATGCACCTTGCAACTTCTGTGCATAGAGATTTCACTTTTTATACGCAATTTTTATCATGGGTGGAGTTCTTAGCATCATGTTCTTTAATTGATGCATTTGTGTCTTGGTAATTTCCTATTGGTAGTGTAACTATGTTTATACTTCTTTGTATTTACATTGTTCTTTGTTGTGACATAATTGCATTGCTCTAGGATAGCTGATTCACTAGGAGAAATTGTGAAGGGTTTACGTTGTTACTTTGACAAGGCATTGCCAATGATTCTTTTGTACAAAAGTGAGCGTCAGCAATATGATGAAGCAATATCTGACGATGTCTCTCCTTCTACTGTATATGGTGCTGAGCATCTATTGCGCCTGTTCGGTATGGTTACCCTTTTATGCAACATAATCAGTTGTTTGCTTTGGGAAATCTGTAATGTTTTCTTTATTTTAGATACCAATAAGCATAATTTTGTTAAATCTTTCATTCATCAACAAATGTTTCCTTTTTAGATGTTTTGATTTGTTCAATGATTGTTGTTAATTTTGTTAATCAGTTGATTGTTGTTGATTTACTAATTTTGATATTTCTCGCCATCCATATGATAACCCCTTAAAAATGTTATCTGTTGAGCATGTTAGTGGCTCTGAGCTGGCAAAATTAGTAATTCTTCCTGCCATGTCTCTATCGAGACAACTGGAAGATTTCTCCCCAGGATAGGTTTTCTGGTTACCTTGTCCTCACCTGCTTCATGTCTACTAAGTTAAATCTCATTTTAAAAATTACATTAATTATCTGCGGCTGTATGAAAAATTTGGTTGGAATAAAATGATCTAGTCATGAATGCAAAGTGACTGTTTGTTTTTATCGGTCAGTCTATGCCATTACATTTTGATGTGGGATATGTGGACGGAAAGTACTTGTCACATTATCCTCTATTCCATTGAGTTGATCTTGAGAAACTCACAAAAACTCTACATTAGATCGTGATCAGTGTCTTCAGTTAGAAGCTTCTCTACATTAGACCATGATCAGTGTCGTCAGTTAGAAACTTTCTTCTTTCAAATATTCCAAAATGGTGTTATAAGTTGTAGTTCATTTTTGTTAGTTTCAATTTCTCTAAATGGTACGTACAAGTAGTATGATGTGGTAAAAGGAAGTGCCTCGTGGAATCTAGGATTGGCTCTTTTGTACCCGACTATTAGAAATATTTATCTATCCATTTTCAGTCCATCACTGTGAAAGGAGGGGTGGAAAAAAAAAGAAGGCACATTGATAAGGGATTAATTGCTTTTAGTATTTGTATATGCTAAACATTGGTTATGATAGGTCAAGGATATTAGAGAATTAATATTTTTGTGTGGTGCTTGTTGGATTTGTAATGTAATCACTTTGTGTGAAATGTATTTCCAATGTTGTTAGATGTGGACGGGTCTTCCCATTTCTGGAAGTTCTTGTAACTGTTTAATTTGTATCTTTTGGCGTATGTAATGTTTTTTGTTGTAGCAGGGCAAGATTACTTTGCTTCTTAGTTCTAATGCAATTCTCTTAATATTTGCAGTTAAGTTGCCCGAGCTTTTGTACCATGCCAATATAGAAGAGGAGACATTGATGGAGCTGCAGCAAAAATTGGTCGACTTCCTCAAGTATACCATTTTACTAAATATTTTAACGTATATGTCTGTGTGAGAATTACAGTAGTGAAAATAAGAATGCGTGTTTCTTGTATCGGCACTTGAGGATTTATGATGAATGCTATGCAAAAAAGAAAAAAGATTTATTATGTCTGAGATATTTTGGAACGACAGTCAAACTAGATTGCTGTTTATGTCTTGGAGATTTGAATGCCGAGTCTGTCTCGGTGAAAGTGTTGGGGACTTCCTTTGAGTCAAATTAAGCAGCTTCTCGTAGTGAAGTTTGCCACTTCAGTCACGCTTATGATCTTTGCCTGTGGATAAGCTGCGTCGTAGTTCTATAGAAATTTTTGAAGCATTATGCCACACTGAGATTCATTCCACATCTTGTGATGCAGATTCTTACAGAAGCATCAAAGTGCCTTTTTCCTCTCAACTTACCATGTACCGGAAGATGTTGAGACGAGCACCAACAAACAAGAGGACTAGGTGAGAGATGGTCTGGAAACAGATCTTGTACATAATATAGTGCAACAGCTTTAGGTTGTGCCTTATCCCCCCTTTTTGAAGTATTTTATTTTCTGGGATTCAGAACTTCTGAACCAGATGTCTTGCTTCATGTCGTTTCCCATCGGTGAATGAGATAGGGGAAATTTTATGGTAGCTTCTTGTAACATAGCCCTTGCCCTGTAATGATCTATAGTCATGTACCCCAGGCTAGTAGTGATATGCTTCAACTTTTGTATAGCGGCCGCCTGACTGCGACCACTCTTATATGATGAATGACACAAGTCTTGTAGGATCTTTGCTTTCTGGTATAATGCCTGACACCAGTCTAGGTTTTGCTAGAAAAAGATGATTACGATTTCTTTGAATGCCTTTATAATCAATTATAAATCACAAATTTAAAGGGGCTATGAACCAAACAATTCTAGGGTCTCCTAACGCAAGACTTCCATACTCGTCCTGAGCTTGCTCTCTTTAAGGGTATCTCAAGCGTCTGGAACAAGTAATGAGACCTGATTTTATCTAAAATATGCATGGTGTGTTAGGCTTTCCTTGATTAAATGAAAAATTAAAAACTACTAACTCCTAATTTATCGTTAAGATGTACTAAGTAGTGGTTAATAGGTGCCATTAAGTACTCTTCATACATAACTAGACATTCAAACTCATACAATGATCTTGAAAACGTTGATCTTTTTCATTTTAGGCCCAGAGACCTGACCTTATGTGAAATGAGTAATCAAGTGCAAAATTCTCTTCACAATTAATACCATGAGGTGAACCTCTTTATTGCAAGAGCAAGAGCATTTTTATACTAAGCAACTGATAAATCCATTCAAGATTGATTTTCCACCTTTACTCGTAGTATCTTGTAGTTTTCTTGGAGGTAAACCGAACCAGATTCCAAAGGTGGGTTTAATAAGAGCTTAAACTTAAATAGATCTTATCAGAGAAGCTCAAGACTAATCTTACAGGAGATTAAGGTTTATATAAAGTAATGTAACCAAAAAAATAGTAGAAGTCATGAAGATAAATAAGAATGTCTTTTAGTCAGCTAGAACGACAAAGCTAGGAGAATGATTGAGAAATTAATGTTGTGATGGATAATAGAGATATTAGATAAATTTGGTTATTTTGGAGCAGCAACATGCAGTGGCTTGACAGGCTCATAGCTTCAGAGCTGAAGTTACAGATTCCAGAAAGATATATTGATGAGCACAAAAAGGAATGAGAAGGAAATTTTCCAAAGTGGTCAACGTCTTGGATTTTGCAAAAGGTAACTCGACCAAAAACACAAAGACAGTTGGATATATGGTCATAAAATTGAATTGGTAGCTCTCATGTCCAATTGTGTAACTGAAAATCATAGGAATAAGTCAAGCACCAAAGATAAAAATAAAAATTTAAATAAAATATATACAATTGTAAGTGCAGCGTTAAGCTAGAATTGTTTGGGGACATGGGCAAAGGTAAGTTTGGCCCTACACTACGATGTGATCAATATTTTTGTTTTGGGATGTACGAGAATAAGAATAATAGGAGGTTGCGCTATTTTTGCTTTTAATAGTCAGGAAAAATACTCTATTCAAAGAGATATCATACTGAAAAATATCAGTGAAACATTTGAAACTCTATTTTTTTTTAGTACAAAGATAAAACTATAAACTTATTATCGATAATATTTACAATCTCCATTGTTTAGGAATTAATTGCAAGTCCGTTAATTAGAATGTATCACTAAATGGTAATGTAATTTGTTTACCAAGTTGACACAAAACACAATATGATAATTTAACCAAAAGAACTTGAATTGACAACCTAAAGCTAAGGTGTAGGCTATCTAGTTCAGTAGTAAGGTAATAGGAACTTCAACTAAAAAATTTGGAATTTGACACTCGCATGTATGAGTTACATGTGTGCATTATAATATATTTTTTTAAAAAAAAAAAGAAACTAAAGTTAAGGCAAAATTTAAGATTCAAGCTATGATCTTAACAAATTCGAAAATCTTAATCATCATTTCTAAAGAAAAATGCTTTCTCCTAAGTTTACATGATCCAAAAACTACTTGCCCAAATTTTCATCTCATGTTTTTAATGGTGCTATTCTCATGTAGGCATGCTTCCCTGCAAGAACATAGCAAATTTGATACATCACTTCCAAACATAAGTGAAACTTAACTATATATTTCTAGAAAACAAAAAGAAGAATAGAAAAGAAGATGATGAAAAAACAATTATTTGGTAGGTGGAAATCATGCCTCTTATCTTCTCCACATATTGTAAAGGGATGAAGATTCTCTTCAACTTGTCTTATGACATATTGCAGTAGAGGCCACACCTCTATTCTTACTTTGGATGAGACAAAATCACTCTAGCTTTATGAATAAATGGAAATGCATTCCTCTTCTTGGTTAAAGTGGTTAGTGAACATTGTGTTCTGTTTTACATCTTTGTTGTTTTAAATAAATATGATTAGAGAAGTAATGGGTCATGTGACTATGATGACATGATCACATGCTTACCTAACACCAATTTCATAGACATTCTAAATGAAAAAAAAATGATAGAATGAACAATTCATAAAGTTATGAAAATTTAAGTTAAAGAATGTTTTTTCTTTAAAAAACCAACATAGAAAATTGAAACATAATAAAATCTAGTAAGTAAGCTTTTGACCTCTTTTGAATAATGAATGAAAATAAATGAAAAGTAGTAGACTAAGATGCTTGAATCAAACTTAATTACCTAAGAATGACATAGATTGAGCAACATCTGGTACATTGGTGAAGCAACAAAAATGTTAGAAGGTAATGGCGTTACCATGAACTTAGTAACTCTTTGTAAGCCCAAATTACTTTTGTGATGTCTCATGGAAACAAGCACAAAGGTTGAAAACTTTAAAAAGGGCTACTTAAAAAAATGGAGTTATCTTTATTGTCCTTTGAGTATGGAGCTTAAGGTATAGAATTACAATTGTTGCTTTTATTTTGTGAAAACTGATGCTTAGATTGACTGGTTGAAGGAGTTATGAATTGGATGAAATCACAAGCAAACCAAATTCATTATAGAAGTAGGAGAGAAAAGTAGGTTATCATGCATAGAAGAAGAAAAAACACCAATACAAGTTCTATATATTAACAAAAATAAGGAAGAGGGCAACAACCATAATTAATATCCATTATGCATATTAGAAGCCAATGATCAAACTAAGAGTAGGTCTTTTTAACACATAGAGTGAAACTTAAATATTTGACCAAATGCACACCACAACAGCCACGTAAAGTATTTCCATATCTGAACATATTTTGATGAAAAACATTGTTACTCAAGAAAGAAGATGTGACCATTTATATTAAAGTGTTGTCTCTACTTTTGTTATGACAAGAATATCCATGTATGTTGCAATTTTTTTTTCTTTGTAAGTAGCAAAATAGTTTTTGTTGTAGTTTGAATGTCTCGAACTTAAGTTTGTAAGCCTTGAAGCTTTGATTTACTTTCTATGATATCAAAGACTTATCTAGTATAACTCGTTTTCTTGTTCCTACTTTTGATTGTTTACATTCCTCTTCTACAAAATCGATTTTAGCTTTATCACTCTAGTAGTTAACATTACAAAAGACTATTAGTGAAAAGCGTTGGATTTGAATTTGCACTTCTTAGGTCCTAAAGCAACCTAAGAGGGAAGAAGGGGGAAGGTGAATTAGATTTCTAAAGTCTTTTTGTCTTTTATTTTTTTGGAAAGATATGGATTAGTGTGTTTTTCTACTTTCAAATTAAACCAAATAGCAAGTAAACAAAATATAAAAAAAAAAGCTAATAATACACTCACACAAAGACAATTAATTTTTAGAAGGTGACTTAACCTAAAACACCTTAACACCTACTCCACCTTACCCTAGCAACCCACTAAAGTCACTCTTCAATCAATTATCCAATTGATTAAAAAAAATGAGCAATCCCTTAAACTCAATTACAAATTCTTTCAAGAATTTAATTTTTGGATTAGGCTTTTAACAAATATACAATATACAATTTAAAAGCTTTTGTTTAGTACTAGGAAATCAATACAAGATGGTATGGACAAAAGTCTTAAATTTTGTTCGAATCCTAGCATTATTCACACTTGAATAGATTCAATATAATGTCAAATAATTAGGCTACTCAAGTGATAAATAACAATCAAATATCTATGCAATAGAAAAGTAATAGAAATAATTAAACACTTGTGAAGATTAATGTTTTTGATTTCTTTAATAGCTTAAAACAATTTCTAATCTTTGAATATGTTTGAGAGTAATTGGTGTAGTTGAAGCTTACCACTCTACTCTTCTTTTATACACTACAATCTTCTCCAATGAGAAGATCTTTAAAAGTAAGCTCTAAGGGGGAAGAAATTCAGACTTGATGTGCTTTCTCTACCTTAGTTTCCACCCTTTCTCCAAAATGATGAGATAGGTCATAGGTGAAAATCAAAGTTAACCTAATTTCTTTAAAAGGAATGCTATTGTTGTGGAGATGACATTGGGTATGCTATTCTCCTATTCATTTTTGTACTACCCTTCTCCTCTCTTTTCTCTTTTAACCCTTTTGCTTTATCTTTTGCTTCATAAGGTGTGAGACTTATTCAATAAGCTCTTTGATTTCTTCTTAACAAAGACATACGAGGAAAACTCTTTCTTTTTTAGTCCATGTGCTTTTGACTTTTTAAACTCTATTATGTTTCTTAAAGTTCTACATTTGAGCTTTTAAGACCATAATTTTCAAGCTCTTTTCTTTCTTTTTATCGACAAAACTTTTTTCTTTTGCAAGCAAGAATTCTATAAGTATATTTTACATAGGTTGCTAATAATTCTACAATAAAAAGACAATAAGTTCATTTATAAATGTACATAAAAAGATATCCAACTATATATATTTTATATAGTTTATCAAACTCTATGTTCTAACAAATTTGGTTGTTTTTCGAGCCTTAAGAATGACCAACACGCTTTTCTCTTCATTTACAACCAACCCTACAGTAGTCTAGAATAGAATTTTGCTTTCTATAGAATGATCAAGTGCAAGGCCGAATAGGATTTAGACTCCAATCCGAATCTACTTCCTTAAGGAACTTCTCCTTACGACCAATTTTAAGTAATACTATAAGAACTAAAAGAGTGTACTAATTGGATTCTTGGAGGGAACCCAAACCTCAATTCACTAATTGGATTTTTTGAGGGAATCCAAACCTCCTATTACAACTCAATTATTTCATCAAATGCCTTCTTATTACAAGCCCATAAGTATTTATACTACATTTGTTCCTTTTAATTGCTAACTAACTATTAACAGAAATAACAGCATTCCTAACTGCCACTTAACAACTAACAAGATGATAGTTATTAGCTAAGCACTCAAACCCTTCAATGCTTACAATGACTTATCAAAACGTCATTGCTCCATTACTGTTGTGGTCTTTATTTACTTCTTGTAATTCTTTCTTTGCATCAGTTTGTTGCATTCCCCTTTCCTTGAAAACGACCTTGTCATCAAGGTTGAGAACAAAGGATAATGCCTATTAAAAAGATCAACAAAAATATAAGTAGCTTCTTGTAAAGGCAATCCTTGTCAATGAACTAAATACTCATGCTAGTTCTTTCTAATTCATTGCTCCAAGATTGCTTATGGGGATCGACTTATAACATTTTTAACCTGTAAGTAAACAGGAAGTTTTGCATGCATTAAAGTATTATCCCTAATGACTCATTTAGGAATGGATACATGAAACACATTATGCACTTTAGAACATGGATGTGATTTTAAGTAATAAACAACTTCACCAATCCACTGTGAAATCTTAAAAGGGCCAAAACAGCGTGGAGACAACTTATGATTCTTTCTAACTACCTTTAAGGTCCCTTTATATGTCTACAAAATTAAATAAACAAAATCACTGTCCTAGAATGGCTCATCTTTCTAACCCACATCACATAGTTTCTTCATTTTGTTTTGCACCACTTGCAACCTTTCTTTGAGATCCTTTAGTATCTCATCTCTAGCTTTGAGCTATTGATCCATCATCTCTAAGGTTGAAGAACCAAGAATATAAGATAAGAGAGTGGAAGAAGCATGACCATAGACTATTTCATAGGGTGATTTGTGATGTGCTCCGTGGATGCTGCTGTTATAATAGAACTCAATCCATGGTAACCATCTAACTCATTCTTTAGGATGGTCCCATGTAAAGTAACGAAGGTATACCTTAAGGGTTTTGTTAACCACTTCAATTTGTCTATTTGTTTATGGATGATAAGCAATAGAGAAATTGAACTTGGTACCTAGGAGCTCAAAGAGTTGCTACCAAAAGCTACTAGTAAAGACCACATCTCTATCACATACAATGTTTTTAGGTATGCCATAGAGCTTAAAGATATTTACAAAGAATACTTCTACTATACTAATTGTTGAATAAGGATGAAAGATGGCTATGAAGTGAGTTGATTTGGACAACCTATCCACAATCACCATTATAACTTGCTTCCCTTTGGAAACTATCAAAACTTTTATAAAATCCATAAAGATAGCTTCCCATACCTAAGTTAAGATCGATAAAGGCTGCATCAACCCATTTGGTATATTCTAAAATTTTACTTGCTAGTAGACAATACACTCTCTGACAAACTTCATGATTCGTTCTTTCATTTTTGGCCAATGGAACACAACCCTCACTCTTTGCCAAGTTTTATAGTAACCTTCATTCATTGTTCCATGTAGTTCTTACAGAATAATAAAAATCAAAGAAAAGTTCGTGCTTAAATAGATTTTGTTTTGAAAAAAAAATGATGCCATTTTTGTACTGCCAATTTTGCCCTATTGTTTCCATATCGATATGATTTAAAATGTCTTGAAGCTTTGGATTAATTTTAACCTCATCTTGAATGGTATTCAAAGGTTCTGAAACTAGTAGAACTATTGCCTTTAATTCAATCTTCTTTACTTGGGTGGAACTATTGGCTTCCCTATACTCCTATATGCTAGGAATATCACTACCTTGCTTATCTTTATGCTGAAGAGACTGCTATAATGCAGCATAAGGAGTAGTATAAAGTGGATTACTACTTGTTGCTACTATACTTTCATCACTCTTTAAATTACCTAAGTACTATTGGAACAAAGTTCCCATAGAAGCTCTTTGCAAGGCCTTATTCGAGGACTTGAGAGTACTTCTTGTTGATCTTCATACAATCTAGATAAAGCATTAGCTGCTGTATTATCCTTACCAAGTCTATATTGTACTTCGAAGTCATAACTAACTAATTTCGTTAACCATCTTTGCTAAGCAAGAATAACTATTTTCTAATTCCATAAATTTTAAAGGCTTTGATGATATGTTTGGATAAAAAACCGAGTTCCTAACAAATACTGCCTCAATTTTTTAATAGCTAAAATAAGAGCTAAAAGCTTTTTTTCATACATGGAAAGCAATAAGTTTTTTCCATGTAAGGCTTGGCTAAAAAATGCAATTGGCTGATGCTCCTAACTTAAAACCGCACCCACTCCCTTAAAGCTTGTATCACATTTAACCATGAAAAGAAGAGAAAAATATGGGAGTTTTAACACAAAAGTTGTAGTCATCCTTGTTTTAAGTTATGTGAATGCTATTTTAGCTACATTTGTCCATCTAAAACCATCTTTTTTCAATAATTATGTCAATGAGGCAGCAACTACTCCATAATCCTTAATGAACTTTTTGTAATAACTTGTGAGGCAAAGAAATCCTCTCAATTGCTTCACGTTTGTAGGAATTGGCCATTCTTTCATCACAGCAACCTTCTTAGGTTCCACTTCCACCCTTTGTTGAGTAATAGTGTGTCCCCAATAGTTGACTACAAAAGCCCTAAAAACACATTTTTCCCTTTTAACAAACAACTGATTGATCCTCAAAACTTCAAACATCAAACAAACATGCATAGTATGCTCACGCCAGTCCTTATTATAAATAAGTATGTCATCGAAGAAGACTAATACAAATTGGCTTAAGAAGTCCTTAAAAATCTTGTTCATCAAACTTTGAAATATTGAAGGAGTATTAGGAAGGTCGAAAGACATTACTAAAAATTCATAATGACCTTGGAAAGTTTGAAAAGTAGTTTTAGCCATATCTTGTTCCTTCATTCGAATTTGGTGGTAACTAGATCGAAGATCCGACTTTGTAAATAACTTTGCCCCATGTAATTCATCTAGTAGTTCATCAACTATAGGTATAGGAAATCCATCTTTAATAGTCTCCTTATTTAAAGACCTATACTCCACACACATTTGCCAAGACCTATCCTTTTTTTACTAGAATGACTGGTGAAGAGAACAGGCTATTGTTGTCTCGGATTACCTTTTTTGCTAACAAGTCTTGTACTAGTTTTTCAATCTCTTGTTTCTGCACATAAGGATAGCTATAGGGCTTGCTATGAACAAATTTTGATTCATCTTTCAAAAGGATTTGATGCTCATGAGCCCTGAGTAGTGGTAGTCCATGGGGTTTCTAAAATAGATCCCCATATTCAACCAATAAGGTTATAAAGGGTTGTGGCCAAGTTTGTTGTTGTTGTTGCATACTTTTTGTTGTCATTAATTTAAGTTGTACAATTACACCTTTTTGTTGGTATCCCAAAAGTTTACTTAATTTAGAGGGCTTCGCCAATTTATCACCCAATTTAGGATCACTATTCAATTGTACCTTGCTACCATTCAATTGGAAAGACATTTGTAGCTTAGAAAACTCCTAAGTAATCTTCCCCAATGTAGCAAGCCATTGAATACCAAGGATGACCCCTAATTTAGGAAGTGGCAAAATGAAAAAATCAACTTCCATTTTGATTCCTTGCAGTTTTAACTCAACTCCTTTGCACAATCCTCCTCCAGCAATTCTTTCCCCATTAGCTACTTCCACATTAAACTTTTTTGCAATCACGGGTTGTAAATTTAGTGTCTAAGCTACCTTATTACTCACAAAATTATGAGTGCTATCGAAATCTATTGGAATAGGAACTTTGAGTTTTAGATTTTCCATATCCCCCCAAAACCTCATAGTTTGAGGGTAGTACACATTAAACACAATAGCTAAAGATAACATCTTAAGCTTTCCCAAGTCAATCTCCACCTCTCCTTCATACTCATCAAACTCTTCTTTGGGTAATAATCCTTTTAGTAGAAACAATTTCTTGCAACGATGATCAGATAAATACTTGTCATCACAATTAAAACATAATCCCCTAGCCTTTATGTCCATAATTTGTGGTTGTGTAAGCCTTTTGACAGGTATTCTATGTTGGTTTTCCCCAAATCTAGCCCATGTATCTCCTTCTCCATTCAACCTCTTCATATTAGAATGAAAAGTGTTTCTATTGGCCATTTCCGAATTTATTAGAATAGTGTTTCTATTGGCCATTTCCGAATTTTCATCAAATTTAAATTACCGTTTTGCTTTTGCACTTCATCAAAGAATGTGGATTCGTCCAGAATATCTACTAACCCAAGTTCGTTCAACGGTTGGTCCACAATCAACCAGGGCAGTTCCGATCAGGTAAACCTTGTACTCGAAGCCATCTGAAATAAGTTTACTAGGTTAGAGAGATGGATCTTTTTCTTTTTGTCAACGTTCAACAGTTGGTCAACAATCCACAGTCGACCAGCGTTCTGGAAGAACATTGAGTTTGGGTCACAGGCACTAAGTAGTGAGTGGAGTGGGGCACAAAGCCATCCGACTGGTAGGCTTTGACTGAGGGGGCAATCCATTCGAGACGTGGGCTACAAAAAATAGGTTCGGATTGCAAGTTGGAGAGAAACAGGTGCCAATATTTTCACGTTAAAGTAAAATCCGAGTTTGTCAGCTTGTTATGCTTGTCTTGACGATTCAGAATTGAATTGAGAATGAAGTGGTTGAAAGCTTTGGCTGAACGCTTCAGAGGGGAAGGGATGGGTGGACCCAGTAATGATTCTTAGTTTTTCTATTCACACTTCATCATGAGTCACAGCCGGACCCCTTAACAAACAAGATAACAATGAACCATGAAGAGCCCGGAGGGGGGCAAGGAGTGTTGAAAGAATATTCCACCGAAATCCCTCAGAAGCACCAATTTTGACACCATGAATCCATCCAGCTTCTGAGCTAATCATATCCTCATGTTTTTCACATGCCCTCCAACGTCCAAGTCATCCCGCCTCCCCTCCCCCTTCCTCTCAAATCACATCTCCAAGTCGCCCAACTTGCAAACAGAATGATTTCCAACCTTTTCACTTCTCGCTTCCAAACAAAAACCATGTCCTCTATTTTCCTTTTCAATTACTGAAAGCAAACAAAAACAGTTGTCCACTCTGTCCACCGGCATCTTATGAACTCTACCCTTCCATTTTATGAAATGTAGCAAAAGATGTCCACAAGGAGAGATGATATTCTCTTCCGTTTCCAGTTTATAATTTAAATGCATGTCATTCCTCACATTTTCTTTCATTCTCTCCCTTGTTTCCAATTCCATCACAACAAACGACAGCATCTCTCATCCCTCTTCTGAGAAACCCCCCATTGTCCCACTGTACACTACCTAAATTATTTTCAGTTCTATTCTAAAAAGAAAAAGAAACCGAACTTAAAAGAGGAAAAACGATATTTAAAAGGGAAAAAAAATAAATTAAGAAAAAAAAAAAGTAGCATCCCTTTCTTCTTCTTCTTTGTCGTTTCTATGCTTAAACCAAGTCCCTTTGAAGGTCGGGACTCATTTCCCAATCTACACGATGAGAGCTAGGACTATAGATTAGTCTGTTTGCCTACTCGATCTTGCTAATCCCAATTCGTTTCACCACGGCGTTCCTAACAGCCTCCGTCTGCAAATTACACAGCCCGTTGTGCTGAATCCCAGACATGTAATTCCTCACTTCATCTCTGATCATTTCTTGCATCACGGTCAAGAACTCCTCGCTGAAGAACTGCTTGTCGGACCCGGTCGGAGCTGCTCCCGCCATCGTTTGCTGCATCGACAACGCTGGTTGCACCACTTGAGTGGGGCTCGCAGCCTGATTCGCTACCGCACTGTGGTTCGAAACCTCGCACGTGTCTGATCCTGGCAGGCATAGACTCAAAGAGGTAGGCGGATCCATATTGGAAGACGACGCCTCAACATGCCTAGTAGGCGGAACCAAAGAACCAGTCCTCGCGAAAGGTCTGTAGACGCGCGAAGGTGACAGACCCGGTAAACTCGAATCGCTCAAATCGGATCCTGAAGGGCTACCGGGGTTTAGGTACAGACCCGATACGGCGGTACCCGATCCCGTACCCGCACCGACACTAGCCGATCGTTTGAGAGGCTGGTGCGCATAAGCGTCATCGCTTAAATCTTCTGTCATGGACGAGCATTTGCGTTTGAGGGTGGAGTTCCAGTGGTTCTTGATGGCGTTATCGGTGCGACCATTGAGAAGGCGAGCTATGGTAGCCCACTTGTTGCCAAACCTGGCATGGGCCCTGATGATGGTATCGTCCTCCTCCGGCGTGAAGGCTCGGTGCTCCACCTCCGGGGATAGCTGGTTGCACCAACGTAGACGGCAAGACTTGCCAGATCGGCCGGGAATCGACTTGCTGATCAGAGACCAGTTCCGTGGACCGTATGTTTGGACGAGTCGCTGCAAGGCTTCGTCTTCTTCAGGGCTCCATGGACCTTTTATCCGATCCACATCTTTCCTTGTGGACGCCATGGAAGGGAAAGTCAAAACTAGAATTTGGAACAAAAGAAGGTTATAGATATCGTTTATCTGGATATTTGAAACGGAAAATAGACTGTGGTGCAGGGAAGGGGTTTTGTGAGAGAGAGAGAGAGAGAGAGAGAGAGAGAGAGAGAGAGAGAGAGAGAGAGCTTGGTATGTCTTGTTGGGAGGCCGAGCCCCGCCTTGTTCTGAGAGCGAGAAGGGAGCAGTGAGAATGGGAGCGTATATATAGGAAAGGATAAGGATGACTGGTTGCGCCGGTGGTAGTGACCGGTCTCGGCCGTTGAGAGATTAGGATTCTTCCAGGCAAGGCAGTTACCAGCATACAGCTGTCAAACCGACACGCGTCGCGTCGTAGGCCTTCCAGCTTACACGTATAATCACTATCCCACTCGATTCCGCTGAAAACTGGCTTACGTACTCAACCGACTACACGCGACGTCTAATTCACACCATAACAATAAACCCACATTATTAGAGACAACAGGATCGCAGATCCGTGACATCCATAATCTAGTGGGCGTATGACCAACCATATCCCACGTACCAATAATCTTTCCAATTCTAACGATTCTTTTTTTCTTTCTTTCTTTCTTTCATTCACTATTAGTTAGAGTAAGCGCAATCAGATCTAATTTTAAGAAAAAAAAAGTATATATGATTATTATTAGTTAAATTATTTTTAACATATATATAAGATCTAAAAAAGAAGTTATGTAGTTGAAATAGTAGAAACAAACAAAAAAAAAATTGTTAGAATTTAAAGTAATTGTGTAGCTTGAAACAGAGCATGAGAAATCGGTGGCCACCGGAAATCCAAAAAAATCCGGTATGGAGATGCTTAAAGGCCGTTATGGAAGTTAAAAGGGGAGGTTAAATTCAAAACAGCGAACGTTCGTTTAAGACGACAGTTCAAGTAATATTCAAAAAATTAAAAGATACGGTTGGGAGTGCGGATGGGAGCGGATGACTTTGACCGAGCCAGGCTGGAGAGCAATTTCGAGGAAGGGGATATTTTGGCGAAGAAAAGGACGCACGGAACTGCTGAGCTGGCCCCTAACACGACAAATTTCAGTAGCAGAATTGGGGGACGAACCAAACTGCTATCTTGTCAGGCCAGCCTGTCAACCTAGTCCCACTCAACCAGTACCCCAACGGCATACTCCCTTCCTTCGCCACGTGCCAGTCACGCACTCGGCCTTCCTGAACTGCCAGAACGGACTCCACCGTCTTCACCTGCTTTACAATAATAATCTCTCTCTCTCTCTTTCTGACTCTTATCGTCATTCACGAGGCTCTTCGTAATTATCTCTCAATTTTTTGCTTTCGGCTGCCATGCTTAAATTAAGTAGGAATTACAGGCTAGAGAGTACTAGATCGACATAATTGATGCCCCGCAGTTAGTAAAATTCTCATAACGACTTGAGACGTCCATATTCCGGGGGGGGGGGGTGTGCTCATGTTTTAGCCCTGAATAATAATAATAATAATAATAAATGTTTTCGTTAGATGTAACAAACGAGCGTGTGTACGAGATCCAAAATTCAGAAGCTTTTATAGTCGTCCTTTCCGAATATTTGTTGAGAGACACAAGCTTAAGGATCCATGGGGCCATATACGGCTCCCTCAAGCTGCAAATAAATACTGAATAAACAAAAGCGGTTGAACAAGTGGTGTGTGGCCACGCAAAGAGGGGCGTGGGAAGAAGATTGGGAAGACCAAACGGAAAAAACGGAAAAGCGGAAGAGGAAAGCAACAAAAACAGAAAGCAGAAAAGGAGCGGGGAGTACCAATTTTCAACATGCAAAATCGTTACCGGGTAACAGCTGTATTGAGCTCCTCGCGGCCACACATACCCAGTCTCACGTGCCACGCGCACCCATCCTTTACCTAACCCTGTCCTTTAGCCGTACCGGCACGTTTCCGAGAAACTCTTCACGTGACTTAGCCCGACACACGTGTGCACGCTCATGTTAGGTCCGCGACCCTTGGGTTATAAAATATAATTTTGGCACGAGTCGTAGACCTAATCTTAATCCTGAAAACTGCTGGTGCATATCACGAGTACACACTCCGATTGGAGATGTTCAATCTCGCTACATATTTCGGTTCTATTAGGCGACAGCTCTTCCTGTGTCGTTCAGAATGGTCCCCTTGTGCTTTTGTATGGCCTTTTGCCACCATTTTTTCTGCCTTGGATCCTCACTACCATGCGCTGTTCCGGTGGTTTTTTTTGTTATGGGACAACCCGTGGTGGTGTCAGTCAACTCGGTCCTTCAAGGTAGAACCTTAAAAGGTTTGGATCAACCCTTTAATAAAATATCAGCTCAAGGAATGTGATTCGTATTAAGCTGGCAACCTCACATGATACACTGATACAGGAGGAAGGAGGCTGTTTCCTAGCTATCGGGCCCTCGATTCGGGAGCTCTGCTCATTATTTAAAAACAAACAGAGCAGCTCTCTTTGGGTACTAATCACTCAAACGAAAACAAATTAACAAGTACATAACACAAGCAACTAACTACACACGAACCATAAAACCTAAAAGCGATTAGAAAGAGATGCCAGAAAAACTGTTCATTATTCTAAAGGTCAAAAAAGTGTTTTTAAGGACGAAGAATGATCTGAATGTAAAGTTTGATCCATACGCTGCCCTACAATGGATTCTCTATTATCGTATTGGCATATTCCTCATCTAAAATATACAACTTAATAGGATATCATGATTGCCGCGCTGCGGCGCTGAATCATGGACGGCGTAGGCACATTAAAAGACAGTGAAAGAGAGTAGTAGGTGCATATGCATTCAAATGACAGACCCCAATAATTCAGAATAATCAAACTGCTGGAGTCTTTTGAGCCGGCCTAAGATGTCTTAGGCCTATTTAAAGATTAGTTTTCTTTGTTAATAACTTATTATATAGTAATTACATGATATTAGGTTCTGAGGTGATAAAATGCATTAGTTTTATAAAGATAAATCAAATCCTACAAGTAACTTCAGATTTTGTTTCAGCTGTATTCCTTTTACTTTTATTTTGTTAATGCTTTTTCTCACGGTTTCTCTCTCTTGAATTATTGCAGCGGTCGGCAGTAACTTCACAAAAGAAAAGCCGATAAATATTTGAAGATTTTCATGGGAATTGGGCGGTTGGGCAGTAGCGTTGAGCGGCTCCGAGGCGTGTTACGTGGCAGGACATTAAACGTGAGAGGGGTAATTGCTCAATCATGCTACAAATCTGCCACGAGGGGAGAGGCCTTTGATTCGTCCGTTATGGAGTGACGTGGCCAGTACACTAACGGACCTAACTGAAGCAAAATTTGAAATGGTGCTGCCAGCTACATCCCACTTCACGGTTCCCGAAAGAATCATATCCTGGGGATTCGCGTCGAAGTGGGTCCCGCTTTACATGATTTTCCGCTACATGTATCTCCCGTACGACGTGACTTGGTGACGTATGACACACACAATTTAACTGTTCTGATTTCGGGAAGAGAGCGAAGAGCGAGCACTTAATTGTTTGCTGCGGGCTTTGATTGTCGCAACAAATCCCTCCCCCACCGCTTTGGTTTTAAGTGGCAAACAAAAATATTATATGATTTTCCTTTAATGGCTGAAATTGATGTTTTGATGCTCTCCTTATCCACTTCCTAATAATTCTATGTAACACGTCATATTTTTATACTCTATGAAAAGGAAATTTAATATAGTAAAGCCAGGAATACGCTTTGTAGATACCGTGGGACTATATTTCACAAAATTAAAGATTAACTACTTAACACATTTATCTCCTGGTTTTCAACTGCTGCTAGAGATTAATCAAAAGAAACTTTACCATCAGTAAGATGAAAGACGCAATTGACTTTCAATTTTGCATATCAAACAGGGGATAAAGTTCTATCCACATCTATTTGTCCCCTTTATAATGTATTCCTTGCACGTACCCTTTTTTTTTCTTTTCTTTTTTCTTTTTTCTTTTTTCCTCAATAGACTCCTTTATTTATGGGGGTACAAGGAATTAATTATTATTATATTGAACCGGAACATCATATACAAATAAGTAATAGTACATAAAATAGACCTCAAAATGATAGATAATTGAACCGTGAAATGGTTGATAGAAAAACCACAAATGCGGATTGGAGATTATAATCACATGTCACTTCTTTACAACTTAAAACATTTTATCTAAATACACTCTTATCACAAAGTAAAATATGTGTAAGATAGATTGTGATCAACTGGATAATATATCTCATCACAATTCCTTAAAAGAAATTTTCCTACAAATTTAATAAACATCAAAATGGTAGGTTTTGATGAACCAAACAATGGTTCTCATCGTAGTCTCTTAAATAGTTTGAATTTATAAAACTAAACAAGTTGATATTTTGATTGTCATATCAAAGAAGAATATCAAAAATAACTTTCCATTTGCAAATAAGCCACTTAATAAGAGTCAAGTGATCTTTCACTATGTAGTTATTTACTACCATTACTGCTTATTTAATGCCTAGTTTGTTGGTCATATTGAATATAACGGTTCTTGCTTAGGATATACTGCATGAAAAATAACTATCCATTTTGTTTCATGCTAGAGAATAATCAGGAGATAATCAATGACTAATAGGTAAAGAAACTTAATTGGTTTGAGATTAATATATTGAAAATATTAGAAGATACTTGATTAGCCAACATACTTTTTCTTTTTATTTTTTAAAGCCTTCAGTTTAAGTTACATAAATTTCTCCTCGTAAAATTATTGCACAAACATGCAGTCTATCATGAAGCCCGACATCACGCAAATAAAATATTATCTCACTCGAATGGTCATTGATTTTTGAGTACAATTCTTCATTATAATTAATGTTCTAGATTTTTTCTCATCATAATGTTTATATATATATATATATATATATATATATATATTGTCAATGTAGCGGCTTCCATTTTTTTATTCTGTAACACCCCGTTAAGTAAATGACAGCTATGGTTGACAAAGGACCTTGAAATAAGGATGCCACCCTT
Source organism: Casuarina equisetifolia (assembly GCA_028551475.1). Taxonomy (NCBI): domain Eukaryota; kingdom Viridiplantae; phylum Streptophyta; class Magnoliopsida; order Fagales; family Casuarinaceae; genus Casuarina; species Casuarina equisetifolia. The sequence continues at coordinate 21,390,890 of CM052356.1, forward strand.
TTGTTAGGTTGTACAAGCGTAAGACGTTTCATAATCTTGAAACAGACAAAAGTCTGTCAACTATTACAGGGTTAAGTTCACATCTACAACAGGTATCTTATAACTAATAAAATCACTCTCCATGCATTTTTATAGTCAACATCGGCAATAAATTCATTTGAGTCACTGCCTGGGACCTTTTGAAAATATTCGAATTTAGAACCTCTTGTACTCTCTTCCTATAATGAATGTTCCTTAAAAACTACTAAGATATTTGGTGGAACTCAAACTACCCACAGAGCAAATTAAGATATTTTTCTTCTGTGAAAATTGACAGCACATAAGAACAGTATTAACTATGAATAAGCTGGTTGGCTAGATTACCTACTACTATTAGCAACAATTGCTGTAGTTCTCCGCCATTATTGTCAAGGAAAGTTACAGATGGGCTTCTTTCTCCTACTTTATTTTTCAAATTTAACATGATGATGCCCAGCAAAGATATGATAAGTCGAAGAAGCAGATCAAAGGCTCAACTTATTGTCTGGAAATCAATTTTCTCCGACAACTGAATACAACCAGAAGTGAATCAGAGGATAATGAGACTTGAGATCTCGCGCGTCACATCGGAAGTCTTAGCGGACACAGTACTGAGAGTAGAGATCTAAATGGGCATGGAGATGGAAAAGTCGTCAAAAGTCCTTGGATTCCTTACGACGCCTATATGCTTCTTCGAACCATGGACAGATCCCTTAGCCATCCCAACCATCCACCTCTCTCAAAAAAAAGCTGTACTTTTGATGCTACTGATAAAGGGTTTGATTACTGCAGTGTTGGAATCTTTCTTTGAAAGGTAAAAGGGGACGGAACGAAGAGCAATACAACGGCAAGGGTATCGCTTGCCGGAAGAGAAAGAAAAGAACGGAATCATGGTCTTGCTTTTCCAGAAAACGAACAGAAAGATGGTGCAGAAGATAGCACGTTGGATATATTTGGGTTCACGTATTCAGTCATCTGGATCAAAATAGTAAGGGAATATCACAGAAATCTGCCTTGACTTAGTAATGGAATGGAATAAAATTGGTTGTTGTTGTTGTTGTTTTTTTTTTTTCCTTTTTCTTATTATGGGTACGACAAAGAAAAATTCTGCGAGATAAGGAATAAAGCAACCTACAAGGAGTTCTTACCCGATCCTCTTCACTTGGCAGCCTTTAACAACAGGACCCCCGTCACATCTACGCTGCAAATCCCCAGACACATGGACGCCATTACTCTTAATGCTTTCTAAATTTGAATTTTACAACGTTCGTACGGTAGAAATCTGCAAGTTCATCTATTCATTAAGGTGGGTTTGCCGCCACCTACTATTTGATTAGGATGGTAAATGAACAGTTGTAATGCATGACAGGGATTGTCATAGACTAGGTTGAATTCGTCATGCATTTATTACATTATTTCCTTTCCGCGTTTCTTACATGGCAAAACCAAACCAAACCAAACCAAACCCAACCGCTCTTTAAGAAAAACATAAAATAACTTGCGAGTACATTACTACGTTGTCCCCATGGTCGTGATCTCGAGGAAAACCCTCCACCCTTGAACAGCTAAGAGCCTACCGGATGTCTCAACCGTTGGCTTAACAAAAGCAGCACTACTTGCAATGATTGAAGTAGCTACTTTGGGGCTGGACAACTTGGCCATCAGAAGGGTATTTATTAGTAGTCATCTATGTAATCGAAGTGAGATCTACGTGCCCGACAGCCGAACAGCGGGCCATTCGCTGAGAAAAGTTCTGATAAGATTACCTTTACTGCTGTAATGCTATCGAATGAGGACAATGAAGACCACCTCCGAAGTGTTCTGTCGGGGAAGACCCACTTGTTTCTGTACATTAAACTTTAGTTTAGCAACTCCATTGTTAATTCCTTCCCCCCCTGCCAAGGAGTTGTTCCTTCTGACTACAGACCCTCCACTCGCCGTCTCGAAAGAGCAGAAATTAAACAAAAAAAGCCCTAATAATTTAGGTTCCACGGGACCTGTACCTTTATCGTGCTACTCCCAGCTAACTATTTTGTCATGGGGAAAGGACGGTTCGCACATTTAAGTAGCCCAGCTAACCATTGTTTAAAACTATCAGATACCAAGTTGTTGTTGTTCACTTACCTGAAAACTCCAGAGGAAAAAAGAATGAGGATTGGCAGACAGTTTGTAGCTTTCCAATCGCTGTGCTAAAAACCAATAAGAATAAGGTAAAATAAAAAAAGGGGGGAGAATTATTAGAAGAACATCGTGATTCTCGTGCTTCAAATTTTCATTCATAAACAGCAACATCGCGGGGCCCATCGAGTAATTGACTATTCAGTAAGTCAGAATTGGGGGTTGCGTCTGCATTTAATAGTCCAACTTGTCAATGTATTGTAGCATGTTTCTCCACTAGTAATTGAAAAGCTAGTGCTTTACGACTAAGTTTTCGTGTTAGATTTTGTTGATGATATTAAAAAAAATTGGGAGAGAGAATGGTCCGCTGAAACGACAAAAGTCTATTACGTCTACATGTTTAATAAATTTCGCAACCACAAGTTTTAGAGCTCGTGTTACGTCCCTTTATTTGGAAGCCAATCAATTTTGGATCTCTTCCCGATAGCTGGAATCACTCGGTCCCCCGATGGCTGAAACTAGTCAATTTGGCTGCCACCTAAACCATAGGTTGACCCATTAAAATAATTCGTATAAATATCTATCTTTTGGTCGGAGATGATGGCCGTTTGCGTGGAAGAGTTGGTCAACATTCACTTAGTTGGCTTGATGGGTATGTCGACGAGTGAAGCTTCAACTTCGGAGAATTTGCAGAATTCCATCCAAGCACGCCTAGTAAAAACAACATAAATAGTCCGTTAAGTACTCTTCATAAGTTTGTCGAATGATGTGATACATTTATTATAGACCCATGTATTAAAAATTGAAATAAATTATTGAAATATGAAGATGAAAAGATGTCCACAATTTCTATTCTTATCCAAAGGCTTCAATGGTGCTCCATAAATTTCCTCGCAATTACTTGTGTTGCTTGTCATACTAACTGTTTTGAACTGTCTGACCCAGCTATTCGAAAAGCTGGAATCAACAATTTCCTAGTTGGAGCTCCACTTTGTGGCGGAAGAGAAAGACAGGACGGCAGTAACTGGTACGGTAGGACTACGTAGGCCCAACGTGCAGGTTGTCCTTTTAAAGCGGCCATTTTTGACTTTCAAGTGGAAGGACAGCTAGGTGGTGCGAGGTCGTTCAGTGGCCAGCATGGCCCTCCGAGCATTTAAACAGGAAAAACAGTTATCGTGTCCGCCGTACGATAATGCCAAGCTCATGGGAGAACTCAGTAGGCCACGAAATCTTTGAACGAATTCAAGAACAAGTCAAGCATGGAAAAATTTGATGGGTGCAACGCCAAAAAACATGGGTTGGGTCCATTCACGATTTGCAAACCTTAAGGAAATCTGACCAGAAAAAAAGTATTTTCATTTTGTGTCGCAAAATAATTAAATCTATGGTTATCCCAAGATAGATGTCCTTTTGGGTGTCCAAAAATAAGTATGCATATGACATTGAAACACGCTATTATATCTAGCGATATAGAGATGAATTGATAATAGTAATTCAAATTATAGGAGGTAATCATCCTCCGATTCCTCATCACTAATGTGATTAGATCGAGACAAAGTGTCACAAAGTAAAGGCTAAGAGAAATAGGCCAATTCAATAGAGAAGGAGATCAGACCGAGAAGAGAGAGATGAATAGGAAAAGGAATTTATGTACTGCATGAGAATTTATAATGCTTACAAGGTGTTTCTATAGGTGTAGACTTAGTCAAATGGAAAGGATCACTTGAGAGTGAGAAAATTTTGAAATTCGGGGAAGATCTTTGGTACTTCAAAGATGTTACCAAACGTTATAGGAAGCGACAAGGGTGTTGTTCAATTAGGCCTGGAAGAATAATCCAGCCTTGTTAGGTAGGTAGGCGAGTATGACTCCCATGTTTCAAGCTAGCAATATGGGCCTCGCGAGGTAGGTCGGTAGTGGCGAGTCTAGCCCGTCTTGTTACTTGGTGAATTGCATTTTATGTTTTCTGGTAAACAATTCTTCTCATGGTATTCATATCAAATGTAACTCTTCTCTTGCACTCCATGCTTATTCTAATGTCGGTGGGATTGGCAATCATAATGATAGAAGATCTACAAGAAGTTTTTGCTTAATTTAGTACTAAAGCCAATTTTAGAAGTTTTATTGACATTGTCGTAGAACTTATATAGGCTGAAGCTTTATTATTTTATATACATGCTCCCCCACCAAAATACTGACAATCTGGTGTGATAATCTTTCTACATTACACTTAACAGCCAATTTGACCTCTTATATTCACACCAAACATGCTGAAATAGATTTTCATTTCCTTAGAAACCGTGTGCAATATGGTCAATTACCGGTCCATTTCTTATCTTTAGTAGATCAACCGACACACGTTTTTACCTGGGGCTTATCCTCCACATGCTTTAGAATGAATCAAAATGAGCTCCTAGTGCATCCTACACTATCGACTTGTGTGAAAATATTAAAGGAACCTAAGATCATCTACCACATCATCAGTGCTAGGTTAACGCCATATAGTGATCTCTCATCCACGTGGCAAGTCCACGTAGACCTTAGGGCCACGTCAACCCTAAGGTCTAGTGGCTTGGATTTTATTCGGCAACCCGGGTCTTCCTCGTACAGATCACATGCTGCCAAGGATGTCGCAAGGATCTGCAATGAGCGTGAGTGAAATTCACTGCCCAAAAGAGTGAAATCCTGCTCACACAGCTGTGAAGCAAATTGCATGACACAATTTTCTAAGCAAACATTAAAGTCATCTTTCTTTGTATAATATTTTGTTGTTAGATTTTATATGTAGGTTTCACAATATTTTAGTATAGAATATCAACTTGTGTAAATTATCATTGAGAAATTGGAAAAGAAATTTCCTCCATCTCTCTATTTTGTGTTTGTGTTCTCTGGCCATCAAATATGAGAACCCATTTCTTGTACTCTTGATAGTCACGGAGGATTGTCCGATGGCAGAGACCGCCGTGTATTTTTTTCGATTGCAGAAGTGGGAAAAGAAAATGCTACGTGTTAGGAAATGGGGTATAATGTAGAACAAGGGGAAGAGATCATTATAAATATTAGACAAATTACACGTGGAGATCATTGTAACACACAAATAATATTTACTTGGTCATGCAACGCATTAACAATCTACCTATCTGATTTAGAACTTAAACAGATAATATCACAATTTGCAGAATCATATCTCTTCCTCTACCGCCACCTTCCTCTCTTCTCTTCTCTTCTCTTCTCAAACTTCCCTCCATCACCGCTTCTTTATCTTATACCTTTGAACATAACACAAAATCATCGCTGTTTCTTTATCGTTAATGGATTTTTGTTGATTTCTAAAACCAAAGATCTTCAAATTTCCAAGTAAGCTCATCATTTGGCTGCAAGTCAAATAACAAGGAACCAGCAGCGGATAGTTATTAAAGAGTCCACGTGTCGAGATACCAGAGTTCGAATTCTAAATCCGAGACATCCACTCAGAAACTCGGAGCAACTCAAATGGCGGCTACAACCTCAGGGAAGCTCCAGTTGACACAATCTCTGGACAAAACTAAGAAACTCGCAACTTGCTCCCTCTTATGGAGCTCCTCTCTCCCTTCCTTATTTTCCTTTTTCCCTCTTCGCAGTCGTCCCGGAAATGCCAAGCGCTTCGAAGCAGTGGCCATGATGGATGCCAAGCCCACAGTTCTGGTAGCCGAAAAGCTCGGCGACGCGGGTCTCCAGCTCTTAAAGAATTTCGCCAACGTAGACTGCTCCTACAACCTGAGCCCCGAGGAGCTTTGCACCAAGATCTCTCTCTGCGACGCCTTGATTGTCCGGAGTGGCACCAGGGTCACACGCGATGTCTTCGAGTCCTCGGGCGGTCGACTCAAGGTGGTGGGTCGTGCGGGCGTTGGGATCGATAATGTTGATTTATCGGCCGCCACGGAACACGGTTGCCTCGTGGTTAATGCCCCCACGGCCAACACAATTGCGGCCGCGGAACATGGGATTGCTTTGATTACTGCCATGGCCAGTAATATCGCTCAAGCCAATGCCTCCATCAAAGCTGGTTTGTCTTGCTTCTTCTAACTTCGTTGGTGTGCTGTACTATTTAACCTTTTTTTTTTTTAATTCTTGCTCCGTAAGTAATTTTTGAGATAGTTTTACTTGCATTCTTCTCCCAAAAAATCTCTAATGCAGATGATAAGCTGATTAGATAAGGAAGAGTGGCTAGCAGATGATAGTTTCTAATTTACTTAACATAACAAGCTTCTGGAAATTGATCGTCACGACCATTTTAGTGATCACTGTCAAATAAAAAATAAGGACTAGAAGTCTCTCATCCATTCATTTTCTTTTTAATTAAAAAAATCTGGAAATCCCATAATGCTATCTGTGTCCAGGCGAGTGGCAGAGAAGTAAGTTTATTAGGGTGTCGCTGGTGGGCAAAATCCTTGCCGTTATGGGGTTCGGAAAGGTTGGATCAGAAGTTGCACGGCGTGCCAAGGGACTTGGCATGCAGATTATCGCACATGATCCATACGCCTCGACAGATCGGGCCAGAGCAATTGGCGTAGAATTGGTGACCTTCGATGAAGCCATATTGAATGCAGATTTTATCTCCATGCACATGCCTCTTACTGCTGCTACCTCGAAAATGTTCGATGATTATTCTTTCTCTAAGATGAAAAGAGGAGTTCGGATTGTGAATGTTGCTCGTGGTGGGGTGATCGATGAGGAGGCTCTGCTTAGGGCCCTGGATTCTGGTATTGTTGCTCAGGTACTTATTTTATCGTCAAGGAACCTTTTCAAACGAGCACACAAGACAGAGTTGATAACTAATATGGTCGTGCAGGCAGCACTTGATGTTTTCACAGAAGAGCCTCCCCCGAGCGACAGTAAGTTGGTACAACATGAAAATGTAACTGTAACTCCTCATCTTGGAGCGAGTACTATGGAAGCTCAGGTGAGTCTGTTTATCTACTCAGTTTTTTCCTCATATATGGTATTTCCGTTATTATATGGTCCTTCAATTGTGGTTGTTGTGATCAGGAAGGTGTGGCCATTGAAGTAGCTGAAGCTGTTGTTGGGGCATTGAGAGGGGAGCTGTCTGCTACTGCTGTGAATGCGCCCATGGTTCCTGCTGAGGTATTAAACCCAAATTCTGATTATTGTCTTAAATTTTTTATGATGATTGATGCGTAATCTGTTAATTGGTGGATCTAAGTTGGCTGTTAATCCTGGCTTTTTTGAATTCATTATGTGCCTTTCCTTTGGAATTGAGATTCAGTCATTGTTGACAGATTCATATTTGTGTCCTGTATATATGGTTGATCTTTAATCTTTGCTATTCTTAAAGTTCACAACTGAATAGTCTTGTATTAGAAGTTCCTCCTCTTATTGATCCGCATTTCTTTTACACTGCATAATGAAATTATCAGAAGAATTCATTAGTTGACGGATCTTAATCTCTCCTGCTGTGCTCGAAAAATAGATTTCATCCAATATTTTATGACAATTTGTTGAACAAACACACTCTCTTCTCCTTTTGATGACAGCTTTTAGTAGAACTTGCACCATTTGTTGCTCTAGCAGAGAAACTGGGCAGGCTAGCTGTGCAACTGGTTTCAGGTGCTGATGGTGTGAAATCAGTGAAGGTCACATATGCTTCTGCTAGAGGTCCTGATGATCTTGACACTCGGCTGCTCCGTGCTATGGTTATCAAGGGCCTGATTGAGCCTTTTTCTAGTGTTTTCGTGAACGTGGTGAATGCTGACTTCACTGCCAAACAGAGAGGTTTAAGAATAGCAGAAGAGCGAATAGTGCTTGATGGCTCACCAGAGAATCCACTGGAATTTATCCAGGTCCATATTGCCAATGTCGAATCAAAATTTTCAAGCGCAATTGCCGACTCTGGTGAAATTAGAGTTGAGGGAAAAGTGAAGGGAGGGAAATCTCATTTAACAAAGGTAGGATCATTTGCGGTTGATGTGAGCCTAGAAGGCAGCCTTATTCTGTGCAGGCAGGTTGATCAACCGCGTATAATTGGGAAGGTAGGTGGCATCTTGGCTGAAGAGAATGTAAATGTGAGTTTCATGAGTGTTGGAAGGACTGCCCCGAAAAGACAAGCAGTCATGACCATTGGCGTAGATGAGGAACCCAGCATTGAAGCTCTGAAGAAAATTGGGGGTATTCCTGCCATCGAAGAGTTGGTTCTTCTGAAGTTGTAGCTCGGCGAATATAATCATATTATTGGAATTGGGTGCCGCTGCGTATTTATCTTTGGTTTGCTTCATGCATGTCTCTGTTCATTCTTTGACAACTCATTAAAATCTCAAAGATGCTCGGAAAGTTGGATGATAAGGTGAAGCCTGGGTTTAGTTAGTTTCCCATGTTCCGTGGTGTTGTGATCGTCATTCTATGGATTTGCGTGTCTGCCCCGGGGTGACTAGTTATAGAGGGCATACTTTGTCTTATCATAAAAGTGAAAATTTTCACCATTCGTACGCTTAGTTCTTATTAGATGTACTATTACTATGTTAGGGACAGAAAAAGTAATGTTGATTATTATTAATACATAGATTTATTTTATCGAGTACTGAAAATATAAGATGCGGTCCATACAACTTACTTAGCCAAAAAAGGAGCAGCATATGTGATTCGAATTTAAACTTGTATATTTGTCAATAATAGGTTATTTAAAACCATGGTATTTGTCACTTAGTTAACTAATTTAGTGGTAAACTAATAAAGATTCTAATCATAAGGTCTAAGGTTTGATACTTATAAAATTTTAGTTCAATTCTTATATATTTCAATACCCAATGACTAGTAATGTGACTAGGATGAGTAAGGTCAAAGATGGATAATATCATTTGATGAAAAAAAAAAAAAAAGCGTTCATGAGTTTTTTTTCCAATAAGGCAAATTGTCAACTGCAAAGTTTGAGTTTATCTCATAATTTTGATAATAAAATGATAGAAGGTTATTTTTGGTATCAAAAACTTGGCCATTTATCTTTCTTTCTGAATTATCTTATTTACATTTTGAGGAAAATCGTATTTTTTGCCTTCTTGCCAAACAAACAAGAATTCCTTTTCCAAGAGGTAACATCAACACATTATCATCTTTTGAATTGATGTACATGGATGTGTGGGGCTATATAGAGTGAACAATTATAATTGTAATAAGACTTTTTTTAATAATTGTTAATGATTTTACAAGAGGGACTTTGATTTTTCTTATGAAATGCAAAGGTAAAGTTTTCAACTTAATTAAATATTTTTCTAAAAAAATAATTAGAAATAAATTTGAAAGAGGATGATGTAGATATGGATTGACAATGGATCTAAACTTTTTTATGCTCAAACAATAACATATTTGTTGAAACAATGAATTGTACATGAAAGTTCTTGTGTATATGTATCCTAACAAAGTGGATTTGTTAAGTGTAAATGCATATATACTTTAGAAACCACAAGAACTCTAAAATTTCTAGCCCATGTTCCAAAAGATTTTGGGGAGAATCCGTTCTTATGGTTACTTATGTTATAAATACCTTTTATTAGATGGAAAAACAGCTTTTGAAAAAATATTTAATAAAAAACCCTCATTATCTCCTTTGAAAGTTGTAGAATTTCTTTGTATACGTCAAATTTTCAACAAGATGACAAATTTTGGGGAAAATAAAAATAAATAAATAAATTTGGGAAAAGGGCAGCAAAATGTGCTCTATTTAAATAAATGACTTTGAGTTTAATGTCACTTCATGTGCAAAGAAACGTGTGTAAGATGAAAATTTCACTAAGATTTCAAAAGTGAAGCTTAAATGAAAAAAAAAATTAATTTTTTGACTAACTTTTAAATTTTCCGACGGAATCCTCCAAAGCACATTAGCATGGCGCACTTCTCTTGCTCCAACTGGGGTGTGCACCCCTACGGCAGTGTATGGAGTGCCAATATACCTTCTCGAGATGTTGGGCCGTTGATTTTTCGCCATATAAAAGAGCCATTTGCACCTCTTCCAAATTGTTATGGACTCGAGACTTAGGCCGAATAAGACTAGGCCTCGATCTAGGCAGCAACACCATCTACTGTACTACTTGCAGACCAGACAAGCAGAATCAAAGCACAAGGCGGGAGTAAATTTGTGATTTAACGTGTCACAGCCTCAACAGCTTCAGCCATGAAGTCAGCAGAAATAGCCACCTTGGGCGAAACGTGTCCTTCATCCTACAACTTTCGTGTCAACGTACTTCCTAAGATAAATGCTACATTCTGAACAGATCTCTGGAACACAGGGTTAGCCATTGGTAATGCTTGAAGTCGTGCAGGATGAACACAACAAAAGGTATTGAATTCAATTTATTTCTCCATTTAAATTTGTTAAATTTGAAAAAATTTCACAGTCCGTTTTTTTTTTTTTGCTGTATTGGTAAGGAACTGAAGAGAGTAATGAAGAAGGTGCAATAGAAACCAAGGTGGAGACAGTAGATTATCGGTCGCCGCCTGGGCGACACGAAGAACCCACTAAAGAGAAAGTGGGGGTGGTTCATCTGACTCGGGACAAGGATCATTCCACCGTTGCAGGTGGTGCATTAGCTGGTGCAGCTGCTGCGGCGACAAATACCATTCGATCTGCAAAGGATGCTCTTTTGGGGGGCGCAAAAGATGAAACAAAAGATGAGATTAACAAGAAATAAAGATAAATCAATTAGGTTCAAACATGTCATGTTATTGGGTTGTCTTGTCACCTAATCAGACTTAGCAGAATCTTTGGTTGAACTTATGCATGAGAGGTCAATATGTTAAATAAATGAAGTTCCTTCTTGTGTTTTTTTTTTTTCGCCCACCTGTTGTCTTGAAGTTTTTGCTCTTATTAGCATGACAAAGTACTTTTAATTGGGTCTAACTATAGCAAAGTACTGGATGCATCTGTTCCATCAAAGATGACACTCTAGAATGCCTCAAAAATGCGAATTAGAGATGAGGAAGAATTTTTTCCGCATGAATGATGTGATTCAAACACTTACTCTGAAAAGTGATAGGTGTCACTGAGACATTCCTACAAGTGTGAGGTATCACAAATGACAAGTGATGTTTTTTACATGACTTTTTTTTTTTTTTTTTTTACATATATAAGACAACAAGTGTAACAAAGAATAACAAAAGCAAAGGAAGAAAGAGAATGAAAAGTGAAAACAAAATATGAAAAGAGAAAGAAAAGTAATAACAAAAGCAAAAGAAGAAAGAGAATGAAAAGTAAGAACGAAATATGAAAGGAGAAAGAAAAGAAGAAAGAGAATGAAAAGGAAGAACAAAATATGAAAAGGGAAAGAAAAGTAATAACAAAAGCAAAAGAAAAGCAAAAGAAGAAAACAAAAATGAAAGTTAAGAATATAAAGGGGAACATAATAAAGGGTGAGGAGTAAAAAAGAAGCCATGTACTAAAAAGATGGAGTCAAATACGAGGTAGAATCTAAAAAGAGAAGCTAAGGTGGTAAAGATAGAAAATTGGTAGAGAGATCTTTTCAATTCTCTATAAATAAGAGAGTCTTATGCTTGTAAGATTAGAGCAGTAAAAGATCAGAGTAGTGGAGAGCATTTTATTTAATTTTTGTAAACTTTTTTTTTTTTTTGGTAAGTCTTGCGTACATGTAGTCACTGTCACAATCGGTGGAATAATAGATAGTTGGGAACTAATTCGGAATGACACATTTGGTAACCTTTTGAATGTAATGTGCTCAGTAAATCACTAAAATAAATTGAAACAGGGTTTTGATTTGGATAGGGTAGGGAGGGTTGGTATTTGGGGAAAGGAGCTGTGGGCGAATATCCCTAATCAAAAAGGCAATATTTGCAACGATATAACGACTTTCCAAATAAGATAATATACCAAGAGTCTATTTGAAGTTGATAGAATTATTTTTTTTATTAGTTCAATCATTCCAAGATGAGGATCCTCTTAAAGTTCCTAGGATTCCTAATCAAATGATTTTCTTTCGAGAGTTAACCATTATCTAGGAATTAGATGCTTCAGATTTCGCCACATCTACATTTATTAGTTTATTGCAGAGATTTTAGGAAGTTTATGATTAGAAGTTGTGTTCTGAAAATTCCAAAGAATCTTGATTGTTCTATTCCAAATCTCTCCACTCGCCTTGTATTTATGCAATAATCAAGCAACCATTATTGTCCCTGTATATTCATTGAATGTGAAATTACGTAAGTTTGTTTCCATTTAAACGTCCGGGTGGCTCATCCGCTATAAAGTAGTAACAATGATGCAGTGTGTGTGTGATTATAAAGATTTATAAAGACTTCTTTTTTGTAAGTTTGCATTTTCTTATCTATTGAATATGTTATTGTTTATACATTTATGGTACAATAATAAATATAAAATGGTTACATGAGATTAGGAGTGGACGTTCAAATATCTAAACCGAAAATATTCCATGAAAGGAAAACATCACAACATTAAATCTAGATCATAATGATAATCTTATCCAATATGGTCATTAATACACTCGAAAAAGAAACAAAAAAGATTGTAACATTCCCACAATCAATAAGGAATTACATCCCTAGATTGAAAACGATCCACAAAAGAAGGCACCACCTACTCGATGACCCAAACTTGTACTTGACCGACTAGTCTATCAGCCTTAATTATCTAGTAGAGAAGATGATAGTATAGTTATAGAAATAAATCTGTATCAGAAATGTCTTGATTGAAAAATTATAAATTCTTGTGCTAGAAATGCTAACATGACTTGGGTTGATACTATTATTGTCCACAATAGAAATAAAAAAAAAATACTAAGACTGCCATTAATAATTATCAAATAGTCGATAAAATTGATAAAAAAAATCTTTTTTATCTTCCAATTCATCAAGATCCTATAAATTCACACATTCAATCAAAAAATATAAGAATATAGGAGGCCAACTTGTACTTAACCAGCCAATCCGTTGGCTTGTAATAACAAGGTTTTCTATGCGTCATTCACCCCTCTTTTTTAAAAAATAATTATTTATATATTTTCTAGAAATTGGGAATTGACATAGACTTGTCAAGCTGGGTTAAGCTGAATCCAGATAAAAAAAGGTTCTTGAATTATTTTTTTTTAAAGTATTGTAATATCAATAGTAATTCGATGCGTAAGGCAAGATTATTATAATTTACACTGAAAATATATGTCTTAATTTATGGAGATTGTAGTAACTCTCAAAGTTAAAAGAAAAAATAACCAAGGAATAAAATTTCCACGTACTGATGAAAACACTATTTGTTCACATTTATTGAATCTTTCATCAGAATTTCAAAAAAAAAATTTTAAAAAAAATCAATAGGCTAAACAGAAAACGCTAGCCGCCGTGAGCACCCTGAAGGTCTATGTGAGCGGTCGTGATCTATCCCACATCGCTATCAAATAGCACCTCATTGTTCTTCCCGGCAATACCACATAAGCCGGTGTGCTGTCACCTACTTTGTTTCATGTCTGCAATCCGCAATACTATTAGCGTATTGACTATTGCGATTCCATATTTGACTACTATATCCTCCCAAAGGTGCTATGTTTCTTTAGTAGTACCATGCTGTTCCCATCAAGGGTCCTATTGTAGTTTAGTGGTGCTGTGGTGCTCTTGTCAGAAGCATCATCATTGGTCAGTGTGCTTGTGCAGCAAAAGCAAGGAGAAAGACAAAGAATGATACCATGAAACACTAGAAAAAAGCCGCGACATTTTTATTTCCAGGATTGCATTCTTAGCTTTCAGTTACATTTAGGGAGTGCACCAATCAAAACGTTGAAGCAGGCATCAACGCCACTGAAAGGGCAAAAGTCCCATTTCCTAACAAGGTCTATTCCCAAATACCAACCTCCATAAACCCATCCTCGGTGGCAACACCCCTGAACATCCCATTTGTGTTAAACCCACAAGCCACTTCCCCTTCACTCGACACAGCGATAAGCCCAGCCTGCCCTTCGTCCAGCCGCTCCTTGATCACAAAGTCCACAGCCTTCTGAAGGTTCAGCCCCTTGTACTCCATCACAGCCGCCACCTCCCGAGCCAAGGTCCCCCGAATGATGGCCTCCCCTTCCCCGGTGCAAGAGACCCCACAGATATTGCATGCGTAGGTTCCTGCGCCTATGAGGGGCGAGTCTCCAATGCGACCTCTCATCTTGTTCATGAGCCCTCCGGTCGACGTGGCTGCAGCGCACCTGCCCTGACTGTCCACCACCACGCACCCAACCGTCTCAGGGGCGTAGACGCTGATGGGTAGCCCGTTCATCACGATTGGACTCTCCGCGGCAGCGCCACACGTCTCCAACCCAGCACCTGGGACCCTGTAATCAAACAGGATGGTGTTTGCTTCTTTTGCCAATTTCAGCATCCCCACATTCTCTTCTGTGATGAAGTATTCATTGTCCACGAGTTCCACGCCCTGCGGAAATCACACCCATGACAAAAATCCTTTATGAGTGACAGGACTGAAAAAAGCAAAGATATCACATCTAACGGGATGGATCTAGGAACACGCTAAAAGACACCCATGATTCAAGATTCTGATTTGAGCATCTGCGCACTTAGCGGAGATTCCATTTAGCGGTATCTTTTTAATATAATATAATATAAAGAAAAAAGGCACTGCAAACGCGAAAATGACATGTCTGCCCAATTGAATAACTCCAAATACAGAGTCGTGCCAAATTCAAAACCGGTGGCTCAAATTTCTTCACGCGACATGAAATCTCAGTGAAAGTAAATAGAAACATTGAATTAGACCTGTTCCTTGGCGAATTCTTCGGCTCCAGAGAAGGCAAGATAGGAGTGAGGAGATTTTTCCATCACGAGTCTGGCTAGAGAGACCGGGTTTTTGACGGTGGTCAAGCCCGAAACGGCGCCACATCTTCTCCCCTGCCCATCCATGATGCTAGCTTCCATCTCCACGGTTCCTTTCGCGGTCAGGGCAGATCCACGGCCAGAGTTGAACAAAGGATCGGTTTCCAGTTCTCTAACCTGTGTAACGCACATGCGACGGGTTGATTTATCAGCAACAAACTCAAATAGACATCGACATTTGGCATTCAGTCATCATTGATCCGAGACAACATCCAGACTACCCGTGACAAAAAGATCGGCAGTTGCTAAAAAGAAGGTAACAGACTGGTAAGTATTCCGCCTGTCACGCGGGTGACCCGGTTTCGATCCCGGAAAAAAAAAAAAAAAAAGACTGGAAAATCAAAGTTTTCTCCGACTTGTTTGCTTTCCAGGAAAATGCAAGAAACGACGTGCGTATGCGTGGTAGAGTGGCAATCACAAACAGTAAAACAGCACTCGTTCCATTTCTTTTTCCTATTTTTATTTCCTTTTATGCGCTTTACCGAACGGCAATGCTTTGGGCAGTATAGAGTAGCAAACAGTTTCCTTATGGTGGGATGCACGTCAAAAACAAGCGAACTGAAAAGCATAAATCGCAAAAAAGCGCAGAACGTTCGAAGGAGGGAGAGAGACGTACAACGAGTTCGACGACATCAATCGCAGACAGGCCGGAACGAAGAGAAGAAACACCGAGATCTAGGCAGCGGCTAAGGAGTTTTTTAGCCTCCTCTTGACGCTGTTGTGGGAGGTTGGGGTCCACACCAGCGCCTCCATGCACCGCTATAGCCCACCTTCCCATCTTTCCGCTCCTGGTCTCTCGCCTTCTCTCGCTTTCTGAACCTCTTTGGGCTCTGTATGTGCTCCGGCTGTGGACAACAACGCGGTAGTTTGGTGGCTTAAATAGACAGTCGCGGACTCCAAGTACCCATGAGGTGGATTTTAATTCCTTTTTAGGTTCCCTGTACCTGTTTTTGTGCCAAACGCTGCCCACCAGTTTTGGGGTTTGGGACTTTGTCTCTTCCGTATATGTATTTGAGACCCTTATGATAAGATACATCTTTATTGTTTCAAAAACCATATATATTCTAAATCAAATAGATATCTTGGGAGATAATAAGCATTATTTTTATTTATTTATTATTTTTAAAATATTACAATATACATACCCAAACTCACCATATGTGAAACTTCAAACCTTATGATTAAAATTTTTATTAACTCATTATTGAGCAAATTAGCTAAGTGATAATAAACACTATTAGGTCAGCATAATTTAATAACAAAATAATCCTACAATGGAAGTCGGGTAGACATACTATTTATTTTCTATCTTTCTCGTATTTGTGTATCCAACTAGGATACGATGAGTAACATAGGCTCGTAGTCATCTCATGATGTGTATTATAAGGAAGTCCTTGTTCAGCCATCTCACGTTTTTCCTTCCGCCGATTAGTTTTCTTCTGGAGGGAAGTTTCAATAAGGTCACGCAACTATATGTTTATGATATATTTGGTAACACCCAGGTCTCAGAGAAGTACTCAAGTTGCCAGCTTAATATGCCCCACTAAACAGTAAGTTCCAACAGCATTTAGTGACGTCTTTTAGGGAAAGTGGGAGCATAGATATTTTGATGCTTGTTATGGTACATGTATGATGCTAAGGAGCTTGAATTTTAGCCATAAAATGTGATCTTAAAACCCAGGTGAAATGCCTTTAGCAACCCTGAGAAAAAAGACAAGTTTATTTGCTTTAGAAAGACCGGGAAGGAGCGCAGAAGTTGGAAACAAAAGCCAAATAATGCAGAAAGTAGCAGAAAGGAGCAGAAAGGACCTGGTCGAATGGCCCAGGTGGGTTCTACGTACGCAGCTCCTAGCATCAGGCGGCGGCCAAAAAACAAATAAAGTAAAAGTCGATGACCCCCGCAGTTGCTACATGGTAGGGTTGCTGCTGTGTAGAGATTAGCCAATGACTACGAAGAGATAAGAAAGGTGATTGGCTGGATTTGCTTAGGACGATGACTAAGGGATGAGAGAGCTTTTTGGACGTATATAAAACTAGATTAAGATGCGAGATGTATTTTTAATGAGGAATCAAAGGCGTAAGCTCACTCCCAAATTGCAGTAGTTGAGGATGAGTCATCGGCTAGTGTACATTGTATTGTTTCCACTTTCCTTTATTCTCCCGTCCACTCCTTATGGCGTGTTTTGTGCATACGCAAAACAGTGGACAGGGGATCTCTTTCCTGTAAACTGAAGATCTAAAGCATTTTGACATGAATCCACTTATCCTTTCACTATCCCAGAATACTCTTCAGGAAATGCAGTCGTTTCATTTTCGGAGGATATTTTTGATTGATCTCAAGACGAATTACATGTCCTTTTCCTTTTTTCATCGTGAAAGATTTTGCAACGTGCTTCAAAAAACATGCCACTTCAACCAGAAGATTAAAGCAACCTGATCATATCATTAAGATGCTTAGAAACAAAAACTTTAATTTCTTTTTCTAAACAAGTCATATGCCACAGAAAGCAACTTAGTCATTTGCTTGTGCGATGGATATTCTATAAATTATAAAATAATGAACATGTGTACTGGGGGCAAGACCACAAACCATATGCAACTAAATAGAAAAGTTGGTCGGAATTAATGGAAGCCATCCTATGATCTTCGTCTAAGTGCTTCCAGCATTAGTCACTGAATAGTGGTTGCTTTCAATTATCACAAACAACAAACAGTTGTACGTAATACAGATGATATCAGCATCCAGATTTTACAGGGCAACAACTTATTAAAGCTTGGAGACAGTCGATGGTGTCGTTTGTCTTTTCTTTTCCTTTTGCCATATTTTTGTTTTGATTCTTTGCACGCCATGAAAAATAAAGTATTTACTTTTTAAAAAACAATAATACAAGTATTTTCGCCAACTATCTATCTATCTATTTATCAATCTTTGCCAGCCATGCATGAAATGCAAGGATAAAAACGTTCATTATCACGTCTACATTTTCATTTGCTATGCTTTGATTGAAGAGACTGCACAACCATCTTAAACTTTTTCTCTGAAGTGAACTATTGGACTCAAATCACTTGTCTGCTTAAAAATGCAGACCACAAAAGATGCAGGGGCGAGAAAATGGAAGGCTAAATGGGGTCGAGAAGGACGTAGTAATGGAGAAATGAATGGAAACCTTGAGAAACTTTTTATATTTAAGCCAATGTGGTGTACGCAGGGTGCAGAGGACGCTTAGTTGTGCATCACAATCACCCACAAGGTGGCGGACCCGTCGGGAGGCATGCTAGGCCAAACAAATTGCAGGGCCATAAAGTGAAGCTGGGCATGCAATTTGGTGAACGTCACAGTCGCATGGAGGAGGCCGTAGAATCTTCAAGATTCTCCTCCTCTCCTTGATGTCACTTTCTCTCTCTCTCTCTCTCTCTTTCTCTCTCTCTCTCTCTCTCTCTCTCTCTTTCTCTCTCTGCATCTGCTGTAGAAAGGACACCGCACTGTGCGCTCCCGCAGAATCGCATCACGTGCGATGTTTCCCTCGGTTTCTATGAAGATTCTTGACGCCACTTTCATTTTCCAAAGTCCACAGAAGATGATGAATAAAATAAGAGCCACTCTTCATCTTTTCCTTTGTTTTCTTTTTCTTTGTCAAAACCAGAAGGGAAAAAAGGAAATAAAATACGTCAAAGGCGTCGGCATTTTCTCTGATGTTCATGTGCCAGCCTGGTTTTTCAACACTTTTAATAGAAACAGGGCCACGGGAAACTAAGTGGGTGGTGCCTCAAATTCTGGTCCCAATTAGCTTTGAACATCGTGAAGCCGCCCCTGCCCCAGGTGCACGGGAACCCTTCATGGGTTTATGATAAAATTAATTAGCACGCATATTCTTGTAAAACCATGAACAATAATAATTTTTCTATAGTAATATTTTAAAGCCTTTTTACCTTTAAGCCATAAGTCTATCGTTTTTTCTTTTAAAATCACTACACCTCTTGCCCACCAAAGCAGCCTCCGGTGAATATTAGTGAAGCTTCAAATTAAAATGAAGGAGCAAGCTACAATGTCCACTAACCCTTGTATTTTTCTGACAATTGATAGCTGAATACATAAACCTATTAGAGCTTAAGAAAATTCACCTCTATATTTGGACAAACAAAAGAGATACATAATAGTAAAATTGTTTGCTACTCTGTTAGAACAAGCCAACAAGATAGAAAACAGTGAAGACGCTCACCCTCTTTTGAAAACAACCTAAGAGATACAAAATTAGAAAAGTAAGTTGCAACTTAACCTTTAGTCAATCTCAACCTTTGCTTTCCAAAGACAAACCTTGTGCGATTCGAATATGGTTAGGTGAAAAGAGATTCCGTGGTCGGAGGAGCTGGGTGCACTGATTCACCTTGGAGATGGTGACACATACTGACGGAGTTCTAACAGGGTTAGGTGAAAAGAGATCCCGCAGTCTAAGGAGCTGGGTGAATTGATGCACCCTAGAGATGGTGATACATAATGAACGAGTTGTTTTGATTGGTGATCTTCAAATGCAGAACGTGATTAATTGAGCATGGAGTTAAAACTCTAGAAAGTAGCGATAGTCAAAGATGACAAACAAGGGATCTCATAGTGATCTTCAACGAGCAAACTTCTCTAGAACTCTTATTGATGGGTTTGGACTGGATTTAAATTTTTATTTTGGGCTGACCCATCTTGGACTGGGTTGAAGTTACATCATTGGGTCTAAATTGTTATTTACTGGGAGGTAGAAAGTAAAAAGGTGGCCATTATATGAAGGAAGACATAATTCAATTGGCTAGACCAGACCAAATCAATTGCTTAGAATATAACATTTACTTCTGATCCACAAACAGTTTTCTAAATCCTAATCTGGCTTCTAACTTGACAAGATTCAGCGATTAAATTTCATTACTGACTTGAACTGCCCTCCTAAGTTTTTCAGGCAAATCTAACTTTGAATTCTTGTGTAACAAGGTCAAGTTAGACGATACAGCCCAAGTCTTTATAAACCCATAGATATCAGTGGAGCGTCACAAAATATGATTCCTATCTGGATTCTCTTAACATATAGATGGTTGAGCATGACATTGTATAGATCCTTGAAAGCCAAAGAATTTTGCTCGGTATTCATTTTCTTCGTGATGTTGAAAATTTTCCTTATTATTTTTTGGTGATTGGAAGAAGGTCGAAGAAACCTCGCTACCTATTTGGAGCTGATACTTGTCGAAATCTGAAAAAATTTAAATTTAGTTCAAGTGAAGTTAGAAAATTCGTGTTGGTAGAATAAATTAGAATCCATCTTATTCATACAAGAGAGATCTATCAAATTCTCAATTGACAATGTCTTATGATGTTCATTTTATTGCAAAAAGAGAAAGAAGAAGAAAAAAAATGTCTCATTGCATGTGTGAAACTAAGTCGCAATGCTACCTTCGCATGGAAGAGGAAAAAAATTTGTGAATACATGGACAATTTCTTTGGTTAACCAAATGCAACAAAAATCTACATTCAAAAATTTCTTCACATTGTTCACCTATCTTTCTATTAAAAGAATCTGCAGAAGATGTGACACACAGACTCTAATTTCCTATCTTAATTATGGCACATTCGTATGGCTTATCTAGCTAGTGGGTAATGATTCTTTTCGAAGAAAACATTGGCTCTTTCAATAAACCAGTTGATGAGTTGTACTGGTGTCCAATGGTGCATGGATCCTAATAAGACAAAAAAGAAAAGACAAGCAATAAAACGTAAATAAAGAATCACCATTAAACATCAAAACAAGGAAGTATATTTCAGCAAACCTGTTGATGACACGCATGGACATTTTAATATTGTACCACGATCACATAGATGTATTGTGCAGTTAAAAAATACCTAAACACACAAAAAAAGGGAAAAAGAAAAGGTTAGCCTTTGTTAATTGGTCCAAATATTGATGGGCTACTGATGCCGGCCTTCAACAGCATCTTAGAGAGTAGGAAGGCCAGGAATGAAGTAGGCCTTAGTGCAATTGCTAAGGTTCCATTAAAAAGAATTTGTCAGCGTTTGATCGACTTAGGCTTGCTTTTTCGCTTTTCTCCGTAAAAAAGGACCTTGTTTTTTGTTTAAACTGATTGAAAATCGAATCGTCAAAGTTTCCGTACCATACATAGAACAGTTTAACAAGATGGATATCTACTATTTTTACATGTATAGGTAGGATTATTTTTCAGGATGCCAACTAGAAGTTTGATCTTTTGTGGAAGCGGAATCCTCTGAAAATGATCGGTCGGCTAACTGGTTGGGCTGGAAATTTCCTAGTTGATAAGCAACCGAAATGTAATTCTACTCTAAGCCTTTCCAAGAGTCTCACAAAAGTCCAAATCCCTGAAAGAAGGATGGAGTTATACTAGCTATGCAGCCAAGAGTAGCGACAGATTTCTCTGTCGTGAATGGATGGTTGCCTCCCACATTTCTTTTTGCCCCATGCAAAGGGACACTCAAGGCCCAAAATCTTCTGCAGAGCTCAAGTTGGCTTCATCTGTAATGTCCGACAAGAGCCAATCCAGGGAGGAATCTGTTGGGTTGGTCCAGCCCATATTCGGGGACTTATTATTGGGTCCAATTAGAGTAATGTGGCCCTAAGGTTTAAAAGAAAAAATATAGGGTTTTTTCTTTATGAGAAGAGGTGAGTGGCCGTCAAAAGAAAAAAGAGAGAGAGAAAAGAAAAAAGCAGAATTTCGCAGGAATTAGAGGCCCTGCGCAGCAGTTGATCAAATGTTTGATCAAGCACGATCCGTGGTCCGATTGAGCTGATTTTTTGTCAGCAGGTTCGGGATTGGGTGTTCTTCATTGTGAACGGTTGGATCGTCGTTTGGAGCTCTTGAAGTCAGCAGATTGTGGTCGAAAATCTGGGTGATATTTCTCCAACTTTTCTTGGTTAAGTTGTTGTTTACAACTTGTTCTTCACTATTTATTGGTGATTCTATTGTTGTTGAATCAGTAAATCTTTGTCCTGTTGCTATTGTTAAGGACTTGATTGGGTTGTATCCTAACGATTGATATAGTGGAGATTTGGGTGGACTCCGTGATCGGTCCCGTGGTTTTTTATCCTTCACATTGGAGGAGTTTTTCCACGTAGAAATTCTTTTGTGTTGACTGTGATTTGATTATTTTACTTGTGATTCAAATACATCGTTGGTGTTTTAGTATTTCCTCATAGGTTCAATCAAAGTGGGAAACTTTATACGTCGTTTTTCCCATCAGAGTGGTATCGGAGCTTAGGTTGTGGTTGTTTTATCTTTGGATTTGATTGAACGATGGAACTAAGCACTAACAGGATGATTAGTTTAAATGGACGAAATTATCATGTTTGGAAGGGTAAGATGGAAGATTTGCTTTATGTGAAGCGTTGGTACTTACCGGTGTTTAGTGAAACTAGACCAGATAACATGAGTGAGGCCTATTAGACTCTTGAGCATAAAATTGTATGCGGGTTCATTCGACAATTTGTAGATGAGAATGTTTTGAATCACATTAGTAAAGAAACACATGCTCGGACTCTATGGAACAAACTTGAATCTTTGTATGCTCGAAAGACTGGAAATAATAAGATGTATTTGATGAAGCAACTTATTAGCTTGAAATACAAAGATGGGCAATCCATATCTGATCATTTGAATGAGTTTCAAGGAATGTTAGATCAACTTTCAGGCATGAATATGAAGTTTGAAGATGAAGTACAAGGACTTTGGTTACTTGGTACTTTACCAGAATCTTGGGAAACATTTCGTATGTCAGTGAGTAACTCTGCTCCCGATGGAATTGTCACTATGGATTTTACCAAGACTAGTATTTTGAATGAAGAGATGAGAAGAAAGAGTCAGGGTTCTTTGTCTCATTCTGAAGCTTTGGTTGTTGAAAATAGAGGAAGAAGTCATAGTAGAGGTCCGAGAGGTTATAACAAAAGTCGAAGTAAGTCTAGATCATGGCATAAAAATGTAGAGTGTCATCATTGTGGCAAGATGGGTCATATCAAGAAAAATTGCTTCCAGCTGAAAAATGAAAAGAAAAATGGTAAAGGTAGAAATGAGAAGAAGAAAGTTAATGAAAGTGAGGAGAAGAAGGACAACAATGATAATGATCGAGTTGCAGCAGCTACTAATGAACTTGTTATTGTGTGCTATGATGATAATGTAAATTTTGCAAGCAATGAGACAAGTTGGGTAATTGATAGTGGTGCTTCTCTTCATATTACTTCCAAGAGGGAGTTCTTTACTTCTTATACTCCTGGAAAATTTGGCACATTGAAGATGGGTAATGATTGCTTGGCTAAAGTTGCAGGTATGGGAGATGTATGCTTGGAGACTCGTAATGGATCTAAGTTGGTTCTCAAGAATGTTAGACATGTACCAGAAATTCGCTTGAATTTGATTTCTACCGGACAACTTGATGATGAAGGTTTTTGCAATATCTTCAATAATGGACAATGGAAACTTACTAAGGGTTCATTAGTTATGGCTAAAGGCAAGAAAGAGTCTTCTTTGTATTTGTTTCAGGCCAAGATTTCCAAGAACACTTGTAATGTAGTGGAAGATGGAAATGCAAGTGCTTTATGGCATAAAAGATTAAGTCACATGAGTGAGAAGGGCATGAATGTGTTGGCAAAGAAGAACTTGTTATCTGGGATTAAGAGTGCAAAACTTGAGAAGTGTGCACATTGTTTAGCTGGAAAACAGAAAAGAGTTTCATTCTATAGTCACCCTTCTTCAAGAAAATCAGATTTCTTGGAGTTAGTACACTCAGATGTTTGTGGCCCAGTCAACCCGAGGACGCTTGGTGGAGCATCCTACTTTGTGACCTTTATTGATGACTACTCAAGAAAGGTTTGGGTTTATGTTTTGATGTCAAAAGATCAAGTGCTAGATGTATTTAAGCAGTTTCAAGTTTCAGTAGAGCGGCAAACTGGAAAGAAGTTGAAATGCATTCGATCAGACAATGGTGGTGAGTACATTGGACCATTTGATGAGTATTGTAGGCAACATGGTATTCGACATCAGAAGACACCTCCAAAAACACCTCAATTGAATGGTATAGCGGAAAGAATGAACAGGACATTGGTTGAGAGAGTTAGATGTATGATTTCAAATGCTAACCTGCCAAAGACATTTTAGGGTGAGGCATTACTTACAGCAGCTTATGTTATCAATCTATCTCCAACTGTTGCTTTAGATGGTGATGTGCCAGATAGAGTTTGGTTTGGCAAAGATGTTTCCTATAACTATCTAAGAGTATTTGGTTGCAAAGCATTTGTTCATATTCCAAAAGATGAGAGGTCTAAGTTAGATGTCAAGACACGAGAATGTATATTTCTTGGTTATGGTTCTGATGAATTTGGCTACAGGTGTTATGATCCAGCTGTGAAGAAAATTGTGAGGAGTCGTGATGTTGTATTTTTTGAAAATCAAAATATGACAGATATTGGCCAGAGTGAGAAGAATATGTCACAAGGCTCTAAGATTGGTATTGATATTGATTTAATTCCTTCAAATGATTTACAGCGACAGTTGCCAGAACAAGTTGAAAGTGATATTCAGCATGATGTTCAGGATCAGGTTCAGAATGACCAACAGGGTGCAGATAATAGTGATACTCAGACAGATAATGTTGTTGATGTTCAGCAGAATCCATCTTCAGTTCCACCATTGAGGAGGTCTACTAGAGATCACCATCCATCCTCTAGATACTCTACTAAGGAGTATGTATTGTTGACTGATGCAGGTGAGCCTGAGAGCTTTGAAGAAGCAGCAGAGGATGTGGATAAGAAAAAATGGGTTGATGCAATGCAAGATGAGTTGAAATCTTTGCATGATAATTAAACATTTGAGTTGGTGACATTGCCTAAAGGCAAGAAAGCTTTGAAGAATCGTTGGATTTATAGATTGAAGCATGATGAAAATTCTTCACAACCCCGATACAAAGCCAGACTAGTTGTTAAAGGTTTCAGTCAGAAAAAGAGAATTGATTATGATGAGATTTTCTCACCTGTTGTGAAAATGTCCTCAATTCGAGTGGTTTTGGGATTGGCTGTCAGTCTTGATCTTGAAATTGAGCAAATGGATGTAAAGACTGTTTTTCTTTATGGTGACCTAAATGAAGAAATTTATATGGAGCAACCAGAGGGTTTTAAAGAAAAAGGTAAAGAGAACTATGTTTGCAAGCTAAAGAAAAGTTTATATGGCTTAAAACAGGCACCGAGACAATGGTATCGAAAATTTGAGTCTTTTATGGGGGAGCAAGCCTATAAGAAGATAAATTCTGATCATTGTGTATTTGTGCAGAAGTTCTCAGATGATGATTTTATCATTCTACTACTTTATGTAGATGACATGCTTATAGTTGGTAAGAATGCTGCAAGAATTGAAAAGTTGAAGCAGGAGTTAAGTAAGTCATTCTCAATGAAAGACTTAGGCTCAGTGAAGCAAATTCTTGGTATGAGAGTTAGTCGTGACAGAAAAGCCAAGAAGTTGTGGTTGTCTTGAGTACATTAAGAAAGTGCTTCAAAGGTTTTGTATGGATAAAGCTAAAGTGGTGAGCACACCTCTTGCTACACACTTTAAGCTTAGTAAGAAACAATGTCCTACAGATGAGGAAGACAGAAAAGATATGGAAAGAGTTCCTTATGCTTCGGCTATTGGTTGTTTAATGTATGCAATGATTTGTACAAGGCCAGATATAGCTCATGCAGTTGGAGTAGTTAGTAGATTTACTTCTAATCCTGGAAGAGAACATTGGAATGCAGTGAAGTGGATTCTAAGGTATCTTCGAGGCACTTCTAGTTTGAAACTTTCATTTGGGAGTGATAAGCCTATTCTTGTGGGATATACAGATTCTGACATAGCAGGAGATATTGATAATAGAAGATCTACTTCAGGCTACTTGATTAAATTTTCAGGGGGAGCTGTGGCATGGCAATCAAGATTACAAAAATGTATTGCTCTATCTACAACAGAAGCAGAATTTATTGCAGCAACGGAAGCATGTAAAGAGTTGCTTTGGATGAAGGAATTCATAAAAGAACTTGGTTTCGTGCAAGAAAAGTATGTGTTATTTTGTGATAGTCAAAGTGCTATACGTCTTGCTAAGAACTCTACTTTTCATCAAAGGTCAAAGCATATTGATGTAAGGTATCATTGGATACGAGATATAATGGAAACCAAAGAGGTTGCACTTGAAAAGGTACATACTGAGGATAATGGTTCTGATATGATGACAAAGGCTCTATGGCGAGAAAAGTTTGAGTTTTGTCGGCATGAGGCCGGTTTGGATTGTGCTTGAGAAATGAACATATGGAATCTCCCTCATTTGGGCTGGAGGGGGAGAATTGTTGGGTTGGTCCAGCCCATATTCGGGGACTTATTATTGGGTCCAATTAGGGTAATGTGGCCCTAAGGTTTAAAAGAAAAAATATAGGGTTTTTTCTTTATGAGAAGAGGTGAGTGGCCGTCAAAAGAAAAAAGAGAGAGAGAAAAGAAAAAAGCAGAATTTCGCAGGAATTAGAGGCCCTGCGCAGCAGTTGATCAAATGTTTGATCAAGCACGATCCGTGGTCCGATTGAGCTGATTTTTTGTCAGCAGGTTCGGGATTGGGTGTTCTTCATTGTGAACGGTTGGATCGTCGTTTGGAGCTCTTGAAGTCAGCAGATTGTGGTCGAAAATCTGGGTGATATTTCTCCAACTTTTCTTGGTTAAGTTGTTGTTTACAACTTGTTCTTCACTATTTATTGGTGATTCTATTGTTGTTGAATCAGTAAATCTTTGTCCTGTTGCTATTGTTAAGGACTTGATTGGGTTGTATCCTAACGATTGATATAGTGGAGATTTGGGTGGACTCCGTGATCGGTCCCGTGGTTTTTTATCCTTCACATTGGAGGAGTTTTTCCACGTAGAAATTCTTTTGTGTTGACTGTGATTTGATTATTTTACTTGTGATTCGAATACATCGTTGGTGTTTTAGTATTTCCTCATAGGTTCAATCAAAGTGGGAAACTTTATACGTCGTTTTTCCCATCAGAATCAGCAAGCAGTTTTGCAGGGGATACCCATCTGCCTCACGTTTAGACCATACTGTCCCAAAACACATCTTCTTTCGGTTGATGTTTCCTTAAGAGGTTTATTATCATTACTTAAACTCAAATGCATGAGAAGTAACGCTAGATCATTTAGAATTATGGGTTTAGATATTTGCTTGTTTATTTACAAGAAGCAGTCGAATATAATACAAAAGTTGCATACACAATGATAGCCTCTTACTCAAATGGGCATCTTGTTCCATGAAGGATCCCTAAAGTATTAGGGTATTTGATTAACTTAACTTAATAAATATTCGAAATACAGTGTTTGGACCACGGCTGGTTTGTCCGTCCTGGGCACATGACTTGGACCATTATAGAAACTGTTTCGACAGAGTTATTCCTTCAGGGTCCATACAGCACAGTCCACACAGATCATCCAAAGGCAGTATGTCTTTAGTTGCATGGCTCTGTGGCATGTTTCCTGAAGCCAGAGACAGCGACCCCTTATAACAGACGGAGGGAACCAAGTTCATTGGATGGTCCTCCTCAGAGCACGTTATCAACTGGTCTGCAAAGAATCCTACGAGGATATCTAAGATATACTAATGTTTTGGTTATGACAGAAAGGTCCTTTGCATATTGATGGCCAGAAGTGTCCCACGCCTCCTCTCTCTTTACCAATTATGGTATGCTCTTCCATTGAGTGACCCTACTCCTTGAAATTCAACTCCATTATTTGAGGTGATAAGTTGCTCCTATTATTAGTGCTTTCGGTTGGATAGGCCACAGGACATTGTTAATGCTTTTCAAAGTTATGGCCCCTATTTATGCTAACAATCTAACTACTATTTATGAGGCTTGACTATTTCGATTATCATTTTACTAATTGTTGGCATTAAAGTATATATGAAAAGAATACATGATTTTTGATGTGCATAATGATCACTTGAAACCTCAATTTAGAAATTTAATTAAGTAATTATATATTAAAAGTATGAATAAAGAGGTCTTATATACATCATAATTCTAAGTCTTAAAAAGAATGACAACTTTTGAATAGAAGTCATGATGAAATTTATAAAAACTAATGCCTCCTTTTAATCATATTGAGGTGATGGTTACCATTTTAAGGACTTTAACGACTATTTATTTTGTAAATAAGACACTCAACTTGCCTATAAGATAATTATAATGAATTATGTCAATTATGAAAGCGAAAACAGTTGATATGTTAATTTGTTTTAAATGCATTCAATTGGTCCATAGCGAGGAAATGTTCTATAAATTTACAATTTTTTGAATACTTCTCATAGCTATTAAGCATAGGTACTCATTAATTTACAGGAAATTTTAATTCTCATCTTTCAATTTATTTATTTTCATTGTATTTTTTATTTATCGGATGGAAGGAGATGGGGAGGGGAAACCAAACCCAACCTGTTGTTGTTGACCACCCAACTAATAACATTGTTTTTGGTAATATTGTTATAGGATAAGGATATTCTCTTAAAATAAACTTAATGGATTTGATTATCTAAGTCAATTCTTGGTATTTTATAAATAAGTAATAAAATTATTAACTACATAACACAATTTTTTGAGTAAAATCGTGTAATTAAAGTGGTAGCTTAGGATAAAAGACATATAATGAATAAGGTGGCCATAGAACAAAAAAAATCTAATCC
This sequence comes from Casuarina equisetifolia, assembly GCA_028551475.1. Classification (NCBI taxonomy): domain Eukaryota; kingdom Viridiplantae; phylum Streptophyta; class Magnoliopsida; order Fagales; family Casuarinaceae; genus Casuarina; species Casuarina equisetifolia. Next base: position 21,419,647 of record CM052356.1, read on the forward strand.
TTCTAAGGATATTCTGTTAAGGCCTTACTTGTAAGTGATAGAGATGGAAAGCTAGAAGATTTGGAAATTGTATCTATATATTACTTTCTCATGGAAATCTTGTGTGTAGATAAGCTTTATTTATAATATAGTTGTCGACACAATAAAAGGAAAATATACAGAATGAGTGAAGTATTTTCCTATAATCTAATTCCCAAATTAACTTGACTCCGACTATTAATGGCCACTATGTAAGGTAAGAATACTATTCCTAATTGTAGAAACAATCAGGAGATGGATAAGGAAATAATCAATCAATCCAAACGTGACAACTCTATCTCCAATAGTAAGTAACAAGAGAAAATGAATTTAATTTGTGATTGAATATCTTCAAGTTCAATTACAATTATATGGTAAGTTAATTAGAGTTAATAGATGGGAGATTCCCACCTAAATGGTGGGGGTTAGAGATACTCCATTACCAAACACCCCCTTAGAAAACAATTATAGCTAATAAATTTTTCAAACGAGTTATAAGTTCAGACTATCTTTTTTATGGAAATGGTGACTTCTAGTAAATATTTAATCCATTTAAGAGGTATTGAAAGTCCACCAGGAGAAAACGTTTTAAAATTATTATTACTCGAATAATTTCCCATAGCAGCCATAAAAAAAGACTTCTAAACCTGAGAGAACATATAAAAGATGTAGATTGCTTTAATTTGCCAATATCGTCTTTTTTGTTAAGACTTCCACATATTGGATTGTAGTATGGAATTTTGTAATGACACATACATTCAAAAATATACTCGTTATCTCATTTTAAGGTAAAGATATTCACCCGAGATAAACTCAATGAAGTTAATTCTCCAAGTTTAGTCCCTAGTATTTTAGCAAGTAGTTACTAAATTAGTAGCCGAAATATTATGATTGTTTAGTCAAAACTATTTTAGGTCGTTAGGTGATTAAATTGATGACTTGGGGATAAAAGATGTAGGTTTAATAGTGCAACAATAAAGTAAAAGAATCTTATGTTGAAGATATTTCATGGAGGATTCATTGGCAAGTATTAGTAGAAAATAAATCTCTTCCATATTTAAACATTTTAAAAGATATTTTTTGTGTTGTAATGGAGAAAATATAATTAAATATTTTTCAAATGAGTTATAAGAAGATAACAAAAGAATCTGAAAATATCAGAGTTTTTTTTTTCTTCTTTCGTTGGATCTATTCCATAGCTTTATTTAACCCCACTACAAGAATAGCTAGCATGTTTTTTTCAGAAGGAAAAATACTTTGCTATTAGTTTAGACAAGTTAAGGAATGAAGAGAAGTCTATTTTCTCCTCGATCAGACACTGTATAATTATTTTCAATCGAAAATAAAGTGAAGAGTCCATCTGCCCTTTATTTATTTTTTTTAATAAAATTCTTCTTGGTGCTCAATCTAAGACAAAGAAGACGTGTATAAATATATATTTCGTTGAAAGAAGAAGACAAGATCTTGCTCTTAGTTTTCAACCAAAGCAAATATATTCATTCATGCCCATAAGACTATTTTTCACTGTTTCTTCTAACCTAACTCCAGCAAGTTGGAAGTGAAAGCAATCTAGAACACCTCCATTGAAGGTGGAGCTAAAGTGGAAATACCCATTTCCCACTCGGCTTAAACTATGGTCAAAATGAACATTATGAGTTAAATATATTGATCATGCTCATTTTCATGATATGCACAAAGCAATTGTATAAATATTTTTAGGAAGAGATATGAGATTTCAAAGGATTAGATGACGTCCAACCTCACAACTCTTATAGGTGAGAAATATCTCTTTGTCGGCTGAATATGGAAGCCTGGTCTTCGCCTCACCAAATCTGCAATTAGCGTTTTCTAATGATTAAGATTAACAAGGTCCAAAGAAGCGCGCTTGGAGGACTTGAAAAAGATGGTCGTCTCCCAAAAAGAAAGAGGTGTTTCACTGGCAACCAATTACACTTGGCTCTCTCTCTCTCTCTCTCCCTCTTTCTCTCTCAACACAGATGTCAATAATGCATATCTTGTCATTGTCTTTTTTTTCCTTTTTCTTTTTGGGTTGAAATATGCTACAGTCTACCTCCCTAACTACCAAAAGTAAAGAAGAAAAAACCAACAAAGACATCTCAAATCAAATCAAAAGATACTGTCTCCCAATTTCAACATTCCCCACCTTTAACCCCTTTTCCCTTTTGGTGGATCTAATTACCCATCTAATTCCTTTTTAATCTTCTGTTACGCCTCCTTTATGAGACTAATGCGGCTTAGTCTTCAACTTTCCCTTGGGACTTATTCCCTTGCATCCTCGGGACATCTTTTTGTATCCTTGGGTAGCAAAAAATAGGGAAACAAGTTAAGAAAAGACCGCAAATTATAGAGGTTCCCGGTGTCATAAAAAGATTGCTAATGTACGACAAAAAAGAGGAGAAACATAGGCAATGGCAAAGACAGGGACTGATGTAACGTGTTTTGATCCAAATCCAAATTATTGACCTACCAATTGTCAGTATCTAGTCAAGAAATGAACCAAGTCTATGCTATAAACAACGCCGACTTTCGCAGAACATTGAACACAATGTAGAGCCCATAGTGCATTAAATTTCAGGCCATGACTCTCCCTACCTTCAAGAGGTAGAAACCACGCTATCTGTACTGCTTCGCGTTTGGCTTCGAAGGACATTCATCGGACTTATTTGAACGTCTAAAATAATGTGTCATTTAATGAATGTCCCCCCTTTTCATTTGTAGATCCGATTGGCTCAGGAAAAGAAAAGGAAAAAAGAAAAAAAATAAGTCGCTCTCATTGACTTTGACCTGTTGGGTGCTCTCCTGCATTTCAGGCACTGTTTTATTAGCATCATGACATGTCCCTTGCTCGAAGGGACATGAAATGCACCATGCCAATGCTTTAATTAGCTTCATTGCGTAGACGGCTATCAATGAAACTATAAAGGGTTGCATATTGCTGGCAGATTTCCTTTCCTGTTCACCTTTTCTTTTTGGGAGCTCCTTATTTCTTATATAAGCATCATATCATGTAGGTGCATGCGAAGAATACGTAAAAATGACAACTTTTCTACCATTGCTCGTGTAAAGTACTGATTTTTCAACCTTGACCTGAAAGTATAGACACTAGAGACCAAAGATTTTCCTGAATTCACACCTACAGATCATTTCCAGTCAGAACCTCACTGCAAGAAATTAGATAATATTTTCAAGCACAAGTTATCTGACATGAGATAATACCATATGGATTAATCAAGTCGAGTGTTTAACAGGGTTACAGCTGGATGGGTTACTCGAGTCCCGGTTATAATGCGAATTGAAGAGGGAGTGATTCAAAATTGGCTCTACGAACGAGGTAATAACCCCAAATTATATTCCTTAAGATAAAACCAAAAATAACAGTGGCCGACAACTTGTTCCTCCCCTCACATGCAGAACCAGGAAAACTTCCTGTGTTCTGCCAAATTTTCGCTCTCACTTTTGCTCAACCTACAAATCTATCCCTCCATTCATCCATTTGAGTTTGACACGACCAGAAAACATGTCCTCGTTTAATAAAAGCATTTCCAGGTCCCCATCTACGATGAAGTGTGCGGTCTCTGGCATCTGATTAGATCTTGAACTTGAGAACTCACCAAATTACAGAGTTTACATGTTTTTATAAGTAAATGGCCACAGAAAGTGGAAGAGAGAAGAAAATACAGCGAGTGATGCTTCTCATTACTATGGTCTGGTCCTAAACCTTTTCCGGATAAAATGCCAACCATCTCTGCTCACAGGCCTCCCAACCAATCTTCTTGGAGAATGTGCTTCAGGCGTACGCACAACCTCTGAATCGGACTAGGCTAGCAAAGCAGAGATGGTAGGCAATTTAACTCACATAAAAGCTACATACATATTATTGAACATAGAAGATTATGCAGTCCACGGTAAAAAGAAAATAGAATTATTAGCTAGCGAGGAATGCTGAGAAAATCTGCATTTGGATGGTTGAGCGTATGAAGAAGCTGGTCCTCAGCTCTGCTCTTTTTGGACAGAGGCTCGGGTGAGGAAGAAACTGATGACGCTGAGACGTCCCCTGAATTGGCAGAGCCATCAGAACTGAATGACACATCCATCACACCCTTTGGGCTGCCGGGTATAGATCGAAACTTGCGCTTGTTGGATTGATTGCCGTGGCCTCCTGACGCAAATTCCAATATGAGCCTGAGGCAACCTTCTACCTTGTCCTGCAATACATTTACAGACCATCAAGAACACATCGGATTTGCTTATTGCTTATCGAAAAGATTGAAAGTCCTGTTTTTTCAGATTTAGCTGTCAAGGATAGCAACCTTTTCGATTCCAAGAATACCCAGTAACTGGTTCTGGTATTCAAGAAGAAGACGGGGCTCTACGGCATTAACAACGTGCAGCATTGTAGCAGCAGCCACTACAGAAGGGATGTAAGACATGAACCTGGAATCTGCAATTGATGATCCAAGTGAAAGGGAGAGATTAGACACCAAAAGTTGAAGACCTGAGATTTTCTTCGTTTTCCCTATTGCTATATAGTAGAACCTTTAAGAATCGTAGTAAAGGAAAAGTTTTGGATGGTTTACCCGCAAGGACAGAGAGAAGTATGAGCTCACACCTCCGCAGGAATTCCCAACAGAGATGGTCCTTCAACCCAAGTCTCCTAGTGATATAATCAAGAAATGAGAGCGGGGTAACAGGATTCATCTTCCACTGAAGCGTTGAGAGCACCAGAAGTTCCATTCTCTTAATAGTTTTGGCCTCAAATACGTACCTACTATCCTCCACCTAAACAAACGAAGAGAAACATACTGATGAATAAATCAGAGAATACAAAACAAGAATTTCATGGATAGCTACCAAGATTTACGCAAAAGTACCTGCAGGTCAAGTAGAAGGGGTACTTGGGTCTCTTCGATCTTGGCAGCGATAGAAAGACAAGCCACTGCAGCTAGTTGGGTCATCCATGGCTTCCCTCGCTGACACTGGAAGTGGAACAGGAACCTATCGAGGTAGTTGACAGCTAGAACCGCTGTAAGAGCAGAGAAAGAGTAGTGAACAATAACCTTCAGCATCCACTCCACGGCCTCTCGGCGTGCCCCAGCTAAATATGGGTCGGTCTTGAGGTTTTCGTAGAGTTCATTTATCTGTTCCTTCGACAAGAGGGAGATTAGCTCCCCATCATCCCAGAATAGGTCTTGCTCTAGCAAAACTGGAAAAGGATTTGGTTTATGAACAGTACAGTAATAGTTGTCGTCCACTTCATCTTCCTGTAAATAGTCTTCTCTAGCGTCTTCCTCCCAGTGCTCTTCTGAACAGTAAAGAGCGTCCAATATGGAAGTAGGGTTTCGCTCTAGAGGTTTCTGTACACTGGATTCTTCTTGATGAGGAGGCTGAGGAGCCATCTTCTTCCGAGAAGAAGAGGTTCAGGTCAGAGTTCATTATAGGCCAGAGAAGTTAGAGAAACCTGAGTATCCAGCCTGAGGCATCTCTCTCTCTCTCCTTCTCTCTCCCCCGCCCTCTCTATCCCTCAGAGAAAAGAGAAGACTGACAAGAAGCAAAGGATAGTGTCTTATTTCTCGAGTTTCCTACTGTTTTTTCTATGGGGAGGGTCTCGTGCCTAATAGTACCAGACCTGAATCATGGCCCATGCAATGTAATAACTCGACACGTGACAGCAGTACCCTGTACCTTGTACCTCCAAGGCCATCCAGTTTGTGGGTCCGACTGGATAGCTCCGTCTTGAAGTATCATCAACCTCTAAGATCGATGACCCGTGTTAAGGATGCTACATGGTCCATACATCTAGTAGGAATAAAGAATGTCTCCAGTTCTTGAATAGGTGTGAGTGGATCACACAAATCAAACTTCTGGGTTTTTTGGGGGGGGGGGGGGGGGGGGGGGGGCTTTCTTTTATTTTGTACTGAGCTTTGACATTTATGATGTATCACAAGGGGCAAGGAGAAGTGGATTGGCAAGGGCGGGAGCACCTACACAGAACCCAATACACGAAAATAATCTCTTACACAGAGATGACAGACGGAAAAGCAAAAGACTTGATCTTTTCCAACCTTCAAACGAGATCGAAATCTAAATACGGAGGAGCTGTCACTTCCGACAGTGGCACCGGCTTCTGGGGGGTACACTTATCCTAGAGGGTCAGCACGCTGGGGGAGAGCGGACAACTTGGGACGATGGTGTAACTGGATTCAAAGAAGCCACTTTTCATTAAACCTCTCAAAGAACGTAAGATATATTAACCTTTTATTTCGGTAAGAGTGATTCAAAGTAATTAAGAATAACTTCGAGTAATATTTGCATCATTTTTTTGTCAACCCCAAATAAATTTTCATAGATGGCGAATGGTTTTGTTTTTGTCTTATCTTACAAATACCAGTAAGCACGCAAGAAGGGGGAATATGCTTTATAAAAGTGACAGCAAGTGGTCGTATTATAATCTATACCAGCGTTCTTTGTGGAAAGATTTGCTTGTAGATAGTTTTCATTATCTTTGATGGGAAAAGGGAGTATTTGTAGGAATAGTTTTCAGTTTCGACGAAGAACAAGACTTTGTCGAGATCATCATCAACGCAGCGGTTCCTTTTCGAGAGTGCCATCGCTCTCTCCCCGCATTAACTGCGTTTCACCACGAGAATAACTTTATCACCTTTTCATACACTGCAACGAGGGCCATTATTTTTGGAGCTACCTTCTTTTGTTTTTCGGTGCAATTATTCATCTCCTTTACAAAGTCATGGAGGCATATTATTCTTTTTGTATTCTCGTCGCTTTACTTGACTAGCACTAGTGGAAGAAAAAATTGTGAAAGTCCAAGAAGATTTAAGATACAGCGTTGTATTAAAAATTTGGAGTTAATTCTACGCGTAGTACAGGGTAGAAAGCTGTTACAGCCTGTTCGGACATGGAAGCTTAACCAGCTGACTGAGTTTCTGTTTCGTACGGAAGAAGCCTGGCTTCATTTCACAAGCAATGTGAGAGAGAGAGAGAGAGAGAGAGAGAGAGAGCGGAGCCAAAGTCTGCACAAGTTTTAATTCCTTTCCCTTGTTCGATGCAGCCAAAAGAGTAAAGCTGTATGCTATAGAAATTCAGTGATGTCTGTAGAATAGTCTACCAAAATAGGAGCGCGTTGTTGATATGTTGCTTTCTCTCCTCTTTTATTTTCCCTCTTTTTATAGGCTCAATCTCCAAGAAACGAGCTTAGAGAGAGAGAGAGAGAGAGAGAGGGGAAAGGATAAAAAAGTGTAGTGTAAGCAGGTGAGGCAGGATCAACGGAGGGACGTGACAGACGTGGTGGTAGATGTGGTGGTTGTAGAGGTGGCCGTGACTTGACTTGCCTTCCAACTCACCTTCCACATAGCCAAATGTTGGCAGGGTTGCAGTACCGTAACACTTTCAAAGCACCTTTCTTTTTTTCAACCTTTTTCTTTTCTACGGTCTCCCATTTTCAATATTCTTTTTTTTTTTTTATCTTGGTTCCCATAACAATTACAGCTGCTTCTCATCATTTTGGTCAAAGTCAGAAAGGCCCACTCTTCGAAGAATCAGAAAGTGGATCATTTTCTTGCGTATCAATCCCACCAGCGAGAAAAGCAAAATCCTTTATTGGGACTCATCAACCGTCTCCCTAAACCGTACGCTGTTGCTGATGGGACCAAGACGACGATCACAGCCCTACAATTTGTCAAGGATCTGGATCATCTTTTTTTGCCTGCACCCATATAATTTTAGCCATGTGTAGCAAGACTCAGTGTGAAACGCGAGCTGTAGAGTGAGGGTCCCCATGGATCTTCTTCCAGCTGGAGGGAGGAACTCACAGAGTCTCCACCTAGTCATCATGCTTGTCCCCTAATAATAGCATAACTTACCAAAAGGGCTAAACTCCCATTATCAGTTTTAACTACTTAGAGAAGCTGTAAAATGATGAGGGAGGGAGGGAGGGAGGGAGGGAGGGAGGGGTTGACCTTCAACACATCCAGCAGCTTTCCTGCACTCCATTTTTGTCATGAGAAATAATTGAAGCCGGTGCTTTAACTTGCTAAACAAAATCCGGTGGAATCTAGCCCCAGCTTTGGTGCTTGAATATTGGTTAGTTAAACGACACAAGAACACAAACAAAATCCTTGACTAACAAGAGTCTGACGGTCAAAAATCCCAATTCCGATGCTGGGTTGTCCACAAGTAAAACGAAATCATTAATTTCAGAAGTAGACAAATCATAGGATGAATACCAAGATTAGTTTAAGTTGCTTCCTTCGTTGGTGGCTCCCAAGAAGGACCACTGGACGTTTACGAGTTTTCTTTTCTTCCGTGCTGCCCTGTTGCAATTGACATTTCTTTTTACATTTTTAAACATCCCTATGTGCAAGTATCAATGCCGAGCAAGGGGCTATGAACTTGAAGATTCCAGCAATTTACTGAATAGGGAAGTGTTAAAAGGCCTAGCGAGGCATGCCTTGCCCATTCAGCAGTGCACCTACGTTGAAAATTCAATCCAGTTGCCCATTCTCCGACGATAATTATCATTTATTTGGAAACTTCAAACAATTATTTGCGATCGAACTAAAAGAATTGCAGATTGAAAAGACATATCCTTCACATAAAAGCACTGATGCTGGTAGTCAAAGCTGTTGTAACTACCAGGGTACAATTGTGAGCTTCTTAGACAGAGATGGGCCTTAACACCCCAGGAGTGAGTGAGAGAGACACAGAGACAAGAGTGCGAGGACCTTAACCCACCACTGAAAGAGAAAGATGTCAGGCTCTTCCTCGAAAGGCCTCTATCAAACTACTATTATATCATGCTTTATACAAAGATCAATGACTTTGCAACCGTTTAATCAGAAAATTAAGTTGTTAAGGGCTTCTTCAGCTGACAATTGAGCTCCACAAAACTCGAAGGAGAGCATCAGCCACTTCTTGATGGCATTTTATATTGTAACAGAACATGCATGGACCCTTAGATTTAAAAATAAATGATGTTCTCCAAAACTAACCACATCTATGTGGAAAATTCATTGTCGACAAAGGATGCTTTCCCACCGTTTTGACTTATTAAAGGCTATGAATACCTACTGGACGGGACATCCAGCTGCGCTTTACTCTCATGGCCTACTGTATCACACCTCCAACCACTCTCAGAACCAGTGTCCATTAACACACCTTAGCTCGATGACTAGAAACAAAACCATGAATTTTCAATTCCCTTTCACTCCCAAGACGAAGGGGTTGTTTTTAGACCACTTCCCCGAGGTTCATTCAGGAAGTCTTTTATGTACTAAAAGTACGTGTTTTAAAGGTATGGTAAAATTTCCATGCGTCCCAGCCTTTGACGATTATTCCAATCAATGCTGTTGGTCACAGTGGATGGGACCCATGTTGAGAGGTCAGTCAAAACAGGCTCACATGAGCACAGGATATGGCACGGCAATCACATTGTAAAGCAAGAAATCCTAGACAATCACATTGTATTGTCAATAGGAATCCACCTGATATACTATGAACCTCCTCATTGCATTGGCTTCAAACCTAGTCATGAATGGCAACCATGTAGATGAGAACTTCTATCACTATTCTTATCAAGCTTTCATAAAATGAGAGATTTTTACCTTATGAGAGCCCTAAAGTAATGAAACACGCTTGGCGTCACAGCCAAAAGAGAAAAAAGTAACAAAATAGCAAACAAGACTCATGAAGATATGTGGTTCTCATAGTTTAAGAAATTCAACAATTCTTCCAACAACTTAACAAATGGGTCCGGCGACTATAAAAAAAAGCTTGTTCCTTCAAGCAGGCATGGTGCAAAGCCTAAAGGAGGGGCAAGTCAACAAATAACTCATTTCAATCATTTTCCCTGTCTTCATCTGTTAACAAAACTTTATGTTGCAGTCAAGGATTATCTACTACATTGACAATTTGCCGATCTATGCTATATTTTGGCTACTAAAAGCAATGCAAAAGTTCCTGGCCCTACATGGGCAAATAGTACCATACATGACAATCACTAGTGATGCCAAACATTGTATAAAAGCCTCAGGACTAACACAGATTAACCACTACCACGTTTGAAATGTTCTTGAATGAACTTTTCTGCATGGGATGGGTACTTATCTCGAATGTATGCTCGAAGGCACTTCTGATAGGAAAAGTCTATCCATCCACCATCAGTTCTTACGACAAAGAGGCATCTTGTGCGTTTAAATTGGGGATGGCGATCAACCTTCAGCAACAGAAGTAAAATAACCATTTTAGTTTGTCCCCATGGAATGACACAAAAGCTGGCTTAAGCAACATTACATTAAGATCTACCGTGGAAAGGAAAGGGATGCGTAAAAGAATAACAATAGAAGATTTGAATTGACACGTGCTGGAGAGAAGAAAAGTAGCACCAATTAAAAGTACTATACTCAGATCTACATGCCAACTCTACGTGGACCAATCAATAGTAAGGTGTAACAGAAGATTAAAAGCAACAAGTGCCCTTCAGATAGATGCATCAGTCAATTAGTTTCTTGGCTATTCCTTTCTTGTGAAAGCAACAAAAAGAACGGTAGATTTGTCGCAAAAATTCAAACAGAACCCTTTAAAGTCAAAGATGAAGAACCATCCTGTGTTTACATAAAAGACTACCTAGACACAAATCTGGCTTGAGATATGTGGACCTTGGAATAGCCAACTTTCCACAACCATTTTTACTCTCACTGATGCATTAAAAGACCAAATACAGGTTGATTTTCACAATCAAGCAAGTGTTCAGATTTTTGAGACACCAAATGGAGAAATGACTGACACAAAAAATAACGGAATGTTTTGGCTGTCATCAAGCCATGAGAGATCAAACAGGCACACCAGTGAGTGTCATAAGCCCTTACCTCTTGGCTTCTACTCTGTAATCACTTTTGTTAAAAGTTCAGGCTTCTATACGTGCAGATGAGCATAACACATTAATCTGATTGGGAAAGATAACTTATCGATGAGACAAGATACTTCCAAAAAAGTTGAGATATGTTCAGAAAGTCAAGTTTGGTTTCCTGGTCGGGAAAGTAAGAAAAATCAATTCCTTAAAGAACAAATCAATTCTTTAAAAAATTTATTTGACAAATCTGTCCTGCTTATGAATTTCTTCCGAAGGAGATCAAAACTTATGTTCTTCCACATATTATCCATAGGAGTACTATGGTCGAACTGTTTTAAAAATGCCACTGTCTCTCTTCGACCTTTATTTTCCCCCATTTTCAAGAAATCACATGAACTAAACTGAGAAGCAAATATATGGACAGCAAATGGTTACCATCACTACTATTTATTTACTAGATTTGTTCATCGTGAACAGAAACAATTAAAGACATATGATAGATCCAATCAAAAAATTTCTTCTGTTTAGTATATTAAACAGTCCGCTGAAAACTTTCCCATCAGAAAGCCCTAAAACAGAGGATGAAATGCACAAGAAGCACCTGGCATTACTTTGTACCCATAGTAATGAACAAATGCTTCCCACAGTTCCAGTCATTAGACCCAGGCAACAAAAGCAATGGACTAGTACATTGGGTTGATCAGAGACTTATGGTTTGTTCTTTGTAATATAAAATTTCAGGGGATATTTGTTTCTTGACAGTTAATTTTTTTTAAAAAAAATCAATTGCTTTTCACCAAACTTTTTCCTACATCTTCCTGCTACCTTAGTTCAAAGTTTGATCACTGGATTTGTCTTTCTCAGGCTATAGTCATCCAACAATACTTTTAACGGAGCTATAACTCTATGAATGACCTGCATGGCAAACAATCTGGAACACCTCTGGAAGAACCCAGTTTCTTTGCATGTACAAGCTAGATATCAAGCCCAAAGTGACTAAAAGCCAAAACTTATAGCCAACAAGACACACATGCATGAGCAAAGAGGCACAACGGTGCATCATTGGTTTGTCTGACGTAAATTGGCCATCAAAGCATTCTGAAGCTCTGCACCAATATGGGTTGATCACATGAAAGATCTTTCCAGGCATAAGCAACATCACATCATATAGTACCATAGATCGAATTACTTAATGGTTTTTACAGCATGACAAGGCTGCTAGGCATTTCGAATGTTGGTACAGGAGGATGGAATATTGATTACCTGAGCCCCAATCAAACATTGGCGTAGAAAACTCACCTTAACTTATCTAAACAGGCTATCACCGCTAATAGAAAAAGTACTTGCTTGACCTGGCTTACCATTCTATTAAACAAAATGACTAATGTTTTTCTGTCTAGTCTACTGCTCCTACCAGAAGCTTCATATTTGATTTGCAATGAGGTTAGAAAGTGATAGAGGTTAAAAACCCATCAAAGCATTCTGGAGCTCTGTACCAATGTGAAGTAGATTTCACAATATCAATGATGTTAAAAAAGATGTGTCAGTCAGAAGGTGAATCTTACACCATCATAGAGTACATGGGGTCTTTACAATATTATGTAGCCATTGTATTTCTTCAATAGTCTACTTCTCTTACTTCAAGCTTCACATTCAACTTTCAAATAAGGTAAAACTGCGGTAGTTAGAATATCCATTGGATGTTTACAAGACAAACCACTATGGATCTATCCAATGTTAGCATAACCTCAAGCTGACTAAACAGTCATCCCAATTAAAATGAGATCTATCAGATTGTAATATTCTTCATCTTTATACTTGAACTATAATAGGCTGGTTGGTAGATCCTCATGAACTGATCAAGTCCGACTACATGTATTGTTTTCTCCTATCATATCTGATCAACTAAGGCACAGTATTTTACAGAAACTAAAATATCTTCTAAAGAGCAACTTCTTGAGTATCATATCTGATCACATTTATTATTTTCTGCTATCATATCTGATCAGTAGGCACAGCATTTTACAGAAACCAAAATATCTTCTAACAAGTGTCAACTTCTTAGGAGAAGGTTAACAGAAACAAAAGCAGGTCACAGAGCTTAGGAGAATTAATACCTACCGCCAAGCACGATTCTGTCACTGGATCAGAAAGTACTGCAAGAGGAACTATAATTTGACACTTCTTATGCAAATGTTCTATCACTTGAACCACTTGAGAACAAAAATAAAGAATTGACCTAGACACATGCACCAAAGACAACAAAGAACCAACATAAGGAGTGCACTGCAGCTGAAGTCACAGTTGCTGCAAGGACAAATCAAGGTGAGAAAAAATGTGAGATGAAACTCAGAGAAAAATCCATGGTGGCATATTATATAAGCCAATGTATAGCGCACCTAGAAAGATAACGAGGTTACACATTCCAGAGGGGACAGATTCAGAGAAAATGTCGTGCAAAGGATTTTCTCTCCATGACATGGTTTGTAAGTTGGTCAAAGATGTTATAAAAACATGTGTAGAGCAAAGTGGCAAAATTGGGATAACAATGTAACTAAGTGCATGCAGCCATCAGAGCAAAAACTGAGATTGGTTGGCGTAGAAAGACAAAAATTCTAAGACAAATAATTTAAATTAAGCCTCACCATAATAGAATCAAGTCCACATCCAATTTTATCTTCAGAATGTGGATGATAAGCAAGAAGCCTCTCTACCACAGCTTTCTCATCTTCAACTGTTAGACGCTCCCCATCCAAATACCTAGGGACAAAAAATTAGTTAACAACAGAAGTGCTTTACAGTGCATATGGATGGCATATATAGCCTGTACATTTAAATTAACAAAGCAGCTTCTACCGTAGATATCAAATGTCACACATAGCATCATGAGCATTAGTTTATTTCTGACCAATCAGTCTTCAGGCCAGATTTTAATTAAACCCAAAATCAATGATGCATACCCATTTCCTTGGAAATCAATATAAAGATTGACAATCAAAGATGGTCACATATGATATCTCACAGGTTATAAGAGCATAGCTCTAGACAAGGTATGACAACCCTAGGGCCAAGGCAGGGGTCTCGATCTCACCTAGGATTTCAAAACTAATAAATGTCCTTAAAATCTGAGGTTTGAGGAAAAATCTTACATCCACTCTCACAACTGTGTCAAACAAGTATAGAGAGCCTCACTTTTCAGTTTTAAAGACATGAGAGCCAGGATTTTACACTTGGGGAGGCCAAAGGAGGCCTATTGCAAATAGATAACATTATTAATATTTGAGGAGTACACTTTGATTAACCAGAATCCCCATTGTTCAAAATGAAAAGACGAAAAATTAGTCAAATCTATTGATTCTTTCGAAATAAATGGGATAGCAGTCTTATGATTACTTCATAGGTGAGGTTTAGCAAAGTCCCAGTTGTGCCAAAGGACTTCAAACATGATCAAAAGATGCAAAAGACCCATACCACTAAATAGAACTAAACTTTTACATTTGGTTCCTCGAAATTATGGGTTGGATGTGAAACTTCCAGGATTATGATCGCCTATTGAACATGAAACAGTGGCATATTTTCCAAAGTAATGGAGAAGATAAACAAAAAGCTGACCTCCAAGGCTACTACATACGTTAACACCTTTACAATAGCTTATTAGCTCCTTGGAAATAAAACCAAGACACTTTTGAGTCATTTGAATTCCAAGACTTGACATGATATATGGATAAAGTGCACGAATGTTGTAAGAGACAGACCTCAAAGAACACCATCGCAATTAATCCAGACAAGACGCCTACAAGGTCAAATAATTTCAATTTGTTTTCTTATTCTCTATTAAGGACTTAAAATCTCAACCAACTGTGAGATTTTTAACTACTTTTGAGATACTTCTTAGTCCAACAGGATTTAGAAAACTAATAGTCAAAGTTAATATACTACATACATTTGGGAGATTCACATTCCCTATGTCAATTAGAAATCCAAATTAAACCATATGATCTAATCTTTATTATCTCAAATCAAATATAAGGGATCTTTACTCTTAGATGATTATAATTGAGTTATCCCATGGAACTCAGAAAAGGTTAAACTCATTTAGATAATAGAGCCATAACTGTCCATCTATAGAGCATGTATAATGCATGAGCGAATGTTTTAGCATGTTTTATTAACTTACTGAGGTATGATTCTTATGTAAACATCTATTGTTCAGTATATCTCTGGCAACTGGTGTGCCTCTTAAAAGGCCTTTACTGCAGGGCATTCTAATAAATTGTAAACTTCTCTTAAGATATTAACTGCAAAATTTCTCTTTTGCTTCCTTTCTTTATTTCGTTCTAGTGTATAGAATAAACCATGTCCAAGCCTAACATCTTCTTTGGTTGGACATAGTACTCGTAGTGTTGTCATCAATACTCTAACTAACCTCCATTGTTATAATATCTACTTGCATAAGATCTAATTATATCTTATATAACAATTAACATAAAACAGCTCCCATGTAATGGAAGGAGGGGACTTTTTCAATGCAAGGATTAGAAGTGACAAAAAACTAAGCACACTATGGAAAACCCTTGTACTGGTCTGACCCTAATTATTTTAGGTCTTACAGATCAGATATTAGGAAACGCCTCTTCGAAACTAAGGTAAAAACCTACTTTGAAAGGCATTCCAGGAATGGAGGATTAGAAACTTTGCTTGCATTCCTTAATTTAAGGATTCCTTCATTAAACTACTCAAAGCCAACTTTGTCTCAGGAATTTTCTAATGCCACCATGACCTTATTTCGAAGATCTCTATTCACGATTCCAGCCCTACAACATATTAGCTCATTGCCGATGGTGCGCTTGCCACTCTTGATTAGTAACTTTTCGTGCCCCAAATATATTTATCTATCTCTCTAGTAAGCAGCCTCAGTGGAAGTATATCATTTACTGTTCTGTGGAAGTATCAAAGTTAATACTCAGTCCTTACTAATATGGTATACCGCAACGCTCTTCACTAACCAGCTGATACCATAAACTACTCTTCTCTAGGATGAATTTTCCTAGACATATGATGAATTTATTGTCAAGTAATTGTTCAAAGCTTATCCGATACAAGATAATTCAGCAATATAATGAAACTAGAATGGTTGATGGTATGTGGTCTACCGGTGGTAAAGTCAAGATATCGATCGAATGAAAGGTTATTAAATGGTGGAACTTTAACTGAAATATATCAGGTTCAACTTACTGTCTCTCCCCGTCAGCTGAAAATTTACGAACTCGCGCCTCACTACAAGGAAAGTAGAACACCAAGTCCACCCCTAACAAAGCATGGATATAACTAGCCTAAATTTCTTACACTTCCTCGGAAAAAAAAAATCGACGGAATACAAAAAACTGCGGTTCCAAAGTTTTCTATAAAAAAGACCAACCTTTCCGAGTGAAGAATCTCTTTGGTGAGCAATATAATGGGCTCGATGTCTTGGAGTATCTCCTCTTCTTTGTCCTTCCACTTTCGGTAGTCAGGGTCGTCCAACCGATGGTACTTGGGAGGATCCGTAGCGCTACGACCCGCGGTGACGTTGTCTGCAGTGGATAAATTATCCTCGGGTCGAGTCGGCTCGGTGGCAGTGAAACAGGGGCGGCGTGGAGTCGCGAAGAGACCAACGGTAAGCCGTTGTCGTTGGAGTCGAAGGCGGAGGAGTGGCATGGCTCTGAGAAGCAGTGGAGTAGCCATGAGAACGGTGTGAGATTGAGAGAAGTGCGGAGTGTTCCCGATGACGGGGGAGATTAGTGAGAGACTGGGGAGGCGGGGTTTTTGGGGGCTGATAGGATAGTGGGAAAACCGTCGTCGTTTCGGTGTCCCAAACGCCAACTCAAACAAATCAAAAGGAGAATTTAAACCAAAAGGTTATGTTAAATAAATAATTGAAACACTATGATTCAATCGAGAGAAAGAGAGAGAACAATTAATCAAAAGCAAATATGAAAGATTGAAACAAAATATGGTGATCTTATACTCCTTCGTTAGGGAAGCAATGAGCCGATTATAAATAAGAGAGAATGATGGTTTTTGAGGTGGGTTTAAAAATGGGTACTCCGAAAAACACTATGCTTTTTATGATGTTTCATGATCAGGATTATGTCGTATAACAGCGGTGATTGTGTAGCTTAAGGCAAGCCGAATATGAGAGAGAGAGAGAGAGTAGAGTAGAGTAGAGTAGAGTAGAGAACGGCGCAATATAAATTTGAGTGGACTGGTTAAAGCACATTTTGACACATGATACATTTTTTACCAATTAGTCAGAGGATTTCCTCTATAAATACAACGTCAGTATTTTACAATTCCTTTGCAACATGCTTTAAGCTATCCCCCTCCTCCAAGCAAACTTACTATGTTACATATGTGATCATCCCACGTCAGTTAGTGGGTTGTAGGCATCACATTTTGTATAATGTGGATCGCTCCACCCATAACCAATTGGTTTTGGTTGGATTCTCACATTGTATTAGAGTCTTTTGATTGTTCTTATGCTATATCCTCTCCTTTATTGGGCTCCAATCTTAGACTTTTTGGTCTATCCACATTACAGTACTTATATCAACCTACAAGAAAAGTATTAAAAATGTGATTGTCCCACATTAGTTAATCAAATGTAGACACCAAGCTTTATATAATGTTGGATTACTTCACCCGCAGCCAATTGGCTTTGGATTAAATTCTCACGTGCCGACACAGGAAAAAACCAATAACTTGAACTAACATCGCTTATTAGAACTATATGGGCCGAAAACTTAAGTTATTAGTTAAAGTCTATATCATATTCCTTAAAAGACTTTCAACATCAACATCTATAGGCTTGTTAAACATATCCCTCAGACAACCACCTTGGCAACATGCACCAAATGTTGTCTCTTTCATGTTGCTATTTCTACAAAAGCTATTTCACAGTAGAGCCTTTATTACTTTATCAAGAAATTAAAACTAAGGAAAGCAGAAAACATTGTGAGAGACAAGCAAAAAAGAGCAAGAAAAACCTCATCAACAAACTACTTTTATCTTAGTTTTTTTTTTTTTTTTCATTAGACTCTTTGTTCTCATGTTATACTTGGTAATCTGTGCATATATGTGTGAAATCGAATTATATTTGGTTGAGTGTTTAAATGGTTTGTGTGCAAAATCCCAATCTAAACTGATCTTGCTTGAAACTATTTCTCTCGTACACAATCTATGATTATGGGTAGGATCTAGTGTGTTTATCACAGGCAGAATTATTCTAATAAAGAAAAATTGACAAACTGTGGTTTCTACAATTTGGGTTGTGAAGGTCTTACTTGCAAGTTTCATTTACTTAGTGCAAACTATGTTACTGTACTAGCTAATGTCTGAACTAGGTCTATGAAGCCTCAAACGTGCCTGGTAAGGCATGCTACTCCCCCCCATTTGTAAAATGCTTTTTAAAAGGCTAGGGAACTGAATGGAAAAATAGACGGAAACTTAATCCAAAAATCCAAATGTCTCTGATCTTAATCTTCACACGGTAAAAATGGAGTTCTAGTTCAAACATATCCAAATATTCACCCAAATAATGTAAACAACCATTTCAATGGCACCATTTTGGCCCCTGTTGCACGTACCAAAATGTGCGCACGTAACAAAGGTATTAGAGCCAACCATTTTGCAACCGTGGGATCATTGGATGAAGCTTGGGTTGACTTTGTGTTGCTACCTGGTAGAAATGAAGAAGAAGTTGATCGCTCTTCTGGAAGCTCGGTGTGAGGACGTCTAGACCCAAGTAGCCGGCATACAAGTTTTCTCCACCAACGCAGTCACACTGCCAGGAATCTAGCCAGAGAAGAAGGGGGCAAAAGTGGATGAGGCACAACATCCTCTCGTTCCAATCGGCGAGCAACTTGATGGCCAGTCTGCCCACAAGGAGGACGCGTAGAGATAGACCTTTTTGCCTGGCTTGCACTTTCGGACCTGAGCTGTGTAAGCTCCTCGAGAGAAGGAGATGAACCAAACCATGTCATGCGCAAAAGTAGCGGAGCAAAGCCAAAATCGGTCTTGCCAAGGATAGCAAGTGCGGGCATCAGAAACCACGCTAAGGTGGCCAGCGACAGAAGAGGCGCGGCAGCTGTCGACTAGAGTAAGCCCAGCCATCGATCACACACGGCCCACTGCAAAAGTCCACTGAAATGAAATGTCACCAGCAAGTAGTTTTTTTGTAAACTTTTGGCTTTAAGTCCCTTTTATAAATGTCCCTTAGTTTAATTGGTTATTAGGAGTTTTCTAGGATATGTGTTTTTTGGTTAAGCCTTAAGGACATGGTTTTTGTATGGGAGATGGTATTGTTATGTGTAAGTTTCATTTAACTTGTGCAGACCACCTGAGGGTAGTAGCTAAGGTTTGAACCTGGCCTACCTAGCCTCAAGTGTGCTTGAAAAGGCATGCCATTCCCCTCTTATTTGTAAAATGCTTATTAGAAAGGCCATGGAATTGAATGGAAAAACAAGTAAAGACTTAAACCCAAAACCCAGATGTCTCTGATCTTATCATTCACATAGTGGAGATGGAGTCCAAAGCTCCAATGTATACAAATATTCACCTAAATAATCCAAACAACTATTCCAATGGCACCATTTTAGCCCCTATTATGTGTACCCAGATTTGTGCTCATAACATAATAACTTGCTAGTTTTTGCGAAAGCCAAGCTGCAACCCAAAAGATTGGAGGAGGATGGACGTCGGTTCCTAGTTAATGAACAGAATCACTTAAAAATTTGTGGATTTTGTTGATTAGTTAATTTGTCTACATATATTGCTTTGTATGTGTTTTATTGTGCTAACCACTGAGCTATTGACTTTATTCGAATATGGAAGTTTTTGATGTGTGAGGATCTCCACATGGCTTGATATGGAATACTCTCTTTGTGTGTGAGCCAACCCTAATCGTACGATCATTTGAGGGATTATGCAACGGACGGTGTAGATTGATTAGGGTTAATGTTTTCTTTTCTTATCATTGTTATTATGTAGAGCTTTGTGTAGTTTTTGTCTTCTTCTTCGATATGCACAAGAGCTTATTTTCTCTCATGCTTTTGTACCGAATACGGTTGCTTGTAATTAAATCTAAATAAATTTCATCCAATTCGATTCTTGTATCAATCGTGACAACTTGTTTGTTTCTTATACTTACAATATAAAGTGTGGTAGACTTTTTTCATTTTATTTATTATTTCTATCCTTAAATTACTATTTGATTTGTTGCTAAGATACTTAGAGTGATAGAAATTGTATTAGGAAACAAGTTAGATATCATTATACCTATATCTCATGTCAATACAACATTTTTACTAGGAGCTTGGTAGTAAAAATCTACTGTAGGTTACTTCATATAGAAAATAGAATTAAATTTTAATCAACCCAATTCAGAACCCCCTTTTTCGTTGAGTTGCCCTTAGAAACTTACACCAATAGTTGCAAACTTACCAAGTCGTGCCCCAAGAACATGAATTGGGGTTACCAAGTCGTGCCCCAAATTTTCATAAATTAGGATTTCATAAAAACCATCTCAAATACAACAAATTACTTTACAAATATGCCACCCGGCACACCAATTTAGCTCACCAACACAAATATATGAAACGCCCAGAGTGTATGAGAAATTAGGTTTCTTCAAAATCCCTAATTTACAAATCAGTTCAACCACAACTTCTAACAGAAGTAATGATATCACGTATAAACAAAACAGTGGAAAGAACTTCAATCTAATGAAAAGATTTACAAGACTATAACAAGAGTAGCACAATATCTTGGAAAAGGTTGCAAAAACCAGTCGACATCACATTCGTTGACCCCAGTATCTTTGAAAAGGCATGAAAAGATGATGGAGGCTACAATGCTACCGCGAGATGTACCTACTAATTAATATTAAAGAGTGGCTGTTGAAGTGGTATGAGGTTGGTGAAGGTAGAAGGAAGAAGAACAGTAGGTCATGTTGGGTGAGTGGCATTGAAGTTCAATCTCAAAGCCAAAGGCCCAATTATTCTTAAATCATGTTGGTAGAAATTATATTAGGCATGAGGATTACATTAATCGGCACCTATATCAGCAAATCAATGCTGGCTAAAGGAATTCAGACTGCAACTCTGTTAACAAACACGTAACAACTCTATTACCCACTCAAAAACCCATCTCCATCCGCCACTTTCCACTAACGCAAATATGGCCATCAAAATTCAATCCCGCAAGTGACTCCTTCCCTGTTTGGTTGAAAGAAAGTTCACGTGAATCTTACTAAATCTTGCCTCTCTTTCTTTCCTGTTGCTAGTTGTTCTTTCGTGTTCTTAAAAAATGCTAATCTTACGATCCTACAGATCTGTCAAAGACACAACTGATTGATAACAGTCACGGGATTCAATTTGATTGATGATTCCTTCCACTTTTCTGGACATGGTTTTGCAATATTGGAGTTCTCCAGAGGACATTTGCCCCCGACACTTGTTATCGACCATCACCGCCATGTTTCCTTGGCTAGCCATGTGCAGCAAAAGACCAAGCTTATGTTAGGGGTTTTCAACGCTCCTTTTGCTCATGACGAATTGTCGGGCGTATTTACCCAACAGAGGCATAAAGATGAGTTGGGATTTCGGTGGTATCCAAGGACATCACTGTTCGCAAAGAGTAAAGATGCACTTTTGCCTGACACATTTGACAATATTCCGATGATTCTACGGAATATAATAGAAAGCCATCAAGTTGTTGAAATTTAAAACATAGTACATTTTTTCTAGGAGACTTTACATGTTATTCTTATGGGAAATCTTAAGAAAAAATATCCATACATTTCCTGGATATAAAGGTTGATTTTATTATTTCCTGATGGTTGTCTGGTTTTTTGTCCTATTTAAATACAATTGTAGCCCATCTAATTTAATTGAGATTGTCATAAAAGGCGGTGCAATTACTCTAAATATATATGTATAAAATAGCCAATTGAGTAGCTCAAAAGTTGCCACTTTTTTCCTTCTTTCCTTCAAATTTTATTCGTATTTGCAACTAAAGAGGTTAATAATTACATAACCATGTTCCTGATATGCTAATAGAAAATACATCCCAAAAATAGATATGATAACATAGAGTGCATAGGCCTCTAAAAAATATTAAAAACCATAAACACAAGCATATTCTGGGGGTCCGCATCATAACATCATCCAGCAAGCCCTCCAAAACACACAACAATGGCAAATAATTAAGCTACCCCTTGCCTAAACAATAGGTTGGATATAGGTAGGATATTTGGATCCCTTGTTGGGTATGTATCTACTTATTCATTGAGAACTCCCCTATAGAACTTGTCTATGATATAATTTGCTTGCAAAACGAAAAATGAACAAGTCAAATCCACTCAACCAGTATATTTCTTTACTATTAAAATGCAAGCATTTGTTCTTCTTGTGCCATGATTGAGAGTTTATCATGATGATGGTGGTTGGGAGTTGAAAACGTTCATACCTCTGGCTTACATTTTACAAGAAAAAAGTCTAGGTTTGAGACATGATTTTAGTCCTTAAACAAGGTTATAAATTATTATTTTGTGTATGACTCATTGATTATGACAATTTACTTTTTAAAGTCTTAAATATGGTGCTTTACTTTGTGAAGCTTGTCATCATTATCTTTCTGACAATAATTTGTACGCCATACATTTTAAATACTCATTATTATTATCATTATTATTATCTTGATACGGTATATACTATGTCATGCTAATTTCTTGAAATTGAAAATAAGATCTATAAAATTTTGAATTAATAAAACTATTGGAGGGTGTAATTAAGGGTTGGCCGGATGCGAATTCCCCAATCAGGACAAGATAGTGGTCCGAGGAAAGGGCTAACAAACAGGCGTCCGGACGGTCTGAGTGTATGGTTGGAGCCCACTTCCTTGCGTCATTGCTTGTGGTGTTATCCTCATCCCGGCGCCATTCAAGGTAGATGACACCTTGACCCGTGGACGAAAACAAGCATGCCCATTCATTATCTTCTCTCCAACACTATTCTTTTTTTTTTTTTTTTCTCGTGCTCTTTTTTGGGTTGGGAAAAAAAAGTATTTTATTCTAAAGATACATAAAAGGGAGGGTACGAAGAGAGTAAACAAAAGCCAAATGAAATCCGCATTTGAAGTCCGTTTCTGAAAACTGCAAAGGGAGACCGAGATAGAGAGAGGGCGGCTCCTCCCGAGAGGTTCATAGGTGCTCAGAAGGGCGAGGCAAGCACAGGTCAACTGTTGGTTTCTCTTATAGCCCTGGATGGGCCAGTCATCTTCGACGGCTGCACTGGCGAGCCGTCGGGTAAGCAACCAAAGCCATCTTTCCAAGGCCAAATCAACGGCCCTGATCTCTCCGACACACACCGACGAGGTCGAAGACTGCGAATGGATCTTCGATGGAGGCCAGGACTACAGCACCGAACTACCAGACGAGTGCTTGGCTTGTATTTTCCAGTCTCTAGGCCCCCGCGACCGCAAACACTGCTCTCTCGTCTGTCGCCGGTGGCTTCGAATCGAGGGCCAGAGTCGTCATCGTCTCTCACTCAACGCTCAGTCTGATCTCCTTCCTGAGATCTCTTCTCTCTTCTCCCGATTCGATGCCGTCACTAAACTGGCCCTGAAATGTGACCGTAGATCCGCGAGCATCGGCGACGAGGCGCTCATCCTCATCTCGCTCAAGTGTCGCAACCTCATGCGCCTCAAGCTTCGAGCGTGTCGCGAGTTGACCGACACCGGCATGGAGGCATTCGCCAAGAACTGCAAGAGTTTGAGGAAGCTCTCGTGTGGATCTTGTACCTTCGGAGCTAAGGGAATGAACGCGGTGCTCAATAATTGCTCGGCTCTCGAAGAACTGTCCGTCAAGCGTCTGCGTGGCATTACCGATGGGGCCGCCGCGGAGTTGATTGGTCCCGGCGTAGCCGCTTCATCACTCAAAACAATTTGCCTGAAGGAGCTCTACAATGGACACTGCTTTGGTCCGGTGATCATCGGCGCTAAGAATTTAAGAACATTGAAGCTCTTAAGGTGCTCCGGAGAATGGGATAAGCTTTTCCGGGTGATAACGGAACGTGTATCTAGATTAGTGGAAATACATCTCGAGAGGATTCAGGTCAGTGATGCAGGTCTCGTGGCGATCTCTAGTTGTTCGGATCTGGAAATTCTGCACCTCGTTAAAACCCCGGAGTGCACGAACGTTGGGCTCGGATCGGTCGCCGATCGTTGTAGGCTATTGCGAAAGCTTCATATTGATGGATGGAAGGCGAATCGGATAGGCGACGAGGGTCTAATTGCCGTAGCGAAAGGTTGTCCCAATCTCCAGGAACTGGTTCTTATTGGTGTGAATCCCACGAAACTGAGCTTGGAATCTCTAGCATCGAGTTGCAAGAATCTAGAGCGCTTAGCTTTGTGCGGAAGCGATACTGTTGGTGACCCTGAGATTTCGTGTATCGCTGCGAAATCCGTAGCCTTGAAGAAGCTTTGTATAAAGACTTGCCCGGTTTCAGATCAAGGCTTGGAAGCCATTGCGGGCGGGTGCCCGAATTTGGTGAAACTGAAGCTCAAAAAGTGTAGAGGAGTAACGACCGAGGGCGTTGATTGGTTGAAGGCGAGTAGGGAAACACTTGCAGTGAGTTTAGATACTGCTGAGCCCGAACATCAGGATGCGAGTGCGAGTGACGGTGGAGCACAAGAAAACGCCCTCGAGTTTCCGCCTCCAGTGCCTAGCCAAATGGCAGCGGCAGCTAACATTGCGTCGAGCAGCACCGCCCGATTGAGTTCGTTGAAGTCCAGGTTAGGGCTTTTAACGGGGAGGGGTTTAGTGGCTTGCACTTTGAAAAGGTGGTCGGGTGGTTCCAGTAGTGGCCGGGGTAGTTAGCTAAGGAATCTGAACAAAAAGTTTCGGACTTTAATAGCATGCTTGCTCTTGGTTCTGTTTCCATTGCTTTGTGTTGTATTACTTGATTCTGTCTTTTTGATGTAATTTATTTGATGCCGTGTGCTGTTTACTGCCTTTTAAATTGAATCTTCGCTGCTGCTGGTGGTAATACGCAATTCTATCTTGTCGTTTCATTTGCTGAACTCACTTTTTGACCCTGTTATATTGAAAAAGTGCGTACTTACAATGCTAACCTTGAAAGCTAGTTAAGATCTGTTCCTGATTGTTTGATTAGCACACGTGGATCAAACTTGCTTGGAAATGTCCAAAACCTTTTCTCTTAGATGGCCTAAATAGAACTATTGGTTATATTGCGTTAGATGGGATTGTCCAATGAAAAATTAATTATACCACGTCATCTATAATCAGTCACCAAATCGGTGTTCAGCTTTCATATATCATCTGCATTGTTAAGGTGATTAGTTATCTTTTCTGGTTGGTGTGCTTTAAAATTTTCTGTTTTTCATTGTTGAGAAACAATGATGTTCTCTTGCTGCCTAAGCAATGTAATCAATGCAGTATTTATGCTTCAGTGAGGTATCTAGTAGTCTTATTATGAATTGGTTATTGGCCATTATACGGGTATGAATCTACCCAGTCAAGCCCACTTTGAGGCTGGCGACAAAGGTATACTGCTCTGATGTTGGCATTATCGTGGAGCATCTTGGTCTTCAAATATGCCTTCACCAAGCCTCTTTTGCTCACGAAATTGTTTGCCTTCCGATAGCAACATTTGTCCAGTGAAGCAAAATGAGCCCTGACTTTTTCTCTCGTGGTCTCACAAACTTGAAGACTCCTTATCTTGCACTTATGCATGCTTGCCTTGAAGATACTGATAGTTTCTGGTGACATCTCTATCCATCTGCTTGGAGAGGCAAATTGAAATATTACAATTTTTACATCTTCAGTTTCTATCTATTTGGCCATTTATTGAATAATCAGGTGGAGTACGAAATTCCCATATGGAACTATGGAAATGATTTCTTCTTTTATGCTCTTTGGTCTGATGATTTTGGAAATGTTTCCGTAGCTTTTGTTGCTGGATGGTTCATAAGCATTCTCTCTCTCCTTTTCTCTCAATTTAGTAAAGGGGTGAGGACACCCGGGGGGGCTTCATCCATTTTGCTAAGAGGCTTGGTGAGAGCATGGAGTCACGAACGACATGATGCAATGAAATTAGTTTGTGCAAATGTAATAATGAAAACAGTCAGATGTACTGCCTATATACTTGTTGCAGTGTTACCAATGGGCCTAACAGATAACTATGGAGAAGAATATTGCTAGTTTTTGAAATTTTCCAAGGAAGGAGCAACCGGCAGCTGGTTAATGATATTCTTTGAGAAGAGGAGGATTTCAATGTCTGGGATTCTATAGCTGATTTTCAACTTCTTGATGGATTGCATTGACAGCCTTGGGCTCACTTCAGAGTTTGTCGTGCTTATAAGTGACAGGATTCGTTCAACTGTTCTTGGTGCTTATTTCAGGTCAAAAAGAAGAATATAAAGGTATTTTAAGCTTCATGACTGCATGTCTGGGTGTGTATAAAATCCTTTTGTTAGGTAAAAAATGTATAAATGTAATTTTTTCTTGTATGCTTCTATACTTCTGATACATCTTAGAGTTGCTGAAGTATATTGGAAATTCATATTGGTAAATTTGGTTTATCTTAAATCCAGATGACTTTTTCTATGCAGAATGCTGCATGACAATGTCAAGTTAATATCTTGATAATTGAAATAAATTCATCTCATGGTCTTTAATTTCACACGGCCCACATAGCTTGAGGATGATTCCATTCTTGATATGTGGAGCATATTGTTAATGCTTCCGCTTATGTGTAATCGGAGTTGCTTTCACAATGATTGTTCTTTTGATGTCAGCTTCCTGATGGGCTGCCTTCTTAATCTGAGCACACACTTTATGGAAGTTGGTACGTTTATAGATGATGGTATCCATAGTGTGGTGCCAATTTCTGCTGTAAAGGTATGGTAAGCTTCCTGTCCACTTGTTTCTTTATATATTAAAGATCCTTTACCACGAGTTAAAGGTATTTAGCATGTTAATCTTTGGTAGAGTTTACTGTTCCAATGCATCTTGGTGGAGCTGGAGTCTTGAAAATTTAAATTGGTTAAGTTTCAGTTAAGTTTTTGTCTTTAGTTGAGCTGGCTTTTCTCCATGCTGTAAGACTAGACAAAAGTTTTGGTCCCATGGTCTTTAACTCCGAGATGCTACATACACTCTTTCCTGGCATTATTATAATTAAGAGTTTCAGAGGAAATGATCTGACTGCGGCAACATTTACTGATGATAATGATGCACGTGGGGAATCCACAACCGAGCTGAGCCTTATTTCCTATGCAAAGGAGTGCTTTCACTGTGCTTTTGGTACTGCTTCCTTAACGCCTTTGAAGCATATCCATGATTTGATCCCGTTATTTCTCCATCTCAAGTCAGGGGACCATGATTATAAATGGTAACTTCTGGTTTTTATTGCTTAATCTTGCCACTTCGAATTATGTTTTCTTTCAAAAAATCTACCTCCTGAGAATTCAGTTGGGTGCACTAGTAAAATCTGCAGTATTATATTCCATAACAGGTGTGTTTAGTGTAGAATTTCCTCTTAAATTTGGATAAAAGCATTTCGGTTTAGCTTACTTTTTCATAGATACAAAAAAAGGTCTCTTAAGGATACCGATAATACATGACTGTATGTGTGAAGGTGAAGTTTGTTTACTCAGTAGTTCTCAAGTAGCTTACTACTTGATGACCCATGTACAAAGAGTTTAGATGTAAAGCAAGAAGTTGAGAAACCGAACAAGGAATCGGAAGATCTGTAATGGTCCATCTCTCAATGACGTGCTATCGAATTTCTTCATAATGATTTCATACTTTAGTTTGTAATATACTGTAGTCTGTAGTTTTGTAAGTTTTGGTTTTGAACGTCTGGTATGTAACATCAGAAGTTAAATGTTTTAGTGATTTGGTGCTAAAGTAATTTCTTTAGAATATATTGTTGCTTTGGCTAACAATTTACCTACGGCATAAGCATGTGTCGTGGATCCAAAATCTCCTTGGTCTTACTGCTAAGTGTTTGGAGTAGATTCCGGAAGAACTTTAGATCCTTCGATTATCAAAGCAGAATACCAACACCTGTGAGAGACCGATGGTAATTGGTGTTACTTTGTGGTAGATAACTTTTCCACTGATTTGGCCCAAAGCAAGCATAGACGACCAAAGCATAGATTAAGAAGCTGCCTGTCTTGTGATGGACAGAATCAATGACCGCCTTCCATGGTGCTTGCTTATCAGGGAGGCGTAGAGCATTTCGTTAAAAGAAATGATCAAATAACAACGGAAGAACAATATCATCATCGTTCGAGTGGTGTCTGAAGAAGTTAGGATACTTCTGTGTCGGACGTTGACAGTATCATCTGTACGCAGATAATTTATTAAGAGTGTGAGCAAACCATATAAAGTTGCTACGGAGTCACATGCCCAGCCCTTTCAATTACGATAAACCCGTTTATAACTTAATTGCTGATTAGATTCCAGAAGAATAAAAACACCAAAAAAAGATAAAAAGTAAAGGAAAGGCCAAAAGAGCCGAGTAACGGAAAGAAAAAGCGAAAAAAGAGCTGCCGGGAGAAAGTGGGAGTCACGGAATAAGCTGCCTATGGGTTATGGAACTTTTTATCTCTTTTTAGTAACTCACACACTCGTGTAAGAATCTATCGAACTTCTTACCTGATGGTCAGTAATAGTCCATGTTAACTTATACAATTAGATGTCCAAACAAACTTATGGAGGAGTTAGACAGGAGGGATTTGCCTCTTTTTATTTTATTTTATTTTATCATAAAAAATAAGGTGAGAGAATTTTTAAAAATTTATTAGAAAATTAGAAGTTTGAATCCTAACTTCTTATGTGATTAAGCTTTCAAATATTATTGAACCTTGAGATTTCAATAAATCTATCTCTTCTGCCTCACAAGTTTGGAGGTGGATCCGCTGATGGATTTCTCTTCTTTTATTTATTTATTTGTGTTTTATTGGCTTTTGTCAATTTTCAGAAAGAGCCGAAAAAGGAAATTACTGACAGATCCGTTACAATTTCAACATAGATTAGTGATTGTCATCATGCCTTGGGACACATTTAACAAATCTCAAATAAATTAATTAACAAAATTCAAAATTAGAATAGAGGATTAAAACAGTACCAATATAAGAGAGGAGTTGACAACTTGTTTCTTAGCATATCAAAAAGTCTCAGGTTCAAGTTGAATATATGTGAAAAAGAAAAATGAGAGTTCAAAAATTGTAATAAATTTGGTGTTGAATAGGCATAGGACAGAGTCCAGTTTGAATATTTTATTAATAAAAATTCAGTATCCGCCTTTTTTTTTTTTTTCTTTAAAAAAAGAAGAAGTTTGGTTTTGAAATGCAGGTCAGAACTACTCCTTACGAGCTGACCGAGGTACAGAAGGAGAGATTTTTTTTTCTTGACACGAGAGAGAACGGGGAGAATGGAATTTCTAGGGATTGATTTTGGATGCGCTCTCGGATCTCTCCGCCAGGGCCAAATCCCGCACAAAGACTGCTTGCTGCCTCTCATTTCCAGGCTCCTTGGCTATTGCATCGTCGCCGCTTCCACCACCGTTAAACTTCCTCAGGCACGTCTACTGTAGATACCATTTATGATGTTCTAGTTTGCTTTTGATTGTTAGTCTGTGTTTAATCCCCGCTGGCTGAAAAACCAATCGCACAGCGTTACTGCGCTGAATTAGGGTTGACTTCACCCCTATGTTACTAGCTTGCATTAGGTTTCCGAATGCGTGCGTGAAATTTGGTACAATGCTTTTGAAAATATTGGGTGTTGGGGGAACTACCAATAAAGTGGGATGAATTCCAAGTATTCTTTTGCCCGCGATTCGAGTGAGGGCTTCGATATTAGCTTTCACAAACGGTATGCTCAAGATCTCGCCTTCATATAAATTAATTCGTAAATATTTTATTTAAAACACATATATCTTCAAAAGGTTTTGGTAACAATCTATAACTGCGTTGTCGAATAAAAATCCTTGGAATGAAAATAAGTGTGCATGTGACTACATCTAATTTAAGAGTAGAATTTGCGCTCTCCAATGGGCCACTGTTCTTGTAGCCTCGGATCTTAGATCGATCTCTTTTATGGCATGCTCTGTTAATGCTTTTCGTGAGCTTAATATCATTGTTGTAAGACACATTCTTACTCTCAATTTGCAGATATTAAAAATTTTGAAACATAGAAGTATCAGGGGCCTTAGTGTTGTGGCCTTTGAGCTTGAAGTAGTCGGCTACACCATTGCTCTGGCTTACTGTCTACACAAAGGGCTTCCCTTTTCAGCTTACGGGGAATTGGCATTTCTTTTGATCCAGGGTACATTCGTGGCTTATATTTTTCTATCATTCTGAAGCATTTCAGTGAACCCAGCTTGTGAAACAAAGTAAAAAGGTCATGCTTATTTGTGTAACAGGCCCTGCTTGCGTTGAAAAGGTGTCTAGAAATATAGATGAGATTACTTTGTGACTTGAATTGCTGATACCATGTTCTTAAAGATCTAACATACTCTTTCTTTTGCTTATCTGTTGCAGCTCTAATTTTAGTTGCCACAATCTACTATTATTCTCAACCTGTGCCTGTAACAACATGGATCAGGGCATTGCTGTATCCTTCTTGGTTGTAGTATAAATTGTAATTGTCTTGAATAGGATTTCGTTAGGCCAAAAGCATGGTCGAACTCTTCCTTAGTGTGATGGTTTTTCAGATACTGTGCTGTAGCACCAACTGTCCTAGCTGGTCAGATTGATCCTGTTCTCTTTGAAGCCCTATATGTGAGTAGCATCTTCGAATTTTTCGTATGCACTTAACACTTAAGTTGGGGTTTGTCACAAGTCGTTTTTTCTTTTCTTGCATTTCTGTCATTGTCTTTGTAGGGATGCTGATTTGCAATTGCGTACACTTAAAATTTTCGGGCTTTTTAGACTTTTCTTTATGTCTTTTCCTCCGTCTGCTGAGTTCCATTGAGTTTTTCTGATGTGGACATTATCTGTTACAGGCATCTCAGCATGCAATCTTTCTCTTCGCAAGGATCCCACAAATTTGGAAGAACTTTTCAGTGAGTTAACTATAGAAGGCCCTATTGTGCTGTTATGTTGGATGTTATTATTAGTTGGCTCTTTTACAGTTTACTGACTTTTCTTCCAAAATTGTAAAGATTCCAAAAGTTCCCTTCTTCAATACTTCTAAAACAATAATGGTCCATTCTCTTCTCAAATCCAATAGTTCATGCCTTCTTTAAATGCTCACAAACAGACCAGTATATTTTGTTTGTGAACACGCAATAGAGTGTGTTTGAAACCAGAAATTTGGGTAGACTATCAATCCCCTGTTGTTGTTTTTGTTTAGTGGTAGTAAATCTGATACCATCCTTGAAGGCATACTTTTTTTGATTATCTCCTTGCAGTCATAGAGGCATGTGCGCATATATTGTCTCCTGCATGTGAATGTCAAATTTTGTACCATAAATCACCTGTTCACCTTTAACTGTCCAGGAAAAGAACATCTAAGGTTGATTCTAGTGAGAAACTATATAAGATAGGCTTCTGCTGTTGGATGTAAAAATATTTGACGATGATCTGATTGCTTTCTGGCATAGGCGATTCTAGTGAGAAACTATATAAGATAGGCTTCTGCTATTGTATGTAAAAATATTTGACGATGATCTGATTGCTTTCTGGCATAGGCAATAGTGAATTTCCATTTTACTCTGTTCGCTAGCCATGTCAGACACCAATTATCCATGAACTTCCAGTTGCTTTTAAGTTACATGTTTGTAGACTCATTATTCACGTTTTGGTGGACAATCATTCTCTTAACAGAACAAGAGTACTGGGGAGCTGAGCTTCTTAACATGTTTAATGAATTTTGCGGGTTCCATGGGTAAGTTTATACTTTTGGCCGAACTAGAGCTGTTAAGAATCTGATTTATGTATTTGCTGAAGTCATGAAACTTAATTGTTGTTATGCAGTGAGAGTTTTCACCAGCATGCAGGAAAAAGCGCCAAGCAGTGGTATCCTTGTTTCATATTCTTAGTTAATTCCTCCGAGTACTTTTTTGGATATAAGTTAAAAGTTTTTCAAATTGGATCCCAGTTTTCTTTGGCCGAAGAATGGTATTTTGGGAAGAGAAACTTTAAAAAAAAAATGTGTGTATATATATATATATAGGTATTGAAGTATTTCCAATGACTTATGGGGACAATGATAATTATGAATGTCAGCGATAAGATAATTTTTCATATGTCAAGAAAAAAAAAGGAACTTAATTTCCTTGCCCTTTGGTCTCACATTTTCCACTAATTATTATAGGGATTCTGATGGCTTATCGGACATTTCTTTAATCTCTTATTTCTCTCACTTGACGAACCTTTTTCATGCTGTTATTTTTCCATCCTCTAATAAGATTAAATCCTAGATAAAAAGGAATTGGTTTTCTGGTATATTTTGGCCTATAAAAAGAAGCTGAAGCCAAAAAATTACTATGTTATTCTATATACCCTGATGTTATGGTTCAAATGTTAATGCCATATTCATGATCGTATCGTTTTAGTTTTGAAGCCACGTCAGGTATACTACATAGTTTTCTGTCTTATTTATGCTGTTGATGCTAGTTTGCCTAATGTCTACCAATTGCTGTCCTTAATTCTGTTGAAGTTGTTTTGGGCTCTGTTTTGGGTATGTTAACCAACGGGATCATCCTGAGTCAGATAATTCTGTATCGGAAGCCTGAAGCGAAGGACGAGAAGAAAAAGAAGTAAAACAAGTAGGCCCGACATGTTTAGCTTTTCCTAGAGTAGAAAAGCCTTGACGGTGCTGCTAGCCACCAACTTTACAAGTTCGTATGTTCTATGGTGTTCATCAATTGAGCGTAGCTTAGTTCAAGGTTCAACTTTTATTCCAAGTGGAACAGGTTACAGTATTCATCAAGGCACAAATGAATGTTGCAACATGATCCGTTCACAGTCCTTAGTGTTTGTTCTTATTACAATATTTGTGATGTGTGGAATACACCTACAGATCAACATCTTTGAGTAAGTTATTTCCCGTCAATTTGAACGATTGCCTATGTATATGTCTTATATCTCATATTCTTTAGTGTCACAGATCAACATCTTTCAGAAATTGATTTATGAAAGATGAATCAGAAATTGATTTATGTAACTGTGGAATGTTTTCCATTAAACCAGTATGAGAGTTCAGTTTAGAACCTCGTGAAAGTGCTCGGGCCACATAAGGTGTGAGCACTAGAGAGAGGACTGGAAGGATGCACCTCTAGTTGCGCCGATTATGGCCTTTGCTGCATTCAGCTGCCCCACAATGGAGAATATCTCCCTCTTTTCCCCTTCCATCTTGTCTTTATGTTCCTATCCAACTTTCTTCCCGCGGGCTGTTGTTGGTCTCTCTGCTTTTCAGACAAGGTGCGTCTCAAAAGCCATTGCGCTTCATGCAATTGACGTTAAGGCTGTCATTCACCATGTCATTTACGGTCTTTTACGGCGATTCCTCATCTTAGTTGAATATTCCTAGTCTATCTACCCTGTGTGTTGCAACCATATGACTTCCGGTTCTAAGACGTTCTTCGAACCTTCATTTAGTCCCTAGTCCTGCCATTTGTTGATAGCTCTTATACGTCCTTGTCGAACGTGGCCCATTTTTCTTCGAGGTTATTTGCTGTACTTGACATACATCGTTCCGTTGTCATTAGATCTGCTTTTTGTTAGACAGCTTCTGAACTTATTTGTTAATAAATTTACTAAAAGAGGGTATGTAATATATAAGATCAACAGATGGATCTACTACTTGGTAGAAGCCATTAAAATTGGACACCTCTTGAAGCTTTTCTCTGCATGTTCTCTCCAAACGTCAGCCTCTGATCAATTAGTTCCTTTATAATTTCATCCAGTCAATGATACATGACTTGGGTAGGACTTGTACCTTTGTTCAATTATAGCATCCAGTGATCATCAGGGGTTCATTGATTTTGAAGCTTTCATTTTATTTCATGTCAAATGGGAAACAAGTCCTTGTTTCCAAGCTCAAAATTGGCTTTATCTTCATCATCTTTGAGTTTGAGAATGGAAATTAAAATGTTATAGATTTTCAATAGATTTTTCAACAGTTGGCCTTTTCCTCAATGCTAAAATGATCATGCTTGTCATGTCTTATATCTACTGAATTTTGACAGTATCAAATGACTCCATTTTTTTAATAAGTAAATAGATTTTTTTTATATAATAGATAAATTGTACATGATAATGACAAAAGGGGTATACCTTTAAATTAAGTTCACATAAAAGATCAAATCAAATAAAAATAGAATTATCTAACATTCAAGCACGTCAAATATATAAATTTTTAGCTATTTTAGGAATCTTTCTTATATTAAAGAATTTATCTCTAATTAGCCTCTTAATAGCTCAATTTTTTTTTTCTAAACTAGCAATGCATTTAAGAATTTTGTTGTTTCTTTCATTCTAGATAGCACAAACAAATGAAATAATAATAAAAAAAATTTAAAGATGCTTGCCTTGAAATTCTTCTCTTTCACATAGTGAAGTATCTAACTGAGTTTTGTATTCCATGATAGATAGGATTGACTACGTTAAGCATAATTTCTAAATGCCCCCAAAATGCAATAGAGTATGCACACCCTATGAAGATGTGGTCCTTAGATTCATATGATATGTACGTAAGCAACAACTCTTATTTGCAGATGCTCTTAAGAATTAAAGTCTATCTTTTGTTACTAACTAATCCTTTATAACTAGCTTTCTGAGCATATTTAATTAAGTACCTTCCATCGCTTGTAGCAATACACATAAGCCTATATTTTTTTTTTCATGGAAATTTCTTATTTGTAGGTAAGTTCCACTCTCAATTCCTAATTATCATTGTCACCTTTGTGTGCCTAAGTATTTGAGAGTTGAGAATGGCTTGCATTCTAATTTTGCTGGCTATAAGGCCTTTTGGCAACCAAAAATATCCCATAAAGACAAACTTTTCATTACCTATTTCCCATTTCATTATACCAACAACTATTGGTCTTTGATAACAATATGTTCTGTACATGCTTTTTTTGTGTTATCATGTTCCAATCCCTTGCTCTTTTAATGCCTAACCCCCATTTAGTTTTGTTAACACAACTTTTTCCAAGCAACTTTAGCCATATGCATATTTGTTTCTGGACTTGATTAAAGGAGTCTCCCTATTGCTTGATCCATTTGCTTTAAAATTTTGCTCAAAAGTATAAAAGAATGCCAAGAAAGAATTTTAAGATAGATGTAATCTTGCATTAAAGACATGATAGAATTTATAAGCTAAACTCTACTTGAATATAATAGAAACTTGTTAGTCCAATGTTTAATTTCAACTAATATCCTTTTCAAAGGGCAGGGGCCCTGGCTTAGTGGCATTCTCTAAGCCAAACCCTGATCGACAGTCCCACTAGTCATGGGTTTAAATCCCCATCCCTTCATCCCTAGGCATATAAGTTAAAAAAAAAAACTAATATCCTTTTCACAAGAAATTGACAATTATGAAGCTTTAGTTTTTTAGAAGATAAATGTATCCTTAAGTACTTAGTTAGGAGTGTCCCAATTTAATGGCCTAGGGATGAGATGAGATGAAATTTCGTACATCTATAGACAAATTGCACATAGAAGCACTACTTTTGTTAGATTAGGCTTGAGTCTTGACATTACTCGAAACTTGTGATGACTTGCTATTAAGGCTTGTATGTAGCCTTGATCCCCTTTAGTAAAGAGAATTAGGTCATTAGAAAAGCAAATGTATGTTATTCATTCTTTGAAACATCTCCAATGATGTTTGAAATCATTAATCTTAGTAGATTCCTTAAGGAATCCTAATAGTGCCTTCATAATACTCACGAAAAGATATAAGGGTAATAGATCACTTTGTTTAAGCCATTTACCTATAACAAGGTAGTTAACCAAATTCTCCATTAGTATTGATAGAGAGTCTAGCATCCTCACACACACCATTAACCAATTAACACAAATTATAAAAAAACTCATCATTTCCAATACCTTATGAAAAAACTCCTAATTTAGTAAATCATACACTTTTATAATATGAACTTTGAGAGAAAACTTAAAACTCTCTCTCATCTTATGATAGCCATGTATAAGCTCATATGCTAGAAGGGTATTATCTATTATCTTCATTCCTTTGAATGACTTCACTATCGCAAATCAAAATTTTCTAATTTATATTATTTTCTTTACATTAATATCTTTTTATAATTTAATACCTTAGTTATTCTTACTCCCCTAGAAACAACTTGTCTTTATCTAGTTTTCATCATACAAAAATACAAGTTCCTATTGTTTACTTACAAAATTTTCTTACTAATGGATTATTTCCTATTTGTATAATATCTTTAACAACTGTAAGATTTGACAATTTTCAATGGTTGATTCTTTATGTCTGATTTGCATGTGGTCAACTTTGAACATAACAAAAATAGATGTTCATTTGTACTCTAAACACATGTTTTGAAGTGCTATATCTTAAAACTCAAAACTTAACTGCACAATGTCAAAGCACTTCAAACTTAATTGTTGTGGTTTTTGGTATTCATTTTTAGTTATTGTATTATATGTATTTTTTTTTTCTTAATTTGAAGTTACAATATTTTTAATGTATTAATTGAGACAATTAATTTGCATATGTTTAGGGCCCTTGACTCTTAGACATGATTAGGCAAGACTTTGTTTACAATATATATTTAAATCAACACACAATTCTTTATTTGAATGTTCTCTATACTTTTGATGTTGTCACATATCTCTTGCATTAGTAGTAAATCCTATTAGATCATGTAAGATTTAGTGAACTTTAATTTTTTTTATATTTTATGTAAAGCATAAATATCATTGGCAATGAATAGAGTTGGTTAGAGTTGTACCATATGCATATTCAGCTAGCAAACCATGAGTGGCCAAGGTTTGAACAGGTATGAATGTTAAAAGGCACAAGTGTGGATATCTTGATCAATGTCATCTTTTACAAATTTGGTAAAGTCCATTCAAGGCTAAAAGTCATATTAAGGATGAAGAACACTACCAATACTCTATTTGGTTTGATGGTCATTAACTTTGTTGTTAATTTCCATGACCAAGATACCAACTCTTTAATTTGTTTAGCTTAAAGATGATGTATTGGACAACAAGAGAACAAATCAGAAATTAACCTTAATTAATAGGTCTTTAAACAGATCATGCTTAGCTCTAACTACCCTTTTGATCCTATTTCAAACAAAGGAAGCAATGAAGGAAAATGTTATCAATAAAAAGAGGATGAGACAAGCATAATAGTTACTCACATGAGACCATTATAAGGACAATGTGTCGTGTAATCTCAAAGATGGAGCTAATAAGCCTTGTTGACCATTGCCATTTATAGATGGGTTTGTAACATGATGTTATCAGCCAATGAAACTTTTCCCTCCCTCAAAATCAAGTTCTAGAACTTGTTTACCTAGATTCATTAGAGATTATATTTTTTTAATGGATATATGTTGGATAGAACTTTGAAAAGTGAAAACTTTCATTATGTTCATGTTGATTATGGAGTTTTGAGTGCATTGCTTGAATATAAAAATGGAAATAAGTTAAAGTCAAGTTGAATTTGTTAGGTATAAAGGCCAACCAAGAAAGAGGAAAGGGGGGTTGAATTGGTTATTCAGCACTCACACCCTTTTCTTCTTTCAACAGAATTAATCATTTGTGAGCTTGAGCTTCTCGAATTAGACTTAGTTGCTCATGGGCTTGAGCTTCTTAGATCAAACTTGTGTTAAGTTGTTAAGTCACTTTAACTAAGATCAGCTTCTTAGTTTAGGTTGGACTATTACAATTTTTCCTGTAATAATATTCCAACATCAAATTCTCTTTAATAAAAAAAATTTTGCAGCTAATATTTTCTCTCTTCCCCATTTTTTATTGCATAAGAAATATTCCTTTGGGACTTGAATAAGGTTGCAATATATTAGAATGTAGGAAACCGACTATTTTATAATATGATTGATTGATATTATAATTTGCACACCTTTTAATTCCTTTAACGCTATGCACATAAGCATATGAAAAACATATGTATACATTTAACAAAAAATTTTGTCATAGCAAAACATATGTTTTTCCAATAGAATCAAAAGTAAATCAAATTGTATAGTATTAACAATCTAGTGAAGGCCTAGATTATTTAATAAGTCTTTGTGATTGTAATGGACGATCAACTATGTTGAAAGATGAACAAAATTTCTTACTTCTACCAATTTTGAGCAAATAGAAAAAGATGGAAACTTAA
This sequence comes from Casuarina equisetifolia, assembly GCA_028551475.1. NCBI lineage: Eukaryota > Viridiplantae > Streptophyta > Magnoliopsida > Fagales > Casuarinaceae > Casuarina > Casuarina equisetifolia. Next base: position 21,457,950 of record CM052356.1, read on the forward strand.
CCTTTATTAGATAAAAAACTTTTTTTCTTCCTTGTTTTCCCCTTGGTTCCTTTTATTAGGGTTTCCCACCTAGAAAGGTGCATCAACCCTCCACCTCCTTGTCACAAAATGGAACCCTTTAAATAGTAAGCAAAAGGCTAGGCTTTGTCTCAACCTAAAATATTAGTCTAGATTAACTAATTAAATCTATGTTAGGATGACTTTCATACCATTTTATAAAGAGCTTGGGTTTTAATCTAAAAATATAGTTTGTTATGTAGAAAAACTATCTAATATAGGACAAATACCATAACTTGCTCATAGTAATTAAACTAGGCTTCCTAATTTCACTAGGTCCATGCAACATTAAGCCTACAATCCCTAGGAACTCCTCATGCAACATACAAAAGACAACTCTTTATTTGAATTACACAATAGTCTGATCCCAGAAATGCAAAAGACAATGGACTCCTAAATGGGCTTATGACATTCAAGCACCAGATATTACTTGTCTTCTTAAGAGATGCAATGCTTATGTCTAGTAAAAACATATTTGGTCCTACACTAGAAACAAATTAATAGGGGCACTCTTTGATGAAGATAAAGGATGGTTCCACTCCCCTTGTTATATGTGTGCCCCTTGCAATATCTCCAATTTCTTCTCTTATTGAACTAGAAACCAAGACAACATGAGTACATAACAGTGGTGGTAGGTTTTGATTCCCTTTCTCTTTGTGTATATGATGATGGAAAGTGGGCTTCCCATACTAAAAATCTCCTACAACACACACTTCAAAGCCTATGTTCATGTTTGGGTTCTTCCAACTCTTCAAAGTGGGTGTATGCTATTTTTTGGAGGATACTACCCTAAAATTATCCTCCACCTGACTAAGAATGGACCTTAAATGTGTTAGTTACTAATTTGGTTAGAGAAGTTCATTTTCCATGCTCATGCACTTTTAATGTCTCTAGACCGCATAGCTTTTTTGTAGGTGGGAATATGAAGAGATTACTCCTCATTGTTCCAAAGGAAACAAAAGAAATTGGTAAGAAGTAAAGACCATCAAATTCCATGTGCTAGTTCTTGTTGCATAGTGCCTTTTGGTTTCAAGATTCTGGTGTGGGAAGATGGGTTATGTGATTTCTATGAATGTGAAAGAATTAAGAATGGTTACATCAAGGGGAGGTTTGGAATTGATTTCTTCTGCAAAATGACTCATGAAGTGAACAATTTTGGAAAAGGGTGCGACATCTTTATTAATTGGCCAAAAAACTATTAAAAGTGATGGAATGTTGTCAAAGCAAAAAAAAATATGTTTTATGGTTTCTATTTGTAAATTGGTGGGGAAAGTTGTAGCATATAGTTGTCATAAATGAGTGTTTAAAGATTTGTTGATAGATGGAGATCCTAACTTCATCAATGCGTTGAATATTGCCATTGAGCCTATAAGACAATTGATATATTTTCCTATTTTAGTATATGTTCATAGGTAAATTCTATTACCTTTAAACCTAACTTTCTCTTGATATCCTCCTCTCGATAGCAACCAAGAGCATAGGAGTCTTAGTTCAACTTAGGCATTTAAGTAGGTACCATGACAAAGTTGAATATAGAATAAAAGGATTTTAGGGAAGCCCATTTATGTGCATTTAATTTTTAATGGACAATTGCCATTGTTTTTGTTAAATAAGACATAGTTCAATTAGGATCATTCAATAAGGTATCTAATCCGGCCATTTCTCACTTTTGTTTCTCCTACATTTATGTCAATTAGCTAATAAGCTCTTTAGATTAAGGAAGATGTCAATATGATGATCAATATATAGAGAAAGTTCAGTAACCTTAAAAAAAAAATTGACATCTTTGCTATTCAAATACTGTACCTTTTTATCTAATGCCCTTATGTCCTCTAACAAAATGTGTAGATGATAGAAAGCCATGTAATATCTTTCTCACTATATAATAAGCAACCATTAATCAAAGAATTCTCTTGGAAAGACCATTGACTTAGGCCCAAACACTTCACAAAATGGCTCTTTAGGACCACCATTTTGGTTAGTTCAACCTCTTTTGCCCATTATGTCTTGTGTCCTTGGCGCTCTCCTAGCAAAGGTACTTGTTGTTGTTCCATTTTATAATGCCATATGAGCTCCTAAATTTGTTCAATAGAGTTATCAATTCCATGAATTACAAGGTCCTTGTTGATAATGGTGAAGTTCAAACTACCAACATGAAACTTGAGTCTTTGTGTCAAAAAGATTTTTCTGCTTCTCAAGAACAAGAGGCCATTTCCATTAACCATAATTAAGAGCTAGGAAATGGGGTTTAGGTTGCATTGGTCTTTAAACCTCCAAAAGAGGGAAAAGTTGCCACAAATCTTAATCAATTAGGATAATTAAGTTGCATTTACAATCATGAAAAGATGGTTTTGATGTTGTCTAACCTTTGTTAGTTGGTTGGCAACTTACTTATTATCCTTTAATTTTGCACCACTCTACCTTTTTGTCCACAAAGCCTTAGTTAGTGTGATCAATGTTGCATCATCTCATATTATTATATATTTTGTTCACATCTATGTTATTGCAAAAGAACCGACAAAATGCATAAAAATCAAAAAAGTGTTACAATGAAATTACATATGACTATTATCCAAACATAATGAACATTGATGTAATTGTATGGGGTAGTCCTTAATCCTTACTTTTCTAGTCCACATTTTCCAAGCCCATCAACAATGCCATGACCTTGGTTGATGGATTAGTAGGGTGGCAATGGGCATGGTGGGGTTTGGCTCCCTTGGTTTGTCCCTTTGGCGAGTTATGCTCCACCAAAAAGGCTAATCCTTAATCACAAATAAGAGAGGAAAAGAGGAAGATATAATTAAGTAATGATGAAGTTATAGTACATGCATTTATATCTAGCCTCCCTACATAGGGGTGGTCCTAAACATCCTCCTAAACCCTTCAATTCCATTTTCGAGTAGTAAAAGCATGACTTTTTTAAGGAGACATTAGTTAGTTTTAGTCAAAACTCAATCACAAGCTCATTTCTCATGTCTTTTTTCTTTTCTATTTTCTTGATTTGGCAAACCACTTGCCTTATCATTGTTTGCAGAAGGAGTGCACTTAAGTTGAAACAACTTTTAATTGGACCAGATGTTTGCAATTCACACTATAATGGTTGTTATGTGTGCGAAAAACTATTAGCCCTAAAGATTCTAATATTATTTGTATCCTTAGGAATAATATAATTGAACCCCCTTGGTTAGAAGGACAATTGTTAGAAACTTATTATTGAGTAAATTTTCTAATATATAATTAGTATGGGATTAAGTAATATTTATTGGTTAAACTTGAGTTTTTACTAAAGTTTATTAAAAGAAGCTCAAAGTGACTAAAAATATGATCTTATTTACTTGAAAAAGCACCTAAACTCTTTACAATTGTACCAACCAAACTACTCCAAAGTAGTTTAGTATTTTTTGAAAGAGAAAAAGATAACACATGTTTCCATTTCTGTGATAATTTTTTTTTAATAATGTGTAATCCCTAAATAAAAATAAGGCATGCATTTAATGCACCATCATTGTCATTGACCTCAATGGAGCACTGAGATTTCTTGTAACAAAGACTTACTAGAGGATGACTTGGACATATGATTCTCCTCTAGCAAATGTGATAGAGTACCCAAGATGTCAATATATAACTAGATTCACTTAGAAGGTATTTAAGTGCTTGGATGGTGAAAGGCACTAACTATTCCAATAATACATAGATCCACATACTATTTTGTAAATCCCTTTAAACCTTTCTTATTAGGAGGAATAGTTTACACCATTTTTAATATACCATATGTAATTAACATAGGTTACAAGTTTCTTGCTAATGAGCTATACATCTCATTGTAAATCATTATAGGTGACAAGTTTTCTTACTGATAAGCTATACATCTCATTGTAAATGATTATAGATTACAAGTTTTTTTTTTTGTTTAAGAATTATACATCTCATTGTTAATCACCATGGCTTACAAGTTTTGTACATTAGGATGATATCTCTTAAACTTAAGTTTTAATATTATTTATAAAATTTATTTGTTCCTTAAATCAACTTACAAAAGGGAAATGTATATTTTATTTTAAAGAGAATTATTAGGTGAAATTCGGATAATTTGAGCTAACATGAATTATTTTTAGTGAATCCCTTCATACTCTAACATAGATTGCGAGTTTGGGTTAAAAAGTAATGTGTCCCCTCTCAATCACTATAGATTGCATGCTTTACGTTTTAGAGTTATTATCTCCTAAATATATACTATGATATAATACTAAACATATTTTTCACTTTGAAAGAAATTTTTGAAAAAAAATTAAATAATAGGATACAAACACAAACATCTCAGGTCACCTACTGAGATGCATCCAACACCACCCTTAATATCACATTCCGTAAGGATCTATAACCACTAGGACTCCCTGTGAAAGTAAATAGGTCTAAATGTATTGGTATGCATGGTGGTGGTTCACGTGATACAAACTTTACAAGAGCAATCATCACAAAGTTGAACTCCCCAGGTTTTAGAAGTAAATCTTCACACCAACACGTTAAGGAAAACTCGGGAAGTGCAGGTAGGCCACAAAAGACAATAAAAAAGTGTGAAGCTCTATTGAATAGCAAGCATGCTTGAATTTAAAGTTTGTGTGTATCTCTTAACTTAAGCAATCATTGCCTTTATGTTGTTAAAGGCTATATAAAGCCATGTACTCAACAATCTTATATGGTGAAAACAACTATAGATTTTTTTGTGTGTTCCCTTTATTCACTAGTTTTTATTTTTCTTCATGATATCAAAGCCAAGTTTGAGCCTTAAGCTTTCCTCCTATGCTTGCCAATGCTACTTTGATCATTCCTTTAACTCCTTCCCTAATTCTTACACAACTTATCTTTCTCTAATGGCCGCAATACCTGCCTACCTATTCCTAACCATTATCAATGTGAGTAATTCCGTTACTTTCAAGTTAATCATAGGCAACTATTTGCCATGGGTCATGTAGATCTAGTCACTTGTTAAAATGCAAAAACTCTATGGGTTTCTGACTGGTGACATGGTTAAACCTATTGTTACCATTACCACTAACGAGAAAGAAGTACAGAATCCTACTCATGATGAATGACCGCAAAGTGATGCCTTGGTCCATTCTTGGATTCTTAGCACCCTTTTAAAAGAATCCTTGAGGCATGTTTTTGAGTTAAAAACATTTGCCTAGGTATCGAATGTCTTCACCAACCAATTTGCTAAAAAAAATTTGAGTTCCGTGAATTTGATCTACCTAGCCAACTCCATCACCTCCAAAAAGAAGCCAAACCACTCTCTATTTATCTCATTAAGTTTCAAATGTATGTCAACTAGGTGAATTGCCATAGGCAAACCTTTCAGTGACTCGGTCAAAACTCTTAGGCTTCTTAAAGGCATTTGCTGAAAGTATGAACCATTATGCATTTCCATGATTTGTCTTCCCATCCCGCAATATAATAAAGTTATGTTTCAACTAGAAGCTTTCAAAACTCATCTCCCATGTTATTCTCTTGGTTCTGCCAATTAGTTAAGAAAATTGCTGTTTGAAAAGACTCTACCCAAAAATGATGAGATATCCCTACTTGTAGGAGCATTATTCAGCCTAACTTAGTTATATGATGGTGCTTGCATTTTGCAAGCTTGTTTTGCTTTGGTTTGTGTGGCAAGAATTGGTGAATAATACCATGTGTTTTCAAGAAAGTTGTAAGCTCATTCTCACATATTCTCCACCATTTTTGGGTTGTAAAACCTTTAGAGGCTAATCAAATTATTTTTCTACCATACTCTTAAAACTTAGTGAAGATATGAAAAAGTTCAAATTTTTGTTTCATGAGATGATAGAACTAAACAAATCATGTACAATCATCTATAAAAATAACATAGTATTCATATCCTTGAACATAACATATAAAAGCTAGCCCTCATATATCACTATGAACCTTTCCTAAGGGTACTGAGACATATTGGACAGTTCTAGTAAAAGGAAGATGGTGGCTTTTGCTAGCTATATAGGTTTTACAAATGGGGTCAATCTCTCTTTGGAGAGAGATGAGATTATTCTTGGATAAAAGCTACAAAATATAGTGATTTGAGTGGCCTAAGCAATGAAGCCACGTTTTATTGTCTATGTCTCGGTGTTGAGAGATGTGATAGGTTGCATTTGGTTGGCTTGACAACATGTAAAGGTCTCCTCTCCTAATGCCTTTCAAGAGGATGGCTCGGGTTCTCAAGTCCTTGACAACAAAATGTGTTTTTTTAAACGCTATGGTGCAAGGATAGGCATCAATAAGTTGAGCAATAGAAAGAAGGTTATACTTTATGTCTAGCATTTCAAGAATAGATTTAACAAGTATTAGCCCGTAATGGAAAGAAGTTTGCCTAATGTCTACTTTTTGTCCATACCTACTAGGATGCTATTAGGGCCAAGATAAGGAGTTGAAGTAGTGAGTTTACCTCCTCCATTAATTACATGTGCTGTGACAACATTGTCCACAACCCAACCAGTGTCTATAGGATCATCCACTTGAAGTGTAACAAGAGCTTGAGATAGATCATCAGCCTGGTATAAGTGGTTGAACTTGTACCAGCACTAAAGACTAGAGTGTCCTTGATTGGAACAAACTTGGTAGAAAGTAAGAGCACATCCTCCATTTGTGTTGGTTTGGTTAACATAAGGCTAATTAGTAGCCGCCCTTAGGGGGCTTTGTGTAGGCAATTTTCGGGAACCAGGTGGTCCTTGTCCACATCCATTTTGGGTAGAGGGGTTGAGACCATGCCCTTGAGAGGTGAAATGAAAGATGCCACATCCACAACTACTAGTGCGCCCCCTGACGGTGGTTCTTTGAATAGTGAATGCAAGATTCTCATTTGCAGGACCAAACTCATTGAAGTGGACTAACACTTCATAATGGAGAAAGTGGCTCAAGGATCATTGATTATGGCAAATGTGCCTTCTTCCCATCAGATGGCCGATCTATTTACAAAACCATTACCGAAAGTCCCGTTCCTCTTTTTTCATTCCAACCTTGGCATGACCATGCCACGGTTGCGGAAGACTAAAAAAGTAAACAGGTTTGAATGTACTAGTATGCATGGCAATGGTTCATGTGATGCAAACTCTACAAGAGCACTAGGTCCTAGAAGCAAATCTTCACACCAACGAGTTAAGGAAAGCTTGGAAAGTGTAACTAGGCCATAGAAGACAGCAAAGAAGCGTGAAGCTCAACTAAATAGCAAGCACGCTTGACTTTAAAGTTTGAGTGTATCTCGTTGTTGTTGCCTTTATGTTATTAAAGGCTATATAAAGCCATAAACTCATCAGTCTTATATGGTGAAAACAATTCTAACTCTTCTAGGTGTTCTCTTTATTCAGTAGTTCCTGTTTTTCTTCACTCCCAACATCAGTTAGACATCCAATTGTCCGCCATAACATCTCTAGATAGGTCCATAACTATGGCCCTTGACCTCTGGGCCAACTCTCCTATTTGCGTCATTGTGCCTCATCCTCCTCTCTTGTGATTCCCACTGGATTGCAAAGCCTTTATGGACCTAATGAATGTGTTTATCTGATGGGATTATTGTTCTATTTCAACTTTATTGAGCCTACCTATATATTAATACGTAAATAGAATTTGCCAATAAAACTAGCTGGCCCCATAATTGGGTATCTCTCTTTGCTTATTCGGATGGCCAAGATTGTTCTTTTTTTGGTCTCTCCACCTTTTGAGCAAAGGGTCCGAATTATGCAATAGCAAAAGCGTGCTTTCTATTCATTTCAACGGTATTCCTAAGTGTTCAAGGTAGCTCTTTCCTGTCATCCTACTATTATCGGTACAAGAGGCTAACTCTTAGTCAGAATCATTTGGTATATATCCAAGTTGGACTTAAATTTGAGTGGCTTTAATCATGCCCCCGTCTCTGTGGAGCCGAGTCTAATTAAATAGTCACGGCTACTGCAGTGTACCACTAGTCATCAGCATATGACATAACAGGTGGCGCTGGAATGTAAAAGCAATTCATTGAAATCACAGCTCAATGACAACTGCATTTACAGAGGACAAGGGAAACCGATAACAATATTTCTGTTGGCTGTCCAAATGAAGCAGAGTGAAGTAGAATACTATATACATAATAAGCATCTAAATAACCTTTTAATAGAACAATCCATCCACTAGTATCTCAATGATGGAACATGTGTGTACCAGATGGTATAAGCTTGAGGAGAATATCAACAGAGCTGAGGTGATTCTTTCATCCTCCCCAAGCTTTGCCATAGCCCCAGGTTCAATATTTGCTTAAACACTGCTGCTCTTGCCACCACTTCCGACGGCCCAGTGAGGCTTGGCAGGAGTGCGCCTCAGTGCCTTCACTCCCAATGGGTTGTTCTTGCTCTGTTGCAACCAGGAATATATGTAAGCGAAAATGAGTTTCAAATACTAAAAGAACATCTATATCAAATACAGTAGTGGCTCCTTACCGTCAAGCAGGTTCCTGCATTAATGTTACAGACGGGATAGTCATGGGGGCAGCAACTGTAATGGTCATCACAGCAGGTGGCACCCTCAAGTGGACAGCATCCCCATGCAAAACAGTAGTTTGAATACTCATAGACGCAGCAGCAAGTGTTACTCTCAGGACAGGAAAAATAGCTGTCGCAGACGGTTGGGGGCTGGATCGGAGATGGTGGAGAGGGGCCAGGGTTGGGGGGATTCTGGCCTTTCTTGATAGGGTAAGAGGCCTCCATGGCTATACCGCATTTGCCCTTGGCAGTGCCAACCAGATTGCGCTCCATCCTAATATACCCTGCCTCTCCCCAGCTAGCACCCCATGAGTTCCTCACAATCCAATAATCAAGACCATTTTCTGTGCCGTACCCAACAGCCGTAACTCCATGGTCCAGCGCTGTCCCACATTTGCCCGTAAATACACCCTGAACAAATGGGAGAACCAAAATATATGAGTTTTAGATATTCCTTTTAGGCAAAATTAGAAGCTATCAATCATGTTAAAGCATCAAAAGCAAAATTGAGAAAATCGACACAACGGATCCAAGGCACTTCACAAACAAATTCACCTGAAGGGATGTTTAGCGTCTGCGGAGTCCTGCTACTCGTTTCTGTGTAACTTGACTCTTCGTGGGTGTTTTAATGTCTTAAGCCTTCTAATGGTTTTTATATAACGCAATTCTTAGAAAAATTGCCAAGTATCGTGGGCCTCCCTTGTCGTGTTATTACAGGAAAAACTATTGATTCAAATGCAAGTGAATCATAACAAAAAGATACATTTGAAGTCAAGCTGTAACATAGGAAGAGACCAATTCTTCTCATGGAAACTTCTTTTGTCGACAGAGCAAATTATCTCCTTTTGAACCATAACAGGAAGTATAATTCTTGCTATTTAAAAGATAAAATCTTACCGATACATATAACTGAAATTCCCTGCCGCCTCCTTCAATGGCTACGCTTACTGGCTGATTAGCAACTGCTTTTGCCAATGCTTTCTCACTGTTAACGGGAACATCTTCATAAGAATCAATTGAAACAACCTTGGCATTTTTCTGCATATAACGAGGGTGAAAATAAAGAATCAGAAGAACTTCCTTTCACCTTTAAAGTTCTTACTTTGTTTTTCCCCTAAAAAATGGCTACTAACCCGGTAAGAGTCACATCTGCCATCAACAGCTTTGTAAGGATAATCATCTTCAGTGTCAATTCCACCATTATTGATGATGAATTCAAAACCGTAGTCCATTAGACCTCCATTGCATCCTTCATTATACGTCGTATCACAGTCCACGAGCTCCTGCTCTGACAGTGAGATCAAATCTCCTGTCACTATCTTGTTTATCCCTTCCACAGCAGAAACAGTCGAGAATGCCCAGCAACTCCCTTCATTTTCATATCAAATATCAGTACAAAATCATGCCACAGTTCGTGAAAAGCAAAATAAGTGTTGAACACAGGATTAGACAGAAAATAATTGATACAAGAAAATCTTTAGGCCTGAGTAGATATCACAGAAGGATTCCCCGAAAAAATCTCAGTCGAAGTTGAGAACCCAATAACACAAGTTCGTTTTCTGTCGACCCGATGAAAAATAAAACCTGCTTATAAGAAATTAGTCTCTGTTTTACTCTTTTTCTAAAAGTTAAACGATCATTACCACTCTGGCATACCAGTAGCACATAAGAAAGATGCTATTGAATAGTACGAAAATTGGAAAACTCTCAACAGACTTAAGACATTTGTAAATTTGGGTAAAAACAAAAATTTGTACTAAGAAAATTCTTATCTGTTTCTGTCTGATAAGTTGCTCCATTCGTAATGGTTCACACATAAACTCTAAACTCCGAAATAGCAGGAAACTTGATGGGAGATCTCTCAACTATTATGTGTTAAAGGTAAGAAAAACAGGCTGATGCATGTAATATGACATCCAAAAGAAAACGTCCGATGAGAAAATTTTGGACTAGAAAAATGCGGCCTATGATTGGGTCCATGTACGATCTAATATCTAAAGCGAAAACTTCCAAATACTACTATTCATCCCTTAAAATGGTCAGAGTTTTTGGTCAGTTGGAGAAACTTCACATTTACACAGCCGGCCATCAAAACTGCTTTCTCCTGTGAGCAGGTTAAGTCGGCTGAGTTGTTAGAACTATCAGGAGACGGACATAAAAATATCTACTCCCAACATGATTCGTAAATGAAAAGTGTATTGAAGCCGAACAGAAAACGACAGCGTGGGTCCAAACCATGTTCCATCCAAAGAAGAATCCTTGGCCACGACACACAATAAAGATTCTCCTCCTGTATTTCATTATAGAAGGGAAAAAAAAAATAGAGTTTTCTAGCTATCAACACCTGCAAAACTGGGACTCAACTTCCGGCCGGTGACCGTCGTACTAGAAGCTGAAAACCAATTTACAAATACCAGAACAAGCATGCCCAATCTTTCCAGAAATCAGTCTTGTTTCTACGCTATTACTATTTTATTAATTTACGGCAAAAGTTTGGTAGCACTCCGGTAAGGATATAAACAAACGGCGAGTAATTTGGTATCTAAACCAACAACTTTTTTAGAATTCGTAGCCTTTCATCAAACTTGAGGCTCCCGAAAAGTCAAAACTACCAGTGAATTGCACAAACAGTAACAAAAATTAATTAAGGAAAAATAAAAATAAAAATTACTTTTAAGGAAAAATAAATAAATAAATAAATAAATAAATAAGAGAAATGCTATGCAGATGAAACTCACCACAACTCCCTTGGTCTTTGACGTCGACAACCGCACCTTCCTTCCTCCAATCAACGGAATCAGGCAAACTGTCGCCGACGCGGGGCTCATAGCGGTCGCTCGTACGCTTGGAAACTCTCTTCTTCAAATTGGGTTTGGTCCCAAGGTACGTACTCCTGTACTCCTCGTTGGTAAGATCGGCGAACCGGTTCAACCCGAGGTTGAACGTCCGGTTTCCGGCGCTGTTCTGCTCATCGATGAAACGTAGGTTGTCTTTGAAAATCTCGAACCTCCTCTCCTTCTCTCCTAGGCCGTTGTAGGCCTTCCCGTGCTTCGAAAGCCACGCCTCGTAGATCGCCATCACCTCGTCGTCGGTCCTCCAGGCCGATTTGTCGCCATGGGTCTGATCGTACGATACGATCGACATGTCCAACGCGTACGAGACCGTGAAAATCATGAACAGGAAGAACGCCATGGTTGGAGTTGATCTAAACGAACCCATAGTTTTTTCCTAAGACGGAGATTCTGTGAGAGTGTGCGAAAAGGTGGAGAGGCAATGTTGGTCTTATCGAGGACTCAAATGGCCATATTTTTTAATATTGGATATAAATTAGGATAGGGAAAAAATTTGAAACGAAAAGTTGAGAGCCACGTGGACGTGTTTTGATTGGTCCATACTCCCTCATCTCATGGACGATGATTTAATTTTAGAAATTGGCAAATTTCTCCGTTTTGTTTTATGTAAAACGTGCTCCCAACAAATCCACAGTACGTGACAAGAGGGAGGATCGATGCGGCAGAGAGAAAGAGACTCATACACGGAAGTCGAAGTTGCCGGGAATTTTCCATTGGAGGGCTCACGCGCCAGTAAACACTTTTGACTTCTTAACGCGCGTCGGGTGAGCGCGTGATTAAGTGCGTGGAGACTGAGAGGATAGGAGACTATTGATCACCCTTATGCGAACCGGAGATGGCCACGTAGCTGACCTGTTTTGGGTGCCTTCGGTGAGTGGCGGACCGTGACCGTGACCGTGACCGTGACCGTGACCGTGACCGTGGCCGCTCTTTTGTCGTACTGTGGGACCTACTCCAAACTGAGAGAGACTTTCGCCTTAACAGCGGTTGTTTTAGCTCACTTGGACACCTCCCTTTCATTTTCTTTCTAGCCCCTGATGTTTCTTATTAGTTCTTTCTAGCCTTTTCTTCTTTTATCTTCACTTTTGCATTTCCGACCCCTGCTGGGAACCTCGCGTCAATATTTTCCATGTAAGGGATGTTAATCAAATTGTTAAACTGACCAAAAAGTAATTATTAAGAGTTCAGAGAGGGAGTAGCAATAAAGTAAGTGGTAAAGATCTGGAGAAGGATATCTGGGCAAGATATTAGTTTAATAGTCAAAGCATGTTGCCTTGTTGCACTCCCACTTGCTAAAAATGCGCTAAACAAATTTTAAAAAAACACAAGTTGTTGATGGGAGCCGCATGATTAAAAGACAGCCGTGGAAAATAAAGAAGAAAAGGACAAAATATTTAATTGCCGATTCCACACTGTCTGTTCTTTACTCCAGCAAATGCTTCCCACCAGAATCTTTCCGACCAATTCACCCACGACACGAATGCCATAATAATATATCTTGTTTGCCATTTCGCTATTATGATGAGAAACTTATGGCCCACTCTGCACAGATGGTAATACTTGGCTGTTCAGCCAAAGCACCAACAAGGACCTGAACAGAATTGCAGATTTGGTTTTTGGGTGGTTTAATAATGCAAGATTTTTCTTGCTTACTTGATTCTATTAATTGACGTGATAACTGAAAAAAAAAAAAAGAACAAAGTGAGATCTGTTAGCTGAAATGAAGTAACTGGTGCTGTGAACCCATTAACCCTACTGATAACATAGTCGTTTTACTATGAGTAGTAGTAAAAGCAAATTGATAAAAGAAGGAAAACACTGGGAAAAACAGAAAGGGAGAGGAGGAAGAATGGACATGCATGTCACTGTGACGTGCCTGGGGGATGAGAAAGGCAAGAAAGGAGAGAATTTGTGTTGTATTTGGCTTGTTTGATTTGACACAAAAGACGTGAACGGAAATTGTGCATAAGAAAGGGACACAAAGTCACATGTAATTGTTGATTTTTTGTTTCATCCTTACGCAAAATGTTAGGATTTTTATGTCTCCCCTTGTCTCTATGATCAAGCTGATAAGAGCATACCAACTTTGAGACGGCCGCAGTACAATTCGTCTTGGACCTGTAATTGATAAGAACTCAAAATCTTGTTAGTCGGTTCGTATAAAGTCATGTATGACGTATTTCGTTAGGTATTGTACAATGACTTCCTTTGTTCCGGGGTATGAGAGAAACGCCAGATATTTTATGTGGAGAAAAGGACTTCTAACGTGGAGGGTTTGGCAACACGTATCTCTAATCCTATCTTTCGCCAGATTCTTGCTTCTTTCGACAAGGAAAGTTGAATCTTACCTCTAATTAGTGAGAAAATTATAAATCGTTTTAATTTTTTTCTTTTAAGTCTTCATTATTTGTCCACCCAGATGGCTACCTATGCATTATATAAGACGCAGGTAAAAACAACAAAGTATTCGAGGCAGATGTTCCCAAAGATGCATTGAGATGATTCTGTAGCCTATTGTCAAAAAAGAGAGCTGCGAGCAAGCCGACTTGAATCCGTGAAAAAAAGGTATTATTGAGGCCCCCATGTGAGGCCACTGACGCAGCCGTCATGATGATAAACTAGAATCTTCGACATCCACAGTGATCGCATGTATGTGGACCGCTGATTTCACCCTCTCCCCACAATAATACACAAGATTCTAATGTCTTTATTTCAAGGCCTCACTGTCATCTGTGCTGTATAAATCGACTGTGGATAATGGGAGCCACCTAGATGACCATATTGAAAAATATTGTTTTCCATTTCAAGAATGGAATTGAGGGATCTGGTTCAGAGAGCGCGATCCGCTTGCATTTGACAGTGAATGAACTAAATAACCAGCAATCCAGGAGATGGCAGGCAACTGTGGGCTTCGGTGTTCAAAACTCAAGATAATGTCGTTTTGCCTTTATGATATACTGGAAGACTTTTATAGGCGTAATGGGCTCTATTGCAACACACTTGAAATGACCTTGTTTTGGTAGGCTTAAACAGTGGAAAAATGACTGTAATCGGCCGGTTGGTTGGTGAAAAACAGAAGTAGAAGTTGAAAACGTAAGAATGAGCCCTCAAATTTATAAGTGATAAGATTTTTTTACTTAATATCTTAAAGTTTTGAAATAAAGCCTTACGTCTTTACACTCTAATGTGGTATTAGAGTTAGGAATGGGCATTTGCTTTATAATTTCCTATGTCTCAAAGTTAGACTTTAGTCCTCAGCATGTAAGTGATGAAAAGTAATAAAGATGTGTATTGTCTTATATTAAAAGTGTAAGAATGAATCTTTAAATTTATGAGTGATGATATTTCTTTATCTAATATTTTAAAGTTTTGAGATTGATTCTCACACTCTAATATATTATGCCTAAACCTTTTTGTTTTGTTTTGTTTTTTGTTTTTTTTCCTTCTTTCTTCTTAGTCTTTGATTTAGTTGTTGAACACAAAATCCCCTCAATCCTAATCTACTTGCGCTGAAAGAGACCTGACCTATTTTCACGGAGCAAGTAGGCGGATTCAGGAACACTCGATTGAGGCTGGACATCCTGAGCTCAATCTCAACGCATCCATGGGTTTGGCAGGAAAAGGATTTGTAGGGTCACACGTTTCTTGCGACCAAGATGAAAAATTGGTAAAAAAAAAAAAATGAAAACCTATCCGATATAAGATATGCTCTTCTTTGCTTGGATAAAGGCTGTTCTCCGCCACTATTTGAGGTTGATATGTGATGTAGAAGGGTAGGAATCCATTGCATCTTATCAAGTTATTAAAAAAAACCATAAAAGAGAAGATATTCTTTTACTGAATTTTCAATACTTCCTCCCTATACACCAGTCCTACTTCATTAACTCGCTCATGTGTCTTCCAACCTACTATATCCGTGAAAGTTGAAAGCATCATTATTGCAACGAGTGTTATATGCTCGTGAGGGCATCATTACCAAATCTATAGCTGAAGAGACCTGAATATACAAGTCTAGAACTGGCCTTGGAGTTCTACGAAATTAGATTAACAGCTTTCCGCTAGTACCGAAGCATGCCTCACTCGTTTTGCTTCATGACCTATGATCAATTATCATCAGAACGTGTTGCACCACTAGTCAAAAATAAAGAGCGCAGCAACAAAACGTCTCCGCAGTAGATGGCCACAAGGACAATTTTTGGTTATTCGAGTTCTACCAATATACAATATATAAGTCTGAGAAATAAAGAAACAATGAAAGAGAGAAATAACATTAATAGGATTGAAACAAAGATATTTTAAAGAACACAGGAGCTAGAAGTGAATACAATATATAAAGTTCTTATTCTTCGTATTAGTTATTCATAAAGTTTTTTAGGAAAAAATTTCATCGTATGATTTGTTTATAAATGATTTAAAAGATGAGGTGAAAAACGAAGAAGAAAGAGATGGGACTCTACAAAATACAAGAAGAGGTTTGACAGAGCATAATAGGTCATAAAGAGACTTGAAATCAATCAACTACCATTTGGGCCGATCCTGTGTAATTGGACATGAGTTTAAGTACTAGGTTATGTGTTTTAACTTAGATAATTGTCCTTTATTTTTCATGATAGGAAATCCACAGTTATCTTGAAAGGTCTCGTAGAATAGAAGACTTTAGATAGGCCACATGGGCCACATGGGCCATGTTGATAACCACATGGGCTAGCCCCAGCTAGTAAGATATTGGTTTTTAAGTATCAGCCTGGTATTATATTTATTTTTGCCTTGGATAATTGGCCTTCTACCTTATAGATCCTTACAAATTCACTAGTATCTTGAAATCAATCAATAAATCTTGTTAAAGTTAGTCACACGCACAACGCATAATTCAGCCACATAGATGTATCTCTAAGATTGAGAAGAAGACGACATCTGAGGATCTATAACGGGAACACTAAAGATTTGGAAAAAAGCCTCTTTACTTGCTTAACCAAAGAATAACCTAATTACAACATACATATCGACCGAACACGGTTGGTCAAACCCATATGGGCGAAGCCCAATGAACAAATAATGAATAGCCTAACAACTAAAAATAGGCCCAAAGGAATAAAAGCAATGATAAGCTAATAAAACATAATAAAAATAATAAACATATCTTAACAACCCCCCTCAAGCTGGTGATTTGTACAAATCAAATACACCAAGCTTGCCAAGAAGATAATTGTGCAATTGACTAGATAAAGCTTTAGTCAACAAATCTGTAGGTTGTTCATGAGTTCGAATACTACGTGTCTGGATCAATCCTCCCTGTTGCTTCTCTCGAATGAAATGACAATCTATCTCAATATGATTAGTCCGCTCATGAAAGATAGGATTGTTCGCAATGTGAACATCGGCCTTATTGTCACAATACAAGGATATGGGTCGGGGTACAATGACCCATAAATCACCAAGTAAACCATGTAGCCAAACAATCTCACAAACGGCAGTTGCCATGGCACGATACTCAGCTTCAATGGAAGATTTGGAGACAGTTGCTTGTTTCTTGGTTTTCCAAGAAATCAGGGAGCCTCCTAACTTGACACAAAATCCAGTGAAGGAACGTTTAGACATAGGACATACGGCCCAATCAGAATCACCAAAACCACTTATCTGAAAGTCCTTCTTAGAGAACAGGAAGATTCCTAAGCCTAGGGTACCTTTTAGATACTTAACGACTTTAAGGGCCATCTCCATGTGAGAAGTCTTGGGAGAGTGCATAAATTGACTAAGTATCTGAACAAGATAGTTAATATCTGGGCGAGTATGGGTGAGGTAAATCAACCGACCAAGAAGGCGCTGATAAGGGCCCAGATCCACCAATAGAGGGTCATCAATTAGAACAAGGGCAGCAGCATCATAGTTCAAAGAAGTGATTTTCAGATTCTGATCCATGAGAATCTTACAGGGGCGAGCTCTAGAAAGCCCAGCCTCAGATATGAGTTCCAACGCATACTTGCATTGGCTAAGACAAATACCAACTTTGGATCGAGCTATCTCAATTCCAAGGAAGAACTTAGCTTGACTAAAATCCTTCATATGAAAACGAGAACACAGATGAGATTTTACCTGGGCTATAGTGTCCTTACTGTTACCGGTGATGAGCATGTCATCAACATAGATGAGAATAGCAACAATAGTAGACCCACGCCGAAAGATGAACAGGCATAATCCTGCCAAGATTGCTTAAAACCTGCTTCAAGAAGGGCTGTAGTAAACTTGGCATATCATTGTCTAGAGGCTTGCTTAAGCCCATAGATGGACTTAAGTAATCGACAAACCTTCGGACGACTAGTGGAGGAAACTAAAATCCCAGGAAGCAAAGACATGTACATCTCCTCATGTAAAAAAGTGTTATGAACATCCATATGATGTAGTGGCCAATGGAACATAGAAGCCAACGCCATGATGCATCAAATTGTAACCATCTTGGCCACTAGTGAAAAGGTCTCCTCATAATCAATCCCGTAACGTTGAGTAAAACCCTTGGCCACAAGGTGGGCCTTATATCTCTCAATGGATCCATCTGCAGGATATTTAACCTTGTAAACCCATCGACATCCAATGGGCTTACGACCAGGGGGCAAGTCAACCAATGTCCAAGTGCCATTGGCCTCTAAAGCATGAAGTTAAGCCATAGCATCCACCCATCTAGGGTTTTGAACTGCCTCATGATAGTAGTGAGGTTCTCGTATAGAGGAGATAGAGGCTATAAAGGCTCGGTGAGCAGGTGACAATTGATCAAGAGAGACAAAATGGGAGATGGAATAAGGAATGTTACGAGGTGTGGCAGAGTGAGAGTCATGATTACAGTGATAGTCCTGTGTCCAGATGGGAGGCTTAGATGCACGCTGAGTACATCTAACTACAAGGGATGTGGGTGCTAGCTCAGCCTCTAGAGGTGGATCCACAATAGGGGAATCTATTGAGGGTGAAAGTATGACAGGTGAATCTATGGGCTCAATAATAGATGAGGATGGAGGAAATAGAGATGTAGATGGTGGTGGAGATGATAGGACATGAGTATCAGATGGAGGGAGTGCCTCTGGTGCGATGGGATCTGATGAGGATGGAGAAGGAGAAAGTGTGTCTAGAGCAGTTGTTGGGGAGATAGGAGATGAATCAGAACTTAATGGAACAAAGGATTGATCTTCGAGAAGGGAAGATTGTGAAGGAGAGGACTGGGACTGAGCAAAGGGAAAAAATGACTCATGAAATACAACATCTCGAACAACAGAAATAGTGCGTGTGGCAAGATCAAGCACACGGTACCCCTTCTGAGAAGAAAGATATCCCATAAACACACAGGGCCTAGCACGTGGGACAAACTTGTCCCCACGCGGGACGAAAGTAGCATAACACAAACACCCAAAGACTCTAAGGTGTGAGATGCATGGAGGTTTACCAAATAGGACATCAAAAGGGGTTTTATCATTTAGGATGGGTGTAGGAAGACGATTGATGAGATGAGTGGCAGTCAAGACATATTCCCCCTAGTAACGGTTTGGAATGTCAGCCTGAAAGCGCAACGCTTTCGCCACATCTAGGATGTATCGATGTTTGCGTTCAACTACACCATTTTGTTGTGGAGTGTGAATGCAAGAACTCTCATGATGCACCTCTTGAAGTTGAAGGAAAGATGTGCACTTATGACTAAAAAACTCAATACCATTATTTGATCGCAAACGACGAATGCGAGAATGGAACTGTGTCTCAATCATGGCAAAAAAGGATTGCAAAAAATGCAATGCCTAACTCTTGTATCGCATAAGATACACCCAAATGCCACGCGAAAAATCATCAATGATAATCAAGAAATAGTGTGAACCATCATGATTAGGGTGCCAATGTGGACCCCATATATCAACATGTACTAATTCAAAGATAGAATTGGTGGTAGAAGTACGAGACGAAAAAGAAGGCGAGTTTGTTTTGCCAAGGGACAAATGAGACAAAAAACATCCGATGACATATAAGAAGAAGAATGGCCAAAACGACAATGCCATAATGTCTATTTAGTACTCAAAACATCAGTCTTAAACATAGTTTGTTGACACACATTGACACGTTTAGGGACATTACACTCAAAAGTTTTGACAAGGGTAGAATAAACATCAGCTGTGGCATTTGTCGAAGAAACAAGGTGATACAAGCAACGCTCAGCCCTGCCTAGCCCCAGTACTGTCCCAGTCAAACAGTCCTGAAAGAAACAGAAGTGTGGATAAAAGAATACTAGACAAGAACTTTCAAAAGTAAATTTGGCAACTGACAAAAGTTTACATTTAAACGAAGGAAAATGAAGGACATCATGAAGTATGACAGATGGTGAAAGTTAGACTGTCCCAATATGGGTGACAGCCACATTGCTATTATCGGGCAGTTTAGCCAGATGGGGTTTGATGCATATGAATGAATATTTTCTATGCAAGAAAGGTCACATGTAATATGATCACTCGCACTTGAATCAATAAGCCAATCAGACAAAGATGAATTTTGCAAAGTTAAGACCGTACCTGCAAAATTCGTCATGACCTCAGTGGGCCCAAAACGACCAAGAAACTAAACCACCTGCTGATACTGCTCAGGGGTAAGTGTTGGACTGGTAGAACTATCTGGGGATATTGTGGCTACACTACTCACTGGAGTAGGCTGCTGATCTCAAAATCTGCACTGACCGCATGTGCAGAACGTGTGCTACTCCCTTTCTTCTTCGGATTCTTGGGAGAAAAGCTAATCAATTGAAAACATTTATCCTTAGTGTGACCTGGACGCCGATAGTGCTTACAAAATGGTCTAGACCCACCTTGTCCAGAACCAAAAGAGGGAGGATCCCTCTGACTACTCCTAAACCCCCCTCCAAAGGACATTGGGGACTGTACAGCAAAGGTAGCCAAGTCTGTTTTCCTATTATCAGCTTGCAGAGTTCGCTGGTGTTCTTCATCAGAAATCATTAAAAAAACTTCATCGAGTGGGGGAACAGGATTGCGAGAAGTGATGTTACTTCTCACTGTAGCATACATAGGTTAAAGCCCTAAAAGGAAATGAACAACATGCCTAGACTCTCTCTCAACAGCCAACATAGTAGAAAAATCATATGTACAATTATCACATTTACATTTAATCGTTGGCAAACATTTGTCTAATTCTGCCCAAAGTTCAGTGAGACGAGAAAAATACTTAGCCACTGATTAATTTGACCGTTGCTTGACCTCCGTTATTTGTTGTTCCAAATCATAGCGACGGGTTTCATAAATTTTACAGTATCTAGTTTCTAGCATTTTCCAGGCAACACATGCAGTAGAACAATGCGAAATGGAGTTTGTAATCTCAAGGGAAATAGAATTCAAAAGCCATGAAAGCACAATCAGATTGCACTTCTCCCAAAGACTAGCAAGCTGATCATTTTTAGGCTTGGGTATTTTTCCATTTACCAAATCCATTTTATCTCGTGAACCCAAAGCAATAACCATTTTACGTTGCCAAGGAAAGTAATAAGAGGAACCAGTGAGTACTTGGGGAACAAGAACTGTGGTGGAAACATCACCTGTGGCCAAAATCAATGAAGCCAAAATTTCTACCGGATTTGTGCCCTTGGAGGAGTAAGATCTTGAACTCATCTCGTCAGAAGTGGCCGGCAACGAGGAAGATGGAAGCAGTAGTGTGAAAAATCAAGTTTTTGCCAGACTGCATGATGCGGGTCACATTCAGGTTAAGGATCTGATTGGAGGATCCGAAACTAGTGAGATGGATTAGCTCGTTTATGTGGAAACGGGCAACGGGTTGGTTGAACAGAGAAGACCCGAGCAAAATGGTTCCTTCGCTTCATTTAGTAAAACGGTGCATCGCAAGGTTAAGTGAAACGGTGCGTTCGCACTGTGGATGAAACGGTGCGTGTGGACCATGAATGAAACGGTGCGCACAGACCGTGAGTGAAACGGTGTGCACGGACCAGGAGAGAAAAACGGTGCGTAACAACCGGGAGTGAAACGGTGTGTACTGGAATTTAAGTGAAACGGTGCACAAGGATAAGAGGGGTAAAGTGGTAAAACGACACCAGCTTTGCAAACCCTAACCCTAGGACAAAACGCACCGTGTGGGACTTAAGTGAAATGGTGTGTTTCACGTTTGACGGATGCAGGACAATCCGATTTGATTCAAATATCCGGATGGATAAATGAAACACTACGGAGTGATAAGGAGGGCAACACGATAAATTTGACTCGAATTTCCCAACCCTAACCCTAAGACAAAATGTACCGTATTGAAGGATTGTGACCGAGCCTATTCTCCCAAAACTAGATCGAGCAGCGGAAGACGAAGGACAATGAAGGGAAAATAGGGACCAGAAGGAAATAGGAAACAGAAAAGGAACCAAAATAGGTGAAAAAACTGACCAAAAAGAACAAGATCGGGACATAGATTTGTTCTTGACCGAAGGGGAAGTAAGTGACCGAATGTATTACTCAGAAAGCGAAAAGTAATATGGAGATGAAAACAAATAGAAAGAAAGCTTACCAGATTGATCACAGAAACCTCAGGTTGGCTTTCGATACCATCTAAGATTGAGAAGAAGACGACATCTGAGGATCTGTAACGGGGACACCGAAGATTTGGAAAAAAGCCTCTTTACTTGCTTAAGCAAAGAATAACCTAATTACAACATACATATCGATTGAACACGGGTCAGTCAAACCCAGATGGGCGAAGCCCAATGAACAAATAATGAATAGCCCAACAACTAAAAATAGGCCCAAAGGAATAAAAGCAATGATAAACTAATAAAACATAATAAAAATAATAAACATTTCTTAACAGTATCTCTAGCACGTCCGATGGAAATGTAAACTTTTTCTTAAGTTTTGAAACTTCCGCTTTTTTGGAGTGATTCTCCGAAATGGAAACTCTCGAGGGCTTTATTCTACAATTTGTAGTTGGGCGAATGGTTCAGTTTTTTCTATCATTTTTTTCACCCAGACATTAATAAGCCACTGAATCCCTAATGAACACTTGTTCGTAGATTTGACTGATTAAAAAATAATTTCTACTCTCTAATGACGAGTAATGAATACTAGTCATTCTCATTCATCGAATTAAGGATTGATCATAATTGATTTATTTTTGTATGAGATCATTTAACTTCGGGATGTTTAGGAAGCCTAGAAATGAATCCATGTCACCAACCCTTAGGCTCATCGGATTGACAGCTACAATTGATTAAAAAAATGAGAAACTTCAGTATCAAGCAAACCTAAGCAATTACGTAGTTAGTTTGAACCATACAAAGAACCGTTGGCTTATTGTATCACAGAGGAGATAAATCAAAATAAAGTTTCAGTTACAACACAATAAAAAGCTTGGTCTATTCAATTCTTGTCATTTTCTCCAAAATTTTTTGCAGTGTTTAGTATAAGCCAACCCTTAGAAGTATGTTGCCGACATCAAATATCTCGTCAGAATTGTCTGTTTTAAAGGAGCGTAGGAAAATTTGAATGTCTTTCTTACTAGTCCTTGTCGAGATCTCTTTTATCTCCATCATAAAGAATTTAAGAAAGATCTCAACCCGCAACATGAATGATAGATAATTCAAGAAACATCAAGAACATTTGAGCAAAGTGCACAAAAGATAAAAATGATTCTCGGAATTATCTCTTTACCTAACTTTTAGATGATTTATATGATTATCACAATACTTCTTTTGTATTTACAAAGAAAGTGCGCAAAATTTTGCAAAGCAAATATGTTGATGCAGCTGTTATAAGGAAAAAATGCACAGTATGGATAATTTGTTGTAAAGCAGTAACGGGATTTTGAATTGATCTTAGCAAAGGTTAGATCAATAGGTACATAGTCTGGTCATAAAAACCTGGGGAGTGTGGCACCAAGGACAAGTTATCATCATGGAGAGTTTTAAAAGTCCTTGTGCCACAAACGAGAAATAGACGTCTTTGCAGACCTTGACTACACCCGATCACGAAAAGCAGAAGGCTACAGGCAAGACGCATTGGTAACATAAAAGGGCAACAAGAGCTCCACCATAAAGATAGATTTATTTAGTATTTAGACAATAGCTTGCCGAAAGGTCTAACTCTTGGCAAAAGTCAATTGAGGCCGAAAGAAAAAGCTGTAAAAACATTATGGTGGGCAGCAATCCGAGTCCCCCTTTCATAAAATGAAAAGTACAGTTATTCGGCGTCAAACTGGACGTATAGTTCAAACCTGCAAGTTCCAGAAGAGTCAATTAGGACGGGGGAAGACTGGGCTGGATTTGAGTACTTGTGTTCGTAACAAAGAGACGTACAAAGCACCGGTCACTGAACAAACATATTCAGCAGAAGCATGTCCCAGATGTCAGAAGCAGCGGCATGTGAAGCGCATGGGTCTACATTAGAAGAAGACACTTTCTATGGTAATTGCAATATATATTAATCAATGAATAGAAAAATAAAGGAGAGAAATCCAAGGGTTCTGATGATGACAATAATTGACAGTAGTTGCATTGGATATGAAGACTAGAAGAGAAGCAGCTGGCTGGGGTGAGGCCAAAAGCACGTGGACCAGAGTTTCCTGAAGTTGTAGCCATGAGCATCGTAAGTGTTGCAGCTTCCTAGGGGGAAAATAAACTCTCTACTGAAATCCATTCTCTTAAGGCACTCTCTAAAGACGACAAGATCAACAATGCAGAAGTCAGGAGCGAGTAATCTCAAGGTCATGTTATGATGGAATATATTACACTCTACATCGGTGGCTTAGCTTAGGTTCAGTCACAACTCAGATAAGTTGTCTGAATAGAACACGGTGACAAACTCATGCAAGGTTTGTGAAGTTAAAGGTTGAGCTATATCCCCAACATCCTCACCAGTTTCGAGTTTGAGAAAGGTCACATGGATGGAGACCACACAGATGGTAAAAGGTATGTCATTATCGTATGGTGGATGCTTTGCCAAGTTCTGGGTGGCTAATAAAAATAAAAGCAGCATGAGACCATCTTTGTTAGTCATAGGTTTAGTTCTTCTTCGGAAATATACTTCCAAAGACAATATCCCTTGACCGTAGACTCATGATTTGAGTCCAAAGTAGGAAAAATAGAGTCATCAAGAATGATGGAGATAATTTGGTCCATGTTTTGATATTAAGAAGAGCAAGTGCCTTGATAAAAAAAAATTAAAATTTGAGTCAATGATGCACAACCAATAGTTGATTGATCTATTTAACGATCTTTTATGGTATATGAATGGTAAGTCAACTCTCAAAATTAGATTCGGACACCAAAGTAAGGAAATTTTCTAATCTTGTATTCTAATTCTACGCATCTATTTAGGCACATAGCACCTGCTCACCTCAGTCCGGCACAAATGCTAAAGGAAGTGAATAATTAATTACGGTCACATGGCTTGTCCATTACATCCCATTATCTGCAAAGTTTCCGACAAAAAGCAAAGAGGCGTGGCTGATGTTTCTGATTCACGTTTCCCTAATCACTTTCTTATCTTTCTAAAAAAGATTCAATGCACTACCTTCATGAAATTTTAATATCCTTGTTTAACAAACGAGGATGTGATCATTCCTCTTTTGTAGTCTTTTTTGTGGGTCCTGTTTTCCGCTTTTTTATGAACAATCAACGATACAATTAGCTCGGCTCAGAATTCACAAATGGCAACACTCGGTTCAAACTTCGCTTCTAAACTGAAGTACTCATCATGGAGAAAACGCAAAGCCAGTAGTTTGATAGCAAATGGTGGAATGGAAAGCTGTCCTGCAGCATTTGCAGATTGTTTGACCATTTTCACTTTCTTCTTCGTTTTGACGCAGCCATTTACGATAAAAAACAGTTCCGTCCATATTAGAATTTGAACAAGTTGTGACAGGTTGAAGGAAAAACCAAAGACAGCAAAGAATTAAGCTTACGTGAATCCAAAGTTTGAAATCTTCTCCCGTCTTTTCTTTTGAACAGACTTATTTGGTTGGAAACAGGTAGGAGTTGGACCTTTGCATTTCTAGTCTCCACCAAGCCTGCTGCAGTCGACATTTCGTCTAGCTAGCAGTCATTATCTTCACAGTTGTATCTGGGTTTGAGTTAGGCAGGATAGGGCCTATTCTACCTTTAGACAAAGCGAATATCCAAAAGTCAATACATTGAATGCATAAGCGAATCATGTTTATTAGCATATATCACATAAGATTAAAAAGGATTCTTCGTTGTTGTTGCCTTCTTTTTTCTTTTTCTTTTTCTTCTGATAAAGAAACAGAAAATTACTTGTTGCTCCAGTAATTAACAAATTACTGAAAGTCAAATACATTAATTGACAAATTAATGATGTTTATTGCGAGTCCCATCAGACTTTATTTTATTTTATTTTTAAAATATCATTATCAGTAAATAATCACGCTGGGGTCATTATCATTGGTTTTTCCTTTTACAAAAAGACAAAATGTTGTACAAAACTATCACCGCAATCTTCATTGCTTCCTCTGAGTGAAAACGCGGATGGTGATTTGTTTCACAACCTATGAACTTTGCTAGATTCATCTGAACTTGGGGGAAAATGTGGAGGTTGACAAAGTAAAATGAATGCTGGAAAATGATTATGATTATGATTATGATTATGATTATGATTTTTCAAGAACTACATATTTTCTGATGTCAGACATCTACTAAATTAAAATCATCAGCAACACCCTTTGAAGTGATATTGGGGCCATTTCACAGATGAACAGCAAATAGTTTTGTCCCTTTCCCAAGTTCGCAACAACAGAAACTCTAAAGCTGTCCTTGGAGGATTTAAGATTGCCGATTCTGGTTATGATTAAGCAGCCTAAAAGATTAAGAAACTAAAATGTTAGGTTAATAATTAATAGTTAAAACCTAGTCAAATGATTGCCTTGAGCCCCATCCCTTTGTTGTTTAGTGTCTTTATGCTTTATCACATTTTAAAGATGTGTAAGGTCTCCTGTGGAGTTAGACTTTAGTTGTTCTTTATGTCTGTCTTTGTTCCCCGCCCATTTCTGGTTCCGAAAGAAAGAAGGAAAGAAAGGGTCCTATTTTCGAATTTTGCACACTTAAGATCCAAGAGGCCGAACATCAAAAGCAGGAAATATACGACTAATGCTACCATTGTTGTTCCCTTGGGAAGGTAGAAGACGCATGAGATTCGAGGCTGCTGGGTCCGATTATTCCAAAACAACCCTGTGAACCAAAAGAGAAAGCAAGAAGAAGAACAAGTCTACGAAGTTTGACCGAATGGGTTATTCGGGAATGTGCGATTTGGTTGCCCGTTGGGTCAATTTGTTTCGTGTTGGCACTTGTTTTAAGAATCTAAAGCCGTTAAAGGCAGCCTTGTGAGCATCCAGTAACAGAGGTCCACGCAATCCTGTGACCTCAGTGTGGGACGAGCGCGAATCCATTCGCATGGCCCAACAGTAGCATCCAACGGTAGGAAGCAGATCTTGGTGGTCGTGCGGCAACGGGAGAGAGAGAGAGAGAGAGAGAGAGAGAGAAGATTGAGAAAGAGAGAATCCCATGTAACTTGATCACGGAGACTTTGACGCAGCTTCCGGTGTTCGGTTAAAGAGGAACCACCCGGGTCCCACCGCCCGCACCTCCTCACACAAATGACTTTTGCATTAAAAGGCTGTTAAAGTCAACTCTGCTTCACTGTCCCCAACTAAATACTCTAATTTCTCTCTCTTTGGCCGATTTTACCGAGTCGCGAATCCAACGGCTAATCGCTACCTTTTGACCGAATCCCCACCCTACCCTCCATCATTTTACAGGGTCTCCAACCGGTTCGTCCCGTTCGCCCCGAGGGAGAGGTCAATTCCTCGCCACGTGGAAAGACAGAACTGGGTGATAAGTTTGACGGCAGATGAAGAGAAGCGACAGGTCAGTGACCCTTTGCCTTGCGTTGGGAGGGCACCGGTTTGACTCCAATCCTCTCTTATCATCTTTTTCCGCTTTTTGCTTTCCTCGTCATCTTCTCTTATTCTTCAACAGCGATTTGATCGGCTTTTTGTACTATAAATCTCTATATTTAATGTGCAAGAGAGACGACGCTGGTTGGTTATATGGTCGGTCACCTTGGCTTGCTAGTCGGGTAGGGAAAAATGGCTGTGGAACTGATGCTGGGATATGCCGGCAATACTCTGGCGGGCAAGATTGAAGAGGACGCTCTTGCAGTTAAGGAAGCCGCGTCTGCCGGGATTCAGAGCGTTGAGAAGTTTATGAGATTGATGTCTCAAGAACAGTACCAGGAGGCTGTGGCTGATTCTGCAGCAAACAGAGCTTCTTTGGAAGTCGGTGCTGTTGCGGATGTGGCTGTGGATAGGTTCAAGAAGGTAATCTCTTTGCTAGATAGAAGAAGAACAGGCCACGCTCGGTTCCGCAGGGCTCCTGTGGCGCCTACGTCTTCTCAACCACATCAGACTCAAGACCCAGACCCAGAGTCCCAACCTCGGAAAACCGAAGCAGTTTCCGCTTTTAAAATTTATTCTCCCACTCCCACATCGATCGTTCGGCTCCCTCCTCTGCCGAACGGTCATTCCCATGTGCACCAATCATCATCCCTCTCAATCCATCCTCAGTCTCAGCCGCAGTCTCTTATGGAGACAAAGAATGGATCTGTGGAGAGGAAGGATGCCGCTACGAACATCAATTTCTCGCCTTCTCCACCAATTTCTGCTGCGAATTCGTTTGTGTCAACTTTGACAGGGGACACTGAAAGTGTGCAGCCTTCTCTGTCTTCAGGGTTTCAAATCACACACATGTCCCAGGTATCATCAGCGGGAAAGCCACCTCTGTTTTCTTCATCTCTGAAAAGAAGGTGTAACTCTATGGACGGCACGGCCGTCCTCAAGTGTGGTTCCTCTTCCGGACGATGCCACTGTTCGAAGAAAAGGTCCGACCCCCGTTGAAAAACTATTTGCCTTCCTGAGATTAACATGTTTGAGTTGAAATTTTAAACTGATAGTAATTTGATTTCAATGGTTTATTCAGGAAATCCAAAGTGAAGAGAGTGACCAGAGTCCCTGCAATTAGCCCGAAGATGGCAGATATTCCACCCGATGATTATTCTTGGAGAAAGTACGGCCAGAAACCCATCAAAGGTTCTCCGCATCCAAGGTATGTTTATGCGTTTTCTGCACGCTTTCTTTCGCTAAAATCTGTCGTCTCTCTCTCTTTAGCTAATTTTGTTCTGGAACAAAAATTACTAACACCAACTTCACAAGAATAGAAAATGCTTCAGAGGTATTGTGAAACGTATTTCCTAAAAGTATTGACTATCCTAGAATAACATCTTTCCAAAGATGGTCATAAAAGCTGCTTTAATTTCTTTGTTTCCTTGTCGATAATCATTTCAAATCAACGTTCAATATCTTGACGTGAATAATTAACTTTCAATTCCTTGTCCTTGCAATTCAACACAAGCGGGGCGGCTACATGTGTAATTGCCGTGATAAATGAGTCACCACTAACTAGTTCCGTGACTTCTGACAATTTGGTTGTTGCTGATTTCCATTTCAGGGGATATTACAAATGTAGTAGCTTGAGGGGCTGCCCTGCACGCAAACACGTGGAGCGAGCTCTGGATGATCCCACGATGCTGATTGTCACCTACGAGGGAGATCACAATCACTCTCACTCCATCATGGAAGCAACCGCGGGTCTCGTCCTGGAATCATCCTAGAACCTCTCGTGCAAGCGGAGATTGCAACATTGACGCTTGAATTTGTGTAATTGTGTAGAAGATTAGTGGGTATATGCCGGCTGCTCATACAGAATAGGATTTCTTCGTTTTCTTCTTTCGTTTTACCCCCTCCAAAACTTTGCTTAGAAGAAGAAAGAATAGGACAGAGTAAAGATGGTGTGGAGTCTCTGGGGAATCAATCATGCAACTACTGTTTTGTTTTCTCAACTTTTTAAAGTTATTATATTCATTGAAGCTTTGCTTTTTTCTTATGCCGAGGAGGCTCAATTATAATTGTTCCAATTTCCACTGCACAGCCTTTCGTGAAAAAGAAAAAGTTGCAGTCAATGAGCAAAGGAGAATTTTGAAATTCTCTATTGACTCGAATACGTGAGTCGTGGCACCTTGTGGCCTAATTTTGAAAAAAAGTGTAGGTGGGTGGAGGGGTCCTCGCCTCGATGGTCCTGTTTTGAAATCCAACGTTGTGGTAAATGGTAATTAGCCTGAGTTGAATGGAGATTTTTGGAGAGTCTAGGTATAGGGTTGGACTGTTGAGGGTTTACTGAAGCCCCGTCAAATTAAGACCTAAGTGGGATCAATGAGGAAAAGTCAAATTTTCATACTCAACAGTACTCAACAGTTGCGCAACCCTTTATAGATTGTAACGTGTTCTAACATGATACACCGCAAGAAAGTTCATCCCCGAGCTAATGTCCAAAAGTTCACTAGGATCACATGCACGAGGAAGGGAGGAAAATTGCCAAGAATGTTAGGTTTTGTCTCTTGGGCTTCTCACGTACATGAACATAATCATAATATCACATCAGTAATCACGAGTCTAGTATTCTGAGTCTATGTTCCTACTTTATGTCGCTCACACAGTCCCAAGAATGTATGACCGGAAAAAGTGTCCTATATTTTCCCGATAGTGCCTTCCCAACTAAAAGTAAATGAAAGTTCGTAGAGTTTTCTCAACCTTTATGCATTGTTTTACAAGGAAACAATGGCGGGAAAACTTGCACATCGAGTTTGCGTATCAAGATTTCTAATCCACTGATGTGGACATAAAACGAAACAGAAGAAATGTTTTTGAACGGCTTCAAAATGTATCATTTTTGTCTACGAGATCTTTTCCTTTTTCCACCAAATGATGTGTTGGACAATAGTCAGCACGTCAAAGTTGAGCACGTAACTGAGCAGATTCCCCGCGACTATTGTTTTGATTAGCTTGCTACCAACCTCTCTAGCAACCTATAGGGGGCAATCAGACAAAAGCAAAATAGCTGGACAGCTTAAAACAGAAGCCCTTGGCTTGCACCGTTGGTCTCCTCATACTCCTGACTTTCGAGCTTCCTTCCATACCTTGATTGAAGCCAGTTGGGGAATATATGGTTTATGACGGCTCGTAGGTGGGAATTCACGGTTCCACTCGAGCTTGTTTGTTTGTTGTATCAGTAAAGCAAGCCGGAGAACATAAAGGATTAGGACATTTGAGGTTTGTCGGTTTTGGTATATCACTAGATACGCCTTCTTGTCCAGCCTCTTCTCTTCGTCCATTCAAGACACCTGCTCTTGATTTTCATTCCCTCGGATCCTAGTGAACCTGCATGACCCTGAAGAGCCAAGAAGAATAGGGGGCGCATCCTTCACTTGTCTTCGAGGTTCAAGTTCTCCATGAAAGAATTTGCATCTTATGCATATTGGAAGTCAGTCAGATGGTTGTTTTTTATTTCCATTCACTGAAGCGTAATATCAAGTAAGGATAAATATTATAAAATAAGACCATTTGAATTACAAGACTGTTTAGGGACTTCGGTATTATTGTCAAGCTACATGAGATAACAAAGCCATACAAAATAGGTTGCTTAACCAACACCTAGAGTGGCAAGAATAGTGTTTGACTCTATGGTCTAAGGTTCAAATCCTCATATCCCCCATTGGCATAACCAAAAAGTAAAAAATAAAAAACTAATAGGAAATAGAAGCTAATTTATTTATTATGAAAGAACAAAACACACTAGATTTTATTCTTTTTTTACACATGCACCCATGGATGGGGGAGGGGACTTAAACTCACAATCGATGGGACTGTAGGTTAGAGTTTGGCTTAGAGAACACTACTAAACCAAGGGTCCCCCTTGCAAATTTATTAGGAAGATATGGGTATGGATCATTAAATGTCTCATATCTTTATGAATGAGCAACTAACAAAATATTTTAACAAAGGCACTACATAGTAGAAAACATTGGCATCTATTATCTTTTACTTAAATTTATGGGTTAAAGGGGGTGTTAATTGACAGCAAAGTCATTTTAGGATGGTTAAGAATATATTTTTCTTTTCAGTGTTAAGCCTTGTCTTATTTGTACTATTCTTTTAAATGTTTGCCATGTATTTTGGTTATGGCCTTTTAGGGCTACATAGGGTTAACTTGTATACATAGTGTAAGAAAAGGTGAAAACGGGAGAAAGGTCAAAGATGTGCAACTAAAATTCTGTATTATGTTTGCTTGAGAAACTGTACAAGTAACCTATTACATTTATAGTGCAACAACCTAGCTAATATAGGAAACTATATTTACTATGTAAATACAATATATTGAGCATGATTCTAGTGCTCAATATGGCAATGTGGTAAGTAGGATTCTGTGTACATTAACACTCCCCCTCAAGCCGAAGATTTGTATAAATCAAATACTTCGAGCTTGGAGAGAAGGTGCCAATGTTGCTTACTGCAAAGTGCCTTTGTCAACAAGTCTGCGGGTTGTTCTTGAGTGGGAATGTGTCGAGTTATAATGATACCTTATTGAAGCTTTTCTCTCACATAGTGACATTCCACCTCAATATGTTTCGTATGTTCATGGAAGATGGGATTTGCTGCAATCTTTTCTACTGCCTCATTGTCGTAATGTAGTAAAGTAGGACGTTTGTTCGGTGAATTTTAGATGCAAGTGAACATGTCGAGCAAGTAATATAATGATGAGAAAAGTATCGTCCCACGAAGATTGGTGAATACTGAACTAATTAAGTACTAATGATGAATTAATCCTAAAATTTATCTAGCAAATCAAAATATTGTTGAAGATGAATTAAAATTTAAAATTTCTAAAATGAAAACTCAATACTAATTAAAATTGGATCCAAGTAAGAAAAATCAAGATGAGACACATGTTAGAGCTTCCGATTTCACCATAACTACTAGATATGAATTTCCATAGTTTATGCCTGCAAGAATGATATTATCTATGTGATGGCGGAATTTCCTAATTTATTTACTATCCTATGTCTAGGTATAGTAAACCTATTTAGTTCATTAATTCACTATATCTCTATATGTGAATTGAAACAAACCAAATGCATTAGGATCTATGAATATTCCTGGTTTACAATAAATCTTTCGATCATTTTATCACCAAAAGCCACACAAATAACATGGTATATGTCTATCCACATTTAATTCATGGTTATATATTATAAGAAGCAATTGTATATTATTACCTTTCAGTCTTTAACATGCACATCAAATCATTCAAGTGGTGGCCAATCACTTAAAAGCATTAAGCATAATAATATATAACTCACATAAATAAACTATCTTGCAAAACATAAAAACTTATAGGATTCACATCATCATAGTTAGGCTACATCTTCGCTCTAACAAAAGAAGTTTAGAACATAATGAAATAATGAGGAAGAACAATAATAAGAAACAAAGAAGGCATCTTGAATCCAAGAACAAGAAGTCTGTCACCTTTTTTGTCTTCTCTTCAAGAAATCTTGAATTCTTGGCCTCTCTCTTGAGTTGAATCTTGAATTCTTGGCCTCTCTCTTGAGTTGTGCTCAATTTCCTCCTTGGTTTCAGCGACAACTTCTTTTTTTTTCTTGCTTCCCCCCCTCTTCTATGCAGGGCTCCTCCTTTATATAGGGTATGGGATCTAGAACTTTCTCCTTATCCTAATAGCATTGGGTTTTGGATTCCTAATACAATTGGGTTTTAGACTTCTATATTAATTAGGCTTTGGACTCCTAATAGGACTAGGTTTTCTAATTATTTAAAAAAATAATAACAATAAAAATCTAATAACAATTATCCAAAGCCCAAGCCCAAGCCCATCTTGATTTCCTTCACCTTGATAATTTGACCATCTTCTGCCATATAATAAGTACCAGGTTCTCCATGCTTGTTCTTTTTCTTCATGCCTCCTTATGCTACATAAACAAGACAAATTTAAGTAAATAAAGAGAAATTCAAATATTTTCTCACAAACATTAGAGAATTTATTATTTAAATTAGGTAAAATAACTCTATAAAAATAGAGTTATCAACACCCCCAAACTTAACATTTTGCTAGTCCTCGAGCAAAAGTAATAATTTGCATATGCTTTAGACAAAACCCCTTTAAAAAAATTCTCCATAATTGCTCAACTTAACAATTCAAAGAAAAATATAGCTTTCATCTAAACACCACAATTGTTTTATAAGATAAGATAGACTCTTAACTATGTTAACCACGTGTGTATGTGTGAGTCCTTATCTTTTCAACTATATGCATTCCAAATAGATCCATATTAATATGCAATCTCTCAAAATCTTTAACCAAACCTCATAGGTTTGCTTTTCATTCCTCTCTCCACTAATGTAGGCCAATCATCTAACCAAGAATCAATAGGACTTTTATAAGCTTGTAATGTAAGGCTAGGCTAGGGGTAAGATGAAAGTCATTTAGGCTAAATTCACCCATGAACACATTGCTTTCTAGGATCTAATTTGAGCTTTTGTCATTTCTTTTCTTTACTTTTTTTTTTTTTCGCAAATGATCTTTCTATCACCATTTCTCTCATTCCTTTCTTCCCAAAAATACTTGATTTCACTTGGATTTCGACACTCACAAAAGTCACAATCATGCTTGCAATAATAAAGCAAGTAGTAGGACTAGAAATGTAATTATTATAATCTTATCTTGCTGATGACATCCAACTACTATGCAAAAGCCAATTTCTAAACCTTGAGTGGCTTGAATTTGACAATAAGCAATAAGAGAATTCCATTCTTAGACAAATGTTGCATTTCCTTTCTTTCTTTCTTTTTTTTTTTTTTGGCATTCACAAAAGCAACATATTATGCTACATAATCATTGCAATCAATATCCTTCCCATATAACATCCTTCCCCTCGACTTCTCTTTCACTCAAATAGACTTATATCCTAAAAATTAACATGTTCAAGGGTGTGGGACGAAAAGATAATTTATCAAAGGCTCAAAGGTATATACATGTGGGTGTCAAAATAAAAAAAAATGGATATAAATCAAGGCTCAGCGGGGTGACTGGGGATAAATAAATAGGGTTGGCTTGAAAGGCTCAAACGATCCAAAGAATGGCCTAAATCATTTTCTCAATTAGATGCAGCCTAGGATTTCGCCTCAAGAGGAAATCAAGCAAATTCTAAGATCCGGGTGAGATCTAAGAAAATCACATACTTCACATGAATGTTCTCTAGAAATACACACAATTTCAAAAATGAAGGACTTTTAGTGTTTAATAAATGGATCAACATAATCAGAATCACACTTAACTCACATCACAATTGTAGGTTTGAACAAAATCTATGTCTTCCAAAGAATCGCCAAGAATTCACAATAAGGGATGTAATCATGACATAAGAATTTTTTTTTTTAATCAGATTTAGGACAAAGGTTCTTTCCCTACCCCCAAACTTGAATGAAGCATTGTCCTCAATGCAAAAAGAAAAGAAAGTAAAAATAAAAGTAAAAGGAATGAGAATACTCCCCTGATTGTAGGTCATATCCACATAGAGCTTTGAGGAGATGGTGGTGACAAAACTTCCAACAACAGAATGAATACAATGCTTGGGTTGCCTCCCAAGAAGCGCTTGTTTTATAGTTTTCAGCCAAACTATCTTCAAAGTTATTATTCAAGGAGGGAGAAGATCAAGGGTAGTCTTCTGCATGTTAACTCCCTCGAAGTAAGGCTTCAGATGTTGACCATTCACCTTAAATGTGCCTTGGGTGTCATTTGCAACTTCTATTGCTCCATATGGGAATACCTTAGTGACTATGAAAGGGCCAGACCATCAGGACCGCAATTTACCTGGAAACAATTTAAGACGAGAGTTATAAAGTAATACTTTCTGACCAACCACAAACTCTCTTCTTAATATGTGTTTGTCATGCCATCTTTTTGTCCGCTCCTTGTATATTTTGGCATTTTCATAGGCCTCATCTCGTAATTCCTGTAATTCATTCAACTGCAACAATCGAGTTTCACCTGCAGACGGTATATCAAAGTTTAAAAATTTCAAAGCCCAATATGCTTTATGCTCTAATTCTACTGGTAGATGACAAGCCTTCCCAAACACTAGCCTAAAAGGAGACATTCCAATTGGTGTTTTGAATGCTGTTCTATAGGCCCAAAGTGCATCATCAAGTTTCATTGACCAATCTTTCCTTGAGGCATTCACAGTTTTTTTCAAAATTCTCTTAATTTTCCTATTTGATATCTCAACTTGACCACTAGTCTGAGGGTGATAAGGGGTAGCAATCTTATGGGTAACCCCATACTTACCCAAAAGTGCTTCAAATTGTTTGTTGCAAAAATGGGTCCCTCTATCACTTATGATTGCCCTAGGAGTGCCAAAACGGGTAAAAATATTTTTCTTTAAGAATTTAACCACAACCTTAGCATCATTTATAGGCAATGCGACTGCTTCTACCCACTTAGACACATACTCAACAGCCACCAAAATATACATATTTCCATAAGAAGGTGGAAAGGGTCCCATGAAATCAATACCCCAAACATCAAATAACTCACACACAATAACATTGTTTAGAGGCATCTCATGTTTCCTAGAAATATTTTCAGTTCTTTGACATTGATCACATGCAACTACATATGAATATGCATCTCTAAAAAGTGTGGGCCAATAAAATCCAGACTGTAAAACCTTAGCTGCAGTTCTGGTGCCACCAAAATGACCACCAGCCTCTCTAGCATGACAATGGTGTAGGATACTAGCCATCTCTTCCTCAGGAACACATCTCCTTATAACCTGGTCTACACATACTTTAAACAAGAAAGGCTCTTCCCAAAAATAATGTTTGAGGTCAAAAAAGAATTTTTTTCTTTGTTGATATGACATTTCAGGAGGAAGAACATTACTTACCAAATAATTGACAAAATCAGCATACCAGGGAATTTGGATGGATTGAAGTGCAAAAATGTTTTCATCAGGAAATTCTTCCATAATTGGTTGAGCTTCTTCCTTCAGATTGGGAATTCTGGACAAATGATCTGCAACTAGATTCTCGGTCCCTTTCTTATCCTTGATCTCCAAATCAAACTCTTGTAGCAAGAGAATCCACCTGATTAACCTAGGTTTTGATTCTTTCTTTTCAAGTAGATACTTAAGAGCTGAGTGGTCAGA
This sequence comes from Casuarina equisetifolia, assembly GCA_028551475.1. Lineage (NCBI taxonomy): Eukaryota > Viridiplantae > Streptophyta > Magnoliopsida > Fagales > Casuarinaceae > Casuarina > Casuarina equisetifolia. The sequence continues at coordinate 21,494,526 of CM052356.1, forward strand.
ATAAACAATAACTTTGGAACCAATTAGATAAGAACAGAATTTATCAAAAGCAAATACTACAGCCAAAAGTTCTTTTTCTGTTGTTGAATAATTTAATTGTGCACCTGATAATGTTCGACTAGCATAGTAGATGGTCTGAAAAACTCCATTCTTCCGTTGTCCCAGAATAGCTCCTACTGCAAAATCACTAGCATCACACATTAGCTTAAAAGGTAAGTCCCATTCTGGTATTGCCATGATTGGTGCTGATATTAACTTTTCCTTTAAAGTATTAAAAGCTTGTAAGCATTCATCAGAAAAGTTATATTTCACATCTTTAACCAACAAACTTGAAAGAGGTCTAGCGATTTTAGAAAAATCTTTTATGAATCGCCTATAGAATCCTGCATGCCCTAAAAATCCTCTAACAAGTCTCACTGATGTTGGTGGGGGCAATTTTGCAATGACCTCCACTTTAGCTCGATCAACCTCTAGTCCTTTTTTGGATATCTTATGCCCAAGCACTATTCCTTCCTGCACCATAAAATGACACTTCTCCCAATTCAACACAAGGTTAGTCTCCTCACACCTTTGTAAGACTTTTGCTAAATTATTTAAACAAATGTCAAATGATGAGCCAAATATAGAAAAATCATCCATGAAAATTTCAATAAATTTTTCAACCATATCAGAAAAAATGGCCATCATGCATCTCTGAAAAGTTGCTGGTGCATTACAAAGACCAAAGGGCATTCTTCTAAAAGCAAAGGTACCATAAGAACAAGTGAAAGTGGTTTTCTCTTGATCTTCTGGTACAATGTGAATTTGATTATACCCTGAATACCCATCAAGAAAGCAATAAAATTCATGTCCTGCAAGTCTTTCTAACATTTGATCAATAAATGGTAAAGGGAAATGATCTTTTCTCGTGGCATCATTCAGTTTTCTATAATCTATACACACACGCCATCCAGTAACTGTCCTAGTTGGAATCAGTTCATTATTATCATTTCTTTGAACAGTCATACCTCCTTTCTTTGGCACAACTTGTACAGGACTTACCCAAGGACTGTCTGAAATAGGATAAATGATCCCTGCATCAAGTAACTTGATTACCTCAGCCTTCACCACTTCTTGCATCTTTGGATTCAATCGCCTCTGAGGTTGAATAGTAGCTTTGTACTGCTCTTCCATCAAAATCTTGTGCATGCAGAGTGAAGGACTAATTCCCTTGATATCAGCTATTTTCCATCCAATTGCTCCCTTATGCTCTTTCAACACTCGAAGTAGTTTCTCTTCCATTGATTCTGTCAAAGAAGAAGATATGATTACTGGCAAAGTAGAAACTTCATCTAAATAAACATATTTCAAATGGGAAGGTAAGGGCTTGAGTTCAAGAGTTGGAGGCTCTTCAATCGATGGCTTAGGTTTTGTCATGTGTTGTCCCAACTCCTCAAACTTTGTTGCCTTTTGTTGTGAATATGGTGGATTTGCTTCCATGAGATTGGCATACTCCTGTATCTCTTCACTTTCAATTTCCTCATTCTTTGGGCGAACCAAGCATGCTTCAAGTGGATCCTTGAAAGCTTTTTCCTGAAAGATCTTATTCACAAACTTATCAATTGTCTCAACCCTAAAGCAAGAACTATCATCAGAAGGATGTTTCATAGCAGTAAAAACATTAAAAGTGACAGAATCATTTTGAACTCTTAAGATTAACTTCCCTTGTTGTACATCAATTAGAGCTCTTCCTGGTGCTAGAAAAGGTCGACCTAAGATAAGTGGTACCTCAAGGTCTTCCTCCATGTCAAGTACTATAAAATCTGCAGGAAAGATAAATTTGTCAACTTTCACCAATACATCTTCAATAATGCCCTTTGGATATTTGATTGATCGATCAGCCAATTGTAGGGACACTGTGGTTGGCTTCACTTCACCCATTCCTAATTTTCTGAAAATAGAAAAAGGCATTAGATTAATACTGGCTCCTAAATCACATAATGCCTTACCAAAGTGAGAATCTCCAATAGTACAAGGAATTGTAAAACTCCCTGGATCTTTTAATTTTGGAGGCAGTTTGTTTTGTAAGATGGCTGAGCATTCTTCAGTTAGCTTCACGGTTTCATACTCTTCTAGCTTCCTTTTGTTTTTCAATATCTCCTTAAGAAATTTTGCATAACTGGGCATTTGAGCCAATGCATCTGGAAAAGGAATGTTAATATGCAATTTTTTAAATACATCAAGAAATTTAGAAAACTGCTTATCTATTTTATGTTGCTGGAGTCTTTGAGGAAATGGAACTGGAGGCACATAAGGCTTGGGATTATCAGGGAATAATGTTCTCTTGGTTGCCTCCTCAGGCTGCATGCTAACATTTTCTCCCTTATCCCTGACACTTTCCTTCTCAACGTCATTTTTTTCCACTTGTTTGCCATTTCTTAGGTTTATTGCCTTAGCATCTTCTATAGGATTCTTCTCTGTGCTGCTAGGCAAGGAACCTTGTTGTCTTCCAGAAATCATATTAGCCAACTGACCTATTTGCACCTCTAAATTTCGAATTGAAGCTTCTTGGTTTTGCATTCTTGTTTCGTTGTTCTGTAACATCTTGGCAACCATTTTCTCTAAATTAGGCTTCTTTTCTTCTGGTTGCCTAAACCCTGGTGGTGGCCTCATTGCATTAGAATTACTCCATGAAAAATTTGGGTGGTTACGCCATCCCGGATTGTAAGTGTTGGAGTATGGATTATTTTGTGGCCTACTTGAATTTCCAACATAATTAGCATCTTCACTACCCTGAATAAAGGTGTTATCTAACTGACACTCTATGCCCGCATGTCCTCCACCACAATGATCACATACTATGTTTTGAATCCTCATGACTGGAGCATTCAAGTTATCTATCTTCTTGTTGAGTTTATCAAACTGTGCATAAATTGCAGTGAAAGCATCCACTTCATGAATTCCACTAGCTTTCCTTACTGGTAGCCTTTCAGTAGGCCATTGATAACTATTGTTTGCCATTTCCTCTAAAAGATCATATGCTTCTTCTGGTGTCTTATTGTTCAAAGCCCCTCCTACAGCTGCATCAAGCATAAAACGAAGATTTGTACTAGACCCATTATAAAAAGTTTGTACCTGTAACCATCTGGGTAGTCCATGTTGTGGACATTTTCTTAAAAGCTCCTTGAATCTTTCCCAAGCTTCATATAATGATTCATTCTCCATTTGCATAAAAGCGGTAATATCGTTACGTATTTTTGCAGATTTTACTGGAGGAAAGAACTTACTAAGAAATTTCTGAGCCAAATCATCCCATGTTGTAATTGATCCTGCAGGAAGAGAAGAAAGCCAACTTTTAGCTTTGTCTCTTAAAGAAAATGGGAATAGCCTTAATCTAACAGCATCATCTGTGACCCCATTGTATTTAATCATGTCACAGATTTCAAGAAAAGCATCAATGTGAGCATTTGGATCATCATTTGGTAGCCCATAAAATTGCACAGAATTTTAAAGCATCTGAATGAGTGCAGGCTTGATTTCAAAGTTGTTTGCTTGAATTGCAGGCCTTTTGATGCTTGATGTGGCACCCTGAACTGTTGGTGCAACATATTCTTTTAGAATCTTGCGTGGATCATCATTCTCTGCCATTTTTGTAGCTTCACTTCTTTGTTCTCTTAGCTCCTTTCGTTGCTTTCTGACTGTGCGTTCAATTTCTGGGTCAAGATTAACAAGTTGTTCTCTTTGGCTACGAGTCATGCACGTCTGTAACAATCTTGAAAAGTAGCAACTAAAAAAAATGATTGATTTTTTTAATTAATTTTTTTTTAATGTAAAAATAACAATAATAAAGCAAAGCAAAAATAAAATCTAACAAAACAAAAAAATCATTTCTTTTAAAAAGAAAATAAAAACTAGATTAAACTTAGAATTATTTGGTATTAATATTAATGAGTAGTAAAACAACCAATCCCCGGCAACGGCGCCAAAAACTTGTTCAATGAATTTTAGATGCAAGTGAACATGTCGAACAAGTAATATAATGATGAGAAAAGTATCGTCCCACGAAGATTGGTGAATACTGAACTAATTAAGTACTAATGATGAATTAATCCTAAAATTTATCTAGCAAATCAAAATATTGTTGAAGATGAATTAAAATTTAAAATTTCTAAAACGAAAACTCAATACTAATTAAAATTGGATCCAAGTAAGAAAAATCAAGATGAGACACATGTTAGAGCTTCCGATTTCACCATAACTACTAGATATGAATTTCCATAGTTTATGCCTGCAAGAATGATATTATCTATGTGATGGCGGAATTTCCTAATTTATTTACTATCCTATGTTTAGGTATAGTAAACCTATTTAGTTCATTAATTCACTATATCTCTATATGTGAATTGAAACAAACCAAATGCATTAGGATCTATGAATATTCCTGGTTTACAATAAATCTTTCGATCATCTTATCACCAAAAGCCACATAAATAACATGGTATATGTCTATCCACATTTAATTCATGGTTATATATTATAAGAAGCAATTGCATATTATTACCTTTCAGTCTCTAACATGCACATCAAATCATTCAAGTGGTGGCCAATCACTTAAAAGCATTAAGCATAATAATATATAACTCACATAAATAAACTATCTTGCAAAACATAAAAACTTATAGGATTCACATCATCATAGTTAGGCTACATCTTCGCTCTAACAAAAGAAGTTTAGAACATAATGAAATAATGAGAAAGAACAATAATAAGAAACAAAGAAGGCATCTTGAATCCAAGAACAAGAAGTCTGTAACCCTTTTTGTCTTCTCTTCAAGAAATCTTGAATTCTTGGCCTCTCTCTTGAGTTGAATCTTGAATTCTTGGCCTCTCTCTTGAGTTGTGCTCAATTTCCTCCTTGGTTTCAATGACAACTTCTTTTTTTTCTTGCTTCCCCCCCTCTTCTATGCAGGGCTCCTCCTTTATATAGGGTATGGGATCTAAAACTTTCTCCTTATCCTAATAGCATTGGGTTTTGGATTCCCAATACAATTGGGTTTTAGACTTCTATATTAATTAGGCTTTGGACTCCTAATAGGACTAGGTTTTCTAATTATTTAAAAAATAATAACAATAAAAATCTAATAACAATTATCCAAAGCCCAAGCCCAAGCCCATCTTGATTTCCTTCACCTTGATAATTTGACCATCTTCTGTCATATAATAAGTACCAGGTTCTCCATGCTTGTTCTCTTTCTTCATGCCTCCTTATGCTACATAAACAAGACAAATTTAAGTAAATAAAGAGGAATTCAAATATTTTCTCACAAACATTAGAGAATTTATTATTTAAATTAGGTAAAATAACTCTATAAAAATAGAGTTATCAACGTTTCATGTGAAAGCTAAAATCCTTGAGTAAACCAATAATCCAAACTATCTCACAAGTAGTGATCTGCATGGCACGATATTTAGCTTCAGTGGATGAAAGTGATACAGTGGGTTGTTTCTTTGAGTGTCATGAGATCAGTGAGTGTCCCAACATGATACAAAATCCTGTGGTTGATCTTCTTGTCATAGGGCAGGTGTTGTAGTATGAGTCACAGTAGGCTTTCAGATCAAACGGTTAGGATGAAGGGAACATAAGACCAAGTCTTGGACAACTTTTGACATATTTGATCACTTTAAGAGCAGCGTCCATGTGGGACTGCTTCGAGTCGTGCATGAACTGACTGAGAAGTTGAACTGGGAAAGTGATGTTAGGCTTGGTGAGAGTCAAGTAAATCAATCACCCAACTAGTTGTTTGTAAACAGATGGATCTGCAAGAGGTGGATCATCGGGTTTTTCGTTGGAGCTTTCATCATATTTAATGCTTGTGAATTTTTTATTCTGTTCCACCAGGATAAGAGATGGTTTAGATCCCACAAGACCAGCTTCAGAGATCAGTTCCAGCGTATACTTGCGTTGACTCAGAGAAATCCCTTCTAGAGAACAAGCTATTTCGAGGCCCAAGAAAAACTTTGACAATCCAAGATCCTTCATGAAGAAGGTAGCATGCAAGTACTATTTGAGTTCCCCAATGGCATCTGGATTGTTTCCTGTGATCAAAATATCATCAACATAAATAAGTAGAGCTACCAAAGTAATACCTCGCCGTTTGGTGAACAAAGAGTAATCATGATAAGATTGAGTGAAGCCATGATCAAGTAATGCTCTGGTGAATTTTTCATTCCATTAGCGGGAGGCTTGATTTAACCCATAAAGGGATTTGCGCAATCGACACACTCGAGACTCCCCCTGATTACGAAATCTGGGGGGAAGCTTCATGTAAACTTCTTCAGAGAGATCACCATGAAGGAAAGCATTCTGGACATCCATCTGGTAGAGAGGCCAGTGGTGAATAGTAGCTATGGTAATGATGAGGTGAACAGTGACATGTTTGGCAGTGGGGGAAAAAGTATCTTGATAGTTGATGCCTTCTCGTTGATTAAAACCCTTAGCAACCAAGCAAGCTTTGTAGTGGTCAAAGGAACCATTGACACGGTACTTCACTTTGTAGACCCATTTATATCCAATAGGACGATGACCATGGGGCAAGGGAATGACATCCCATGTGTGGTTTGCCTCAAGAGCGGAAAGTTCAGCATTCATGGCATTCACCCAATTAGGATTGGTAACAACTTCATGATAAGAGGTAGGTTCGAAAATGGCAGAAATGGAAGCTATAAAGTGTTGGTAAGGTGGGTGGCAGTAATGGAGAGACACATAGTTGGAGATGGGATAAAGAGAGGTGTAGGAGGATTGGGGAATAGTAGGGCATAGGTAGCCCGTGCTCCAGATTGGGGGACGAGTAGGGTGATTGGAGCGTCAAAGAGGAGGATCAATAGTGGAGGGTCAAGGGTAGAGGGTGAGGAGGAAGGAGCGGGGCCCATAGGTAGAAGATCTAGGGTGGGTAAAGGATTAGGGATAGGAGGAGGAGCAGTAGGGATTGGGGAAGGGGAAGGAGGGTCAGGAGGAAGGTCCTAAGGAAGATCCACCGATAACGAGGATGAAGTGTAAGTATCAGGATCCGAAGCAATTGGAGAAGAAGAGGCCGGGGGCTGTCATGGGAAAAGCTGAAAGGGAAAACAGTTTCCTGAAAAACAACATCTTGACTAACAAAAAATTTTTGAGAAAGAGGGTCATAGAGGCGATAGCCTTTTTGGGAAGAGGGATATCCCATAAAAATGCAAGGAAGAGCCCGAGGACTAAACTTGTCACGAGGGCCAACAGTGGTGGCACAACACTGACAACTAAAAACACGAAGATGGTCAAGGATGGGAGATTTGCCAAATAATTTTTCAAAAGGACTAACACCGTGGAAAGAAGAGGAAAGGAGACAGTTAATGAGGTAAGTGGCGGTGAGAAGACATTCCCCCAAAAATTGAGAGGGAATGTGTGCTTGAAACATGAAGGCACAAGCTACGTCAAGAAGATGACGATGCTTGCATTCAACGACACCATTTTGTTGAAGGGTGTAGACACAAGAAGACTTATGAAAGATGCCACGCTAAGAGAGAAAGAACGACACTCTGAGGAAAAAAGTTCGGTGCCATTGTCAGAACGGATCCGACGAATAGGGTGACCAAATTGTGTAAGGGCCATGGAGACAAAATATTGAATTTTGGAAAAAACTTGATTTTTAAATTTAAGGAGGAAAGTCTAAGTGGCATGGGAGAAGTCGTCAACAATGGTGAAAAAATAGCGAGCACCATTATAGGTGGGGGTTCAGTGGAGACCCTAAACGTCCATGTGGACAAGTTCAAAAATGTTTGTGGTGGTAGTTTGACGTGTGGGAAAAGGTTGGCAAGTTTGTTTAGCCAAAAGGCATATCGGACAAGAGAAAGAAGAAGGGCAAGAAATGGAATAGTTAAGCGAAGAATAATTGGGCAGGGACGAATGACCAAGACGGCAGTGTAAAAGTTCATAAGAAATGCTATTATTAATAAAAACTGAATTACAAGCGGGAAGTGGTTTGGGAGTACAAAAAGTACTTTTTAGGGAAAATAAATATTAAAAAAAATTGCATAAAAATTGGAGGGAAATTCATAACAAAGAAAGTAAAGCCCATGATTAGCCTTGCCAATCCCGGTCAAATTCCTAGTTGCACGGTCCTGAAAAACATAAAAATCATCGAAAAACAAGGCCACACAATTATTGTCACGAGTTAGTTTCTGGATGGATAATAAATTGTGTTGAATTGCGGGGCAAATAAAATATTATTTAAGTAATGCAATCACTTGCCCCCAAGTCTATAATCCATAAATTGGAAATAGATGGAACAAAGGAAGAAACGGTACCTGAAAATGGGTCAGAGGAACCCACTTGGTTGAGGAGGGTCAAAAGCCATTGTTGTTGGTCAGCGGAGAGGTTAAGGCCCGTGGAATTGCCATAAATAGTGTTTGGGTTAGAAGGAACTAGGCCTAAATGTTGGGGGTCGAATAATGGGTCTCATGGAGAGGGGTAGTGGACAATTGAGTTCCAAGCCCAAGGGGAGAAGGTCCAAGATAAGCAAGGGCAGGCCCCCCGTCAAGGGCTGCCTTATGGGCTAGGGGTCCGCAGGTCATGGGCCAGTGACGGGGTCCAGGTTTGGGCTTGGCTCGCAAGTCCGTGGGATAGCCCACAAGCTGGTAGTAAACATCGCGGGTATGCTCGGGCTTGTGGCAGTAACCGCACATAGCCCACTGGGCCCCTGATGCAGGCGAGTGGGACGGGCCGCACAGGCCAGAGGGAGCGTTTAGCCCACTAACGGGTGGAAAGGGGTTTTAAGACCAAGGGCCAGAAGGCCTATGCGAGCAGTCGCAAGAGGAGGGAGCGAGAGGGGTCTCGCGTCGCGCTTGGAAGGCATTGTTCTCACTGGAGGGGTTCCGACCGTCACACTGAAGGCGTTGGTGGACATCCTGTTTGGCCAGGGCATAAGTTTTCTCCATGGATGGGAGGTCATCCCAAGAGAGGACGTTGTTGTAGAGGGTGTTGAATTCCTCCAGCAACGCAAAGAGGAACTTCATCGTGAAGTCCTCTTGGTCCTTCGTCTAGAGGTGGCGGTTGACGTCGCAGGTGCATTTGCCGCAGTAGGCAGTGAGTCGGAGGGTCATAGGCATTGAGCTCACCGTGGAGGTCTTTGAGGCGAACATAGAAACTGGTGAGATCATCACCAGACGCGCTATCGGGGAGGCGCAAATCGCCAATAGCTTGCTAGGGGGAGAACTTCTGGGTGTCAAAAATTTTTGAGAAGCTGTTGTGGAGGGAAGCCCATATTTTGTCAACCGTGGTGGGTCAAGAGACCATGCTCTCAAGATGGGGCTTGACTAAGTGGAGAAGCCACGTCTTCAGGCGGCTTGACATTGGTCCCATTTAACGGCCGCATCAGCATCAACAACAAGGTGAGGAAGAAGGCCGTTGAGGAAGAGAAGCTTGTTGCAAGTGAGGAAGACGGTGCAGATCTGCGAGCTCCAGATCCCCTAATTTGCTTCACCGGTTAGCTCCTTGGAGACAATGCTAACAAGTTACAAATCGGCCGGAGAGAGGAGGTAAAGGTCACGATTGACCGCGGGGATGGTCAGGGAAGCAGGAGAAGAAGTTGATGAGGGGTTTGAAGCAGCCATTGGAGGCGGCGGCGGTGGTGGTTAGGGTTCTGATTAGGGGAAAAAGAGGTGGCTAGGGTTCCAAAGGGGGTAGGGGTATCGGGGTGATTTTGGGAAAAATGAGGGGTAAAAGCGTAAAGTTGGAAAGGCAGCAGTGGCGGTAGGGTTTCGATTAGGAAAAAAAAGGCTAGGGTTCCAAAGGGAGTAGGGGTATCGGGGTAATTTTTTTTAAAAAAAAGGGAGAAAAGCATATACGGGATAATAAGAAATAAAGAATAAAGAAAAAGAAAAAAAAGTTGCAATATACTCGATGGCCGAAAAAAATGATGGGCGAAAGCAGGTCTCAAAAGATTGGAGGCTGGAATACCATGTAAGAAAAGGTGAAAACAGGAGAAAGGCCAGAGATGTGCAACTGAAATTCTGTATTATGCTTGCTTGAGAAATTGTACAAGTAACCTATTACATTTATAGTGAAACAACCTAGCTAATATAGGAAACCATATTTACAACATAAATATAATATATTGAGCATTATTCTAGTGCTCAATATGACAATGTGGTAGGTAGGATTCTGTGTACATTAACACATAGGTTAGGTGTAGAGATTGTACATTGCTCTTTGGTGCAGATCCAATACAATATAGGTCATACAATTTGTTGCTTTTGATCTCTTTTTCTTTGAGTCCTCAATTATACGTTTTGTGACAAAGAGAAAAGGATATTGAAAGAAGGTGTTAACTAAAACTGGCACAAAAAAATTTAAGTCAAAACTAATTTCTTTGGACATCAATTTAGATGTTCTTGACGGTTCGACAATGGCAATAATCATTTTCAGGAGATTATAAGCATATGATTTAACGTCACATATAGAGTCCGTACTCTTAAACAGATGTATTTTTCTTTGTTATGATAAATGTAAAAAATAAAAAAAGGTATATTATTACGTCGGTGCTGTCTAACGCTGAGGTCCTGCCCTTTCTAGGTTGTAACAGTCTCGTATACAAAAAAGAGCCGTAGAACTCTGATTCGTGCTTGTATTCGTTTCGCGGGGGCTCTTGATTTTAGGAAACAAATGCCTAAGATGTAATTATTGAACATAATACGATGGCTACTCCTTGGAAGGGAAAGAAAGCTCGTTAAAAATCAGTTGAGTTCATTATTATTTTTATTATTGAGTTTCCAAACTTTTGTAAGGAGGATTTCCCCTCCAATTCATTTAATTTTTTCATTATTGTGAAAGATTGTGAATAAATTGGAATTACGAGGTCGTAATAATCCATAAAGTGACACTTAGTCTCAATGGAATGTGAAGGGCCACCAGTGTTTAATTATCATTGCAATACATGAAAATAAGTCAATAAGAATATGTTCCAGCTGGATTTTCGATTATAAAGCTCATCCCTATCCTTACACACAAGTACGACATAAAGAAATTTGCTGCAAATATAATTTGTTAACAAAGATCAGACAAATCTCTAAAGAGTAGACTTCTATAGAAATGGAATAGTTTGTGAAGTTCCCAATCAAAATGCTATAAAAGTCTACAACGTCACAAACTATTCCATTTCTATAGAAGTTGTAGACTTCTATAGATATGGAATAGTTTGTTAAGGTAAACATCTTTTGCATTTTGATTGGGAACTTCTATAGAAATGGAATAATTTGTGAAGTTGTAGACTTTTGTTGCGTAGTATTAGGTAAGCTGCAGAAAAAAAGATGCAAAAGATGTTTATGTTGAGAATGGAAGTGTATAATTATTTGCACGGAATGAGTGCAAATGTACCATGATTTTAAGTTAGGGATGAAAGTATAAATTCAAATAAGGAGAGTAAAGTTTTGGGGTATAGAAACAAAATTAGCACAAGTCATGGAAAGTAAGGTTTTGGTAATAAAATAGAGGATAAAGAAGACATAAAGAAGTTGAATTTATCATAATTAGTAGAATTGTGAAACATGACTCAAGTTGTTTGTTCAAGAGTTAGAATGAAACAAAGTGGAATATATTACAAAGACTAATGTTGACTTGATTCCTAGTAATTTGGTGTTAGAGATGAAGGAGATACTTATGGGTATTTTTTTTTTGTGTGAATATATAAGTTTTATTTATAACATTAGAAGTACATAAGTTGAAAGGCATATTCTAATGTTTACAAACTTGACTTTAGATATGAGGAGATTAGAGCAAAGAGCCTCCAACTTTCACACAACAAATATTTATATTTATGGGTTGATTTTATATTTCTGAATCAAGATGCTCTCTTATGTACAACTTTTTGTAATAATAGTTTTGTTTTGAAATTACTTTTGGTTTTGTTCAATTGATATGAAATAAATACAAGTAAAGAAAGATAGTTTAAGAAGTCTAACAAATATATATATTATTTTATTGTCCTAATTATCTATGATAATTCTACATTCTATCATCTAATAAGATGAGGAAGACCATTTTGTATGAGGATATTATGTCAAATCAAACATAAAATAGGTTGATGTTGTGACCTATTTTCCATGTGAGATTCACAAGAAAACATAATATAAGTTGATTAGAGTCATCAAGAGAGAACATCTATTGTATGAAATTTATATTTCCAAACAAGCCAATTAATAAAACTATGTTTGCTAATGTCATTAATTTAAATCAAATCATGCCAATCCACTACTTCATCAACTTGTCATAACTTCTCGTACATTTCTTTGGAATGATAATACAACTTGGAAATGATATTTATGGATACTTGGAAGTAAAGTGATGATATATTTGGACTGCAAGTAGACTCTTTCGATCTATGTTTTTAGAAGTTTTAGCTGGGAATTCAATGATCTCTAAACCTTAGAGAGTTGATTCTGTCAGTGTCATCAGTGCAATCAAGTATCGTAAATAAAGATAGCACTACTGCTTGGATGGAGGAGTAGTTTCGGTGAGTGCAATCTTTGGAGATTTGGGTCATCTCTTCAACTCAAGAATGGTTGCAAGAGATGGGGAAACGCATATAGTTGATGTTGTAAATGACTCAAGCTGAGTTGGCAAAGCAAGTGATGGCCGGATGGGCATGGCAGATTCCTACAGTTCTTTCTCCTGTCGACCTAACTTTATTTAGAAGTTCTTGAAATATGATCCAAACGTACGAAAAATACATCTCTAACCTCCCTTACTTTACACTGAATCTTTTTGTTTCCTGACTTCGCATCTCTATCACCTAGAAACCAAGAAGCCCTGGTTCTGTCCACAAACCGTAGCCCATTATCCCATCTTGGTTCCTCTCTCGCACAGAAGACCAGGGCAATCCAACTGAATATCAGCCTCCACGTCCAGCCATGATGCTGGTCTGGCTGAGACAAATATGTTATTGGGTTTGACTTTTTTGGGCCTACGAAAACGAGCATGGTCCAGTCTAGCCTAGAAGAGGAGATGGACCTCATCTTTGACGCCCAAAGTTGCAATGGGGGATTCCTTACGCTAAACATTTAGGTGCGAAACAACGGTATAATTTGTGCTGAGTCTCAGATCTCCAACCAAGAAAGAAAACTAGTTTTCAATTATGAATGTGAAATGCCGCTCTCCCTTACTGTTTTCTATAACGAAATTCGATTCTTGGCTTGGATTTCAATGCATATATTTGTGAGATAGCTTGAAATTGTTTTCTGTTATAGATGAATTCAAGGAGAACTAGATTGTGACAGAACTTACTTTATTCCAAATTTTATGCATAACATAATTAACAACTTTATAAATTGATCAATTGTATATTGAAATTAAGCAAAAAATTAAAACACTCTATGTGGTTTCTTGTGTTTCAATTTAGTGAACAGGTTTTTAATTTTAATAATCGCATCTTTAGACCCAGCCCTAGTTTCATAAAGATTTACTGTCAACTAATCATCTAATGAATAAAAGGTGTACCACATTTTATTATTAAGTTGGTGATACATTATTTGCATCTATGCATAATTTTTCAACTATATTTTTCTCTAAGAAAACTTTATCAATAGAAAGGTTCAACACCTCGATATTGAGGAAAGAACCTTAGTTTCAACCACTTTAGTTACTTTATTCTCCGTTCAACTTTTGCATCAAAGTTTTCTTCTTTATCTTTTCGGGTTCCATGTTAACGGAAGTATTATGGAAATGATCCATCATACAAAAACATAAATGCATACATCAAGTTATAAATACACAAGAAACATAAATTTAAAATGAGTTGGATAAATTAGTATATGTCTACTATCACCACAATAACTACTAGCCATTTCTTCTCTTATTAAGTTTTTCTAAAAAATTACAATGTTATTATTTACAAAATCCATACACAACTCACATATGGTCAAATACCGGCAATCAGCCCACAAAAAAACAAAGGATTTCAAATTAAAAAAAAAAAAAGGTCTCCACACAAAGTCGACCAAAAAAGGGAATTTCGAAATCCCTTTCTTAAACAGAAATCTCCGTGAAATCACCATCAATCCGGCTTAACTCAAATTCAATTGCTGCCCTCATAATATGATGCAATTATACTCGTTGTTTTCATAATGCGGTGCAGAACTTCTTTTCAAATTTGTTCATAAACTTTATTTTTAAATTAATTAAAAAACTCTAGGACATACTTAAAATTTACATGATATTATCTTAAAATATATCTAAGATAAGATATACTTACTAACTACCAACAATATGAATATAGTAGTTGGTTTATATGTTTGCCCTCACCTCTATCTACACTGATTCTAAGTATGTCCTGTGAAGTAGAATGGCACGATTACCTACTTATTGTTACAAATTGCTAGCAAGAAGAAAATTATCTTACAAAAGAAAAATAGGCTACCTAACCTGCAATGCATAATTCGCGACAACAATTTGACGGCCACACGATTGGGATCTCAAAAAGAAAGGAAGAATCCAACGACACAAACCGATAGAGAATGAAAGAAATATTAAAGAAATTTTGATGTGTGAAGGTTCACACTTCTTTTGTGAAGAATCCAAAGCGGCAAACCCATAGAGAGTATGAAAGAAATATTGTGAAAATTTTCACTCGTGAAACGCTCATACTTCCTTTGTCTACCAAATAGTAAAAAGGTCTTCTTGATTCCCCCTAAAATAAAATCATTTGGACCTCCTTGATGTTATTATAAGAAGCTTCTGTGAAGGTTAAGATCATTTAATCTTCTTCAAACCCTTGCCTTTGTACACCTAGAATTGGATTTTGAACAAAATTATAATCGACAAGTCTAAATAACATCAGACATAATAGAACAGCTCTACGTGTGCCAGAACCACCATGTTAGCTTGACTAATGTGGAAAGATGACAACTAGATCGTTGCCAATACTTGGTTTTAGGGACCTCCAGACTCAGCAAATGGGTAGGCCATTGAAATGCACCAACGCTTTCGATCCGATTATTAATTAGTTTCCCGGTAACAAAACCAATCAATTTGAGAGAGCCTGAGGTCTGAGAAGTGCAGAGTTGGCATTGTGATGGAAGATGGAGAAAACTAATGGTAGCGAAAGATGGGGGAGATAAACAAAGAGGCAAAGAAAAAACCAAAAATAATGACCACTTACTATAGAAAAATTGGCAAGTGAGACAACAAACTTTGAGTAGAGTAAATAATTGAGACTAAAGGTGACGAGGACAATGAAGCACTACAATGATTAGAGAGAGAAGAAGAAAAGTATGATAGAGAATAAAGGCAATGGAAATGCATAAAATAAGACTTCTAGTCACAATATTTTAGACTAATAAAAGTGAAACCATATGTCTACGTTTATCTTTTAATTGTTCGTCAAGTCAAGTATGTTGGGTAACCAGCCAAACGGCTAGAAATTCTATGGTTGGAAATGCCTTCCCCTTGACAGCTTGATTGACTGGAGAATACTGAACTCACCCAACCTAGTCCGTAGAGTTTATTAATTGGTGTCATTGCCGATCCCCAATCCAATGAACAGTATTAATTCTTAGCAGGGAGTATGGCATCCCCATTTGTAATTTCTTCGAGCATAAAAGGATGGCTCCATGGCCAGCTCTACAGCAAAGATCAGCTGTGAGCCACCTTGTCCGGAGGGATGAAATTGCTTCAAAGTGTGGAAACGCCATGCACTCTTCGGTAAACTGAAGTCAAGGCCATGCGCCGATCTATCTATCACTCCTGCAGCGAAATACAGGATCATTCATGAAAGAAAACTGTTTTCTTCTAATTACAATGCAGCATAGTGGCTTGTTGCTCTGTCGGTCGGTTGGTGATTTCTTAAAATCTCAATTATGTAAAACCACAGAATTCAATCATTGCTAGTAACTTTATCAATAGACTCATGGCAATTGTTCATTGATCCCACACCTTTTTTCTTCTTGATAGGATAGATGACAGGACACGCGGGCTGTGGAAATGGGACTGAGACATAGCAATTATTTTAGGGAAGTGGTCAAGTCAGTAAAGGTTCATTTGCACGTGGGCCACGAACGATTGTCGAGGCAAATATTAAGCTATTGACTACTGTTTACAGGAAGTCAAGAAGATATGCTGTAGAAGTCGGAAACTGTAAATGATGACAGGGAATTCTTAAGTCTCTGCGGACCCTTTTGCTTTTCCTTTGTTCGGCAACTTTTGTAGCTGGACCCGGCGCCCTCCCCTTCGACATTGAAGCAACGTAGCTAAAATGCCGTGGGCATCACTCCAGTGATTCTTTACTTACTACCGCCAGGGTGAAAGCAGATGCAACTTATGTTAAAGAAGGTGCAAGCTTTTTTCTTGGATGCTCCAACATTCCATCCTACCCACCCGATGGACTTGGCTCAGAGCTTAAAAACACTTGGTTACATGAATGAACTTGTTTCGAGCTCTTGAAAGGTACACAGAGAACGGTGAACACAGTCTTGATTAAAGTGGAACCCAGCGTTTGTTATTAAACGTTAATTTTTCATGGTGTCGGTGATCGTCCGAGTGGAAATTTTTTCCAGCAAAGCACCACTAAGATCCCCTTCTTTTTATCCTGAGAAGGCCTTTATTCTTGGAGCCTTTCTTTCTCAGCAACATTGTTTTGTCTACCTCGGTGTCTGCTTTCCGATTATTTAAATACCCAGTTCTTGCTTTATCTCTGGTTTCTTCTCCGAGAAAGCGGACATTAGTTGCTTTATCCTGCTCTGAGATATGCTCCCATTTACAAATCTCCACCCTTGCAATTATTGAAAGCAAAATGGGTCCGCTCAATCCTTTTCATGTAAAAACCATGATTTGGCAATTCTTTATTTATTTTTATATACTTAGATTCTTTTTATGCGAATTTCTTTGATTCCCGTGTACGAGAAACGAGAATAACGTGGGAGGGTCCTCGTACGATTGGACGACACAAACCGATTATTGGGTAGTTTTTGTTTGATATATTTTATTTGTGTCACCGACACCATTGACTAATGAATTGGCTGCCCACTCCATTGAGTATTTAAGAATATTCTTTTAGTCTCAAATTAAGTATCCTCTTATCACCTATGATGCATATCTTACTCCTTTAATTTTTTTTATTATGCTCTTTTAATAATACATATCGGATGAAAAAGCATTTCGGGTCGACTTTAACTTTTGAGATAACACTTAACAAACATATTCGTCTTTGATGACGCATGGTTGCATAGCTAAGAATTGGCCACGAAACATGACTTTATGGAACCCGGGTGACCAGAAAGTCCCCTCAACATGACCATCTATGGAGAAAGAGAGAGTTAATCTCCTTGTACTCGATTCAGAATCACGAACCAAAAGCTATACGCTGCCTTTTGTATGAAAATACGTAGATAGCATTATTGGGATGGAAGCATTACATCACACAATCACATATGCACAAATTAAGTATAAAAGACACACAAAACACAAAATTTTGAGTGACTCATTCAAGTCTATTTTATGTTCTTATCATTGGTATATTTATCAGTCCCTCCTTTTTATTAGGACATCATCTCAAGAGATTACAAGTATTGTCTTCTCTCTTTTGATTTGACTGCTTCATGTCCTCTTACACCAAGTCTCTCCCAAGACAACTTCTTAAGGGCTACATGAAAACAGTAAGAAAATTAACCTAAGAAAAATGTTCCAATATTGTCTTAATCACCTAATTTAATTCCAAATACATTTTAGGGGCTAAAAGGATACATTTTATCCTTATTATTTATTAGAAATCCGAACAAGCACCATGATTTACCATAGCCCTCTAATTTTTATTTTTTATTTTTATTTTTTTTAAAAGGAAGGGAGAAGCCCCGAGATTGAAAAGTGTCAAGAAAGACAGATAAGGATTAGTAAGCATACCAATAACTTACTTAGAGGTTACAAGATTCGTACTCAGCCCAGACATAATAAAAAGATTTATACTCGCACTACTTTCTTCACTGCGACACCTTTGTAGTATAAAGAGTGGTGCATTTCTTCTGCTTTGCACAAACCTTCCTTTCATCTACCTGTACTCTCGCAAAGATGTTTCCTAGAGAACTGACTGTAGCTCTGTTCATCCTTTGCTCCTCTTTCTTGCATACACATGCCCAACCTGCTCAATGTCCACCACAAACATGTCCTCTAGTATCAAAACCAGCTTATCCTAATCCTTTGATTCGTTTCACCCGCCCGCGACCTCCACTGTACCCACCTACACTCCGTCTGATGCCCCGTCGCCCAGCAAACAATCCTGGACCCCTGTCTAATAGAGCCAGAATTGTGTTCATCACCCAGGAGCTGAAAAGGAACATCACGTACGACCCTCAAAACTACACCGGCACCTGGGTTGGCAACAACTACTGTCGCTACAAGGGGTTCTTTTGTGACACTGTGCCTGACTTGAACATTACTGGACTCGCTGCTATTGTCTTCAATGGCGCAAGGTTTGGCGGCCCCTTCTTAAACTTTTATCGCTTTATCCGTAACTTGCCGGATATAGCTATCTTCCACGCCAACTCCAACAACTTCAGTGGCACAATTTATCCAAATCTCAACAAGTTACGCTATTTATACGAGCTCGATCTGAGTAACAACAAGTTCCTTGGAGGATTCCCGGCTAGTGTCCTCGGTGCCACCAATCTAACTTTTGTGGACCTTCGGTACAATACGTATGCTGGGGCAGTCCCTCCTCGGTTATTCAACATCGACACGGACGTGTTGTTCATCAACAACAACGGGTTCAATCGGACAATTCCAGCTGCCACATTCGGCAACACACCAGCACTCTACCTCACCCTAGCCAACAACAAGTTCACTGGTCCAATCCCACGAAGTATTGGTCGAGCTTGGAGGACTCTACTAGAGGTGCTCTTCTTGAACAACAGGTTGACAGGTTGTCTCCCATTTGAAATCGGGTACTTGATCAAGGCCACTGTGTTCGACGTGGGAGGCAATCTCTTGACGGGTCCGATTCCGCAGTCATTTGGGTGCTTGTGGAAGTTAGAGCTACTGAACCTTGCTCACAACCAGTTCTACGGGGAGATACCAGAGTCCGTGTGTAGGCTGCCGAATGCCTACAATTTTTCTCTCTCGTATAATTTCTTCACCCAAGTAGGGCCAGCATGCAGGAGGTTGATAAGGGCAAGAAGGCTTGACATCAGGAGGAACTGCGTTGCCGGGTTCCCGCAGCAGAGGCCTGCCGCCGAGTGTTCCCGTTTCTTCGCGAGGTCTAGAAGCTGCCCCCGACCGGATACTTTCAAGGTCGTTCCCTGTACCCTACGTACTCCTTCAGTCATAGCGTCGTTGGAAGACGAAGACGTAGAAGGCCAGGCTATTCCTTCAATTGACGAAATGACCCCCCCTTCACCTAGGACCTACTCTGCGCTCGCAAAGCCTCCCCATTGATGATCTGATGGTATGTTTGCGTGATGAGTTAGTAAAGTTTGTGATAGAATAACATTATCCGATTAGTCTACTGCCCTAGTATGTGTGTTTGTTGTATGCGTCTGTTTGTGAGAAAGTTCAACTTCTATGTTAGTGCGCTAATTTGTTCCTGAATGTTGCAGCAGAGCTCGTGTTCTCTGCGCCTATCTTTTTTTTTTTTTTTTAATTTGTTCTTCTTTTTTTAGTTCTTATCTGAGCAAACAGACCGTTTGGGGTTTGATTGGTATGTAACTATTTATTGTGGATGTAGAAACTTTCGTCTTGAAATAAAACCATGGGGCCCGCCTTTCCCTTCTTTCTCGTCTTTTCCTGCGGAACAGAGAGAAGAGTACATAAATGTTGTGACATATATGTACATATACTTTTTGGATTGGACCGGCTGCAGGCTTTCATCTACGTTTTGGAGGCCTGTCATCTTTCTAAACTTATGTGGACACATTTTGGCAAATCCCTTCCCAACCCACTAATCTAAAGATTTATTTATGAACGCAATTCCACTCTAACGATCAAACCAATTCTTTTTTTTTTCCCCTCTTTCTCTTTGCTAAAAAGAAAGGGAGCAAATGTTGCACCTCGCTTCTAAAAGATAGTCGTCCATAAGTAATTTTCCTATACTTGTAGCTTGTCCATGGACACAACTTGAGTTTTGGTAGTTGAGAGGATTTTTAGTTGGTAAAAATGCACGTGTTGCAACTACATAAAAGTTCCTACCAGTCGTTAGCAACCTGATTATTCGACGACAGCTTAAATCAAATCATTGTCTCCAGATAATTTGATTTAAATCCTCACGGGACACACCCTTAAATGGCTGTCCCTTTTTTTTTTAAGGGAAAATTTTTCTGAAGTCCTAATTTCGTTAGATTATGTTTGGTATAGTTTGTGAATTTCTTTGAGAAAATATAGAGTTAGTCCCTAGTTTTTAATTTATTAAAAATCACTAAAAGAGATTGAAAGAATCACCAGACACCATTTCATCACTTTAAAAATTACTCTTTCAATAACTTTTTGATTTCTAATGAATTCTTGTCACATAATTTAGAAAAATCTTATAATCTTAACATAACAATTAAACTTTAACAGAATAAGACGTGAAAATATTTTTTTTAGAAAAAGCTTTCTATGAGGGTTTTTACATTTTTTTCACACGGTGGTTTCCCTAGTTTTCCATAGCACAAAGGCTCCCCTTGAAGATTTGTGACATGTGAAGAGCATAATCTACTTTAACAGCCTTTTCAAAGTGATGGAGACCTTCCTTTAACCTTTTGTCTTTCTTGTTTGATGATTTGAATTTGTCACGGTTTGCAATTTCTAACACGGTCGCGACTCGTACCGACAATGTTTACAGAAATGTAGACCCTTCCTACGGTAATTTTGACTAGAGGTAATTGAGGTTTAAATCAGATTATACGTATTACAGTGGCAAAAAGGGCACAAAATCCCTTGCTTTTGAAAGAAAGTGAAAACCGCTTATGTATCCCCTTGAAAATTAGAAAAATCTTATAATTTTTTCAAAAATCTGAAGAAAAAGAAATTACTTGCCCCCTTCTTAAATTTGAAATAAATTGCCTTGTTTGCAAATATAAAAAATAATTGCGTTAAGAAATGAAAACTATTTGAGCTTTTCTTAAAATCTAGAAATTTCATCCTTGTAAAGCTTTTACACAAAAACAAAAGACGTTTTCTTTGATCTCTTTTTTTTGTGGTTAAAATATTGAAAGATAACTTTTAGACAATAGACATTTAATGATTTTCATTTCTGATCTGTATTACTAAACATTTTTCAAACACAAACTATGAGAAAAGGGTTCAGAAAATTTGTGACACTTTTTAAAAAATAAAAAATTGAAAAACACGTGTATTTTTATACTATGGATGCTAAGTTGTTACTTATAAGAATGATCCAAAAATAACAATAAAAAAAGTGATTATACATTCATATTCCATTTAGGAAAGAAGTAGCCATTTAATGAAAAAAAAAAGTTGGGTAATTGTTTTGCAATCCTAGCAAGACATTAGAAGATGGCAAGAATGGAAGGATGACCATGAGTTACTTTTAAAGAAGGAAAAGTGGTAGTTATATAACTATATCTAACAACGCAAAATATTTTACGTGAAAAAGACGGTAATGGATAAAGGAGTTGACACACAACTATCCTAGATTTTTTGTTCGTTTGGTTTTATCAATTTTAATTTTCTAGAAATTCGTTTTAATTTTTGCTCTCTAGAAAAATATCATTTTAAAAGAATGAAAATAAAATCACTCTAAACCTATAGAAATTACTTTTACATTATCAAACACGATTTTCAATACTCATTCTTTAATAAACTTTTTCAAAAAATAAAACTCCAAAACATTTTAAAAGATTTTACCAAATACAAAGAATTAATTTCCAAAACTTCAGATATGGCACATACTTTAATTTCCTTCCACGACTTCTTCCCAATTTCCTCCATCACTTTTAGAATACTTTTCGTTCTTTTTTTTTTTTTGGTGAGAAATGCAAAAGTAAGTGATATATTTTATTTCATGGTTGCTTAACCTGGTGTTGGCAAAAGGAAATCAACAGCCTAAAGAAAATTTATTGTGCAATCATGGCCAATATAAAAGAGAAATTTAGTTACTTAAATGAAAGAAAAGAAATAGTAGTATAATCATCTCAACAAGACACTAAAGTGTGATAAAGACAAAAGAGAAGAAGTAACCATACAATCACCCCCTATACGAAGAAAGTAATGGTTAAATGTTACCTCTTATGTAGTTAAGAATTTTATGCAACCATCCTCGAAAAAGAAACAAAGTAACTGTTCACTTACCCCTAATGAAGAAATCGGTAGACATGTGACTATGTGTTGACCTTTTGTTTTTCTTTTTAGTTTTATATATTTTAAGTATTTTAGATTTATCATCTATTTTTATTTTTTTATAACCATGATTCATTTCACCCAAAGAAAATCTTTTTATGGTCCATGTAAACAATTCTTTTAGTTTACTAGAGGTACGTACATTCTAATTTTCATTTTTGAAAAGTCTTCAATTAATAATATCCATAAAAAAATTTAAAATTTTTTAGAAACTACAAGTATTATTTTCGAAGACTTAAGATACATGACTTTCTTTTGCTCTTTTTAATTCTTTTGTCGCTTATTTTATTTTATTTTTTCTCATTTTCAAAACTTCTAAGTTAGCTCCCAAATTCCTTCCTCCTTATTGCAACGATGTTTGATCCTTTATTACAACTTTGTCATCTCCCATTACAATCTAGGTTTGAATTGAATTGAAATACTAAGTTCATTATGTCCAAAGGAACATTTCGTCTTGTGATTTTTGATTATCATCTCTCGAGATTTCTTAACCTAAGATTATAATTCATGAGCTTGAGCTTAACCTTATCTCTGATGCATCCCTTCCCTTTTAGAAATAAAAAAATAAAAAATTATTTTGTCATATAGTTTAATTTTAAGCATAATTAGATCAATCTTATTCCTTACAATTTTGCCATTTCAAATGTAGATAACATGACAAATAATAAGTTTTGGTTGAATGCTATAATAGTAAAATTGTGATCCAAATTTTCATATTGCTAGTATAGAGGATTTTGCTATTACAATAAGGATAGGTTGGAACCTTAAAAATTAGTCAAACTATCGCAATTAGGAGTCAACTATTAGAACAAAAGTCAAACTATAAACAATAAATCTGATCTTTATTATTTTATTATAGGATATTTTGTCATAACAACTACATTAATTGGCTAATTTCATTTCTAGGCATTTTTAAGTTCAAGTCAAGCTAAGTTAAGTATCGATTCCTTGAAGTTGACTCCACAAAAGCTTTTTTTTTTTTTTTCATGGGCAATAGAGACCAATCGTGTTAGAGGACTTTAGGCTAGATGGCCTTCAAGGAAAAAGAAAGAGAACACCTCTTCTTACCTAAGATGAGGGAAAAGAGAACTAAAGCCCTTTAAAGGTAGCTCAACATTTCAAGTTTTAATATTTTAAAGCTCCTCTTACAAGAAAGTAGTTTTGTTCTTACACAACCCTAAGATATGCTCACCAACAAGGCTTCCATTGGACTATGATCAACAATTAAACAAAAGTCAAGATGCTACTTCTATGTCGACCTTAATGCCTTACTAAATGCTACTTTACTTTAGATATTCCATTAGTCAACTCTAGAATCTTTACCTTGTTGCCTCCTCTAGGAAGAACATATGATAAGTTTCACATCATACATTAGTGTAGCCTATGTACCAAAATACAAAAAAGCCATGCATGGCTCCCTCAAGTAAGTCACAATCATAAGACTTCCTCCTTCCTTGGGGTTAGCCATGTCCTCAAGGCCAAATGATACAAACTAATCTTGGAAATGATTAACCTTTTCCCAAGTGGCATCTATAAGGGAAACCTTGCCTAGTGTATTAGTATCTCTTGGACACCCTTCTTTATCCTTTGATCCAATACTGTCTAAGGAATAACAGTCAAGTGATTGCCTTCTTCTATGATTATCAAAATCTCTATTTGGATTGAATTAGATGACCTAATGAACCTCTTTAAGCAAGAGACATGCATCATCAGATGAATTTTAGAATCTATTAGAAGATTCAATTTGTAAGTAACTTGACCACTCATTGTAGAATTTATTAAGGGCAAAGTAGTACAAAGATAACTTGTGAAAAGTAGTAGTAGTAGTAGTAGTAGTAGTAAGACACAATAGGTACATCTTGGTTTATCACTTTATTTGGTTGTCTATTTAGAGGTGATAGGATGAAGAGATATTGAAGTGAGATTGCTAAAGTTGAAACAATTTTCACTAAAACAGGCTCATAAAGGTCATACTTCAGTTGTAAGTGATTGTTTTTGGCATGTCATAAAGTTTGAAGATGGTGTCAAAGAATCTAGGCAACCATGGATCTTGAGAATGGGTGCTTGATCAGAATGAAGGTGCAAAATTAAAGTGTCTACCAATAATGACAAAAATGGAAAAATTTCCATGGAAAGAAGGCATACCTTTGATGAAGTTTGTGGAGACATCTAGTTAGACCTTCATAGGCATTGGAAGCAACTATAGCATTGTAGGGGTAGGGGAGCTTTCCCACTAATGCTATTGACACATTCTAGAATAATAAATGTGGTTTAAAATGTTCCTCCTCATTCCATTTTAATTAAAAAAAAAAAAAAGCTATGATGTGTTGGTAGATTTTGTGGTTGCCTTTATGGCCAACTCCCTTCATATCTTCAAGAATTGGTTGGATCAAGGCTAAGCCTTGTAGAAGATATATTCTTCCCTTAAAAAATAGGACATGTTTTTGCTCCTAATGACCAAGAGCCTTAGCTTCTTCCACTTGAATGATAAGATCATGTAGGTTTGGATTCCCATTAACCTCTTTCTTAATTACCTTCAGTCAAACAAGAACAAACATGGATATTGTTAAGTTGTAAATCAATGCATTATTTTTGTTATTGGGTTGGGTTGTGTATGTTATTGGGCCCAGTTTAGTTTATTAGTTATTGGGCTTAGGCTTAATAAACTTGAACCTGTAATTAGGGTTATTCACCCTATGTATATAATGTAATTAGTTTTTTTATCTCTTAATTAAGAAATCCTTAGGAGAGTTTTTCCCATACTTTAATTCCAATTCCTTAGATGTGTTTCCTTTCCTTAGATGGTATCGAGAGCCAACCTAAGGATTCCATGCTAAATCTAATATGATTTTTTCTTTTATTTATATTGTCTTTCGTCCTCTACTTGTTTAGAGCCAAAGTAGTACTTTGTCTCTTGATTCCTTGTTCATATAATAGATTTATGTCTCAATCTTTTTCTTTTGGTATGTTTTTCAATCTCTTTTCAGTTTTTTTTCTCGATCAATTGTTGGTCACTATCACTATTCCTTTGTTGCGATTTCATTTGGGAGCTCAACCATTGTTCAAAATAGGACATTTTGTCTTAGGGTTAAAGGCCATTTTGCCCTCCTATTGTCTCCTACCTAAATGCACCATTCTATTTATTTTTTAGGTTATCTAATCGGGTCCCTACCCATTTGCATAACTCAGTTCATAACCCATTTTCTTGCAAACTCTAAACGCACCATTTTACTTAACCTTCAATGTGCACCATTTCATTAAATGGTCTAAATGCACATTTTGATCACCTAATCAACCCCACTATCTTACTTAATTCTTTATGCACATCGGTTCACTAAACACTTGATGCAAACCATTTTATTAAATGGTCTAAATGCACGTTTTCACTCAAGTGCAGGGCTCTTATTCGATCAAATGGGTATGGGTCCTTTAATCAAATTTTTACCTAATTAGATGACCTAGGTCGCATATTTTGGTAAAGACTTAATTTTTGTCACCATCGTCGCCATTCTTGTCACCAAGTATTTCCAACACGATGGGTGGGCAATTTAAGTCTTCCCAAGTTGCAAATTTGGCAAAGATGTCAAATCCATTGTTTTTTTTACCACCGATGATGTCTCTATTGCCATTTTGGTCCCTTAACTCGTCATGAGATTTGTTGATTATTTCCCTTGGAGACATAATATGCTTATTGCACTTAGTTCAAGGGACAAACTTGATTTTGTGAATGGAAGTTGCCAAAACCTACTGATAATGACCAACATGCAAGTCTTTAGGAAAAATGTAACATGGTTGTGCTTTCTTGGTTGATGAACTCCGTTTATCCTGATATCGGGAACATTGTTTCTCTATGCCTTACTACTTGTGTTGCTTGGAAAATGTTAAAGACAAGGTATTTTGGAGTCTTTAGTACTCAACGATATGATCTATAACAGTAAATTGGAGAGGTTAAACAACAACTAGATGAGTCTGTAGCCATGTATTTTTCTTGGCTTTTTGATCTTTGGGTAGAATTGAATAAGTGTTTACTGACAATTAAGTGCAAGTGTAATGACTACACTTACAATTTCTTGGCTTTGTTGGCAGCCAAGAGAGAATCTAGATGGGTTATTTGTTGTCTTCTTGGACTTTGGCCTATGTGTGCTACAATGAAAAGCAACATCACTTCA
Source organism: Casuarina equisetifolia (assembly GCA_028551475.1). Classification (NCBI taxonomy): domain Eukaryota; kingdom Viridiplantae; phylum Streptophyta; class Magnoliopsida; order Fagales; family Casuarinaceae; genus Casuarina; species Casuarina equisetifolia. Next base: position 21,521,019 of record CM052356.1, read on the forward strand.
CACAACCCTATTCCATCCTTAGATGACATCTTCCTATTGGTTACTAATGAAGAGCATCAGTGTAGTCTGCAAGTAGATAATGAGAGGATTGATTTATGTGCTTTTATTGTACAATCCCCAACATCTTTTGGAAGGGGGTTTGAGACTAGTTAGAGGGATAATCATTTCTTTATAATTAGTAACTTGAGACACTTATTCAATGTTGAATTTGGACAAGGAGGGTCGAGGCCCTTTTATGAGCATTGTCGTCGACTAAGACATACAAAAGACAAATATTTTTAGCTAATTGGGTTTTTTAATAGGCCCGAGAATTAGAAGAAAAAAGATAGCAACACTAGTTCAACACATGTAATTAGTGTTGAATCTAGCAATTTGTCCACAACTTCTGTGACTAGTGCAACACCAATGCAAACAGATATCCCTACTGGCCAAACTCTCACACTTGAGCAATATCAATAAGTGATTCAACTTCTTAGTTGTTTTAGGCCTACTAAGCACATGACAAACTTTATAGGTACAATTTCTTATTTGTAAAATTCATCTTTATCTAATTGACTTATTAATTTAGGGATGAATAACCACATTACGTATGATCTCATGTGTATGGAAAACATTAGGTCATACACATCAAACTCCATTTAGGTTAAATGGTCTAGTAATAATAGTGTGGCTATCACTTATATTAGGATTGTTCGCATTTCTCTTTTTGTCATACTTTAGGATGTCTTATATGTAAGCTTTTGTTCATTGTCAAATTTACCTTTGATAATTCTTGTTAAGTCACCTTTTACTCACACTTTTGTTTTTTTCAAGACCATTTGACTGGGACAGTACTAGGACTGGGTAAGGCTAAGTGTCGTTTATATCATCTAATGTATCCAATAGATGCCACAACGAATGTCTTTTCTACAATTGTTAAAACTTTTGAATGCAATGCTCCGAAGAGGGCTAATGTGTGTAAAAATACTATATTAAGAATAATGGTTTGAGTAATAAAAATATGTTATGGTATTATCTTTTTGGTCATTCTTTTTATTATACATCTCCTAACATATTTTGTCAAGTCTGTCCTTTGGTGAAGCAAACTCGCCTTCCATTTTCATCTCATTTTCAGGTACAAACTCCATTTTTGAGTTGGTACATGTTGACATATAAGGTCCTCATCGAACCCCACATCATGATAGCTCACATTACTTTATGACCATTATTGATAATTTTTCACATGGGACTTGAATGTGTTTCATGCGATACAAAAGTCAAGCATTATATTTCTTATACTCTTTTTTTAATATAATAGAAACCCAATTTCAAACTCGTATTTTTAGATTGCATTATGATAATAGATTTGAGTTTTTTAGTCATGAATGTATATCATTCCTTCAGTTTTGTGGGGTTTATCATAAGAGCTCGTGTGTTCACACTCCACAGCAAAATGATGTCATAAAATGAAAACATCAACATATCCTTAATGTGGTGCAAGCTTTATGATTCCAATCTATTATCCCTAATCATTATTGGGCTAAGTGTATCTTAATTGCCACTCACATCATTCTCATCTTCCTACACTAGTCTTAGATGGAAAAACTCCTTTTGACATTCTCTTTCATAAATCCCCATATGTCTCATATCTTTAAATCTTTGGGTATTTGTGCTATGCCACAGTTGTTTCATGTGAGGACAAATTTATGCCTCACATGCCAAACCATGTGTGTTTATGAGATATCCTTCATCCCAAAAAGATTATCATGTCCTTAACCTTACCATACGCATACTTCTCACTATCTAAGACATTGTGTTCCATGAGTTAGTTTTCTCTTCACTCAGTCCCAGTCATCTCCTTTTGTCCCCCGCCTCAATCTTTTGTTCCTTTAGATTCCAATCCATATTTAATGCATGATTCAACTAAGCATCCTTCTTCGTTGTTAGCATTAAGGCCTACCATACCTAATATCCCTTCCTTACCTAATATCCCTATCGAGTCCTCACCTCTTTCACCATCTAAGGATCCACTTTTTTCTCCCTCATCAATGGTTGAACCTCTGGATTCACCTACTGTGAATTCACCCATTACATATTCACCCATTATAGATCTACCCTTTGAGTTAGTGCCTATGGTCACTACTCTTGTCGTCAGACGTTCCCAACATGCATCCAAACCTCCTATATAGACTCAAGATTATCAATGTAATCATATCACTTTTACATCTAATGCCCACTGCTCAGTACATCCTTGAGCCATATTATATTCTATTTTACAATTTGTGACCCTTAACAATTTATCTCCCACACATCAAGCTTTCATTGCCTTCATTTCTTCCATCCGAGAGCCACTCTACTATCATGAGACTGTTTGTGATCCATGCTAGGTGGATGTTATGGCCAATGAACTCCATGCATTGGAGGCTAATCACATGTGGAAGTTGGTTGATTTGCCATTAGGTCGTAAGCCAATAAGGTGTCAATTAGTTTACAAGGTCAAATATCATGTTGATGGATCCAACGAGAGGTATAAAGCTTATCTTGTGGCTAAGGGATACTCTTAGCGATATGGGATTTATTTTTGCTATTGGGTTAGGACATGTATGTTATTAGGCCTAGTTTATTCATTAGTTATTAGATTTTGGCTCAATAAACCCGAACCTATAATTAGGGTAATTCACCTTATGTATATTGTGTAATTAGGTTTTTTTATGTCTTAATCAAGAAATCTTAAGGAGAGTTTTTCTCATATTCATGCTTCAATTCTGGTTCCTCATATGTGTTTCCTTTTCTTAGAGATACCATAAAAAAAACTATTATTTTGTGCTTACAAAATAAAGTATCGGTTGCCTTTGTTCATGGTTGCACAACTGAACATCAATTGCGAATTTTTCCTCGCTTGGGTGATACTTCATAATAAAGTCAATGTCTATCACTTTAGATAACCACTTTTACTGAGTAGCTTTTATGATTCTCTGCTTTCATAGAAATGTAGGTTATGTTGATTTGTGCACAAAATGAACCTTCTCCTTAGCACATATTGGAGCCACTTATGCATTGCTAGTACGAAGGCCATCATTTTCTTATCCAAAATGGAGAGAAGTATTAAGAATATGGATACTCCTTATTTATTTTGATGATGACAAAAAGAAAGCTTTAAAAAGTATTTTACGATAGAAAAAGTGACAAAAAGAATTAACATAAGACATTATTTAACATAATATTCTTATCAGATATTATATTAATTCCATATTTAACGTTAGGAATAAAATTTCTCATCCCTTCTTGTCATGTGATAGGTTCAAAATGGTTAGATTGTAATAAGAAAAGTCTAGACTATTTTTGCCCATTACTTGACCCATTTCTTTTATTTCAAATGGATTGTTCTCCTTCATTCAAGTAGGCTATTCTTTTTCATTCAAGTGGGCTGAGACAAAGCCAAAGCTCGAGACAATGAATTAAAGTGAAAAGTGCATTTCGCTTGCTCATGGTTTTCCCTTCTTCCCCTCTTTCTTCCGGCTTCTTGGGTTCAACAGAGAGCTTATTTCTCTTTTCTTTTAGTGATCGGATTGTGGTATATTAGCTATTCTAACAACTCAAACAAATAAAAATGAAGTAATAACTAGTCCCTAAGTCCTACAAGCTTTTGATTTACTGTGGTTCTTGTTTTGCAGAAAACAAGTCAATTAATAGAAACTATTGAGCAAAATATCAAATAACAAAAACTGAGAAAACAAGCCATATAGCTACCAAGTTTGATCATTCCTACTTTGAATATAGACTTTGCGTTGTAATTGTGAAATCGTGAAAGAATACCATTGAGTTTCAAGGATTGCTTTTTGTCCAAATCGAATTCATTACTCTATTGATTGCTTTATTGTAAATGCACTTCTAGCTGGGCTTACATCTAATTATTTAGTGCATTGACTTGGATATTGAAAGCCTTGTGTTTTAAATCATTATATTGAGCTCAATTTCATAAAATTTGGTGAAGCTCTAATCTTGATAATTTGGGGATTTTCATGTTGGCATGGTCACTAAGCTATAACTTTCTATCTTGTGCTAATTTAATTGATGATTGAAAGTGTTCTTGATTTAATTAAAGTGTGCTCTCGCAATTATATACGCTCTTTATTACACACTTGTTGAACTATTTGCATCGAATCAAATTGATTATGATTGTGAGTGTAGGTGACTTAGTTGTTGATTGTGCAGTGAAATATTATCCATGTACTTTGCTGGCTACCACTCTTGTTTGAAGAGCATCTCCTAGGGAGAAATTTTATATCATTATATATTGCATAAGCTAAATTGTGTGCTGATTTGTGAATCAATTTGGTCTAGCTCATTTTAGAGTAAAATTGAATCGAAAGTGTATTTGGTTAGCAAGGGACATTTCCCTTGTGTATGTCACTTGACTTTCTCTTATAAAAAGAAAAACTAGTTAAATTAGGTGTGTGGCACCTATATTATTTCAAGACGCATACTCTTGGTGTATTGCGAGTCCCTTAGGTTGTGAAGGACTATTTATAGGTTACGTAAACCTTGTATTGGATATTGGAGAATAATGTCTCTCTAGGATTAATGGATAGGTTAACTCTTTAATGAGCTGATTAAGAATGGGATGGAGGCAGATTCGGGTGACTCGAACCCCCTCCTAAACCTAAGAAATTGAGTAAATAAAAAGGGAAGAGAAAGTAACAAATCCACAACCTAACTCAAACCCCTACTTTCTTTGGTTACCTACACAAACTTACAAGGAGTTTCTTTTTCGTTAAGTGCCTTTCCAAAGAAGGCAATTGGTCTTTTCATTGTCTAAGAATTCCTCCCACTTCCTTCTTAGACCCGCTACACCTTATCACACAAAGGGCTGTGAGAAGTCGATAGCACAAGATTGGGTACTCACTAGGGCAGCCTTAAGCTTGTTGAAAGTAATATTTGCCTTCTCCGCCCATAGGAAGTTTCTCTTTTTTAGGGTATTGTCTATACACAAGTTTGTCATAAAAAAAAATAAAAATAAAAAATAAAAAGCAAGTCATGACTATACACAGGTATTCGAAAGGCCAATTGACATTACAAGAAACTAATAGTAGCCGTTTTGCATTCTAAATGTTGTCTTTTCAATATTGGCCAGAAATATTTTTACCTAGTGGTATCCTAACCTAAGTTGAGTTTATAGTAAAATTTAACGACATGAAGCTTGTCAAGTAGCTCGTTAACCATTGAGATTAGAAAGCTATCCTTAATGGTCTCATGGCTTAGTGATTGGTGGTCAATACATGTGTCAAGAGCCATCCTGCTAATGAACCAACAAGATTGGAGACAAGCATGAGCTCATGCTCAGTCTCACTACTCCTAATTTCAATAACTCTGAAATAATTCCTTCAATGGTCTTTTTCTGATAATACAAATATTGATAGGTCCTTGTTGATATATGATTTCCCTCAGTTTTTAGAAAGATGCAATGGTCATTTTACCTCTTGGGTTGTAAGCCTCATGGTTCTTTAAAAATATCCTTGTACCATGAGAATAAGGGCTCCATCTCTTATCTTCCTTCAAGTGGCACCTTGAATACATTTGACTCCTTGCTACTATCAACCATGAGAGCTATAATTCAAAGCAACAATATGTGCTTACTGTTCATAACTTCTTTGTAATCTATTCTTCCCGACTATAAAGTTTGGTGCCTCATTGCTTCCTTTCAACTTTATCCATCTTCAATTTTGAAATCCATTTCAAGTTTGGAAAAGTCCCACTTAATCTGACTAAGGGTACAAAGCCTCTAAATACCTAAAGTTGCTCAACAATCCTTCGCTAACCAATTTGTCATTGTTGGCAATGACTTTGAATCTCCCATCCTAAGTGGGCTTCACTCATATCACTTGGCCAATCTATCATTGACAAATTATGAGTGCTTCCTAAATCAATTAGAAAGCTAACCCGAAGCCTTTACCTTCTTAGGCAACCTTGCACCTGCATGGTTCATGGTGACTACGTTATGCCAATGGCACTAATTGATATTTTAGAAGCAATCTCTTTCTCCTCCTGATCTCATGGGACCTCTTCCTCTCCTGTCTCCTCCTCTGGCCCCCCGGTAACAGGTTAGGCTTCTTCCAATAAAAAGGGCTTCCAATAATCATGGTCAAGTGTTAACTTCTCATCGTGTTTATGCATAAGCCTTTGGTGCAACTTTCTTGGAGTTCTAAGGGGAATAGCGGCCCTGCTTTCACCTTGTGAGCTCCTAATAACCTATCGATGACATATTGGTGTTTTGTCTAGATGTCAAGAGCCTAGACTTAAAGAAGCAAGCCAACCCTAAAATTGCTGATAGTTTGACTGGCATGCAAGCTTGCACCTTCGCGCATATTAAGTCCCTAAGACTGCTAAGAAAGCAGCCAACATATTGCTCGTGGGACAGCCTCCTTGCACAAAGCAATTAACTAGAGAAAGCCATTTGGTATTCGCTCACTGAGCTAGTTTGGCAAAGCTTAGTGAGCTCCCTGAAAAAAATACCAATAGTTAGATGGGGCGTAAAGCTGACATAACTCACAGTCGAGGGAACAGGTGCAGTCAAGAGGCTGCACTACACCCAAGTGTAGCCTACGTACCAAAAGATAGAATACCTATGTAGGGCTCTCCAGGGTAAGTCACAATGTTTATGATTGTGACAAGTTAATTCATGAGATTTCTAATCACAAAATGATACATCAAAAGTGGCCAATGCCAATATTTGAAATGATTTGAAATGTAAGAGGTGAAGCCCGTAAGGAAAGGAAAAGGGGGGGGGGGGGGGGGGGGGGGGGGGGGGGGGGTGTGTGGGCGCGGGGGGTTGTGGAAAGAAGAAGAAGAAGAAACATCTATATTAGAGGGAGTAACATGCGGAATAGCAACGGCCTAGAATAACCTTTGAGGAGATCTTCACCGGCGGAGTAAAGGACAGAGATAAGGATTTGATGGTGAGAAGACAATATAGGTTGCAAGGATGTTGTACATTTAGTGGATGAGCTAAGCTAACAGTAAGCTACTAAAAATTCGAAAAACTCATTTGATAATTTTTTTTAAGCAACTTCAAAATTCTAATTGATGACTCTCTATGAGAAAATAAAATCAGAATTTAAACTTCAAAACTTCAAGAAAATTAGTAGAAGATTGAGTCAAGTTCAAAAGCATTTTAAATATTTTTGGAGTAATTGAAACGTATGCGACTAATTTGGACTCTCAAGAATTTTTGTGTAGTACTTTTTACAAGAAATTATTTTGAAAATAGAACTATATTTACATAAATATTATATGTTACACCATACAATACATATGCAAAACAAAAAAATTACACATATATATTAGACACGAATATATGCATCTATCTTATATATATTGTATATTTTTGTGTGTAAAAACGGTTATGGTAGATGTAGTAACACGTGTATTATGTATGTATTACAAATATAGTTTCAATTTCTTTACAAATTAATAAAATAAAGTATCTATACCTTCACGCCTGAACACATATATTCATGTGTAGATTACCCACCCACAAAAGAATATAAATAAACCAATATAGTAGCTTGATTTGTCTCTTTTCACTCCCACCCTTCGAAAAAGTTTTAATTTATTCTTTTTATTCTTTTTTTTTTGGTAAGTAATTTCATGCCAGAACATAGTAATGAACATAACATGTTTTATCTTGAGAAAGTCTTCAAATTAATTATCAATTTCTCGTACAAATATTTGGAGTTGTCATTCAATCTCAAACAAACTGAATTTGGGTCATGCTCGTTTAATTGAAAGCCAAAATGGTACCAGCTGGACCCAACAATGCACTAGCCACCTACGAAAATGGTAGTGGGAATCATGTGGGAAAAGCGGCCGTCAAGTTGGACGAAGTGAGGCAACATGCTAGGTTCGTTTAATGGAGAGGACAGGTAGACAAGTGGACAGCTGATTCTTACCCTAAATCATTCCTAAAATAAATTTAAGTAAAGTAAACAGGTAATCTAAATCTAGTTTTTAAGAGATTAAATTAAGGATCGAACTCTTTTCTCTTACTCATGAACCAAAAGAAGAAAATCAGTATCCAGAGAATTTAAACTAAAAACAATGATATGGTCCCGATCACCCTTTCCTAAACAACAAAATTAATTTGCGGGTGATCCCACAGGATTGGTGATGGCAAGTTCAAGTGCAAAACTTCGTAAAAAAAAATGAGTAAGGAAGTGTTTCAATTGTTTTGTTTCCCAAGCTAAAAGAGCCCGCTGTTATCATTTGATGTCGATAGCGTATTCATGCCGACTCAAGTGTGATTGGATGGTCGACCACTTGAGAGCCTGCCCACTTCTTGAGTTGTTACATCCAAGATGAAATCCTCTGAAAAGGGCTTTGTTTTGGTCCACATGATTGATATCGCGTAGATAATCTTCATGAAAGGAATCCCAGTGGGAGAGCAGCCCCACTTTCATTTCGAATATAAAAGATGTGGATGTCAACAAGTTCGAAATAAACTTAGATAAAACAACTCAAATGGTTCTGTATTGGCCTTTCTTGTCACCTCTTCTTATAACTCTCTCTTGTTTGTCACCTTTTCATCTGAAAACCTCCAATCTAGGTCAACGACAGAAGATGAGCAGAAAATTCCCCATAGCTGCTGTTACAGCCTTAGGCATTCTTCTTGTCTCTCTGATTGTCAACACTAAAGTAGCACTTGGTGTCCAGGATGAAACAGTGGAATTCCTTCATGGTAGCAGAGGAAGTGGAGGTGGTAAGGGTAGAAATCAAAGCAAAGGATGCAGCACTGAAATCCACAGTAAGTTGGTCCCATTACGATGTAAGAAAGCAAGAATTTCTCAAGCTCCGCCATCTTTGCCACAGAAAAATGGAACTCTGGTATTTGCAGACCGACGGCTTGCGGTGGTCTACCCTGTCATCCAAAAATTCAAGTCTGTCATCACCTCAGATCCTCTAGGCATTACCAAATCCTGGGTAGGCTCAGATATATGCAACTACAGAGGTTTCTTCTGTGACAACCCTCCAGACAACCAGTCTGCAATAGCTGTGGCTTCCATTGATTTCAATGGCTTCCAACTTGGTGCCCCCAGTCTTGACGGCTTTCTTGATCAGCTTCCTGACATCGCCCTTTTCCATGCGAATTCCAACAACTTTACTGGCACAATATCCCCGAACATCTCCAAGCTTGCATATCTTTACGAGCTTGACATAAGCAACAACCGATTCTCTGGTACATTTCCTACAGCAGTTCTGGGCATGAATAGCCTAACTTTCTTGGATATTCGGTTCAATTTATTCACTGGGTCAGTACCACCTCAAATATTCACCCAAGATCTTGACGTCCTCTTCATAAACAACAACAATTTTATGCAGACGCTTCCTAACAATCTGGGCAGCTCTCATGTTCTGTATCTCACTCTAGCCAACAACAAATTCACCGGTCCAATCCCAGGAAGCATTGCTAAAGCTTTGTCCTTTCTCACCGAGGTCCTTCTTCTAAACAACCAGCTAACTGGTTGTCTGCCGTATGAGATAGGGTTTCTAAAGGAGACAACGGTGTTAGATACAAGCAACAATCAATTAACTGGTCCTTTACCATTTTCGTTGGGTTGTCTAGAGAAGGTGGAGCAGTTGAGTTTTGCTGGGAATTTGTTCTACGGCATGGTTCCGGAGATAGTCTGTATGCTAAAGAATTTGGTCAATTTATCGTTGTCCGATAACTATTTTACGTATGTAGGGCCACTATGTAGAAGTTTGATTGAGAGTGGAGTCCTTGATGTTAGAAATAACTGCATTCCTGACCTTCCGTCTCAAAGATCAGTAGCTGAATGCGCGCTTTTCTTCGCTTACCCGAGGATTTGTCCCAAAATGTTGACCTATACTTGTGTAACCTGTGCGCTTCCTCCGTGGCCCATCTGTGACTTCACTTCCTTGAATGCTTCCTCCACCTCGGGTCCTTGACCTTCTTCATCCGCTCGTAGAAGGCATGATATTTCCTTTGTGATCTTTATCTTGTAATAAGGAACTCTCTACTGTGTCAATGATAATTTTATCATTCCTCCTTCAGTGTAATGAATATCGTATATGTTAAAGTGGGGAACGCTCAAATCCGGGCTCACTTCTAATTTTTGGACTTCTGTTTTCACTTTTATAGTACAACTTATAGTCCCAAATGATCCTTGTGTCATATGGATTGTCCATGAAACTTCTGCTTTCAAAGCCTCTACTCTACGCCTAACGGTGCAAATTACTTGACTGGTCAATGTACTTCTCTTCCTGTAAGACTAAAGTACACTTCTGCGGTGTTATGGCATGCATTTGCGACCGAGAAACCCAAGGCATTGGTTAAAAGTTAATTTAAAAAAGTGAACACCCTAGGTGTCACGAAAGCGGTTGCAGTTGTCCAATTAACCGCACAATATCTGCTAATGATCATAAAGAGCCCCATAATGCCATCAAAGCTCAACCGAAGAACGAAAAGAGTGAGCATACTGAAAAAATATTAAGGTGTGAGGGTCACTCTTCCTTATGTGCATCCTGAAACAAATATTATATGTAAATAAAATATTAATTTTAAGATGTAAAAAATTATAAAGCTAAAATACATCTCTAACTTTAATATTATATTCAAATGATAAATATTCAGTTTAAATTCTTAAGATATTAAATGAAAAAATCTTATCACTTGAATTTATCCTTACACTTTTCATGTGAGATAATTTTTACCTTTAACAAAAATAAAAAAACAACTTAGTTGTATCTCATATGCAAGTCAATGACGGAAAGTATCTCATTTTGAAGAATATGGTCCAAAATTTGCCATTAGGGGATGCGAACTCGATGTCTTCTTTCTACTACCGACTTGACAACTGTTAGAGAATTAAAATATTCAGTCCCACATTGAGTAAGGCGATAGGAGAGCCTGGCTTTATAAGCTTCCACTAGCAACCCACTATTGTATAGTTTTGTGTTTTAGTTGGGCCCTTCAATTTCTAATATGATATCAGAGCCGGCCCTGTGTCCTGCCTACCTTGGTGTGGTCCCTCTAAACTGGTTCCACCTCTCACCGCGCTCAACATGAAACTATAGAAGAGTGTTGGAGGATTAAAATATCCAGTCCCACATTAGGTAAGGCAACAGGAGAACCTGGCCTTATAAGCTTCCACTAGCAACCCACTATTGCACAGTTCTGTGTTTTAATTAGACCCTTCAATTTCTAATAACAACTCTGCCTCCGCAAAGTCACTTTTTTCAGGGCATGGGAGGAGATGATAGATTCGATAGGTCCCCAACAAACCCGACGCATCATAATATCCTACAGCATGTATGCGGTCCATCCCAAAAAGAGCCTATAAAATACATATTATTGTTGAAGGACCAGCAATCATACGGCAATATTTATCAACAGCCTCGTCAGCCGTCACTATTTTCGTATTCTGTTTTAAATGTCAATGGAAAGCCCCAGAACAGGAAGCATGAGCTTTCTCTGCTAATCAATAAATAGATAAGTCGGAATGGGCCCGGTATACGCCAGCCTGCCTCTTCAGACCGTGAATTCCTGATGTTTTATTTGCTGGCGTCGCAGATGCATGCCTAAAAGCTTGAGGGGAAGTGATGAACACTAGAGCATTAGCCTGGCAAGAATTATCTCGAACCTTGCCGACTTGTTGAAAACTTTATTGCTCTTCAGTGGTCGGATACTATTGACTATATGGTGATTGAACAGCCTGTCTGATCACGTGGTTGGGCATCACCAAAACTGTGTTTGGGATTCAAGAAAAGCGAATGGTGAATGCAAAAATTATGGCTATTCCCATCATCCAAAATGAAAATTGGAAGGCATAAAAGGTTCCTTCTTTTCTTTTTCTTACAATACATAGAGGGAGAGAAGGTTTTGAATCCTTAACTTGATGCACTTGCAGGTCATAGACTTTTTGACTTTTTGCCATTAAACTAAGGGAGATACCCCTAAATAGTTTCAAATAATTAAAAATAGTGGGTTAAATCTTCAAACATAAGTCATCCTATCTTTTAAAAAAAAAAAACAGAAAAGACAATCTCTTCAATCCGAGATGCTAGATCAAAACGGACTCACAAAATAAAATAAAACTTGCAACTTTCTCCTTAATCATCTCCAAAATGTTGATTTTGGCACTAAGCTCACTATTGTTTTTGTTTTTCTTGCGACCACACCAATTGTAGAAGAGCCCAGTATGAAGGGGTTACGCTGTTGCCAACTTGAGTTTAAAAAATGGCAGTTTAGTGACTTTTGGACCTAAGAAATGGCACTTTAGCCAGGATAAAGTTCACTTGCACAAGCTTATAGAGTTTGTCGTAATTTGTGCACAAAAAAAATATAAGCGATGGTTCCCACGCCATTAGTTGTTGAATACAACAAGACGCAATAGACAGCATGCAATATTTAAGATGAAAATAACTTAAAAGGTAAGCAATCCATCGGAACACTATAATGTCATCACTAGGAAAGGATAATGAGGACTTGGACTTGGATGAAGTATTTTTGGGTTTTACCTTATTTTCTTTCCTTTTTGATAATTGGGTTTTATCTTGCTTTGCTTTTAAACGAGACATCAACTTTGATAGATATGGTTAATAAAAGACCCAAGATGAAAAGAGAAGATCGTAGAAGAAAAATATTGAGAATAGAAAAAGAGAATTTTAGGCTCCTCTTTAGGTTTGGGTTTCTGTCTCGTACAGAATTCTAATTTGAAGTTGACTTTGCAATCAAAATGTTTTTATCCCTTGGTGCTTTATTTAATTTCTAGACATAACCCATAATCCTCCTGGGTGTGAATTGGTATTAGTCATTTGAGATAGCAGTAAGAACTCTGCAAAAGGCGTGGCAAAGGCAGTTCGAGTTTTAAAAGCTCATTTTTTGAGATGGAAGAGTTGGTAGTGGTTCATATTTTCGAGAAAGTAAAGCGGATAACGGCACTAAGAATGGAGATGTGAAAGGCACTAAGAATGGAGATGTGAGAGGCACTAAAAACAAAGGAGAAGGAAGGATGTGACCAAATAAAGTCTTTATTGGGTGGAATGTTGGAGCAACTTTAAATTTTAAACCTAAGAGTGCAGGCACAAGACCATAATAAGGAAAAGGAAAAAGAAAAGGAGGAGAATTTTGAGCTACCTCAATGGTAGAAGATGATAATAATGATGATGAATTTCTATCAAATTAATTGTCACACCTAAAAAGATTATAAGTGTACCTAAATATCAAAAAGCACATAGAGTGCCAAAAATACTTCAGTTATAGAGTAAATTTTAATCAAACCTAAGAAATGAGACAAAAAGTCTTCCTTTTCTATTTTCAATATTTTTCTTTTTTGATCCCTCTTTCCAGTCCTAGCCCGCATTCCCTCCCTGATCGTGACATATAAACATTCTATCAAAGCTCACCTAAGAAGTTCTAAGAGGAGACATAAAGTTAAATTTGGAGCATGTTTGATCAACAGTAAGGAAGACATTTTTTCCTTTTCTATTTTCAATATTTTTCTTTTTTGATCCCTCTTTCCAGTCCTAGCCCGCATTCCCTCCCTGATCGTGACATATAAACATTCTATCAAAGCTTACCTAAGAAGTTCTAAGAGGAGACATAAAGTTAAATTTGGAGCATGTTTGATCAACAGTAAGGAAGACATTTTTAGTTAGAAGCTAAGTTTGAACATATATATAAGTAGAGATCTAAATTTGAAGAGGCATTTAAACAAGTTTTAAGCATATAAGAACTTCAGTCACTAGGGGCTTTGGGTTAGTTTAAGTTTTTTTTTTTGTTTAACTTTTAATGTCTACTAATAAGTTTCTTCATGTTGTAGATTAGGGTTTTAGGACTATACTTATGTTTATCATTATTCGCTACACTAATAATTTCTTCAATCATTTTCTTCACATAATTTCAAGGGTTTCCAAAAAGAAAATCTTTCTAACTATTGTTTCTCTTAGATCAAGTGAAATGAAAGCAAATGCATTCATTTAATGAGATGGGTAACAATAATCTCAAAGAAAAAAAATGAACAAAAATGTTTATTGGGTTGCAGCTCCAACGATAAATAAAGAGCAAATTAACATAGGCATAAGATTGATACTAGTGAAAATGAAATAATTTGATAAAAAAGGATAAAAAGAAACCAAATTAAATTGAGGTACAAGAATCTTGCTTTCTTTTTGAAAAAGTTCAAAGCCTCTAGTATTGGCAAAGTCTAAAGCAATTAAACTATTAGGGATTTTATTTTAATTTTTTTTTTTTTGGTCGGCTTCTTTGATCTAATGAAGTTAATAATGAAATAAAATTGATAATGGATCAGTTACTATGCTCCACTATTTAGATATAAGAGTTTTTACCATTCGTTGGTGGTTTAGTACCCAAATAGGAAGGAACTACATGCAACAATTTGTTGGATCATTAATAATATGAGCTAGAATTACATATATTGATGGACTAAAGTAGGCACACCCACCAAAGAAATAAGCATTACCTGTCGAGAAAAGGTGAGCTTAGCCCACAAAATAAAAGCCAGATTGGACTAATAGTATAAAAAGAGGGCTTAGCCTATAGGAATAACAGGGCTTGACCCATTAAAAAGGTGACCTCAGCTGACCCTACATAGCCCACCGCGGTCCCAGAGGAGGGAAGCTAGCAAGGCCTACCTAGAATAATGGGGCATACATCCCAGATTTCTAAAAGTGCTTGAAGCTCCCATTTACAAACGGAGCCAATTCATGAAATTGACATCTGTGCCCAAGTCCTAAACACAAGCATTAAAGTCCAAGTTTTAAATTGGGCCAAGTTCTAACCGGGCCTTTAGCTCAAGGTTTTCAATGGGTGTATTATTTGATGAAGTACTATGATTACATTAATAGATATAATTGATAGTGACATCAAAAGTTTATACACTCTAGAAGTGTGGAATTCTGCATTTATATGATTCAAGCATTTAACCCCTTTAAGTTTAACGTCACAATAAGTCTATAAGATGATCGCTTGTCGCCCAAAAGGCCGAAATTATCCCCATCAATGACACTCAGGGGACTGAAGTCCATAACCTCACTTTGACACCAATTTTGGATCAAGTCTAACTTATAGGGTCGTTTAAATGGACTAACATGTAGGGTCTAGCAGCTTTTGGATGATCACCTAGCCTACCAATATCAAATGGACTGTTGTTCCACTAGTTTTCGACAGGCTTCCTAAAGTTAGAATAGGCTTCCAACCCACCAATATCAAATGTGTCCTCGTCTTATATTTATTTAAGTTTAAATGTATCTTTCTTGTATCTTGGGGGTATGGTGGTTGAAAAATCTAACATGACATGTTTTAAGGTTAGAGAGTACAATTTCTAGTTGGTTTAACTGTGTTAAGGAAGAAAATGTTAGAATAGAACTTCTTGTAAAGCATGACGTATTTTCTTATATAGCACGAAAGCAGATTGTAATAGTTTTAAGCTTTCTGTAATGTTTCAATTGTTATTTTTTGTCAATTCATAAACTACGAAGGTTCCAATAAATGGAATCATTTGATAATATTTTTCCTTTGTTTCATCGCTTCCAACACAAAAAAAAAAAAAAAAAAAAACTCAACATCTTTATAGATTGGTCTCTTTTGGAAAATAACAATTATTAGGTTTTGGAGTAAAATTAGTAGAAAGGTAGATTTACCTTTTCCACTTGCATTTAAGGGCCAAATCGTAATTTAATGTCCAAGGGTTTCATCATGTTCTCTAGCTAGTATATTGAGGTCATTCTCGGTGGAAAGAAAGTTTATGAGAATGCAGAGTTTGTGACAACTGAGTGATACAATTGTATTTTTTTTCCCTCCCATAATGGTGAAAAATTGCTTATTGGACTATAAACGTAGGGATAATTCCAAACCATGTAATTTTTGTTTTCTCTCTTTGATTCTTCTTGATTTCTTACCATTTTTTAGGTGTTTTCTTGCCTTGATTCTTAAGAAAGTGGTATCAAATCCAAGTTAGTTGACTATACAATTTAAGCAATAAGCATTTGGTGTGTCTAGGTCTAGGAGCATTTTATTAAACACTCTAAGTTGCTTTTTGTGTATTTATAAAGCAATTTCATTGAGGCATTCTAGAACACCTCTGACACAACATTCTTATGGGAGGCAAAGTGATAACTCTATTTTTATAGAGTTATTTTGACTATTTTAAGATATAAATAATACAAGTTTTATAAGATAATATTTAAGTTTTGATATATTTATGTAAATTTGTGTTATTTATGTAATAAATCTCAAAAGAGTAAAAAAAAATAAATGAAAAAAAAGTTACAAAAAAGCACACGAACAAGAAAAAGAAAGAAAAAGAAATCAAAAGAAGAAAAGATGAGGTAACGTGTAAAGTAGCAAAAAGAAGAGGAAAAGGACAAAGAAGGAAAGGAAATAAATAAAAGGAGCAAAAAAGTGAATTAGTAAGGGAGAATCTTAGTCACGCATCCCAAGATAGCATAAAAGGGCAAAGGAACGTGAACTATGACACAAGTGGAAAGAAGGCGCCCCACAAGAGAAGAAGAGAGAGAAGAGAGAGAAAAGAAGAAAAACCATGTGTTGCCGCCGGAACCCAAGAAGGGAGATAAAGCTAGAAAAGAAGGAGAAAACTAAGAAGAAAAAGAGAAATAGGGTGCGAAAGCTTCTTCTACTTCTTATCATTCTTGAATTATAAGAATTATGTAAACAATTCTTAAAGAGAAGACAGTGTGGTAATAATTTTCCTATTCTTTTTATTTAAGATGTTTTGTTTAATTTCTATTATTACTTTAGTTTGTTATTTCAAAATGTTCTAAACTTCTTTTGTTAGAACAAAGATGTAGCCTAACTATGATAATGTAAATTTTATAAGTTTTTATGTTTTGCAAGATATTTTATTTATGTGAGTTATATATTATTATACTTAATGCTTTTAAGTGATTGGCCACCACTTAAATAATTTGATGTGCATGTTTGAGACTGAGAGGTAATAATATACAATTGTTTCTTATAATATATAACCATGAATTAAATGTGGATAGACATATACCATGTTGTTTGTGTGGCTTTTAGTGATAAGATAATCGAAAGATTTATTGTAAACTAGGAATGTTCACAGATCCTAATATGCATTTGGTTTGATTAAATTCATGTATAGAAATATAATGAATTAATGAACTAAATAAGTTTGCTATACATAGACATAGGATAGTAAATAAATTAGGAAATTCCACCATCACATAGGTAATATCATTCTTACAGGCATAAACTATAAAAATTTATATCTAATAGTTATGGTGAAATCGAAAATTCTAACATGTTTTTTATCTTGATTGTTCTTACTTGGATTCGATTTTAATTAGCATTGAGTTTTTGTTTTAGAAATTTTAAATTTTAATTCATCATCAACAATATTTTGATTTGCTAGATAAATTTTAGGATTAATTTAACATTAGTACTTAATTAGTTTAGTATTCATTAAGGACGATACTTTTCTTATCATTATATTACTTGTTCGACATGTTTACTTACATTTAAAATTCACTGAACACAAAGCTCATCAAGTGTTTTGCCATATACGCAGTAAGCATTCCACGTTTGGCACCACTAAATAGAAAAAGCCTCTTTCTTTTCAAACAACTATGGCTAGAACTGATTGATGAAACCTTTCACAACTTGGTGTCACACAAAGGAGTGAAAGAACAACCCAAAGTGAGAGAAAATCTAGTGTTAGCTTGGGAAATGGATGTAATGAACTCGATATTTTTTATAGCAAACAATGAAAGAATTTGGAAGAATTCAATCTCAAAGTAATTTATGAAACATTATACAATTTCATAAGCAATTGAAAGCTAAAACTATTGCAATAGGAAGCCTCCTTAAGAGTTGGCTACTACTTTAATCACTTAAATTCTTTTAAATCTTGGTTCTTTCATTCTAGCTCTAACTCCTTTATATAAAGCATCTACACCTCCTCTTCTATCTTTTAGAAACCTTATCTTATTTTTAGCATTCTAAAATTTTCATCAAATCTTTATTTTTGTAGAATCTTATCTTATCCCACTTCTCCTAGAATTCTTATCTTAACAATTATTGGAGTTAAACAATTCTTGGTTATGTGCATGGATCATAACAGTTATTGGTATCCCTAAGATGGTTGAGCCATGCCGTTCTTAGTCGTTGTTTCTCCACTTAAATATGCTAATCCACCTTTCCCAATGTATAGAGTTGTGCAAGCTACATGCTTCAAAAACACATTCCACTAGTCCCCTTCTGGTAACCTTGAAAAATACCAAGTAAAACAATGTTGTTGAACAAAAGTGAGCAACTTAAGTAAGACTATTAAAGTTTAATGACCCATTCCAAAACTTTAAAACACTAGAAAAGAAAACATCATCACTTATAAGATCAAAACTCCATCCAAAATCTTTTGAACTTCCTTTACTCATATGCTATTTGTGAACTTCAATTAAATATACAAGCTAGGCCAAATTAGAATCAATAGATGAACCCAATTTAAACCCCTCTTCCCTAGATTATGTCGATCTTAAAAGAACATAATTAGAATTGCAAAATGAATGAATAGAAGTTTTATTGAGAAAATCAAATTTATGATTTTACATGTTAAGTTATCAAGACCATTTTAGGGTAAGGTGATGCTTGTTATAGTGAACTTAATCAACATGTATCTTTTAAATTTTTTTTATAAGAGCACCATCTACATAGATTTGAATGGGCAAGGCTATTTTACTCAACATTTGTGAGTATTTCACTATGGGGCATTTGTTTATAGTCCTAGAGATAAGATGAAAAGATTGGAAAATACATCTTATTGGGCTATGCAAATGACTTATATCTCTTCCTTACAATAAGAATGGAGGATGAGGAAGCTACATAAATAATAATATTAATAGTGATGAAGCTTCCACAATGACTAATGACGTACCCACTAACATACCACCACAAGAACATATTAATAATCATCTTATTGAGCCACCAACTATTATTTTTTTTTTTTTAGAAGATCCAATTAAGTGTAACAACGTTCAAAAAAGTATTTCACATAGAATATGTAATATTGATTGATGAGGGAGAACCTCAATGTTATATAATGAGTATCAAAGATGAGAAAAAATGGGAATGGCAAAGAGCCATGCAATAAGGAATGAATGTTGGTACATGTTAATAATTGGAGGGTTGCAAAGAGGTGTTGACATGGGTAGTGCTGGTAAGACACTATCAAGAAGAAGTTTTCAAGTTGAAGTTGCTAGGTAATAAGGTATACTCGTTGACTAATAACAAAAACATTTGTTCTAGTGGTAGTGTCTAAGGCCTAATAGTGAAATACTTGTATGAGAATCACTCTTATGAATTTTTAATACTAATTGAGGGTAAGAGAGAACTAAAAAGTAAATGAGTGTTCAAGTTAAAGGCATAAGAGAACTCACAATCAAAGTATAAGATATGACTAATTGTGAATGGATTTGCCAAGAAGAAGGAAACATGTTGTGGAAAAAAAAATTCTTGATGTTTTTCTTAGTTAAGCTTTTGCTGATTTGCTTCTTAACAACAACCATATGATGAGTAGCTTACATAAGTGATGAAACTTAAGACTCCATTAGAGCAATACCTTTTTTGCTTATATCACTCAAGGATGTGAAATTGATTTTGATTTGTTATTATATATCAAAGGTTCCTGCAAATTGCCCTATATCTAGACTCCTTAGGCCTCCCAAAGCTAAATACTCACTTGATAATGAATCAAATATTGATCACAAAGCATTTGTCAAGTGGGTGTGGATTAGATATGAGAACAGATCAAATATACAGTTTTTATTTTTTGGTCCAATCGCCAAACTATATAGACCAAGTAATTTCTCATTTGATTGATGAATAATTAGGGATTCGTTGTGTAATTCACTTAATTTCAATAAAAAAATGAACAATAAATAAATAAATAAATAAATAAAAGCCCTCTCTGATAAATATTACCTCCTCTTAAAGTCTTTTATAAATCCATGAAACTAATTCAATGGAATACTCGACCGATGTTTACCATTTTTATCATCCATAAATTAATAATCCATTGTTAACCTGATATTTACTTTTTCAGTGTTAAAATACATCAACGCCCATGATCTACTTGAAAGACTAGTTGATGGATCCCTGCAGGATTGGCACTCGAATCTAAAAGAGAACAAAAAGACCAACAGAACCTGTATTTGAAGCGTACGTTGTAGGCATACCTACGGACTAGTCTATGAATGCCTAGCCCCTTTTATTTGTCTTCGGGTGCTTTGGACCATACCAGCCGAACTGAGATGAACACAGAGGCATGGGGATGAAGATTATCAACAGTGGATATACATGTTCTTAGATACGGAGGTTCGTAGTAAGATATGCTTAAGCTAATCACGCTTCACTTAGTCCCAGACGAGGACAGAGGATTTAAAAATTATGCTAACTGTAAAGTCACAGGCGCCGAACAAACGGAAAAGGTTTAACAAACACAAAGCGACAAGGCAAACTACAGTCTCGCTCGAAAAGAAAGAAGAAATAGGAAAGCAGAGCAGTAGCTATGGGACTCCGGGGTATAGGTCTGTAGAGGGACAGCGAGGAAAACCAACTCTTGGCAGAAGCAGTAAAGAGATGATTAGTGAACGTCAGAAACCGTACGTCCCCTGTAGTTACACGTCAGATTTGATCTTTTTACCGTGCCTTGCCTTCACGTGATCCTGTGCTTTGCATTCCGACACCAGCTGCCCAGCCTCTTAGATGCTTTTGTCACCTACTGCTCGGCTAGCATTCCGACACCCGCTGCTCAGCCTCTTAGATGCTTCTGTCACTTGCTGCTCTTCTGTCTTGCCATACACCTAAATCCTGAGCCTCGAGGGAAAAAAATATAGGACAAATCAAACGCTTCTTCTTGCCTCTGAGGAGAAAGGGTGGAGAAGGGGAGAGTATAATCCCCAACTCAGAGAAAAGGAGAGAGAGAGAAGTCCCTTCCCTTCAATAATGCTGAGGAGAAGGCTGTCCTTCCAACTGATCTTGTTTCTATCGAATGCCTCGTTCTTGGCCTCACTTTGCACAGCAGTTGCTTCCTCTAGGCTTTTGCTTGCAGATTTTCCATCTTCCGACGGATCGGTTCCACCCCATGATGCACTCGCTCTTCTCGCATTCAAAGCCAAAGCTGACTTGAAAAACAACCTTCTCTTCTCGTCAAATACGAGCCTCCATTTCTGTGATTGGGAGGGAGTCAAATGCGAGCAGCAGAGGGTGGACCGCCTCATCCTGGAAAACCAAAATCTAACTGGCGTTTTCGCTTCCGACACATTGACCCGCCTTGACCAGCTCCGAGTCCTGAGTTTGCAGTTCAACTCGCTCACCGGTCCTATTCCTGACCTCTCCGGACTCATCAACCTTAAAAGCCTCTTCCTCGACCACAACTCCTTCACAGGCTCTTTCCCCCCTTCGATACTATCCCTCCATCAGCTCCTTACCATAGATATCTCCCACAACACCCTCACCGGAAACTTACCCGCCTCGCTGGCCACCATAGAGCACCTCAACTACCTCCGTCTCGAGTGGAACCATTTCAGTGGAACGGTCCCTCCTTTCAACCAGTCGTCCCTCCAAACCTTCAATGTCTCGGGAAACAACCTAACCGGTCCTATTCCAGCTACAACGACTCTGGTACGCTTCGGTCAATCCTCCTTTTCATGGAACCCTCATCTTTGTGGCGAGATTGTACACATAGAGTGCCACCCTGGGCAACCCTTTTTCAGCGTGCTGGCTACTACCCCCCCTCCTCATACGGCGGTCAGTCAAAGAGAGAAGGTACACGGCGTCGAGCTGGCTCATGAACCATTTGAAAGGAAGTACAAGAAAACCGCCGTAATTGTGGGGTTCTCAGCCGGTGGTTTGGGCCTCATTGTTTCAGTGATCTGCTTCCTGATAGCCGTCAAGAAGGGGAGAACCAAGAAAGGCTCATCAGCCCCTGTCGTACCTTCGGAGGACGAGGCGGCGACGGCTGAAGCTGCAGTGGTGATGCAAATTGAGCAAGAGAAGGAGTTAGAGGAGAAGGTGAAAAGAGTGCAAGGGCAAGTGGGGAAGAGTGGGAGATTAATGTTCTGTGCTGGTGAGGCGCAACTGTATACGCTGGACCAGTTGATGGCAGCTTCTGCTGAGTTGCTAGGGAAAGGAACCATGGGGACCACCTACAAGGCGATACTGGATAATCGTCTGATCGTCACGGTGAAGAGGCTTGATGCGAGTAAATTATCGGGCACAAGTCAGCAAATGTTCGAGCGGCACATGGAATCAGTGGTGGGGCTTAGGCATCCCAATCTGATTCCTCTCAGGGCCTATTTTCCTGCCAAGGAAGAGAGACTTCTCGTCTATGATTACCAGCCCAACGGCAGCCTCTTCTCCCTCATTCACGGTAAGCTCCTCCCTCTCTGCTTCCTTCACTTTATCAGTGCTAGGGTAGTCACCATGGATTGGATTCCGTACAGTCAAAGATTAGAATCTTTAAGCTTTATTAGGACACTATGGTGTTCGCAATCGTTGCCACTGCTTAGATTATTATCGTTATCTTGCTTTCAATCAACCCCCGACAATCCTGCTGTCTGACAACGTCGGGACCAGATTTGACTATAAAATATGTGAATTGCGAAGTTAACTTTTGTTGGAATTGGAGCCGGAGACGAAGCTGGTTCGTTAATAGAGACAGTCCGAGTGCGGAACAGCTGGTCCTATGTTCCACGCCTCGCCGGATTGTGAATGTCCGTCAACGATCTTCTGAGATACTGAAGTTATGGCAGGGCCCCGACAGTTAAGGACCGTCTCAGAGTTCACTTAATTCACACGCAGAACTCCACGTGTGGCTGCGGGTCGGGGTTATCTCGGTCAGTTTGAGGATGTTTTGCGACCCACCACATCCCGAGTCTATGGACCCTTAAACTGGCGGGTACTGTTCCCCCGGGTCGACCATTCCTTTTGTAGCTGGTGGAACTCCGGCCCCTCGAAAACTTTACCATCTGGTTTAGCCCGAGTGACATAAAAGTGCTACAAGTTGTTGCTTTTTTCCTTAAAAATGTTTTTGTTCTTCTACAAATGGACTCCTTGACAAGGTATACTCAAAAACTGCATTTGCAGGTTCAAAATCAACGAGGGCGAAGCCACTCCACTGGACGTCTTGCTTAAAAATAGCAGAGGACATAGCACAAGGCCTCTCTTATATCCACCAAGCATGGAGGCTCGTCCATGGCAATCTCAAGTCTACCAACGTCCTCCTTGGTACTGACTTCGAGGCATGTGTCACCGACTACTGCCTTTCGGTCCTGGTCAAACCGTCCTCCGACAATGAAAAGGGCCCTACCCCATACCAAGCCCCAGAAACTCGGAATTTACATCATGAAGCAAACCCCAAATCAGATGTCTACTCATTTGGGATCTTGTTGTTGGAGCTGCTCACAGGCAAGCATCCATCACAGCACCCATCTTTGGAGCCTAGTGACACGGTAAATTGGGTCAGATCCATCCGTGAAGGATACGGTGAGGAAGACAATAGGATGGAAATGCTGCTCGAGGTGGCCATAAACTGTAGCCTGACCTCGCCGGAGCAGAGGCCCACTTTGTGGCAGGTATTGAAGATGTTACAGGAGATTAAAGAGACTATATTAATGGAGGATAGTGGGTCCGATCTGTAGACTTTGTCCTTGCAGTTTGTATTATTTGTACGATACAATGATTAATCCACCAAAGTATGTAGATTGCAGCAAATAATATGCCACTGTGCCTCGCTTTCGTTCAACAGTGGCTTCTTTGACTCATTATTTCTCTTGCTTTGAGTTCTTTTTTTTTTTTTTTTTCTTCCCCACATTTCTCATTTTCTCTTCAAAATAAGAAGGCTCTAATAAGCCTTCTATATTCCAATGTTCTGATAAAAAGCGAAGTGAGAAGCGAAGATTTTTGTATCGACCACTTTAATCATACCGAGCATGGCTACAAGGCACCAGAATCATAAATTTGTCTTAATTGTAAACGTATAATTACAAAATAAAGCCTAAAAAGTTTAAATCTGTCATGTCCTTATTCAAAAATTAAAATTCAGATGCATATTGATAAAGTTTGTTGTATAATGGGACATAAGTCAGTTACGATTTTCTAATAAATAAGTAGCATCAATGATTGTTCTTCAATTTACCCTTTAGGTATTTCTATTTTATTCAACAACTACATTATTGACCATGAATTTATCTTTCATCTTCATTAAGATTTTCTCTCAATTGAAAATCTCCGTTCACAACCACTCTAATAACAAGAGCTTCTGTGGGCTAAGATACCATGGGCGGCAACAGGATTTATTCACTTAAACCACGAATTAAACATTAGATTCTAATATTGTGTAAGAGGTTCACCTTTCCTCTAAAAATAGTTTTACAAGAATGTGAGCGTATCTTTTATTTTAAGGAGAATTTCATAGTAGATTGAAATTATGTAGAACATTCTATAAAAGTTAGAGGGAAATTTTACAAATCTAAAGAATGGGACATACTATGTTTATGGTGTTATACTTGGGAAATTAGTTAAACTTTTTCTTATTTACTAATCTCACGAGAAAAAAAGAATAAGAAGCTCGCATTAATTGTCCATTTTGAGTAAATTTGAAGTATGTGTAATAATCAAAAAATAATTATAGGAGATTTTATTTATTTCAAATTATTGTTTAGATTTTGTATTTTATATCATTTCATTTCTTGTTTGTTTTCATTCATCTATTTTTTAAAAGTGATTAGAGCTTCTTCGTTGAAATGGTATTACATACATTTACATTAAAAAGTATGATTGAACCATATTCAACTCATGTTTCGAAGATAGTAGAGCTTATTCTTAAAGTAATAGTGATGATTGAGCATCTTACAAAGGGAAGTAGCCAAGTCAGACCAAAAATATTTTTTGAAGGTAATCCAACCAACTTTAACCTATTTTGAGGTTGGATGACAAAACCTTCACATTAGTAAGGAAGTTACATCATTCTCAAAGGCATATTCTGCATGTGATTTCATCAATTCTAACTTATTTTTAGGATGGTTAGGCACATTCTTGTGATTTGCAATTTCTTGAGAATTATCAAGCCTATTATCTGGCCTCAACTTCTTTACCTTGTTCTTAGGAGTAATTGTTAGAAATAGACCAAAAAATCTAATCAAAAAAATAATTTATAAATTAAAATGACATTTTTATGTTTAAATACTATCCAAAAATTATATTGATCATAAATAAGCCTATAATCCAACCCAAAAATTAGCCTATGAGTTAAGAAGATACTTTTATATTGAAATAATTACTTAATGATCATATATTTTTAATGTAAGACATTTATTCTCCAAAACTTTCCCTCATACCTTGAGTTTAAGGTTGAATGACATAAAATTGATATGACTCATAAACCAAGTGTATTTTAATAGGTTAATGTCGAATGAGAATTGCAATAAATTAATTTAAACTATGATATCATGTTAAAAATAAGTCAAAATTAATTTATGAGTTGAATGAATATTTTTTATCTTTAAATACTATTCAAATTTTATATTTCTTTAAAACTAACCCTTAACCTAACAAAAACTAATGATGAGTTGGAATGATATTTTCTATATTAAAGTACTATCTAATAATCACTTATTTTCAATATGAAATTTTAATCTCCAAGAACAATGTAACTCATAACATCCTAGAAATATGTCAGTTTCTTTTTTGGTGTCTTGCTCATGCACTCGAAACATTTCTTAAGTCCTAATTTGCATACACCAAAAGCTTGGTTAAAAATTTTGCACATGGTTTGTATTTACAAAGGCCAAAAAACCGGTGGTTGCAGTCATCGGCATTTACTACAACTATTGACATTTCAAATATGCTTACAAGGGTTGAAATATTTTCCACATCAGTTATAGATATACACACGTTTTTATTTACGAGACCAAAATGGATGGTTGTGGTCATCGGCATTTACTACAACTATCGACATTTCACGGACGTCGTTTATGGGACTGCCCAATAATTTCCTCCTCATTGAGAGTTCATGTACACCAAATCTTCAAAAAGGGTAGGCAAGTCGTGTCATCTACATTTACAGCCTTAGTACTAAAACCACGATGGTTATTTTGTTAGGGTCTTATGTTTTATAAATCCTTTGATTAAATGACGCGTTTTCGGTTGAAAGACAGATAAGAATTGATGTTTGATGTTTGATGTTTGATGTTTTTGGCCATCATAATTATCAGAAAACAAAGAGGTTTCTCTAGGTCCTAGAATGGTCGGTACTTAGCAGTATACTTCATTATTTTCTTGTACAATCCTTTGTCGATGTTCTTCACGGTAGTTGTGTTATTTATTGACATTGTGCTGTCATACAGTTATCGGGAGTCGCCACATTTCCCGAGGGGCCTCGGGGGGACCTGCTATTAGATCATTTCGTACTCATGCATACTCGTATAATTTACATTTATAGCTTTCCTCTTCTTCCACCAACTTGTAACAATGCGTTTCATGTGTCATCCAACACATTAAAAAGGAAGAAGCTAGGGAATCCAACTCAGCAGGTCAATCAAGTCAATCCCGAAATCCTGTAACCTAGTACGGGCACTTGCAGCTCAATGGCACTTGAACGTTTTATTACCTAAACAATAAGGGTTTGAAATACCCCAACCTAATGTCCATAGTTGGCAGCCACTCAATTGTAAGGCCAACTAAAAAAGGAATCCAAAAGCTTCTATTGTTAAGAGTCAGCATAATTGCATAGATGTAGAAATAGAGTTTAGCAAATTCTTTGTAAATGATGCCTTTAGATAGACCTTTTTGTCAATGTATATTGAAGGTTAAATATACAAAGTTTTACACCATTCTTGTGTTTTTGTGTTTGTCGTTTCTCTTTTTATTTTATATTTCCTTTTTCTTTTTCTCCTTGCATGTTAGCAAATTTAACACAACTTTTTGCACCATAGATTCTCGTCATGAAGGAATTGTTCTAGCATTAGGATAGCATCATACATAAACATCCTTAGGTAAATTTGGGAGTTGGAGAGATTTATGGATTTTTTTTTTCCTTTTCCTTTTTCTTTTTTGTTCTTTCCCGCTCCTCTTTTACCCAAAAGCATGATTATGATACCATTTTTGTTCAATTTTGGTTTTCAATAAGCTTAACTTAGCCATTGTTAAGAAAACAACTTACTTTTCCATTTTTTTTTAAAAAAAATCAAGCATTAGTGGTTGTCATGTTGTTTTTGGGTTTTAAAGGGCCCCATTTTGGCCCAACTTCTTTGGGTCCATGGTCATGCCCTGAGTTTAGTGGGCGAACGTCAACTTTTCAAAAGGAGCTTTGATCTTTCTTTTTTTGTTAAAACAAATTTGCCCCAAGTTAACATGTGTGATTTAAGAGGCTGATGCTCAACTTTATTCTACTTATTTTTTATTTTAGGAAATTCTGTGAAATTATAAAAAGCCTTACATTTTGTGGACTTTCTTTCTTCTATTTTCTAATGATGAGGTAAATTAAAATGATATTTGAAACATGAATTACATACTTTGTAACAACTTTTTAGGAATCTTAATCCGTAATAGACTACTTCTTATAAATTATCTTTACTTCATTATGTAGATTAAAATTTAAAAAATGAAAGAAAAAGAAAAATACTACATTGACAAATCCTTAATCACTATTTTTTTTTTAAAAAAGAATCTTCAACTAGTTAGTCAAGTAGAATTATCTGCATCTAATTTTCTATTAGAACTTAACAATGTAAGGAAAAAAATGGATTGAGAATTGCGTACAAGAGCTAAAAGAGAAAATATAGAGAGTAATTAATAGAGCACACCATGCTAAATTGCTAATTAAAAGAGTGCCTTTCTTCTTGTTTTTTGAGATTAAAAGGAGTAACTTAAGACTGTAATTTGAAGGCTTTGGGTCAATTGTGCCCCAAAGCAGCTCTGTACAAAAAGTGAGAATCATATGGAAACCCAATTCCAAAGCTGAGAGTTTGGGAGAAAAAGAAAAAGAAAAAGAAAAAAAATTAGAAATTGCTAGAATCGTCTAGTCGTCCGAGGAGGTAAATTAGAACAGGCAGTGTTACCTTGGAATTATAAAATCTTCACAAACGGACTGGCAAGAGTGAAATGCCCTACGCCATGGACCGCAGGGATACGGAGATGATGGAGACCGAGACGAGAGCCACGCAGCAGGAGCTGGCCTCGAATGCCGGCCAAGCGGATGTCGTCAAAGAGTTACTCACCTTGGCTCGCCAGCTAATCAGTCAGGGAAAACCTTCCCAGGCCCTTCAAGCGGTAAACTTTCTCAACATTCTCTTTCCCCTTCGTCTGAATTTTGTGTATTTACGCATTTATTTCTGTGATTGATATTTCGGAAACCCTTTTGAGGTTTCGTATGATCCTCCTTTTTTTATTTTTTTTATCCAATTTGAGGTTTCATACGATCGTCTGTTTTTTGTCCTTCTGCTATTTGTATTGCTTCTTGGGTTCTTAAAGCCAAATTTTGCTCTTCTTTAGTTGTTTTCGATTTTTTTTTTGGTGACCTAACTAGTTATTGAGCTAGCTATCTGTGTTCGGTTTCTGATTATCCTAGTAGTTAGAAGTCACTTAGTGGTATTGTAACACTCAACTGCAACAGATACTCATCGGTTATAAATTGAAATGAGGTTCCATTTAGGCAATGATTTGTGTGTGCATATATGTATAGAAATTCTGGCTACGTCAGTTGGGTTATTCATACAACTAATTTGCGGTGTGTGTCATTCAACCTAAGATTTCTCTAAAGGACTAGAGAATAACACTGGTGGTGGGAGTGGTCACTCCAAGGTTAATAATGAAGGTTAAAGTGAATCTATGTAATAGAAATAGATGCACCAAAGAAGCTTTATCTCTCTTATATATGTTATTAGAAGTCATTTTCTATAACAGTTTGTCGGATGTATGATCCTGCAAGAGTTTGCTTGCAGTTTGGTGATAAGTTCGTTCTCCCATGTGGTACAATGAATAGCTATGGTGAATGCTTAATCATTCAGTCGTGTGGTTGCAATAGAGTTAAGAGTATTGGTGGTTATGTGGCATACTATAATCCAGCGACCATACTTCAAGGGAGTATTATGAATGCAATTTCTGTGCAACTTAAAAAATAGATTATTGTAGTTTGCTTCTTTTTGTAACTATGCTAGATACTTGAAATTGTTTAATACTATAAATAATTTAGGTGCTATCATGTTGCAGCATCTTAGATGGTTGCCAAGGTAAAAGTTTTCATTGCCAGCACTTTCCGAAGGCCTTAGAAGTCACAGGGCTTCTACACTAAGATGGTGCTCCAGTCTTACTTTTTATGCTTTCCTTCCATTAAAATTGTTGGTTCAACCATATTTATCCCCTTGAAGTGAGGACTTTTTTTATTGCATCCATCTATAAACTCTTATTATGTGAGGATGAAAGTATCATGCTTTACGTTTTGATATCATCCTTGATAAGAAGTATCTTGATATCCTTCTCTCTGTACAGAGATGTAATTTGTACTTAAGAATTTTTTGACTTTGACTATGTACAAGCCGGTTTCCACCGATGGCCTAAAGTGCAGCAAATGTGTACTGGTGGTCCATTATTCCTTGTCACCTTTGTCTGGGGCAATTTATAGGAGAAACTGAAAAATGGATCATATTTAGATGAACTGGCTTTATGGTATATTTTCATAGCTATATGTCCAATCATTTTATTGATATGTATCATGGATTTATAAAGTAGGTTAATTTTTTTTTTCTTCAGGAAAAATTACATTTTCATCCCCAGTGGCTTGACCTTAAGAAAATGGAGCTCCTTTGTGCTTTGTTTTGCAACACTTTCTCCTCTTGTATTTTTTCAATCTTATCTAACAAATTTTATTTCACTCAATAGGTGTTCTATGGGTTTTGTTTTGGTTACTAATCAGTCCCAAGTAGTAGAAGAGTGAGGAGGTTGGTTGGGTTTGGGGGGCTGGGTCCTTTCGGGATGTGTTGATTTGGGTCTCAGGGAGGTTACGGAAGGTGTTAGTACTTCTAATTTTGTTAATATTATTAATAAGGTCGTGAATTTTTACCAGAAGTTGATTTTTGGCTCCCCTATACGATGATGTTGGATGATAGTACAAAAGAAAGAGTTTATTTTGGGTTTTAGAGTGATATTATGGTGCGTGGTTTTTTATTTTATTTTATTTTTTTTGTCACTTGTTGGTTGAATTGAAACTTTGAAGTGTTTTATTCTTTTGATGTTGAATCTTCACCCGGGTTTTGTGTTGTGATATCTTCCAACAAATAGAATTAGAAACCCTTAAGTAGTGATGTTGAATTGTTCGAGGCAGAGAGGTTTTGCCAGCTGGTGGCATAGCTTAGTGGAAGAGCTAAGTTATGGTAATTGTTTTTGTTTGAATGTGGGTACAATGTGGATCTGTAACTTTTTTCAAGGGTACCAGCTATATAGCTCATTTCTTTCACCACAAGGGTTGTCAATGTCACAGAATAACCACTATTGAGCTGTGTGTTTTTTAAGTTAAGCCACAAGGGATCTAGATTTATTTTATTGTTTTGGTTTGAATGTGGGTACAATGTGGATCTGTAACTTTTTTCAAGGGTACCAGCTATATAGCTCATTTCTTTCACCACGAGGGCTGTCAATGTCACAGAATAACCACAATTGAGCTGTGTGTTTTTTAAGTTAAACCACAAGGGATCTAGATTTATTTTATTATTTTTCACAGCCTTGTATGATTCTTATGGTTGGATAGGTTGTATGCTTGCTGTTATTTTTCTACTCGCGGTTTTTTGTTGTTTGATGTGTTTAGTGTCATTTATGAAAAATCTGATCATCGCAGTTAATGATATAAGAGGTAGATACAAATACATATTTGGCAACTACAATAATGATATCAGTAAGAAATAGCCTAAGAGAATATTTGGCATTCAGTACTTATTTGAATTTGAAACAGGTTGTAGTGGCAATGAAAACACAAGGTGGGGATGAGGCTGTATTTCATTCCTTGGATCGGGCTCGTGAGCTTTACAGAAGCAGGCTACAAGAAAATTCTGCTGTTGATCAGCTGGCTTGTTTGTTTGCCGAGTGTGCAATTGCTGAAGCCCAGCCTTTAAACACTGAACCATCACTAAACAATGATAGTGGCGCATCAATTTCAGCGGACGGCCATGGGACTTCTATACTGGCTGAAACTGGCAGAAGGCAAATAGTGCTGGATGCATTTTCAGATGGGAGCAGCTTCATTTGTTTACAGTGTGGGGGTCTTGTTAGTAACCATCGAAAAGAGGAGCACTATGCTTACTGGTGTGGCCAAAGCTAATGCTGAGCTATGTGGGATTGATAGTTTGCTGTCGCCCTCACTTGCTACGATGCTTCTCTAGATGCATGGTACAATCACGGTGGCTATACCAATGCCTTACTAACTTTGTCCTTGACCGTGTAGTTGCTCTTTTAACAGTCACTCATGCAAGGGATGGTAATTTGCATGGAAAGCATACGGTCTAGGATCTAGAGGTCGTGCATCTGTTTAGGGGGAGCAGCCCCCAAATTTGCGACCTTGTAAAATGTTTGCAAACCCTTTAGTCATTATACTCTCACTGTAAACAAATTTTTCGAATGTGATATTTCAAGGTGGTTTATGACCACATGTTTTAACATCGAGGTTTTGGGCAATCGTACCATTCGGCATTGGCAGTGTTCTACTTGAAATCTGTTTTTATCCTGGCTGGGTGCTTTTAACCCATTTTCCAATTATCGAGTGTGCGCTGGGCAGTCCACTTTCCCTTCTTCTTCGTGTGCATCTGATTCAGTCATAGATGTGCAGGATTTCCACTATGGCTGATATCAACCCATTGCCCAACCCCGACTATCTGACATTCCGTAATTTTCGTAATGAAAGCACTAATCACACTGAAAAGAGGTAATCATAATGACAGCCAAGTCCCATATACTGACAACGTTTTTTGAGTTTCATTCTTCATGAATTGAGGTTTGAGGTTGAAACTCGAGAAGGCTGTAGTGTCGGCGATGCGTTGTTTGCCTGGGAAGGAACCGTACCGGGTCTGCAGAGGAAGAGGCCTTTACCAACACTTAAATAATCAAGTTGAGCAATAAAATAACTCCGGATGCAGTGGGAAAAATAAATTGAAATTACTAGGTGGAATGATCGATCTTCTATGCATTTGTCTGCCACTTTCTCTTTTCTCTCGAGTGTGTATGGGGAATCCTGCGGAGTGATCGAGATCCGACAAAGACGCCAACCCACATGACTTTAACCTTTCTCTTGACCTAGGCATTAACTTGTGGGGGAGTTCACTGATTCTCTTTCGAGGCACCGACCAGCTCGACTTGATTTGGCCCCCTTAAGCAATAAAACTATAAATGGCTAATCCCACTTTCATCATTGAAAATAAACGGTGATGTGACTGTTCAAGATTCTCCTATGATTAGGGGGCCTAGGCACAAAGTCTCACGTATGCTATTATTGACCGGCTCAATCGTGAGTGTGTAATGACTTTTTGGTAGTCTTAGAATTTTACGTTTGTTTGCTCTTTCTCATTAGAATACATTTAGATGGGTGTATTCGTTTTAACTAGAGACCATTCAGATGTACGAAGAGTGAAAAAGGTTCAAGTGCCAATAGTACCTTTACCCAAAGACAAAAAGCAAAGAAAAGAAGCCTATTAGGACGATTACGCTCCATCTGGTTTGGCATCTCTAAAGCTTAAATCTTTTGAAAGGCAGACATTATATGTCACCCTTTTTGTGAAGAAGGTGGGGCACTTCAGATAATCTTTGGAGGAAGCGAGGATCGGTTTTCAAAACAGAACTAAACCCGATCGACGATCGTGCATATAAGATTGTGGCTTTGTACAACTACGGGCTGTTTGATGATGTTTTGTCCCCAAAACAGCAGCAACTAATTGAGGAATTCAATCTAAAGGGCTTAATTAAAGGGAAGCGAATTAACTAGTTCACTCAAACGTAGGCAACAAGAAAAGAAGAATGTTAATTTCATCCAGGAGTTTCCCTTTGTGCGAAAACAAAATTGCATGAAAGGTTCGATCACTTCCAATTAAGCCTACCATGGCTTTACACAAGACATGAACTGGAAAAGTACCATCTACGTATACGTACAGAATTTCGTTGTTATACACTGAAACCCGACGGAGTTTATTTCTTTCGACATAATCACTACTACTTACACACAATAAACAGTTATGCACTGAAACAACTTAGCCAGTCAAATTACAATTATAAAAAGAAAAACACCTTTGTACACATTTATATGACTTGATCAAAGAATTTTATCTTTTGAAGTATGATTATGGATTGAAAACATGCCAAAACATAAGCGGATACCTCGAGTGAGATACACAGTCACTGATTCGCCACCACCATTTCAGCTTTCAGGGTCTTCTAATTATCTTGTATTATCGGCAGCATCAACAAAGCTTTACAAGATGCTCCCAATGCAGCAACCACCGCCAAAGAATTCAAGATTACAGACTAACTTTTCAAAATTAACTCCTCCAACGCTGCTATAAGCAGATATCCTCAAAAACCACTTACGGCACACTGCACACGTAGAGAAAAACCTGTTAAAGCTACAGTGGTGTGTAGTTAGTTCTAAAAACCAACTATTTTCATATTTGAACTGGACACAAGTATCCCAGCAGTATATTAAAGACGTCGGGAAATTTTGGTTAAAGAAGCTGGTCTCCATGTCAAATATCATAGCAGGAGAATTGCACACATCAGTCGTTACCAAGGCGACCATGAACGACAACTACGTACTGGAGACCCAATGTAGTACCTTACATACTAGTGTTTCAATTTCTTTTTCCACGTGGTCTCATCACAAAGCCATATATATACACACACACAAGAAATTTCTGCAATCACATTCCCTTTTCCTAACCGGTGTCTATGCATACAACTCAACCCCACGCAAGCCCTAGTCCCCCTCCCTTCTCTCTCTTCCACATGCAGTCATATCGTCATGTTAGGGAAAAAAGTAAGAGAGAAAAATATTTAAATGTGGACTTGAACGATTACCTGCACTTATTTTTTTCGTCTACCCATGGTATGTGTGGGATTGCAGTTTTTGCTCAAAGATGAATATTGGCAACCAAAAGCTGGTGGCCTTAGGACATTAAACCAGATGTGGTAGGGCTTGTGGCCGAGGCCTGGCCCTCATGACTGTTTCATCACTGTGCCTAATCCATTCAGAAAGTCTCCATGGCTTCTGCCACTTCCATTTAAATTGTATTATCCACTGGTGATGACTTCTCTTCCACCTCCAGAGCTTTCCAGCTTGTCCCACCACTGCCAATTTTTTCATTGATAACTGCCCCATTGGTACCATCTGCTCCAACAACAAATCCAGCTTTCTTAGTGAATGAGGAGAGCAGATTGCAAATAAAAACCAAAGGATCAGAAAACTGACCTTTCTAGTTTGATCTATAAAGGCTGCTGATTCTCTGACTAAGCCATTAGCGATGCCTGGTGTATATTTGAGCTGTTTCTGTGCTGGCACAGACATTGGAGATAAGGGCCCACTCAAGTCATCAGAGAAGTGTTTCAATGAATTCTGTGGAGAAACCTGTTCATAGCCAGCCCAAAGAGCTTCAATAAAAATGGTTACAGTAATAAAGTTAATAACAACAAATTGTGTTCCATACTCTGAGGCATAGATTATGGAAACCATGACAGCACAAAAAATAGCTTCATAGAGTTGTAAAGGGACTCCAATCTCCTACATAACTCTATAAATTTCACATATCACTGTTAAAAGGAAATTTGCAACACCCAAAGGCTACGTAAGTGTAACATGGCCAACCTCCTTCAAGGTTATTTGAACAATTCATGATGTTATCAATAATAAAATTCAATCTTTTACTTCAAGGTAGGATAAGGCTACATGGATTTAGTTTTAAGCTATAATTAGGATGAAGAGATATTTTTATTACTACATGAAAAAAACTCCAAAACAATGACTATCTCACCGGAGGTGGCGTAGACAATGTGACTGCAACAGCTTGCTCTCTCAACTTTAGCTCCTTTTCAACTTCCTTTCTTCGTGTCTCACTTTGACGCAGTAATCCTACAAGTTCTTTAAGTTGCTCTTTCATTTCCTTCATTTCCATATCATTCTCCCATAATTGGCACCTGTAGAAAACATGTAAACTGATACTTAGAATTTTCCTTATCAAAATTTGCCTAACAATTGGTGAAAAGGAGACAGTCATATTGCTACTACAATCAGTGTGAAATTAGAATGAGCATAGTAATGAGCTGATTGGATCAATCAAGCTCAGCAACTTTACATCATGTTTACTGGAGATGTAAGAATATTGTTAGATCAGGGAAAGCACCTAGCATCTGCAAGGGAAATGAACATGTGTTGAAGCAGATTCTTAGCATCTCCCATTGAGCGCAGCTGATTCCAACGTCCACGGTTAGTGAAGGCACGCTCCCGCTCTTCTGCCTCCGAAAGCTGCGAGGCCATGGCTACGAGTGAATTGGAGGACATACTCAGCATGTTCTCAAGTGAGGATATTCTAGCCGTTCTTGCATTTGGTGATAAGGAGGATGCTCTGATCCAGAAAGGGCAAGAATTAAAAACACCGGGATGGAATGATTCTACCAACTTCATGTTACCTTGTCTATGGAATAATAGGCCATAAGGAAGAGAAGACGAGAACATGTAAACTAAATAATCACTTTAAGATTACCTAGCAAATCCATTCTTTCCTCGTGGAGGGCTAAGGCCTTTAGAAGCAAAATCATCCACTTGCTTCAGCACTGCTAACTCTTCTGCTAGTGCAGCTCGTCTGGAGATTGTGGTAAAATTAGTAAATAGTCTTGCTACCCATGGCTGGTGTTATCAAATGAATAAGTTTGTACTTATATTCATACGTACACTTGACTTTGCCTCTCATATTCATAACGAACTTCATGAACATTCACCATGACTTCTAGCTCATGATCAATCCAACGTTGCAAGGATTTCTCGTTGCTCTAAAGATGCAATTTGTGTTAGGGTAAATTTATAACCATAGAATACAAACAAACACTCATCCCAAGAAGATAAACATCATTACCTGCCCATTTGTTCCATTTCCATTGGCAATCACTGGAATAAGACAGACAATTAGATAAAGAGAGAATAAGTGGGAGGGCCCATTGAATAAAAACCACATATTTTTCTATAATGGGACCCATCTGTCCAAGTCATCTCTATTTGTTGCATACACTCCATAAAGTTGACACTTTAATGTCTTGTGGAGGAGTCACACATTAAAAGAAAACAAGGGGTTTGCGTACGAGGATAGAATTTTCCATCAATTCAAGTAAAGCATACCTGAGCTCTCACGAGCAGAAGACTTCCGAGCTTCCAGTAATTCTTTTAGCCTCTTGGTGGCCATTGCAGCCTCTTCTGTCTTTCTTTGGAGAACCTAAATTAAGGCACAATCATTAGGGATAAAAATGGTTTCTAACAACCTTACCAAAAGTAGAAAAAGTTTCAATAAATAGAAGCAATTAACTTTTGTATGTTATAGGTATAAAATTGCAATCTGCTTCTCAGCTTTTGTCTTTAACATTTGATCTTTCTATAACTGGTAGATTTTCATTAGAAGTCATCAGGATTCGGATCAAAAGCAGCTTTTGCTGCCCCTCCTACTTATCCTAGCTCATACATTTCTTACTGGCATAAAAGGATAAAAAGAGAGAAACAACTCCAAAGTCAGAAGGTAGGACATCTAACTGCATATTCTCTAGCCAATGATCAATACAGCTCAAAACTATCAATTCCTACAGTCTCTAATATTAGACGACTTCTGAATTTGGAATCATAGCAGCTTTGTTGTTCCTCGCTGTTGGTTGTCCGCATTCAATTACAGATCTGGAAAAACTAACTATAAAGTCAGAAGGTCTCATGTTTAAAAGCATATCCCTTAGCTGATTGACCAATTGAACTCCCAACCTTGGTTTCCTACAGTTTCTAATAAACTTTCTATTCTGTCTTCTAACTCTTCAAAGTCAATCATCCCTTGCTTGATGGCAGCATCTGAGGCATTTTCTTGATAATAAAGAGGAGCCATTTATTGCAGATCCTGGTACTCTAGTGGAACTACTTGACATCCAAAAAACCATAATTCGTGGAAGCAGCATTTAAAATATTTAACAGCAGGTTTTCTCAAAGAGGCGTGACTGAATAACCAAGCAAATGAGCAACAGAGAACTAACCATTTTCTGCCGCTGATTCAAAGCTTGAAGCTTATGTCTTTCATACTCATTTCTCCTGCCCTCCTTCCGTAACTGATTTTGGAAATACATAATAAGGACAAGGACGTATATGATACAAGTAGTATAGTCAATCACAATTAAGATTGACTCTTAGTTTAGATCTGATAG
Source organism: Casuarina equisetifolia (assembly GCA_028551475.1). Classification (NCBI taxonomy): domain Eukaryota; kingdom Viridiplantae; phylum Streptophyta; class Magnoliopsida; order Fagales; family Casuarinaceae; genus Casuarina; species Casuarina equisetifolia. The sequence continues at coordinate 21,558,481 of CM052356.1, forward strand.
CTACTCAGTAGAAACTTGTCAATTTCCATGCCAAAAAAATCAAAAAGAAGCAAACATTATAACATAAGCTACTATTTTTTGATAAGGCCTCCTTTTCCTTTTTTTTTTTTTTTTTTTCTGCCCAATTCATAAGCAATTCACATTCCATGGGATGAGAACCCATGAAGTTGCTTGTAACCCCATGCTTCTAGGGCTTTTGGTGGCATTTGGTCCAAATGCAGTTTGGCACTATCATGGGAATCAATCAAATGATTTCTTCCATGGTCAAAAGGATTTCACTATCACTTTATACATACAGTACACAATAACAGAAGTTCAGCTGAGTCCTGTTGCACACTTATTCTTAAATCTGATAACAGAATGACCCTCATCATATGTCAATTTAAAGTTTACTTTTATCTCAAGTTGTTAAGGGTTCCTAGGGTCTGATAGACAAAACATATCTGCAATTAAGTGTTTCCAAATGCAGGAATTAAACTGCCATGTCTTTCAAATTGTACTTCAACTACAACATAAAGGGAAAATAAATTGAAAGTTCCGCCAGAAATGAGCTCAACTAAGGCAGCTTGAAAATTTACTTAAGAGCAAAATGAAAGCCACATATACCATGCCTCCAGACCCTAAAGGATTGGTGATAAGAATGGAAGAATTCCTAGACAAGCATTATTAGAAATGTTGAATCCAAACAAGAGAAAAGAAGAAGAAGGGAGAGTGTTACCTGCAGAAGCTCCTTCTCTCGGGAGGCCTTCCACTGCCGGAACTGTTCAGCCTCTTGTTTTATCCTATGTTGCAATTGAACCTAACACAAAAGGTAATTATAAAGGGACCAAGAATGTAACAATAACCAAGACCTAAATGAGATCCAACCTTTTGTGCTTTTATAAATTGAATTTCTTCTTGCAACCGCTTTGCTGCTTCATCACTTTTTTGCTTTTGCTTTAATAGTTGAACCTGGCTCTCCTGTTTCTTCTTAAGATCCAAAATCTGTCATTTGTATTTGTAAAGCATGTTCATAAATTTAGTTATTACGAATTGTGAGGAGTACCTCCAAAAGAAATGGCATATGATCAAATCAAAAAGAAAATTGAAAAGTCAGGAGATCTTAACCTGCGCCTCAAGTGTTTTCAATTTATGGGCATGGATATCTTGCAACTTCTGTGCTTGTCCATCAGAACTAGCGGCAAGGTTTTCAACTTCAGCCAACAAGCGATCCCTCTCTTGCTGCAATAATAATACAGGTGAACAAGTAAATATCATCTCCACAAGAGAGACAAACTTTAGAAGTTATATTTTACCTGCACTGTTTTTTTCTCATCCTCCAGTTCCACGATTTTCTTTCCAAAGTGCTGCTTCAGGGCCACTGTATCAAAATCTCCGAAGCGTTTCATCTCGGACTGCACAGACATAAAACGAGGCGTAGATAATTTACCACATGTCATGTAATTGTGTTCCATGCAAATATTTTAATTATGCAATATGGACACAGATTCATAAACAGATATTAATAGTAATAACCATAACAACAGCAACAACAAGAACTAAACTAACAACAATACAAATATATAAGATAACATTTTGTATGGATTACTAATACAGAATTACACATGCTCTAATGAGAAAGGAATGTCAATCACTGTATTCAAGGAGAGACAAATTTCATAAAAGATTTCAGATTCAGATTTCTTTTGTCTATTCCATGACCAGACAAAACCATATTTCTTATGTTATTCCAGTAAACGTAAGTGATGAATGCACTAATAATTTCTTTTCTAGCTTTCACACTTGTACAGGAAAAATAGATACAAGTAGAAGAATCAGATAGCAGTAGAATGGAGTAACAACAAAATGCATTGATGAAAAAAAAAAAACACATACTTCTTTCTCTTCTAACCGCTTATTTAATTCATGGAGCTCTTTGTCCATAGTGTTCTGCAGAAGTGTGTGCTCCCACTCTTTTGCTACTTCTTCATCAATTTCCCTTGAATCACCTGATAAATTTGGCACTGTAGCCTTGATCAACTAGTTCCAATTGGGAAAACTTAAACCATGTTGAAGAAAGAAACAGATAAAAAAAAATAAAAGAATAAAAGAACTAGAAAGAGGGAGAGAATGATGATAAATAGGTGACACAACAAATACAACAAAGAAGAGATGAAGCCATACCATTGTCTTCAAAAGATATTGAGAAAGTCCAAAACAAGAAAAGAGTCATACCTGTTATAGTTTCGCCCATTTGATAATCAGATGACTCCATGCTGTGCAAGCCCCTCTTAAGGCCATCACCTTTCGCAGGACAAATACTACCGTCCTGGAAGATAAAGTTTAAGCATCACATATGCATCTAGCAGATAATATTTAGCAGTTCTTTGGTCGCAATTATGCAGAACCCAAAAAATATGCACAATGCAAATGTCTAAAATAAAAAAATAAAAAAAAAACAATATAGTCACACATATTGCCAGACATAAGTGGTAGTACAGGACTAGAAATCACCAAGGAATATCAAGACGAGTATCTAGCACGTACCTGACCATCTGTTTCATATTGTTCAGCACCAGAGCATCTGTTGCGGTATTCATGGAGTTCCCGACAAAGATCCTCATTAGCAGCCTCAAGCCAAGCAATCCTTTCTTTGAGAACCTATAGTATTAGTCCAGTTAGATAAATAATTTTGAATATAAAAAGCATTACCTTGAACAAATGACTGAAGAAGAAATAGTTAAGTTGATTTGGGTCTCTAACAAATGTCTAGAGATATAAGTATAAATTATCCAAGAAAAATTTTGCTAAACAAACTGCTTTATTAGTTTTTATAAGTTAACTTCTGTTACGACTCAAGAACCTCGAAAAACGTGGTTGCTTTATCGGGCTAATCAACAGTTGAGGATAGATATATGGCCAAATACCTGTACTTCATCAGATGAAGATCCTCCTGTGCGAGCACAAAGCTCAGCCTGCAAATACTCTAGTTGTTGACGCATTTTTAGCATCTCATTGGACATAGGATCTCGGTTAACCTGTACAAGGATATAACAAAGAACCTATACACATGGCACTTTCACAAGGAAAACAATATTCTACATGTTGCATCGATGAAAGAGAAAAAAAAATATCAAAAATAATAAGAAAGACTTACAACAGGCTTATTTTGGATGTTGCGAGCACGATTTGCATACTTCAAAGTGTTAAGGGTTTCTTCAGCATTGATATCAGCAGGACTAATGCAGGCTGAAAAGGACGAGTGACAAGGAAAATGTAACAAAAGTTCCAATTGTAGGTAAGAGTTAGCAAACAAAAGACAATGCCAAGGAAGGAAAGAAGGAAAGACAGGAGATACAGAAAGCAAGGAAACACATAATTCGGCATACAGAAAGAATTTTCTGCAAACAAAGAACATGCCAGAATGTTCAGTCTATAGTAGTGATTCTATTTATTATTAACTGTTTACAAGTGAAATGATAGATAATATGAAGCGTGCATTTTCTTTTCCAGGTTCTCAGCAACATAACCATGTCTGAGAGAGTTGGAGGTTACACCTTTTGGAAAGAAAATGAGAGAAATGTTGGATAATGTATAGAATAGCAACGTAGACCAATTTTTGTACCAACAGACAAATTTTTTTGAGGGGAACCTTTGCTAACAAACAAAGAGAAAAATGAAGTTCCTTATCATGCTTACAATGTATTAGGCCTTGCATACTCATTTAACATATAAATTCTATATACAAATAACTAAAATTAGAGTCAGATATCTCTTATACAAGAGAAGATAAAAGTTTGGACAACCCATTGCCGAAAGCAACAGAGGGTGCTGCCCATCAGTTAATCAAATTGATAACAGGTAAGTCACTTACCTATCATAACAGTTCGGCTGTTACCACCAAGTGAATCCTGCGAAATACATTAGTTTAGCATTAAAACAAAATAGAGAAACAGCAAAGAAGGTATCTAAATTAAAGTATAAATTGAAAAAGGAAAGAGGAAAGTGGGCTATCATGTGTATTCTTTTACTAGATTTCATTATGTTCTTTGTCAGTAACGATCATCGATAGCTGCAGTAAAATGTCAAAAACTGCTGGCAAGTTTGTTTCAGATTACTACATACTGGACAACACTGAGAAGAGAATTGTTTAATAGTAAGACTAAATTTAGCTTTGATGACAAATGGCTCTTATTCGATGGCTGTCACCAAAATTACCAACTGGCAAGCAGAATAAGGAATAGCCAGCACATCCATTTTGCAAAATAATTTACCACCAGAATTCAGTATTTCACATCCACAACCTCCTACATTATAGTGAATAAGGATAAATTTTAGCCTTTACAACATCAGAGTTACATATTCAAATATATCAAACCTGCAAAAGCCGAGTCAGTTTACTGTCTCTGTAGGGAACATGAACACCTTCTTTGCGCTTTTTCTCATCTCCAAGTGCACTGATGACATTACCAAGAGCAAGAAGCCCCTTGTTTATGTGAACACCTGCTCAAAAGTTGAAGGTACTCAATAATTTTTGTTGCAACGAGAAACCACAGCTAGGTGCAACATTTCATGTAAATTGCCACCTACCTTCCTTAAAACGCAAACCATCAGAACCGGTTCTTTTGGCTCGCTCTGATCCAGCAAGATCTACTAAATGCAATTTGGCACATAGATATTCGTCATTCATTGACTCATTGAGACTGCCGTCACTAGAAACAGCTGGATTGAGCTTGCGCATTTGCTCTAATGTGATAGTGAAGATGGCATGAGAACGACTATGAAGACAAGCAAAAAAGGGAAATATGTCACTAAAGCCAAAAGCAGAGATAGCAAGATTCAATTAGGAAAACTTATTTTACAGCTATGCTTACAATAACAAGTTTGGCAGACAGGAATAAGATATTAGATAGCTGGCTAAAAATGTAAAACAGATGAGGGAAAAGATCCGGATATTATTCCAATGTCTGAGCAGTAAACAGTAAACCTGAACTTTCAAGTGTCTTGACCAAGGCTTCATCGAGTGAACTAAGCATTTTATATCTTTAAGTATATTTTGCAATGTGTCAAATATTTTGTTATATTAGTTTGTCCCAAAGTATTTGACATGTAACAAGCTTTATGGGTAAAGCCATGTAATAAACCTTGTAAGACATTTAATTGTATCTTTTAAAGTCAATCCTACTTTTCTCCCAATCCCACCAATCATAAGGTCACAGTATGCATAGTCTACTTCCATGGCTGATGAACAAAATCTCAAAATATAGCTCATTCTCTCTATATGCCAGGAATACACCATCAACTAGAAAATCTTCCTAAGTTAGAAGAAATAGAAAAGCATAGAAAAATTCCACTAAGGCATAATTTAGTGAAAAAAAAAAAGTGAAATGCTAAGGTACCTTGACTGGTTGTTCATATTTGTACTCCCAGTTGCCCTACTCAGTGATCCTTGTTCCAAGCAACTAGCCATTTCCTTTAGCGAACTTACACTAACTTCAGTGGAACCTGCCAACGTAATTACACCATTTGATGTCTCACGAATCTGTATGGGTGGTTTCCCAGGAACAGCAACTTTCCCTGCATGCCCATTTGCTGTCTCTGTTTTGTTCAAAGTGGTGATATCCAGCAAATCTCGTACTTCTTCTTTCAGAATCTTTCCACATTAAAATCTTCAGTTAGATACTCGTTTCAGGAAGGCACAACTTCTTTGGATGAGTAGCATAGATAGTAGCAAGAACGAAAAGTTCACAGACCAGCAACATGATATTGCATAATAAAGCTGAAAGCAGCTAGACTAACTCATATTTATTAAGCTGCTTGTATCAACAGGAAAATCCAGATCAACAAAGATTAGAATCAGGATAGATCATTCCATGGCAATTAGTTCAATCAATTTAGTGCTTTTGCAACCTGGTACAAGAATGTTGCACAATAGGAGATATGTAATGAATAATAATGGAAGACAACTCCAACCTAGTCAGTTAAAAAAGGAAAAAAAGAAAAGGGAGGGGTGGAGAGGTGGTGGGGAAGAGAGGGAGCTGTTATTGCGTTGAGATTTCATAAACTAAGCTCAGTACTCTGAAATAATTGCACTGCTAGTCATAAATGACAGTAGTGTATAGTAAAAATATAAAAATTTGAAAAAATTCACCTAATTTAGTTCTGTATGTGATCTGATTGATGCATCCTAAACTTTGATAAGATCATCTCTTCTAGAAACCAGGAAATATACCACAACTCATTATTCCAAACCAGAGGTTTGAGTTTAAAAGTCCATATCTGGTGGCGTTTAAAATCAATGAAAACAAGCAAGGAACAAGTTCCATCAACGGACCTCAATAAAGGAAACATGCAGTTGAAACTCAGTTTGACCCTTTAGCGTCTCAATCTTGCTGAACAGAACATTCATAACTTGAGGGATTATTCCTGTTTGGAAACCATCTTTGAAGCCAGTGCCCATGGTATATGTTTTACCAGAACCTGTCTGCAAAAAATTTGAAAATCTCAACCCCAAGGAAAAGTAAACAGAAAAGCATGTAACCGTTGCATTGGCAATAAATATTTACCTGACCATAAGCGAGAACTGTAGCATTGTATCCTTGGAACAGACCATCAACAAGTGAAGCAACACATTCATCAAACATGGCAGATGAGGGAGTACCGGTGCTTCCGTAGACATGATCAAAGGTAAAGGAATGTGTACCAATCTGTACCTGCACCAAAGTAACGACCAGCATGTAAGCCATGTCAAGGATGAATTCATGACAATTAGTCATCACGCAATGTAATCAAATATGAAGGAAAGAGGATCCTATATTATCTGTGCATTTCTCAGGTATCCATGTAGGTGATAAACCCTACAAGAATCCAAGTAAAACTACTACTTACCTTGTTTGTTTGTTAAAAATATGATCAAATATTTATCCCGAATAACACGAAACTAATGCAATTTCCGTCTAACAAGTAATACAACTCTTTCGTTTATCCAACCGACCAAATCAGTAGACATTTAATAATTATTTTTTTAAGAAAAAAGTCTACCGTCAATATGAACGTGCGTATAGAAAGTGCACGACGAAACACGAAGCAAGGTCTGGTAGGTAGGTTTTCGGCAGTGAAAGTAAAACTAAGAAACGAGGACAAAAAAGGATATCTGCAGCATATAATTTGCAAACAGAAGCAGAAACTTTGACCTAGTCTTATGCCAGAAATTAGCAGAAGAATAGACCATTTCAGATGAGGAAATAAGGGCAAAGACATAAAAGAAAAAAGTGACGTAGCAAGCAGGTTACATATCGAAATTCGACAATTTCTTTCCTATAATCGCCCCACCCAATTTTCTGAACTCGAATCCGTTGCCAGACAAAACCTTAATACCCGTTAAACAATACTATAAGCAAAATGCAAAAGGCTTCGCATGTGACTATCTGGATTTCCCAAAATGGAACTGAGAAGATGTGACATGTAGTCAGTGAAAGATTTCAGAAAATTCTACCGAACACAGCTGGCAACAACTTGACTCCGATCGAAATCAGATTACACAGCAAAGCCGGGAGAGTCAAACCCAGGCAAAAGACATACTTTTTTTTTTTTTTTCCCCAGAAAAGGAAAAGAGTAACTAAGCCCTCAATGACCGATAAACAACAACATATGGATCCAGATCTCTCAAGATTTACTAGTCCAAAATTCCCCGCTGAAGAAGGAAAACCAAAGTAAAAAGCAGTGAATCATCACTGGAGTGAGCATAAATAAGGACAAAAACCATAAGGAGAACTGTTGGAGCCTTGCAATTTGAGCTCAGAAACAAAGTGAATTATCACACTGATCGGTTGGATGTGAGACAGAGGGTGTCAGTTCGTGAGTGTCTGTACCTGAGGCTTCCCGGGGACGACAGTGACGCAGTCTTTACACCCTTGGAGCCGCTCATCGCCGATGAGCGGACGGATGTGAACCGCTACTTTCACACAGCAATCTTCCCCGGCTTCCATAGGAAGCAGATAGCTCGAGAGTAAGAGAGAACAAACCAAGAGAAATTTGAGCAAAGAGCAAGACACAGAGAGAGAGAGAGAGAGAGAGAGAGAGAGATAGAACAAAGTGATAGCAGTCCCGGAAAGATCAATTCCCGTACAAAACGGCTCTCATTGTCGAATTCCTATGACCAGAAAATGATGTAGCAACTAGAGAAGCAGGCGAAGAGAGAGAAGCTTCAGAAGGTGAGAGTTTCAGACACTGTTAGAGAGAGAAAGTAAAAATAGTTAGAGACGGAGAGAGAAAGTGAGAGAGAGAGATAAAGAGAGAGAGTGTGTGTGAGAGAGAGTGTGTGTGTGTGTGTGTGAGAGAGAGAGAGAGAGAGAGAGAGAGAGAGAGAGAGAGGTGGGGAGGGGTAGTTGGGGAATTAGCTGCCACTGGGGGCATAGAAGTAGCAGCATGTAACTGCAACGACAGCAACAACCGCTATCATTTTGCCTTAAGCTTCACTACACCACACCACCAGCCCGGACGGTAGCGTTTGGGAAACTTTTATGACGCTCTTTCCCATCGTGCCCCCTCCCCGCTTCTCCCTTCGCAACGGCTCTCTCACCTTCCCCGCATCAGGGACCAGTGACCCGGGTCTTCCCATCATGCCCCTGGCCCACTACCCTTCATTCGTGAAATTAGCCGTAAATACCCCCGTATTATCAGACTTTCGTGATTCTTGGCGAGAATATAGTAGAGAGAAAAAAATAAAATAAAATAAAATAAAAGGCGTATCACAGCACACAGCCCACGTGACGAGGAATCATGGAATGCGATTACGTAGAAAGACTTTCTGGGCTACTAAGCCTTTTGGTTAACAACCATATTTTTATTTTATGGTGTCTACGCAGAGATGTGCGCGGAGATGGTGATGTACGTGGGAAGGAAAATGGAAAGTAAAAGGGAAAAAGGAGACGGTGGTGGAGGTGGAGAAGTAAAGCGAGTCCCACACAATGGACATAGCCAGCTGGAGGTCTCCTCCTCGTCACATGGCCTTTTAGTGTCGACCACCCACTGGACCCCTCCCAACCCCTCGGTCAGAACTCGGCTGGCCCGCCTTTTACATTTATTCTGTCACTCTTAATAAAATACCCTCCGTAAGGTCGCGGCTTCCGGAGCACGGGACCATATCTACGCATCTCTCAGATAAGGTCGGGACCCAACGACCTTGTCAGGGTCCACAAATTTCATTGACTATTGATGTTATCAATATCAAATCCCGCTCCAATTGAATCTAAACCGTATTTTGATTGGTCAGTTCCATAATTATTTAGGTCGAGATCGCTTTAAAGGGCGTCGTCACGCTGCTTTCTTTTTTGGTAAGCACTAGAATGGGCCTCGTACGACAAATCTCTCCAACGCTTTTACTACTACCACAGAGGGCGCGCCAAGACGTCTACTCATACCATCGTCGAGGCCGTTGCTGGTTGTTGGGTTGTCGGATCATTATGAAGATTCAGAGAAGTGATCAGAGTAGATAAACGAGGACCATCAACCACGTCTTTTGTTAAGTAAGAACTATCAGTGACATGTTACGGATGGGATCTCCAGTGTCATTGCAGGCTTGCATTTCAAGCCTGCTTGGTTACCTGTTGCATGTTCGAGGTCCAAATCATGGTTGCACAACAAGTTTAATCACGCTGGTGCCTGCTGGGGATTGGGATCCATGTCTGGACAAACTAAGTTGTAGACAGGAAATTAGTAACACTGCCCCACTCACAAATCCACGACTCCACCATATATCATGAAGCGTGCCAAACTTTTCAAGTGGGTCACAGCTAAATGTCAGTTTTTTTTTTTTATCAACTATTCACTTCTTTTGGTATGCTGCAATGGCATCAAAGAACGAAGACAGACCCCAAAATCTGGGGAAAAATGAAGACAAATATGTCCTATCAGCTAGAAGTGGGTGCATATTTTGAACAATTGAATACACTGTTTTTGTTTTTGGGCAGTGTAGGAGGCCCAGGAATCTATACCTAATAATTTTCTCATACCGAGACAATACCAGTTAATGTTGATATTATTTCAGGTTGTGGTTCCCATTGAGCAGGTGATTGAAAGTTACCCTTTTATATTATTTTATTGTTTTTCGTAGAAAACAAACCACTCTTCTGTTCAGAGACTTTTTTCCGGTGGTGGCCTGCAAGCTAAGCAAACCGCTTCCCCCACCACAATCTTTCTGCTGCTCTCCGACTCCTTTTATCAGAAGGAAGAACTGCGAGAAATAAAGAGAGCAGGTGAAAAGATTGAAACCCCAAACTCCCTTTTCGCACCTAACTCCTCCGTCATTGGATTTTCATCACCAGGCCGTTAGCTTAAGACGCCGACCAAGCAACAGCAGATAGGCCCCACGTAAGTTGTTCTATGTAAGCTTCTTGCCGCAACGTTGTTCATTAACAACCAGGTGTTAACTTGAGTGTCTGTCTTGAACCCATCCCACCAAACTGAAGAAGTAATTTGCACCCTTACAGTCCTCCGTGGCACGGAACCTGAACAAATTTCTTAGGAGCCATAATGGTTCTGATCGTTTTAGAGGATAATGGCAATCTAGATGGTTTAGCTTCTGTTGTCAAGTTAATCTGCAGACGCTCACCAGTGACATAAAGCTCTCCTTTTCTTTTTAATTAGCGTATTGATGTTATGTTGATCCTGGGTAAAGCAGTTTAATCAGCTTTCGGCCATCTACTAAACACTCATTGTAAGCCAACATATGACCGCCTTTTCAGAGAGGCTGCAACTTGAGCGGTAGTGCTTTCTTTGTTATTTATTCTTGAACAACCCTTCACCCTACCTTTTCTCTTGAGCTTTTTACCCCATGTGGAGCATGCATCACATGCTCCACCTCCTTCACATCATGACATTATTCTCACTCGCTCTTTTTATCCAAGCTCTCATCTTTCTGTCCCCCCTCATTCTGTCAGTCTCACAAGCAAATCCTTCTTCCTTTACCATAACTATACAATAATTATGGCTAATTTGGACTATCTTATGGTCCAACAGCGCAGTTTCTCAGTCAGTGCACTCATTCTAAGACCACTAATCATAAATAATGTTTTCATAGAAGAGATATGATCCTGATGGCTTAATTATCTTGCAGTCCTCTTGTCCACTCAAAGCATCCGAGCAATCTAATTGTGGTTCTTTTGTTGTGTCTTCCATCATGTCCTGTCCCGGATAATAACTACAGTGCCCCTCTAAAGCTCTGCTACACACCCGTATTTCTAGTTCTAAGCTTAAAAGCTGAGGAGAGTGGAGACAGAACATGTGCATCACTGCAAAAAAACCATCATGATCGTGCCTCAAATGTGGTCTCAGACCTGGAGGCAAGCCTATGGGAAAATTTTGAAAACCTAGTTAGGGGGGTCACTACCTAACACAGTGTTAGACTAAAACAGGTAAAGGGTTAGGAGAAGGGGACTATCAAAGGCTGTTACAAAAAAGCCCAAAGTTTTCCTGTTGTGCAGATAGTTAAATTTGATGAAAACGATAATCCTGTTTGATACCATAAACCTAACATTTTTAATCCGAGAACGACCTCCTGATTGATATCAACTAACAATTATCTTGTTTAAGACCAATCAACTAACAATAATCTTGTTCACCACCAATCAACTAACAACAATTATATTCAAATAACAAAAGTTAACAAGCCCACATCAAACCTTCTACTCAGGAAAATAATCAAGAATGTATCTTCTTCTTTTGTCCCCTTTCCTTCCTTTTTTGTTAACCTCTTTCCCATTAGTTTCAGCTTCTCTTTTATTCCAACAGTTGCACAATCTAAAAAATCACAAAACTTTTTAGATACTTGTTGCATCACGCTTACTTCAGTTCTTTGTCAATTTCCTTTTTTGTACTAAAAAACGTGCAAAGCATTCTTCCGCAAGCATAGTCCTAATTATATATCCGTACAGATTACTAGGTCTCGGAAATTTTTAACTGTAAGTAGGTCTTTTACCGAGATTGTCAAAAATATACAGCATAATTTAAGGGAGTCTAAACCAATATCTTTCCCTAGTTCAACAGCAAGCCGGCTGGGCTTTGCTTGCAATGATTGATGCTGTTACACACAATCAGCCTGGCCCGGTAGGCTCATGGCTCATTGACTGGAAAAATTTAGTTACACTTGGACCCCATTTGATTTTACTCCCTGGTTGTACGACTCCTCGTCGTGCCTTTTGTACATGATCAAGACTTTCAACCAGGCTTTATTTTTCACCTGTTTTCGCCTTTTTTTTTATTAACATCTACTTACTGTTATTAAATAATTCAATTGAAATTGCCAATGCAGCTTTGATTGATTTGCAGCAATAATAATAATGAGCATCCTAAGGTTGAACTGATGAACTTGAGGGTTTTGCGGTTTTTTAATGCCATCCTACCAGCCTAAGTGGCAAGTGAAAGTATGGATATAAAGTTACGTGAGGCAAAGAAGGAGATCGTGATTTGCCCATTCTGACCGATGGACTGCATAATCATAACTTCTGACCGAGGCACTAGGTTTTTTTGGTTCTTAGGATTTGATTTGAGTGGAATATGATGTTGTTCATTGATGACATGCATCTCAAATAAAGAACAAGAATTTTGCATATTACATTAAATTTTGGTGACAATGAAGAAACTGAGAGTTTTTGACTCAGACTTTCTTACTGACTTCGGCTGCTGAAAGGCATCGGCATCAAAGTCGAGAACCCATTACAGTTCCGGCGTAAGAACCATCCCCAATGTCCGTACGCTCATTTTCAATTCTCTTGCTTGTGTTTCCTCCCTTTGCTTTCTTCCTTTTAATCTACTCATCCTTGTTTAGGGGTTTGAGGGAACATTCCATTATTGTAATTTGGGAAGAATAGTCTTAAAATTTCCTTCTTGTCCGGATGGTTATATTAGTGAAGATCTGACATTGTTTCTTGCCTCCAGCACGCAAGAGAATAAAGGCACACGATGACCTGTGATGTACGAAAACGCATGCTTTGAATAAAGTTGATCTGCGATGCAGAATTTGTATGACGAACCAACTGGTTAAACAAGTGTCTGTCGATGACTTAATAATGCGTGTTGGCTTCTTGAAATGGAATTCTTCCATTCAGCTACACCTTTGGAAGTTGGTGGAAACAGCACGTTCCAGCAATACTCGCATCTAAAAAGTTTCCAAATTAACCTTAGGTAGGTGGTCCGGCGTTTCAGGGAGTCAAGGTAGATCTGGGACAGATTATGTTTCATTAGCTGTAAGATGGTGAGGGAACAGCCTTTTGTTCTGGATGTTACAATGCCGTTGTTTTATTTTATTTAGTACATGACTGGTAGTTGTTTGAGGGCTTTCACTAAGCTACTAGTGGCCAGATAAAGAAGAAGAGGCAGGTTAGTTAGGTTACAAAAGTATCAAATGATGCCTGCTTTTTGTTTTGAATGTTGACTTAAAAAGGGAGTCGCTATGACTTAATTATTTTCCATTTCTATAGATTTAGAGGTTCTTTCATATGCCATTTGAAAGCTAGTTAAAAGAGTTCTCTTTTAGCTTTTAGGGTTCCCGGAAAATGAAATTTGTTTCCAGTATAAGGCTGATATAATTTCATGTTGTAATGGCATTGGATCAAGCCCCATTTTGTTGTGAGTGTGTCAATCGTCTGATATTTTGCTGGGAAGGTGATGACTTTCCTTTTGCCATCCACTTCAGTGAAGACTACCCTAGCAGGCCACAAACTTCAATCCTCAATGAGGACAGTGATATGTTGATATTTCACAAGCCTCTCTGGTACTGGATATTTTTCAATCGTCAATGAGAACAGTGTACGTGCTCTGGTACTTCTCACTGCAAATGTTTGACAAAGTAAAATTGTTGTTATATGATCTCTTAATATTGTTTTCAGAGACAAATTCTAGTGGGTGTTCAGGATTTGATTGACCAACCCAACCTTGCTGATCCAGCATTGACCGGAGCTGGTAGCCTCTAATTCTAGACTCGTTGTCCCAAATTCTAACTCTTGCTAATGTGGAACAATTGCTTCTGTGTTCTGTTCTTAAGGAACCTGCTGTACTGAAGAAGGCTAAGCTGTATCCCCCTCTTATCTGAATTACTTTATGCTGGTTCCAAATCACGTGGTTAAAGCTATTTTGCAGATCGGACAGCCCACATGGAAAGGGATTCTCACTGTCTTTTGAACATACCCGTTGGTTTGGATTCTTGAAATGCATAGCTCAAAGTGTAGTTGCTGTTATGGCATTCTGTTGTCACTCTCACTTTGTGACAAAGTGTCAGTTTCACTACTAAGTCTAGTACATGAAGAACAGTAGACCCTTCCGCGCCCACCCCCTACCCGGAAAGAAGAAACAGCTATCAATTGCTTTGGCACTCTTACTACCAAAAAGACCTACAGATTTGCATGTGCGTGTAAGCCATGTCGTTGTCGAATGCCGTGGCCATGTTCCAAGACGCCTTGGCATAAGCCCAAAAAAGAAATATGTCATTTTTGTGGACGATCGCGTAGTTGCCATTTGCTACTCCTGCACTGATTTTCACGAGGAGTTTCACACTCTGCTGTGTATGCTGAAAAGCACTTTCTCTCAAAATTGACATAATTGATTATTTTATTTTGAAATTTACTAAATTAGATTGATAAAATTAATTTATTAAGACAATGAAAGCCAGAAACTACAAAGAAAAAGGAAGGAATCATCAGCCATGACAGCGTAGGGGAAGGCAGTCTAATGCTCCACTAGTAATATGTGGTCCTCAATGAACAAAGTGAGAGCGTCCGTTTGTGGTGTTCGAGAAGTTTGGGTGGGGTTTACTGATCCGCAACGGAGAAATACAACGTTCAGATTTCATTGTCTGTTTTGGGCTTTCTGAGCAATAAGTTAACCCCTGAGTCTAAGGTTCAAGGCTTTTTAAGGTTTTGAGGGGCTCGCCGTGGACTCGTAGAAGCCAACGAATGGTTTTGTGGTTTTGATTGGTGGAAGGAAGTGGTGAGTGAATGGGCCAGATATATGATTTGGTGGTTGTGTGGTGTTAAGTGGTTAGGACCGGTGGGTGAGTTAATGCTATTACTTGGTGGGCAAGTGATTGATTATGAGGAAGAAAGATTCTAGGAGTAATGGTGTATTTTGGTGAACTAGTTGGTTGTACCACTTGGCTCCTAATTCCACTCCTCTAGGAAATTCCTTTACAAGACTTGAGTTGTGATTCACAAACACATTGGTTGTGGGTGTTCCACGATCACCCACTAAAAAGCTATTCGCCAGAGCTCCACTACTCTTCATTTGGAGCTCCTGCCCAATGGAAAGCTCCAACTTTCTCATCTTAATCTGGTCAGGAAGCCTGGCAACAAGAAAGGCTCCTTATGGGTTTGCACCTTCTTCTGAGGTGTATAGACAGAAAGTAATATCAACAGCACGAATGACTTGATGGAAGTGATGGTGCCAGTGGATTGAGTCATTTTTAGTCTACATGGATATATAAATCTGAAAAGCATGGAAATATTGTTTCAGAATTTCAAACAAAAGTAGTTTATGAATTCAATCCATCTTTTTATAAACTAATTTTTAATTTTTTTAAAAATATTTTTCATAGGAGACTTCACACATATTTTTGTCTTAAATGTAGGACAATATTTCTAGTAGGAATCTTTATCCATGTAAATTTAGATTATTCAAATTTATAAAGGTGTTTGAAAAGAATTTAATTTCAATATCATATTAGATTTTATAAAAAAAAGTCGTATTATTTAAAAAAATTAATTTCTTTATAAGTTAATTAAATAATATTTTATATTTCTCACATGAGGTTTAGCATATTTTTATTGTACAAAATAATTTTTTATTTATTTAAAAAAGCCTATTTTTGTGGCTCAAACTCTTGCCGGGACAACGATGTTTTTCTCTACACGAAAATTGAACTTTCCTCAATCCACAATGATGGCAAGTATGGATTTCCACGCATCATCCCTTCTTCGTTTTTTACTTCAGGATCTTGCCAATATCCTTTCTTCTTCCTTTTTAACCACAATTAAGATTATCTCCAAACTCTTTGCTAATACAATATGAAAGTCTATTACAAAACTTATATGAGACAACATTTATTTTTAATATTATCTTTCTTATACATGTTAATATTAGTATTGCACATGGACAAAAATCTAATTATAAGGTTTAAGAGATTACAAAACGAAAATCCACTCCTGAATTTAATACCGTATTAAAATATCAAAATCTATCTCAATTTTTTTTTATGACAGAAGCTTTTTGATCCACACACTAGTCCGCAAACCCCCGCCATAGACAAGCAGACTGCGGACATTGTCTTCTCTTATTTTGATTCTTCAAACTGCCGCCATTGAAATTCTTTTTCCATTTGTGACATCTGTAGAAAATACTTCCTGATTTCACAGTTAGACATCTAACTACGCAAACTCCTCGTTTTAGTACCAATTGATGGAATTTAAAGTAACGTAGACTTAGATCTGATTAATACCGACACCAAAAATAAATAAATAAATAAATAAATAAATAAATAAATTCTATATTCCATTAGACTTCTCTAAAGAAGGATTTCAACTGCTATGATGATATGTTACGTGGATTGTTGGAGTATAATGAAACCTCTAAACGTTTTCCAAGTACTGTCGTGGTCGAAACACGTCGTGTTCAAGTAAAATAACTATCTGAGAAGATTTGAATCCATAAAATAATATTATATCGGTTTGTTCATGAACCTCCCCTCATGTCGCGTGGCCGTCACGTTGGTGAAATTGGCATTAAGTCTGCTCAGCATGAAAAAAATTAGACGAAGGGATATAATATATAAATATTGGGTTGTTGCAGATACATTTATATTTTTTTTATTATATATACACGAGAGGGAAAGAGGAGATTCGAACCTATGATTGGTGAGATTGTTGTTCAATATTCGGCTCACTGAGCTAAAGCCCATTGTTGCAAATACATAATCAAACTCACTGATCACAAAATTTCCTGGTACAAGTACGTGTGGCCCATTAATTCAATGTCTTTCCTTTCCTTTTCCCTTTCGTTTTGAAAAGCAATAATTAATCGAAATGGACTAGAGAAATTTTTTATTTTTAAAAGAAAAAACTCACGGATATTGACATTCCGGGGTCTTAGCCACTTAGATATGACGAAAACAGCAACAAAGAATTCATTATTATCAGAAATGATAATCACGAGGTTGATTGTTGCAACTAGGAATTAATAAGAATATTGACTCTTTAGGAAACTCTTGTATTTCCTTTTGTTAATTCTCTCCCTTTTCCACAATATTCCAATTTTTAAGCCGATCACAAAGGTTGGATGGACGATGGTGGATCTCTCCATCCATTTTATTCTCCTCTGTCAATGACTCATAGACGATCTTTCTTGTCAACTACTGTTATTTACATCGTCTGACAAGCTTGGTTGTCTTTATGCGGTATTCTTTTTTAACAAACTTAATAGCATTTTGGGTGATATTACAAATTTCAGCAGCTAGCTTGAGATTCCTTCCATACCAAGGAAGTGAAAGTGATAGCATAACACTTTCCAGTGAGATGCTTCCATTAATAATGACAAAGCTCTAAACAACGCTTGAATGGGTAGTCATTGTCATATAAAGGGGATGAACCTTAAGAGTTTTGAATGCAGTTACTGCAATCCATGAAGGGCTGCAACTCTCCTACTGCTTTCCTACTGGCCTCTCAAAACTTGTAAGATGTAGACAAGTTTAGGTCCACTGTTGCTTGGAGTCCCAAACCCTTGTTAAATGGTCAACTCCACTAAGAACCTGATAATTTCAAAATGCTGGCAACCAAAAGTTGCCCATATGATTATGGACCAGGTGAAGCAAAGCTGTTTTGGTAGACTCAATTACTCTTGTATATCGTTACCACCACACTCTCATAAGTTCGATATGTGTCATGCCCTCGTAAGCCTGTAACAGTAACAGCCAACTACACATGTTTCTTTTTCAGATTCGGAACTTGGTCATGAAGAGTAATCCCCGAGAAATCACTCAAGCCATGCGAGGATTACTGTTTTTACTTAAGGTTCTGTGTTATGTATATTGAGAAAAACTCTGGA
Source organism: Casuarina equisetifolia (assembly GCA_028551475.1). NCBI lineage: Eukaryota > Viridiplantae > Streptophyta > Magnoliopsida > Fagales > Casuarinaceae > Casuarina > Casuarina equisetifolia. The sequence goes on from CM052356.1 coordinate 21,576,547, forward strand.
CGCACATCGTGGAACTGAGTATTCACGCATTAACGTCATGGTTTCAGTCTGATTGTCACTCCGTCAACAGGGATTCTCCTCTTTGTTCTCTGGGTAGGTGTTTGATTGAACGGAATACAAGACTAGGTCGGTTTTGTTACCTTTATGTATTAATCAACGATCAAGGTTTAATGAACGACTCGTTGATCTTTGGTTAGGAAAATACATTGTTGTTGAAAGAGCAAAAATTGAACAAACATTAATTTCCTGATATTCACAGGGAACAAAAGTTAATTTTGAAGATTAAACATATAGAATGATCACTTGAAATTAAAAAAATAAAATAAAAATAAAAATTTCTCGGCCTTCTCTGTATCTGGAGGAGATGGGCAGGCCCTTTGAGGTCGCAGAAGATTAATAATTTGATGATGAAACAGCAAGGCGTCAACTCCAATGTCTAATTCCTCTACAATCTAATGATTAAACTGCAACAACTTGAAAGATACTCCTTTCAAAGAATATCTTGTGGTTACACCTTACAAAGCCGCGTTTGAGGATCTTTCGCCGTCTTCCAAGACGATTTCGAATAGTTCAACCTCAGTGTCATTGTCAGAACCTTTGCCCTGTTTGTTTGTTCCATTCTGGCTGCCTTTGATTGTATACGCGTTAAGACACTGGGGGTCCAATGTCATTGAGAAAAGATCTCTGCTGTCTTCATAGCTCATATCAATGGCTTGGGAATACGAAGAAGGTTGAATGAAGCACGGATTTGGCGTCCGCTGTGCATTTGCCGGCACGTATTTGAAGATGCTTTGTCCCATATTAACCAGAACCACAAGCTCGGCGTTTGCTGCTATGGTTGGGTACAATGGAGCCCCAAATTCCTGTGACTTGCAATGGACTACATGTACCAGCGCTGAATCTACTGTGAAAAACACCTTCTTCTGCCTAGGATCAAAACCACAACCGATCACCTTATCTTTTCTTCCCCATTCTCCATCTTCGGATTCGAACACAAGTTTGATCCCTTCAAGCAGAAACCCAAGTAAGATATTAAAATGACTAAAGACAACATTGTACATACCTACTGACATTTAGGCAAGACAATCAAACAATGCAGCAAAAGTATGTATGTGACCTTCTTTAAATACTACTTCCAAGTACAAGAAAAGGGTGGCAGGATATATTAGGTTTGAGGTTAGGAAGAGAAACATCTATTAATCACCATTAATGAACCTTTTCTAAAATTGTTTGTTTGACATTTTAGGGTCGTGAATTTCCTTCAAATGGCTAACTGTAAATTGCTATTTCATTTGTATTCTGATTTCACTGTCTGTAAGAACACCAAAGAGCTGTCTTATGCTTTCTGCGATTCTGTTACTGAAAATATTGAACACAAAAGAACAGAATTTACCATCAACGTAGAGAGAACCGTTGGAATTGAAACCGATGCTTCCGGGATAGCATCCGGGAAGTTTTGATGGAAGAGAGCCCCCTGTCGTGAGCCCCAGCGACACCTTTACTGTATCAAAACAGCGACTTTCATCACTGTCCACCTTCAATTCTTCAAGGTCGTTAAGTTTATGACTACTGGTGACATGGATTAGAGAGTCGGAAGTAGCTTTTGCGTTTGAATCATCTTGTATGAGTTTAATTTTCTCACCTTCCTTAACCTTGCCAACTTCTTCGTCATCATCGCCAGGAGAATGTAATATAGTGATTTCGAAATAGGCTTCTTGAGGGAAAGCAGAGTTGTTTCCCAAGGAAGGGCCCGGCAACGGCAAAGCTGTCCTGATAACAGAGGCAGCTGTACAACGGCGGCTTGTACTCACCCTTTTTAAATCAGAGTTTAAAGCAATCTTCTGCATGAATTCTAGTGATCCCTGACAAACTTCCCAGTTTATTTCAGCCTCGGTCTCTTTTCCATGTTCGACAACGGCGCATAAACCCAGCAGAGTTGATCTTGTTGGCGTTGACGTCGTTCCCGTGAAAGCAAATTGAGACCATCCGTTCTCCACCGCATCGTTGATCAGCGATGGGTAATCAGCCCAACTGAACAAAGGCTTCACAGAAGACCCCCGGGGAAAAACATGCTGATTCCCTCTTCTTTTGCCACCTGAAAAGTCAGGTTGATGATGAACACTCACAGCCTTTTGGACATTTGGAACCCCAGCTGCTTGAAGGCTCGGAGCCTTTGGGTTGATCGTGTGAACCAAATCATTACGTCCTCTAAAAAAAAACCGGCGCCAAATGAAAAAACCCGAAAGGAACACAAGAACTCCGGCGGACAACGCCACCACCAAAACTAGTGTTAGTCCAGGCATCTTCCTCTCAATTTAGCTCCTCTGATTTTTCTTTGCTGGCCCTATGCTTTGAATATTTAAGGGAATCAGATGAGGCAGAATTTCTGGGAACTTTTGTGGAATGTGAAAGGCATAAGAAAGGGCAGGGATAGGATTGGCAGGCGTGGACTGGGACTTGTTCAAGAAAGTCAGGGACCTGGTGTGAGAATTCAGAGAGGTGGCAAACATGATAACATTTCGTTTAAGAGGTGGCATTAACGTTTTCAACATAGTGGAAGACTTCGTTGTTTAATTGAAGAAATTGTTATTTAATTTGAAGATCAGGAAGACAGAGAAGGCACTTGTCTAGAAGCACTTCTAGAAAGCCGAAAGGTCCAACATTTTAACTGATGCTTTTCATTTTCTTATTTGGGTTCTGCGAGGGGACGCCAAGAGCATTTCGGATATCGCCATACTAGCAACGACGGAGAAAGTTAAGAGGGGGAAAAGAAAAATTAGAAAACCAGAGGAGCAGGGACCCTTATATTCTATGTGCAGGTCAGGCTATTTTTATCTTACCAAAACTCGAAACCCTTCTGAGCAACAGAAGAAATAAACTGCTGGATTAAGCACAAAATAACCCTTCAAATGAGTGAAGATCACATCTCAATGCAACAGGGTCTTTGGAAGAAGCCCATATACCTGCCGGAGCATATACATCCCTAGAGAAGGAAAACAAATTCCAGACAACAGATTTGTCTCATTATATCTAAACTTTGGGTAGCTGAAAAGGCTAGATATGAACAGCGAAGTTCTGGCAAAGGCGACTTATTCAGTGAGAAAATTATAATATATATTCTGCCTCAACCAACCTTAGTTGCCTTTCTTTATTGTGGCTGTCTATTTCTGCATATGAAAAATGGACTCCTTCCTTTTATTAACGCAAGCAAACAACAAGAAAACCAAGTGTTGGGCATACTCAGTCCTACACAGTTCTTGGATGTACATGATTGCTTCCGGCCAACTCAGATTCCAGTACAGAAACTACTGCCCTCATAAGTTGGCTACTTAACTCTTCTTCTTTCATCATCAATTATATTTAAATATCAGAAAGCGTAATCATCTAAGTAACTAACAACCATCCCTTGGCCAATAATATATACACAAAACACTATCCCTGTACTGGTACTTATTGTGAGAAGAAGTGCCTGTCATAATTTTAGTGATGATCGCCCTAAATCAAGCATGAAACTGTCAAAGCGAGAGCCAAAAGGTAAAGGATTGTTAATTCTGAAAAGATTCATAGAGTATTAGCAGAACATAAATAAGATGATATATTGGTCACATGATGATAAGTAGCTGGTGCTTATTCTGATTCAAAACTACACTCATACCGTGCCTGCAAGAGAAAAAGAGATTGAAAAGGAGCAAACATGGATGACAGAGTCGGCGAGACCACGCATTCTGAGATCTCATTCATCCACAGAAATAAAAGGAAACAAAGTAATACCTCGTTGCTCTGATGCCTGTCCCCCTTCTTGCCAACGGAGTTCTCAACCTGAATGATTGGCTGCGGAGTTGCTTAAACGTCAGAGCTGCATCGGCATATAATTCGTGGGTGTGTGTGTATATATGTTGTATCATAATCAATCACGAAATCCGCACACAAAAGTATAGTATTTAAAACACTAATTGAAGCAAAATGATACAAAAGAAAATTCTAATTCTGATAGAATCAGACCTTCAGCTGATTCTTTTGGAGAAATTAATTCCAGATATGTCTAAAGTAGATTGTACTTTCTTTTCAATATTTCTAGAAAAAAATTAATTTAGAAAAGGTTATATCTTTATAAAATAATAAAATTGGGAATGAAAGCAACTTATTAACTGATAACGAGAATGTTATCATAATACCAAAACATTGGTGTTAATCGAATGAAGATTCTTTGGTGTCCTAAAATCGGTATTTTACAAAACAATCTCGTACTTTGATTGATGGTACACAATCAACCAATCATTGTTGGATAGTTTTAGCAACCTTTGAAAGATGGTTGAATTGGACTAGGCTAATATGCTACATTTTTCTCTTTTTATAAAGTAGTTTATTTATAGGGCAAAGTATAAAAAAATTAATAATAGTTTGTTATAAAATGTGATGGAGACTATGGTTTATTAGGGCGAAGTAAGTTATCACAATTAAATAAAAAAGAATGTAATAATATGTGGCTTAATTTTTATTGTAGGAATATAGTCAATACAAATATGAGTGATACATTCAATAAAGGCACAATAAAGAATAAAGAGATAAAGACACAAGTATTTACATGCCTAGTTCAATCAAGATGGAGTAATATTTACCACATTCTAACCAAGTCAATTAGAACTCTTTTTCACTAACAATTCAAAAGGTTTCGTAAGAGATTCTAAATCTCTAAGCTTACAACTAATTTTGTTGTCATGATTCAAGACAATTGTGTCAAAAATCTTAGAATTGAAAATTAATCAAAGACTATCTCATTTAAATATCAGCACCAACTTGGGTTTCCATAAGCCCAAACACACCATGGTCAAGTATTGTGACAATCCATGACACCTTTGCAACCTATGCCTATGACAAACTTTATTGTAGCTCCATTATAATGCTTAGACACTCATTAAGCTCCACAACAACGTTTAAGTGCTAAGTTGTCCCTTGCATGACTTGAATTTAAGATGTGATATTGGTTCTCATACCATTTATCATGATTTGAAACCATTATGTCAAAAATTTTAGAATTAAGATTAACTAAAAATTATTTTATTTGAATATCATAATAATTTAGGCTTCATAAACCTAAGCTCACTATAATCCAAGATCTTAACATTCCTTCAAGCAAAAAGAAATCAAACCATTTTTATGCTTTTTGCATGTTGCAATATTCAATTAAACAAAAATCAATGCTTCTAGCTTAAAGCCTCAAATTAAGGTTTTCTTAACATAGCCCTATCTTGGTCCTTTTTTGTCATTTATTGTAAGTTTGCACCCCAAATAACAAATATTTACACGCTAGCAATAATATGAAGAGGTTATTATAGTTTAGACTAAGAAATACAATCTCTCATAATATAGATACAAGAATCATTACATTTTTCAATTTGTGTCTAACTTCTTTTCAATGAAACCATATGATTTAAAGCTCATATTGGTTAAGATGACTTTTTGTTGAGAAGTAGCCATTATTGGTGCAAAATTTTTCAATTGGCCTTCTTTGAGCTTTGGTTTGTATAAAAAAATGGTGGGACAATAGCTTTGTCATCATGTTGAAGAAAGAACTTTTCTACTGTGCTTGAAATGGCTAGCATATGAGTTATATAGAAAAGCTTCAATAAAAATTACTAAACAATGAATTATAGGAGAAATGGTGAAACTCCTTGTATTAATTTATATAGTGTATACACAAAACTTAACTCATAAATGGGTGAGAAGAAGAAAAAAAAAAGAAGGAAAAGGAGTTAAGGTTACATGACTATGGGCAAAAATAAGCCTTGTAACTATGGCCCAATTTACATAATGGTAGCTTGATAATAATAATATTTTCAACATTCCTCCTTAAGTTAGTGGTTAGCATGTGTCATAGACACCCAACTTGCTTATAAGAAAATATTGTTATTGGATTTCTGATGCCTTCATTAGTAAATCTATAGGTTGGTTATGTATGGAAACAACGTGCTGCAAAAAATATGCACTACTACCTTTTCTTTGATGAAATAGTGATCAATGTCAATGTGCTTGATTTTTTTGATTTTTTTTTATAATATTAGATTGGCTACTATCTTCATGGTTGACTTATTGTCACAAAGTAAAGACATAGGTCTAATAAGAGGTACCTATAAATGCTTAAAGAGTCCAAGTAATCATATAATCTTTTAAGTGGTTGACGTCATGGCATGATAGTTTAACTCCATAAAGGATATAGAGACTAGATTGTTTCTTTCTTTTTCAAAGAGCAAAGGAATCACCAAGCATGATACAAAAGCCTATAGTTGACCATCATCCTATAAGACAAGAACCATAAGTGACATCACAATAGGCTTATAGTTCAAGGTTATTCTTGGATTTTATCAATAATCTTTATTTCAATAAACACTTGATGTACCTAATAACTTGAAGAGCTACTTTAAGATGAAATTCCTTAAGCTCATACATGAATTAGCTCAACAAGAATATAACAAAACATATGTTAGGTTTAGTGACTATGAGAGAAATTAGTCTTCCAACCACACATAGATAACTTGTGATATCCTTCATGATAGATATAATGTTTTTGATGATTAGTATTAAGGAAAGCAAAACAATCAAGCCATAAATTAATTATGTTGATATTAGATACATTCTTATTTTACCACTGTTTTTGGGCAGGACTTTATATGGTCAAAAGACCAACTTATTTAAGAAGCCCAAGTCATTAGTGGCAGCTCGTATTGGAATAATCCATGCAACACCAAGGTGTAGCCCGTATGCAGCCGCCTGTTCTATATTAAGACCTGTAAAGTGCTTCACATGACCTAACTTGAAGACCTACAAGGCATAACGATGTCGCTCACTTACTAAGGAAAGAAAAGATCTAAATCAACCTCAACCTATGCCCCGTCTCTATGCCGCTCTCTTTCTTTCTCTCTCTCGAAGTCAAAAGAAGAAATCAGCAGCATATTTGTCGATATCTTCACTGGAGATTGAAACTTGAGCTAATGGGAAGAAATCTATGTTAGAAAAGAAACTTTATAGGATCAACATAGACAAATCTAAAATATCTTTAGATGATTTTGATTTAGCGAACAAACTAAAATAGAATAGATAGAAACATATCACTCTTTCGATCCATTCTTTTGGTGTCGTAAACCCAATAATGCTATTTGGAATTCGAGCTTAGGCAAATATCCTCTATTCTTATAAGAATCACTAGCTTGATGAGAGAACCTAGGTTTTGTCTCTTTTGTGAAAAGCAACCTTACGAAACCCTAAGAACAATATGAATATATATGAGCTAGAGGATAAAACCTAGCCTTACCTTATATTCAACCCAATAGGCCCACTCATCACAACCCTATTTGGTTAGTCACAGCCCACATCAGCCAATCCATATTCAGAACTTATGGACCAACATAATATAGCCCACTTAAGTAAGCTTAAATAAAAATTAAGCTAACATTCTCCCACTTAAGCTATATTAAACTGAAATTATGCACATCTTTACATTGATCCAAAAACAGTTTTTAACTAAAAACCAATCATATGAGATCTTAAACTTTGAATCACACTAGTAACTATACCTATTAAGAGATATAGCACCAATCATGACCACAAAATCTTCAATCTCTTAAAATAGATAAATATGGTGATGTGGCAACTGTATAACACTTTAACAATTTCTGTATGTATTATTACTATTGTCAGACTAATTCTCTCTACTTCGATAACAAAATGTCATCAGAGAATTTACTTTATGGTTCCAATGAACCTTTAACATATCTTGCACTTTATAACTTGAGTTAAACTTTATATGTTACAAGATATCCTTATGACTGACTAATTCCAGCCAATGCTTAAGGTATACTTTTACCTTAAGTCTTTAAAGAGAAGATTAAAAGCTCTCACTATACAAAAGCATCTTATGATGCCACTAAGCCCATGCTATTGACATGTCTTTCATAAACACAAGGGCTTAGGCCTTTAGTAAGTGGATTAACTATCATATCAACTGTACTAATCAACTTTACTGAAATTTCACCTTCCTTAACCTTTTCCTTTATGTTTAAGTACTTTATGTCTATATGTTTGGACCCTCCTAGACTTTTATTATTGTAATAAACAATACTGCAGCTCTATTATCACAGTATAACTTGATTGGTCTATTAACAAAATCAAAGCCTTGTAATTCTCTTATGAGGTTCTTTAGCCAAACAACTTGTATTGATACTTCATATCATGCCATAAATTTTGAATGCATGGTTGAAGATGTCATCATTGTCTGTTTTGAGTTTTTCCATGAAATAGCTCCTCCTGCCATCATAAACACATATCCTGATGTAGATTTCCAATCATCCTTACATCCAGCAAAATATGAATTTGTATAGCCAACTAGCTTTAGTTCCTTTACATGCCTGTAAGTCATCATATAATCTTTTGTTCTCTTTAAGTACCGTAAGACTTTCTTAACAACTACCCAATGTTTTTGTCCAAGATTCGATTGATATCTTCCAAAAAGTCCTGTTATAAAAGCTATGTCAGGGTGCGTACAAACTTGAGCATACATAATACTACCAAGTGCACTCGCATATGGTATATTTCTCATTAAAACTTTCTCTTCTTTTGTCTCAGAGCATTGATCTTTATTTAATTTATCACTCTTATAGATTGGCACCTTGCTTCCTTTACAATCTTCCATGTTATACCGTTCAAGAATTCGACCTATATATGCCTTTTGAGAAAGCCCTAATAAACACCAAGAACGGTCTCTTTGAATTTCAATCCCTAAAACATAAGTTGCTTCACCGAGATCTTTCATATCAAACTAAGTTGACAATATTTCTTTAGTCTCATGAAGTGACGTTTAATTATTACTTACAAGCAAAATGTTATCCACATAAAGGACAAGAAAGATTGGAGTGCTCCTACTAATCTTGGTGTATATACAACGATTTACTCTATTCTCCACAAAACTGCATGCAATGATAAAACTATCAAACCTTATGTACCACTGTCTAGAAGCTTGTTTTAAACCATAAATAAACTTCTTAAGTCTACAAACAAGTTTTTCCCCTCCTATCATTTCAAAACCTTCAGGATGTTTCATATACACTATTTCATCTAGAGTTCCATTCATAAAAGTAGTTTTAACATCCATTTGGTGTAATTCCATATTAAAATGAGCTACTAGAGCCATTACAATTCTAAAAGAATCTTTCAAAGAGACGGGAGAAAAGGTTTCATTATAATCTATTCCTTCTTTCTGTGTGAAACCTTTTGCTACTAATCTAGCTTTAAATCTTTCAACTTGTCCAATAGAACTCCTTTTAGTCTTATATACCCATTTACAACCAACAGGTTTACAACTTTCAGGTAACTCAACTAGTTCCCAGATATCATTATGCTTCATCGATTGCATTTCATCTTGCATTGCATCTAACCATAACTTTACTTGAGAACTCAATATTGCTTCTGTATATGTTATTGGATCCTTCATTACTCCTATATCATAATCATGTTCACCCAAATAAACTAAATAATCTGGATAAATTACAGATTTTCTTTCTCTAGTTGACCTTTGAAGTATAAGCTCAGGATCTTGATTCTGCACTGGTTGTTCCTCAACTGGATTTGTATCTGATGATGAAGGCTCAGAAGTTCTTACAGTTGGTATTATAGGTAATTTTATTTCTTGATTTGGTAAATAAAACGTTACAAACGTACCTACTTCATCTGTATCCTGAATAGGTGGATGAGTATTATCAATATTTTCTGCTACATCAAGCTTTAAAAATTTTGTAATTTGAGACTCTACAATTCTAGTTCCTCCAGACGGGTTATAAAAACGATATCTCTTAGAATGGTTAGGATAAGAAACAAAATAACATCTTGTAGTCCTTGAATTCAACTTACCTAAAGTTGGATTATACAATCTTACTTCTGCAAGACATCCTTAAACTCTTAAATGGTTTAAATTAGGTACACGACCAATTCACAACTCAAATGGCATAAGGGGAACAACTTTTGTGGGTACTCGATTGAGTATATAAAGAGCTGTTTTCAAAGCTTTTCCTCATAAGAAACCAGGTAAATTAGTTCTACTGACCATACTTCTCACCATATCCATAAGAGTTCTGTTACGCCTTTTAGCTACACCATTTTGTTTAGGACTCCCTGGCATTGTAAATTGAGCAACTATTCCAGAGTTATCTAAATATTGAGCAAACGGACCCTTAAGTTGTCCAGCATTGCCATGTTTGCCATAATATTCTCCCCTTCTATCTGATCTAACAACCTTGATTATTTTTTCCAACTGTTTTTTGACTTCAGTCTTAAAAATCTTAAATTTATCAAGAGCCTCAGACTTTTCCTTAATCAAATACAAGTAATCATAACGGAAAAAATTATCTATAAATGTAATAAAATATACATTTCTACATAAGTTTGATTATAGGGTCTACTGATATTAGTGTGTATAATCTTTAAGATATCATAATTGCGATTTGTAGTCTTTTTCTTTATCTTAACCATTTTGCCTTTTCAACAATCAACACATGTCTTTAGATCATCTTTAAGAGGAGGAAGAATGTTAGACTTTATCAATCTATCCACCCTCTCTATAGAAATGTGACCAAGTATTTTATGCTACAACATGTATGATTGCTCTTTAGGTAGAGACCTTTTGGGAACAAGCTTTTCAATATTATAGACATTATAGGGAGATAAACTTAATTGATATAAACCATATGACAAAACACAAGATCTAACTTTATTTGAATTGTAAAATAAAGTAATCATTGAATTCTTTATTTCAAATGCATAACCATCCATGTCTAAAACAGAAACTGAAATTAAATTTCGTCTAAAAGATGGTACATAAAAAGTGTTCTTCAATAATATTTGAAAACTAGAATCTAATGTTAAAACAATATCTCCCACAAAGTCTACAGGGACTTTAGCATTATTCCCAACTGTAAGCCATAGTTCATCTTTACTTGGTCTCTGCTTGTTTATGAACCCCTGAATGGTAAAAGTAACATGATTAGTTGCACTAGTATTGAGCCACCAAGAACTTGATGGGACTACAGATAAATTAGATTCATAAACAAAAATCAAAGAACTATTACCTGTTGGCTTGCGCTTTTGAAGCCAAGATTTGTATTTGTTACACTCTTTCTTCATATAACCTTTCTTCTTACAAAAGAAGCAACAATCACTCTTTTTTTTAAAGAGTGTTTTCTTGACCCCACCTTTATGACCAAATGTACTAACATTCTTAAAGGTTGAAAGAATACCTAAATGACTTGGTGCAGTTACTCTTCTTCCTTTCCCCACATTTGAATTGGATGAATACATTACCATATGCGACTTGTCTCGCTTTAATTTCTCTTCTTCTACCACTACTTTAGTAACTAGATCATTAAAAGACCAACTTTCTTCCTAATTATTATAGGTGGTTTTGATTATTCCAAATTCTGGAGGAAGCAAATTCAGAGCATGGTGGACAACACATGCATCAGGGAGTGCTACATCCAATGCCTTAAGCTTTGGTTGGACCACCCTAACCTGGGTCCAGCCTGGATGGGTTTGGACCCGGATGACCCGTGAAGCGGGTCAATCCTGCTATTCGGGTCAAAAATGACTTGAACAGAACCCGAACAAACCGTGAACGATTTCGTTCGTGATTTGCGGATTCGTACAAAATTGGCATGAAATTTGCACCAATTTCGGCACAGATTTGTCAGAATTCAGTAAAAAAGGTTGTTTTGGCCGATTAAACCACAAAAATGACCATATTTGAACAAAAAATGTTAAGTTTTGGGCAAAAACAAAAATGGACTTAAAAACATAATTTTTATGCTAAAATTTTGTGTAGATCTATAGATTGACTTACACAAAAGTGGATTATAGAGAGAAACATCACAATCAAATTAAAATTTCATCAAATTTTTCCTGAGTATGGGATTTGGGATTTTTTTCAATTTGAAATTTTTAAAAATCACAATTTGAACCCAAATAATCCAAAAATTGTTTCACCAAATCACAAACAACACCCAAATGTTTAGCAAATCACATTTTAAATCGAATAGAAAACAAAAAAAGATTTTGTAAACCAAATAAAAATCAAAAATTTGATTTTAGACCTTATCTATGATGGCTCTGATACTACATGTTAGAAAAGAAACTTTATAGGATCAGTGTAAACAAATCTAAAATACCTTTAGATGATTTTGATTTAGCAAACAAATTAAAATAGAATAGATAGAAACATACTGCTCTTTCGATCCATTCTTTTGGTGTCGTAAACCCAATAATGCTCTTTGGAATTTGGGCTTAGGCGAATACCCTCTATTCTCATAAGAATCACTGGCTCGATGAGAAAACCTAGGTTTCGTCTCTTTTGTGAAAAACAACCTTATGAAACCCTAAGAACAATATGAATATATATGAGCTAGAGGATAAGACTTAGCCTTACCTTATGTGCAACTCAATAGGCCCACTCATCACGACCCTATTTGGTTAGCCATGGCCCACATCAGCCAGTCCATATTCAAAACTTATGGACCAACATAATATAGCCCACTTAAGTAAGCTTATATAAAAATTAAGCTAACAATCTACAAGATGGATTGGTAATTGACGACTTCTATATAAGGAGGAGAACTTGCATGAAGAAGATCATCCGAGCAGAAATGAATTAAGAAAAGGGTTCTTCAAGTTCAAGCGCTATCTCTTCTGAAAGGGTTCCTAATCTCTGTAAGCTTTGTATTGAAGCACAATGAATATTCTGATTATATCCTCTATATTTTGCTTTGATCTCAAGGTTAGGGTTTTACCTAACTTTTGGGATTTTTCTGTTCAACACCATTTTATGCTTAAATGTTGTATTGATCATCTTGTTAAGGTGCTGTACTATTTGATTTACTTGATCTGAGCTGTAATCCATGGATTGCTGTCTCATTGTAAACCTAAAGAGAAACTGCTTTCTCTTTTGATAAGAAAAGGACCCTTTAGTGCTTTACTAAAGGAGGTGGAGTAGGACTCAAATTAAGGAGTCTGATTCACTTAAAAAAGGGGTTCTGTGTGCATCTCTATTTGTGTGATTATTACATGTTCTGTTATACCTCTATTTTTATGATAATCTCATATTCAATTTAGATAGATTTAGAACTATAAAAACTAGTATAAAATTGGTCTATATAAACAAAAATTAAGGGAGAAACCTAATTCAACCCTTCTTTTTAAGTGACTTAGGATCTAACACTTCAAAGGAAGGTCCTTTTCCTTTTATAAAAACATTATAATTTGTGCTAGTATATTTGTCATTCTATTCCATAAGAGTCTTTGCTAGTTTGCATCTAGATACCTTATACTCTAATATTAACTTAAGTGCAAACTACCTTTAAAAACAATGAAGATGCTTTTCTATGTTTGTTTTAGGAAGAGAGGATAATCATGTTGCAAGTGATGAAAGCCAGCTTGAAAAAGTGCATTAGTGAACTTCTAATATAATTACCCAAATGCCTATTTGAGTCCATATAACAATTTTTTGAGTCTACAAACTTCGGTTTCCCCCTTACCTTGACCTTTGGAAAGGCATATATAGGTCTACTTACCTAGATCACTTTGTAAAAGGGTGTTGTGGATATTCATTTGATGCAAGTCCCAATGATGAATGGTGATAAATGCAATAAAAATTTGCATAGGGACCAACTTTCCAATAGGAGTAAAAGTGTCCTCATAGTCTATCTCCTCTTATTAGCTGTATCCTTTAGCTAGAAGCCAAGCTTTGTATCGGTGGACAATCCCATTTGTCTTATAATTGATCTTGTACACCCACTTGTTTCCAATAGCTATATAGCCTATAAGAAAAGAAAGTAGTTTCCATGTATTATTTGATTCTAATGCCTTGTTTTTCTCAATTATGACATCTTGCCATTTGAGACATGTGGTGGCCTTACGACAAGTGGAGGGTTCAATAATGGCTAATACAAAAAAAAAAAAATTTGATTGTGCTCTTTAGACAGTCTATGTTGAGACATGACATAGAAAATAAGATGTGTAATGGAGGTGGATGTATTAGTATGGGAATAAATATAATCATGGGTTCATATAGGTAGTTTAGGTATCTTACTTGATTGATGTTTGTGTAATAATGGTGGTACTATAGTTCTTAGAAGAGGAAATAATGTGGATTGTGGCACCAAGCTAGTGTAGAGGATAAAGGCAAATGGATCAAAGTCCTATATGTTAATAACGTGTGATGATGGATGCACATAAGTGGGACAGGAAGGAGATACGTGTCAATAACATGAGATAAAGGATGCATAGTATTAGGGCATAATGAGGATGGAAAATCAAAGGAAAATACATCTTCATGAAAGGCCATGTCATGGCTTAAAAAGAATCTACCATAGTTAGTGTTAAGAAAGCGATCCCTGTTGGGTGAATTGGGTAGCCTATAAATATGGAATGGATGGATCAATGTCTAAACTTACCATATTAGGTTAAGTTGACAACATAACATAAACAATCAAAGACTTAAAGGTGAACAAGTGAAGGTGGTTTAGCAAATAGCCTCTCATAGGGTATATGCCTTTAAAGGACTTAAGTGGCGGTATGGTTTATCAAATATATGGATGTCAGGAGACATTCACTCTAAAAATGAATAGGATAATGAGATTTAAACTATAGTGCCCTAGCAACATCTAATAAATGTCAATGTTTCATTTTAATCACCTCATTTTGTATGGTGTATACATAGAATTCAATTTGCAAATGAGTGAGAGGAAAAACTTAGAAAGAAAAAGGGGAGAAGGAATTAGGGGTACATGCCCCTATTGGCTGAAATGAGCATGTGACACCATGGCCTAATTTACACAAGGTAGCCCAATAACAATAATATTTTTGACAAAAATGATGCACATGTATTTATACTCCAAATCTATGTGGCAAGATGATACACTTCATGAAAATCAAAATATCAACTCACAAACATGATATGCGATTATTTACATCTTTTTTTGTTTGACATGCACTTTTTTCTTCAAACTTATTACTTATTTATGATATATTAAACTCCTAAGGATATTATTGTAAAACATGTTTTGGAAGGAGTTTTGTATTCCTAAGAATACATCTCGCAGAGTCAATATGGTAGATTGTATCGACACAAGGGTGGAGGATTTGAAAATGGTATTGACATGGTTTTCAAGATTGTCTTTCTGTAGGGATGGTAGCATGTCCTAGGCATTAACGACTGTTCGGATATGAGTCTATGTGGCAGCCACGTCCACGTGGCTGCCACGTCACCAGCTCTGAGGGGCAACAGAGAAGCACGCGCCTGACTTCTCTGCTGCCGCCTGCACCGTCCAGCCTGCAACACGCAACCTGCAGGAAGACACATCTCAGACCTCCGGACAAGGATTTTAGGTTTAGGGTTTCATTCTTCCATGTTGTCTATAAATGCTTTTGTTTTATGTTCATAATTTTATAAAAGGGAACAACTTATCCCATTTCATTGTAAACGAGTTTTCTCTCCATTTATCAGAGTTTTATTCTCATCCATGTGTTCAAACACTTCAATTTACATGGTATCAAAGAGCCCAGGTTACCAATCCTGAGTTTTTTCCTTCAAAACCTTATCAAATCGCTTCTGCTCAACTCCTACTGTTTTTTCCAGCCTTTTCTACCAATTTTTCACCCCCTTATCCCGGAACTGACGAAACCCTTTTTTTTTTTTGTATTTTTTGACTCACTGGAAACCCAACCAGGAAGACGACCTCAACGACGTCATTTTTTCTTCCCACTTATCCCAAACGACGCCGCTTGCTCCTCAACGCAGTGACGTTCTTCTTTCTTGATACGACGTCGCTTTGCCTCATAACGCAAACGACGCTCATATCAAACGACCGCACTTCACCCTACACCGCGAACGCTGTCATTTTTTGGCCTCCATTCATTCTACACAGAACGATGCCGTTTCTGTCTCACCACCGTAGACGACGGACCCGACCCGATGGCTGACCCCACTGGTAGCAGCTCCCACGGCAAGACGCCGTATGTGCCACCACACCGCAGCGGACGAAGCGGATTCACCCCTGGAACCACCTCTGGGCAAAACCCCCTTTGTACGCCGTCTCCACCGCCGTCGATTCCATCCAATTCTCTGTTACGGGTCAACATCACACCCGAACCTTCGGATCCGCTCTATCTTCACATAGGAGACACCCATTCGGTGGCTCTTGTGACGGCGAAGCTCGCCGGCCGCTCGAACTACGTGATTTGGAGCGAAACGATGAAAATCGCTCTCTCCATAAAAAACAAACTGGTTTTTGTTGACGGGTCGTACCCAAAGCTGGCACCCGATTCTCTAACCCGACACCTCTGGGATCGCTGCAACGATCTCTGCCGTGGCTGGATTCTCAACTCTATCTCGGCAGAACTGCACGACGGCCTCATCTACACCTGAGAAGTGGCCCAAATGTGGTTTGAGCTCCACACCCGCTACTCTTAGGTTGACCCGTCTAGGGTTTACGACCTCATCCGTGAAATTTAGGGAATCGACAAGGGGGAGAGGCCGTTTCAACCTATTTCGGCCGCCTTCGACAGCTCTGGGATGAGTACACCACTCTTCTGGAGACAATTTCGTCGGAGGTGCTCCAACACCGGCCATGGCAGCTCCACGAAGCTCGGATGAACTTTTATCAGTTCTTAAACGATCTCGACGATGGTTATTCTGCAATCAGTGAGCAGATTTTGCTTATGCAGCCTCCTCTGGATGTTATTCAGACCTATGCGATCATCAGCAAGGCCGAATATCGCCAGAATGCATCGGGGAAGACGACCGGGGATTATACCTTTGTTGCGGCGAAACACTTAGCCAACGCAATAGGTCCCCATGCGCGTCAGCACTCTTTTACGGCGGATCGACCTATGAGGACGGGCTTCAACGAACGACAGCCTGAGATGCATGACGCAGCGTTTTCAGCTAAAAACGGTCCAAACGACGTGTCGTTTTCATCTCGACAAAACGACAGGTCATTTAGGGCCACTCAAAATGACGTGTCATTTTTGCTCAAAGCTGGGCAAAACGACAGGTCGTTTCGGGGGGGGCAGCAGGATGAAAAATGTGATTTTTGCAGAAAAAAAGGTCATCGGAAGAAGGAATGCTACCGCTTGACTGGCCCTCAATGTGAATATTGCAAAAATTATGGCCATGATCGCAAAGAGTGCTACAAACTCAATGGGTACCCCCCCGGACACAAGTACTACAAAGGTGACGCTCCACTTGCTGCTCAAGCCAACCTAGTGGCCAATGATTCTGATCATGTCTTCATCACCAAGATTGATTACCAACACTTCACTCGATTCCTGCATCATGATTCAGAAGCTCATGCCCATCTCACAGGTACAAGTGCTTTCCTCTCAAAAGTTTGGATTATTGATTCTGGTGCAAGTGATCATATTACTGCTAATATTCAATGCTTAGATTCTCTTATTCCATGTGCATCTAGATCTAGGAAAGTTAAATTTCCTAATGGTGATAGTGCCTTGATTACACACACTGGACACACCCATATCTCTAGACAACTGAAATTGAACAATGTTCTATATTCACCAGACTTTAAATTTAATCTTTTGTCTACTTCTAAACTTTGCCATGAAAATAATTGTCGCATCATCCTATATGCCGATTTTTGTGTCTTTCAGGACCTTTTGACGAGTGAAGTCAAAGGACTCGGTAGAATGCGCAGTGGGCTTTATTTTTTTATAGCATATCCTGGAAAAAATGATGTTGCTTTAAATTCTAGGCCTCGCCCATCTTTTGTAAACACGTTGTCAGCATGTGATTTTTCAAATTCTCAACTCTGGCATTGTAGACTTGAGCATATGTCCCAAGCCAAATTTCAATTTTTAAATGAATTTAAATCTTGCAAAAATATTTTGTCTATTCCTTGTATGGTTTGCCCTCTTGCAAAACAAACTAGAAATCCTTTTCCTATGCGCGACCACACAGCGCAACGGATTTTTGATCTGATCCACATTGATGTTTGGGGACCTTATCGTATCCCCAATCATGATGGATCCCGATACTTCCTCACACTTGTTGATGATTTTTCACGTGGAACATGGACGTTCCTCATGAAAGTCAAAAGTGAAACCTTTTCTCGGTTGGAGGAATTTCTATTGATGGTCAAAAACCAATTTAGCTTAGAAGTTAGACACATTAGATCTGACAATGCCTATGATTTTTTCAACTCTCATACTAAACAATTATTCTCATTACGAGGCATTATCCATGAGAGTTCTTGTGTTCACACCCCTCAACAAAATGGGGTTGTGGAATGCAAGCATCGGCATCTACTTGATGTTGCACGAGCTCTAAAATTTCAGAGCTCCATGCCCAGAAAATTTTGGAGCGAGTGCATTCTCACTGCCACATATCTCATCAATAGGATGCCCTCCTCTGTTTTGCAAGGAATCACTCCTTTTGAAAAATTATTTGGAAAATCACCATCCCTCTCACATCTTAGAGTTTTTGGTTGCATGTGTCATGCCACCACTGTGGGGCCTCAGGACAAGTTTGCCCCACGGGCTATTCCCAGTGTCTTTATGGGATATGCTCAAGGTCAAAAGGGTTATCGGCTTTACAATGCCGAAAGTCAAAAGTTTTTTATGAGTCGGGATGTCAAATTTTATGAGGACATCTTCCCTTTTTCCCACATAGGTCCCAGAATGCATTCTACCATGCAGGGTCCCTTGGCTCCACCTGATCTTGAGGTTCCTGCACCACCATCTCTGGAACCCACCATTGAGCCACTACCTCCCACAGCTGACTCTTCACCTTCCGCTCCCGCTCCACCATCGAGTTAGACTCCCGTTCCTTTACCACCCTCCGCCGATTCCTATGATGTCTTTTCTGATGATGACCTTCCATCCTCGGCAAATGATCTTCCCTCCACTTCCACATCTACTACACCTCCTAAACGATCCACTCGGGAAACCCGACCACCACTTTGGTTGACCGACTATGTTTATCCTACTATTCATCTCTCTGAGAGTGACTCTTCCACCTACCCACTCTCTTCCTACCTCTCTTATGCTCATCTTTCCCCTTCTTCCCAACACTTCATTGCCTCCATCTCCCCAGACACTGAGCCTTTCTATCACCATGAGGCTGTTGGCAATCCTAGATGGCAAGAAGCCATGGCACAAGAAATCAAAGCCTTAGAAGACAATGACACTTGGGACATTGTGGATTTACCCCCTGGCCGCAAGCCTATTGGGTGTAAGTGGGTGTATAAGATCAAGTATCAAGCTAATGGCACAGTGGAACGGTACAAGGCTCGTCTCGTAGCTAAAGGCTATAGTCAGAAGGAAGGTGTCGATTATCACGAGATCTTTGCTCATGTTGTCAAGCACATCACCATCCGATGCGCTCTATCCCTTGCCGCCCAGAATCATTGGGGGATCCATCAGATGGACGTCACTAATGCCTTCTTACAGGGTGATCTTCATGAAGATGTATATATGCGACTTCCCTCTGGAGACCCACATGAGCACAGTGGAAAGTCTGCAAGTTGAAGAAATCTTTATATGGCCTGAAACAGGCTGCTCGGCAATGGTATGCCAAGTTCACCGATGCCCTTCTCGCAACTGGATATTAAGATTCCATACATGACACCTCCTTATTTGTACGACGTCGAGGTAATCTCATCGTACTCCTTCTCATTTATGTTGACGACATTCTCATCACGGGCAGCGATCTTGATGGGATTCGTGAGCTCAAGGAGCATCTCCATTCAGTTTTTCATATCAAGGACTTGGGAGATCTCAAGTATTATCTTGGGATTGAGGTCCTACAAGATCCTCAAGGGCTTCAGTTAAGTCAATGTAAGTATATCTTGGAGCTGATTGATGAGCTTGGGCTTGGGGGAGCCAAACCGGTTGACAATCCCATGGACACCAATCTCTCATTGACTACACCACAGTATGATCAGGGGGCACCAATCCCTCGTGATGATGATCCTCTCTTAACAGATCCTTTGAAATATCAACAGCTCATTGGGAAGTTGAACTATCTCAACGTCACAAGACCGGACATCTCATATGCAGTTCACAACTTAGCACAATTCATGCACTCCCCGAAGAAGTCCCATTGGGAAGCTGCCATTCGAGTGGTTAGATACTTGAAGAGCTGCCCTGGTACAGGCCTACTCATCCCTGCCACAGGGGGATATCAGATGAGAACTTACTGTGATTCTGATTATGCCATATGTAAAGTTGGTAGAAAATCAGTCACTGGATTTTGTGTCATGCTTGGGGACGCCTTGATTTCTTGGAAAAGCAAGAAACAAGCAGTTGTCTCTTTATCTTCCACTGAGGCAAAGTATCGAGCCATGGCGCTCACCTCATGTGAGATCATTTGGTTATTAGGGCTTTTGGGAGATATGGGAATTGATATTCCCCATCCTGTTACCTTGTATTGTGATAACAAGGCCTCCATGGAGCTAGCAGCTAACCCTATGGTCCATCAGAGGACCAAACACATAGATGTAGATTGCCATTTCATTGGAGAAAAGATTTGGCGAGGACTCATCAAGACCAAACATGTTGGAACCAAGGATCAGCCAGCCGATATCTTAACCAAGGCTCTCGGGACAAATCAACATCTTCATCTCCTTCGCAAGCTAAATGTCGTCAACACATATCGACCTTTAGCTTGAGGGAGCCTATTCGGATATGAGTCTATGTGGCAGCCACGTCTGCCACGTCACTAGCTCTGAGGGGCAACAGAGAAGCACGCGCCTGACTTCTCTGCTGCTGCCTGCACCGTCCAGCCTGCAGCACGCAACCTGCAGGAAGACACATCTCGGACCTCCGGACAAGGATTTTAGGTTTAGGGTTTCATTCTTCCATGTTGTCTATAAATGCTTTTGTTTTATGTTCATAATTTTATAAAAGGGAACAACTTATCCCATTTCATTGTAAACGAGTTTTCTCTCCATTTATCAGAGTTTTATTCTCATCCATGTGTTCAAACACTTCAGTTTACAACGACAAAGAGAAATTTTATTGGTCGTTGACGTCGTGTGACCAAAAGGACTATATTGGACTTGGGCTTGTAGACATTGTAGAGAAGGGGTATAATTGAAATACCATTATCAGCAATTAAAGGCACGTTGGCCCCGACTTCCCACATATATGGGAGGCACATCGGCAAATTGTCGCCACAGTTTTGCCCTGCCAAAAACTATAATTTGTTCTGTGAATCGTCGTTACGAGTTGGGAGTGCTCTGGTTCAAATCCTCCAAAAACATAGTATAGAATTTGAGGATATTATGGTTTATAGTATAAAATTTGAGGATATTATGGTTTATAGTATAAAATTTGAGGATATTGTGGTTTAATTTTTTTTTTGTGTATAATATGCCCAAACATCAAATTATATCTGGGCAACCCAATGCACATTATTCAATCAAAATTGGTGTAATAAATATTGTTGAAAAAAATGACCCCATGACAGTGTTTGGTCTGATATATAATTTAGTTAATCATACAATAGTCAGTTTCAATTGAATTTTAGTTTAAATTCGGACCTTATTGAATTCCACCGTATCCGACCCGTTGTCCGAGTCGAATCCCTTTTTAACGCTTTACTCGGATAGTATTCGTAGCCTCCTTATCTTCCCTGTGCCGGACTGAGCTCAAAAGTCTGGAATGGAAAGATAAGAGATATCCCCTCCAGAGCTGCAAAGCGTAAAATGAGCAATGAATCTTCTCGTCAATGGTTGGTACACCCACCCCTCGGTTTTTATTCATAGAGCTTCCTTCCCTTCCTCTCAATCTCCCTTCCTCAGCTGTCCCATCAAATCCCCTAACAGACTTCCTCGTGGATGCCACACCTTACCCTGCGCTTTCAATGGCGTCGTATCCGCCTCGGTCTCCGATATCGACATGGTCAAGAACAAGCAAGGCGTGTACGCGCCGAAGCAGGACAAGGTCGTCGTACTGTGGGACCTAGATAACAAACCCCCACGCGGCCCGCCGTACGAGGCGGCCATGGCGCTGAGACAGGTGGCCCAACGATTCGGCGATGTTATCGACATCTCGGCCTACGCCAACCGCCATGCATTTGTTCACTTGCCGCAGTGGGTAGTGGAGGAACGACGCGAGCGCAAGCAGTTGGATGTGTTGGAGAGGAAGGGCGTAGCCGTGCCGTCGGAACCGTACATATGCCGGGTGTGCGGTCGTAAGTGCAAGACCAATCTCGACTTGAAAAAGCACTTTAAACAGCTACACGAGCGGGAGCGCCAGAAGAAGCTGAGCCGGATGAGGTCGCTGAAGGGAAAGAAACGTCAGCGTTATAAGGAGAGGTTCATATCGGGAAATGACAAGTACAACGAAGCCGCAAGGTCTTTGCTCACTCCAAAGGTCGGGTACGGGCTGGCGTCGGAGCTTAGGCGCGCGGGGGTTTTCGTGAAGACGGTCGAGGATAAGCCTCAGGCAGCGGATTGGGCAGTGAAGAGGCAAATGCAACATTCGATGACCCGAGGAGTGGATTGGTTGGTTTTGGTTTCGGATGACTCGGACTTCTCGGAGATGTTGAGGAGGGCGAGGGAGGCGAATTTGGGGACGGTGGTGGTGGGGGATTGGGACAGGGCGTTGGGAAGGCACGCCGATCTCTGGGTGCCTTGGGTTCGGGTGGAAAAAGGGGAAGTGGCGGAGAGAGATTTGGTGCCCAGGAATGAAAGGCGCTGGGTTGAGGAGGATGAGTTGTTTTCTGTGTCTAGTGTGGATGGGAATGTGGACAGTGACAGCAACTTGTTGGATGGTCTAATGGATGACCTTGTTGCGGCGAGGACGGAGATTAATGGTATGAGGATTTCGGCTCTTTCAGAGGGGGAAGATGAGGAATTGGAAACAGAGGAGGTGAACTTGGAGCATTTGTTGTGGGATGCTGAGGAGGACGGGTATCAGTGATGGCGCAATGCATTCTTTTTGCGACCTGGGCGTTTTTGTTTCAATTTCGGGAAGAATTACGCTTAGGGGATCGGAAAAAAAAATGGAAGAAACTAATACGCAGCTCATTGTTTACGGGATGTACAAAGTTGATAGATTGCATTTTCTAGAAATTACCCCGATTTCTTCGGACTCCAAAAGCTTCCTCTTGTAGTCTGGTATTCAGTTTTACAGAAACGCTGTTTCTCTGCTCCAGAACATCCAAGTATGTTTCTTTTGTTTGTGTAGATTTATTAGAATCGTGCATATATTCCATAAATATTCTATATAATAGTATTAATATGATGATGCAATTCATTCAGTCTAGTTTCTTCTTTGACCCTTTTCTTAGCATGTTGTCCTGATATGATGTTTATTTCTGAAATCTGAATCTGATACAGAAAGGTGTTTGGTTGTGGTGGTATAATGTGTTCCCTGTTCTTCGGCGGAAGACTAGCATGGTCTTCGAGAGGGAGCAAATTTGCCGGTCTTGTCTTGATACCTTACCACTAAACACTGGTTTGATTGGGGTTAGTCTTGATACCGTAACAATATTCGCTGGTCTTGAATGTTGTTGCTGTTGTTTTACTTGTAATTTTAAAAGTCGCTCCATAGTTGACTGTAGTCATGCTATGCTGAATAAATGAAGGGAAAAGAAAGAAAGAAATTGGTTAAAGATTGAAAGCAATTGGTGTGGAAGAAACATTTTGAGGAAAGATGGCCTGTGGTTAACAAAATCAAGAAGTTCATTTTTAGTGTGAGACACCCCCAATTCAGTATTTGTTTCTTTGCTTGTTTGTTCTTAAGATAATTAATCTGTTCTTCTTATCATGAACTGTTTCCTTTATAATTAGACTCTTGAAAGTTAATGTTCATGGTCCTCAGATCTGCAAAATTGTAACCGTATGTTTCAAATCATTTGTTTTTCATTTATTCATGTGGAGTTAACTCATAAAATCCTGAAGATTGGTTTTAATTATTATTGCTATTTTTTCCTTAATTATTTCAATTTAATGCGAAAATACCTTATAACTTGATTGTAGTCAGGTGGGAGTAGAGATGAATGGAAAACAAAGAGGGTAAATCATCTTGTTTGGTGTTCCAACTTCTAGTAGTGTATCCATTTGGTACAAGTTCTCCCATCTGCAGTGATGCTTATAAGTTCACGTTGTGGCAACACAATCTTTCTGTCCAAGTCTGTCTAATGATTAAAATTGCTGATGTTGCTATTTAAAAATTTTTACATGTTGCTTTCTAACTTACAGTTTGGCACTAATTGGAAAAATCATCTCCTTCTCTCTTTCTCCCCTTCACTAACCCTACATCCGATGCTTCCCATTCCATCTCTCCCATGTATTCCCACCGATTCCTATTCTCCAACTATCTTCCTTTGCCAATTCCTTGTTGAAACATTTGTTGTGACAAGGTCCTCCTTCTACATGAAGTGGATGACATCCTAACCAGCAATACTTATCACAACCATCCGAGGAAACCACCCAAATAAAAATTTGAACCTGGACCCTTGTGTAAAACCTGACTCATTCCACTTAGACACTCTGACCATTGCAATTTCCCAAGCCACCCTAACCCTGAAAGATTAACTAATGCTCCATGCAAAGCTTCTCTTCCATCCAAAAGTTTCTCCTATACAATGAATATATTTGTCGCAATGCTTCTAGGGAATGCTAGTGGAGTTCGCCAAGTGATGTGCTCTCTAGTGCAAGATTGCATGATGAGGGATTCTTGAAGATTTTACTTCCTAATGGCTTTGGTAGAGAGTTCAAGTAGGCTTGTTTGAGATTAAATCATCAATGCCATTTACCACGTAGTATCATCTTGAGAAAATGTTCTAATGCCGTTTCAAGTCTTCTTTTATAGGAACAACATTTGATCTTTAACATTTCTTTTCTTGATTGTTTACTTGAGTCTTGCCATGTGCCGAGGAACTCTTCTTGCTAGATTCCTATGAAGTAGTCAATGTTATTAAGCCTTTTGACCTAATGTTGCTTGTATCTTTCTATCGAAAAGTCATAGATGATTGTAGAATTTGGTAGTAATTCTGTTGACAACTTCAGCAAAAGTGGTGTCCATCCTTGGCATTTCTATGCTATAGTAGGAGTGGATTAGCAACATCTTGTTCTTCCATTGGTTTGGAGGCACTTTGTCAATGTGACAAGAGATAGGCTTTTAAGGCGTGCAAGCGTGCATTTATTTTGGAATGGATCCCCACATTTTGATCATTATAGGATTAATCCATGAGCTAGACGATCTTTCAAGTACTTGTTATCTGTTTTATGGTATTTCACCAGGGTACTCCTCTCATGGTGTGGCAACTATGGATCAAATGGCTCGACTTTTGTGATTTTAGACTTTTTTTTCTTGGTATTAGAACCTAAGTTGACCCTTGGGAGGGCATGACATGCATAGGAACTCTGGCATGGTGACTTCACCTAGCTTAGGTTTTTCTACTTTTGTGTGTGGGTAGTATCCTACATGATTACCCATTTAGCTTGGCAGGATTCATGGCATCGTGAGCCCTAGAGTATGATTCCCCTTGAGAGCTAGGTTGGATACTCCTTTGGTTAAGGCCTATGTGAGATAATAGTGCAATGAAGGGTTTAACACAAAGAATGAAAGAGAGTGGAAGAATATGAATAGTATTTTCCAAATAAGTTCTGATTCTCACCCAGTTTTGATTTTGTTGATCTCCAAAGGTCTCTTTAGAGGTTGTAAAATATTGGATGCTTGTTATTAGGAATTTTCTTTTTGCAAAGTGAGAACAGACTTAATAGGCATCTACTTTGGCAAAAATAACTATTGATTAAGAGAGAGATTCTCTTTTCCAAAAGTAAAGACACACTTCTTAAAAAGTAAAAGGCACACTCATTGGACTCTTTGAAAGCAAAAGCAAATTAGATACATCAAAAGTAGAAAACACAATTTTGATCAAATTGGCCTTATCCTTCCACTATGTTGTTTAGATTATTATCTTTCTCATCAGTGAGGTTGTCCTAGTAGCTTTGACCATTATCATCTTGTGTTAGTGCCCATATTCCTTCTTTGAGGATCCTATTGGAAGAGATTACAAATGTGCTGGTGTTTTTCTTCATAGTATTCCAAACACTACCCCCCTACCTAACCCATCCACAGCTCATCTTTTCTTATTTAGTACGGTGCCAATGTTCTTCTTAGGAATGTTAATAGTGAGATGGGAATAGTTTTTCCCATTTTTTAGCATGTCCTTCTCCATGGTAGTTTAGCAAATTGAATAGTTCACTTGGCATTAGGGATTGATTTAGATTATTTACATGGCACATGGTCACCTTGAGATTTGCCCCATTTCATATCTTATGGTTTGGGGATTACTAGGGAAAGGGATTAGGGGGGAAGCCTGCTATTCAAATCATGGAAGAGTAGATGGTGATCTTTGTCCGATTCATGTTGATGTCAATGTGGTCTTTAAGGTGGAATTCCACAAAAAGGTAGGGGATAACTGAAAGATATTTTAGCTCATGGAATCATTTTATAATGGTTTAAAATGTGGTGAACCATTTCCATATGTAAAGACTTTCATTTCCTTTAGGAGGTGTTCTTAGGAAATCGAACAACCAAGTTTGGACAAGATCACACTAATTTAATGCATACAAGCAAGATACCATTACAAAGAGTAGGCTTCTTTTGGAAAGTTTTTGTATAGGAAGCTTGGAATCTAGAAAATATCTAGAAAAAGATAAATTGGGTCTTAATTTGTTCATAAAGGGGTGAATATGAGATTTCATGCTTTCCAAGAAAAAGTCTTTTATATCTATTCATTGTTTGGTCCTTACACCTAAGAAGGTTATCAAGTTCCATAGCACTTGGATTTTTGGACTTTAGGAAGACTATTTATAAGATTGGAAAGAAAAAAATTAGCACTTGATTTTTGGGAGAGGCAGGTTCCATAGTGGTGAATAGTATGGTGGATAAGGTTATTTTTTAGTAGAGAGGGCAGGTGGAGATTTCAAAGGTCTAGGGGAAAAATCATTTAGGATATTATGTTTGCCTTTGATGTCTGACTTTTGTCATCAATGACCTCAAATTTATCTATGAGAACTAGTTTTCCCATCTCAAGTTTTGTGGTTAAAGAATTACTTTTTACTTGAGTTTGAGTGTTTTTTAGAAGACCGAATAGTCCATGTCAATCAGGAAGTGATGACTGATGAAATGGAATTGGATTCTTTTAATCTCTCTTTTGACAATCCTACCTCTAACAAGCAAGAGATATTCGCAAAGTTTAACTTAAGAGTAGGCTTTTGGGACCTTGGCATAAAGTGCAGTGAAAGGCCCAAGATGACTTGTTGCCTTTTTTAAGGATTCTCTAGAGAATCCCATGATTGTGTCTCTTACTCTTTAGAAAAAAGCATCTTTACTTTTGGAAAAGAGATTAGTTCTCTTTATCAGAAGTTACTTTTGTAAAAGTAGATAACCATTAAGTTTGTTATAACTTCATAAAAAGTAGATTCCTATTGATGTGAATCCAATGTTTTGTTACCTCTATATAAGTAGGCTTTGGATATCAATGAAATCAGAATTGGGTGAGCATCAAATTTTTTTTGAAAAATACTCTTCATATTCTTCTACCTTCTCACTTTGTGCATAACCCTTCGTTCATCTATTATCTTAGCTATTCCTTAACCCTATGATCTTTCATCTATTCTAGTACCTTTGTCTACACTCGTGACATTCAGGCCATCCTGGTTCATAGGTGTCACACCAACAAGGGAGTATCCAACCTGGTTTTCTAGGGTTTACCAAGGCATGAATCCTACTAAGCTAGGTAGGCAACTACATATGATACTACCAACACATATGGGCGGAGACACCTAGGCTAGGTGAAGTTACTTTGTAATAATTCTCATGCATGTCATGCCAATTCCAATGGTTGACCTTGGCTCTGATACCAAGAAAAAACAGTATCTAGACTCATGAGACCCTGTTCATTTTGGACCATGAGTGTCATACCACTTCGAGGAACAATTTGGCTGTCAGGGGGCCTCATGCAAAATACAAAATATTTTCCAGAAACAAAAATACCTATACTTTTTATAAACCTTTCACATGTTTTTTACAAATATTTAGAGAAAATAAGTGTTATTAGGTATAAAAGTTGACTTATTGGAAATATATTCTTTTTTTGACTTATTACATGGTCACTCCTGACAAAGGGTAAGAGTGAATGTGCAGTCACTCCAATAGGTAAAGGGTGGTTGCAATCATCCTAATATGTCCAAGTTGCAGCTACTCTAGTGGGTAGTAACCATGTTTGAGTAGGAGGGGCAGCTGCTCCGACTAGTTAAGGGAAACAGCAAACCTTCTATCTTTTGGTTAGGGATGGTCATACGCCATCCCATTTGGATGGTCCAGAGTGGCTGCACATCACCCCAATTTGTCATACACCACCTCGTGTTTAATTTTTCTTCTGAAAGGGGAAAGTATTTTTCAGAAAGTTTACAAAGCAATTATCTTAAAAGTAGATTCCATAAAGAAACGTTTCTAGCATGGACTCTACAAAGATACTTCTTAATTTTATTGCACATAAAAACTTTTTCAAATCAAAACATAAAAAATGTTTTTCAGAACTATAAACTGGCATGCTTGATATTTTTGGTACTGGAACCTAGTGTTGTCTTGAAGATGTTACTGCTAAATCCCCAAGAAGAGATCAATTTTTTGGTGAAAGTAGAAAATCTAGTGTTTAGTAGCAGTGACCATGTCCTTAAAAAATTTGACTAAACCTTCTTGGGACTGATTAAAACATGCAGTTTTCCTTCTATTGCAGCCGTGTTTACAATTGGGGTTAGGAAATGTGGAGGGTAAGGCTAAGATAACTCATGGATTTGATTAGCTTAGTGGAGGTTCCAAGAGCATTGTTATTCCCTCTCTTAATTTTTCGGGTAGTTATTAGTGTCATATATTTGACCTATGCACTGTTCCTGGGTATGCTTTCTACCAGGGACTCAGATGATTTTATGATCGAGCACAATTCACGTTGTACCCTGTCAAGTACTTTCCATTTGTAAAAGGTGGTAAATCTCCTGTTATTTTTCAGGGTACTTTGTTCATCTTAAATGACTTACATAGAACATGAGATTAGGGGTTAAATAGTTTAGTAGGTTAAATACTGTAATACAATGCCTTACGCTCAAAATTCTAAACGTATGCTTAAAGACGTAGTTGATGGTCCTCGGCAGTCATAAAGAATCCCTCCTTCTGAGTCGTTGAAAGTGTTTCATAGTGCGATGAGTTTCCCATGTAGTTCTTCGATGATGTTTGAAAGTAATATTCCTTTCACAGATTCTACTAGATTGAATTGGTTGTATAATTTGCTGGTTTTCTGCTACCTCGTGTTAACTTGCGCTGTCTTTATTGCACTTGGGATATTTTCTAAACTTTCTATGCACTATATACTGTTGGTTATAATGTCATCAAGTGCCGTCTTATCACTCTTACTATATCTCCTTTGTCGGCACCACACATCCTCATAGGCATTATCAACGGGGATTTTACCTGTTTGTTGCTTTGCAAGGTTGTAGACAAGCAGGATGTGCTCCCACTCCACGGGTGTTTCATCTCTTCTTGTGGTCAGAAAATGGATTCTCCTTATAGAATCCAATCTGCCTTTGATTTATACACTGAACAATACGATAAATGGGAATTGGGATTGGCTCTTTTGGTCATGGAGGGCAGGCTTCTTTGTTTATTTATGGACACAGAAGTCCTTTTCCACGGTGGAGGGTCCTTGACGTTACCTGAGGTCAGGCCTCATGATTCGAGGAAGGCCAAAAACAAAGGATTCCATCCGAGGAAAAGGTTTGCTTCTATACTTCGTACTTCGTCTTATGACCAATCATGAGATGCTGACTGTATAGGAGATGCATCGGTCCATTGGTAGTGGGGCACGACAAATTCATTTTAGAAATGGACGAATAACTAAGTTGTTTGGAAATCGATATAGAGGGCATTCACATTCCTATGCCCCCCATCTGTCATTGCTCACATATCACATGAGGATTGGTGGATCTTGCTCTCATAGTTGGTCCTGCCGCGCGTGCAGCCATCGCTGGATTATTATGTAAACAGTTAGTATGAAACGCCTAGTCTGTGGAAATACTTTGTTGACTAACTATTCGGGGATTCATTAATGGGTGCCGAGCGGACGCCTTCATTCATTGAATTTCGGGAATTATACTACTCTTCCCGTCTTGTGATGTCAAAAGCTGTTCATTGTAGGAAGCCAATTGATGTCATCACGCACTTTTGGTTGCCCCTTTTATGATAGGAAGCGATTTGAAGGCGAGTCTCCCTTGCACCGACACAAATAGGGTTAAGAGTACTGCTTCTGATTCTGGCTGCTATTGGAAAGATTTAGCAAAAAAAAGGTGCCTAAGCTCTTCTGAAGTTCTGGAGCTTCAAGTTCAATGCTACGCTCGAAAATTGTCAATAAAAATAGGAGAGAAAGGAGGGGGGAAGCATTGGGAGGGGAGTCACTGTCGAGACCAATCCCCATATGTATCCAAGGTCAAGAATTCCCTGTCTTCGTCGGATTTGGCCAACTTATGCTTCTATTCTGTTATCCATGGGTGCGGCTATGAGAAAAACTAACTTGTTGAAAAACACAGCCAGGTGAGCCAACCCATTTAGGCTTACAAAGGGGACCTGGGCAAACTAGTGAAACTAAATGTAATCTCCGCTCCCTCTATTAAATCCTGTAGCACGTTTTCTCGTGAAATCCAAGTGTTGGCTTCCCTATTCCTGTTTCCGTGTTGTTTGTCGACTTTATTTACTTACTCAAGCAGGAGATGACCCTTCCTGACCTCAACCCACCTCTTTCTTTTATTTTATTTTCGGGCCTATTGTCAAATTTTTAAGGACACCCTATTAGAAAACAAAATAATGAAGTTTAGACGGATTGAAAAGCTGGTTGTTAATAACTCTATAAACTAGCTGCTACTTTGGTATTTCTCATACGCAAAGCTCTTTCTATTTGTCTTTACCTTACCATCACCATCTCCTGTTCAGCCAAAAGAAAATTTTTATTTGTTATTATAATCAACTTCTTCTTCCGCTCTACTCCTGGCTCGACTGCAATGTTTATTATCCCACCATCTCTTTCTCTTCATTAATGTTATCCCACCATCTCTTTCTCTTCATTAATGTTGTATTTGCTACCACTATCGCAATCAATTTTGTTAATTGACTTGCGCCAGAGTTTGTTGCTTTTAATTAGGTTTGGTATTGGAGCTGATTATGACTATTAAATGTCGGTTAAAGAGAAATATAACTAGATTTTAGTTCAATTCGTATGAGAGACTCATATTTAAACTTAACTAGACAAAATCCATCAACTTTTAACTTTACTACTACTCAACTAAAGCTCGAGTTAGATTTTTAGATTTTTTTCTTTGGGGAAAAATCACTATTGTTCTATATTCTAAACTTGTAAGTCAAACACTATAAACCTAATTTACTTTATTGTAAGATTTTGCTTGCAACTAGCACATATATTTTAGAGTGTCTCCGCGCATGCATACATAAAAAAAATTAATGAGTCAACTTTAGTTATATAAGCTTAAATACAGTTGAACCAAATCTAGATGATTATTATTTTAAATCAATTGGTGTACTAAACAAATCAAGTTCTAGCAGTTCAGAAAAAAAAAGATTTTTTAAAACACTAATCTTGGTATAAAGGTTTCTGTGTAACTGAACGCTACAGAATTTTTCCCAAGTTCAAACAACTAGCAAAAAAAAGTCATCTGTTTAATAAAATTGTTATCATATGTTAAATTAAGGCCCTCCAATGCAAAGCCTTAGATGCTGGATCTTTAAGATAAATATTCGATCATAATTGTACCTGTTGTGGTAATAGTGAATGATTAGTCATCTCTCCTTTTTCATTCCCTGCCTATTCTTGGCCAAAAAAATATGATCTAAGACAATCAACTTTGACAGGTGAAAAGATCAATCTTGGTATTTTTTTTTTCTTTTACAAACTCTTTATTGGGCATTCCTTGAGTGAATAACAATGAGTTTTCGAACATTGGGAGCACGCAAGAGCTTGTCTTAAGAACTTCCATCAGGTCGTGATTGTTGCAGCACTTCCATTATCTCACTTGTACGAGCAGTTGGAACCTTCTGTCCACGGTCGACAAGGATTTGCAGGCAGAGACAAACCGAGTGCACACCTGGGAACCGATCCCTGTAATTTTTTTTATCATTATTTCCAGCGCTGCCGACTGAAATTTCCACCTTCTTTTTCCTATTCACCGAATGATACCTTCCAGGCATGTTGCAATATACATCACTTGGCACTTGCCGCAAAGATATGCCGATCATGACCAGTCATTTGACAGCTCCTACCCATCTGATCATTTGTGCCGAAAACATAGCAGCATGATTTCCCATTCAATTAATTTTATCAAAGTTTGGATAGTTAAGCCACTGTTGCAACTGTTGATTCAGTGGTGGGTTTGTATCCGAATGCGCCCCCAATAGAAATTCTCAGTATTGGCCGACGGATAATGAATTCGAAGTAGCCATTCCTCATCTTTTCTCATGGATTGTTAATGCTGATCCCACTTTTTTCTTTTCTTTTCTTTCTTTATGGGTCTATTTTTCCAGGCGGTGAGTTTTTTATTGAATGCTTTCAGGCGATAAAGGGACCTTACCGCCAGCAATTACACACGCGCCCCATCCCAAAAGCCATGGTTTGCACACCACTTACAAGCAAAGCCGCCTTGATTATCAGATTAAGAAGGAGGCAGAGAAGTCGTCAGAAGAACTTCGAGGGGAATTTACTAATAAAAAAAAAAAGGGTCCATGTTTTTGCTATTGCCACTACCCAGGGTTGGGCATTGCGTGGACGGAAAGTCATTGTCGCAAGTTCCCTATCCAACCGTCTACCACCGACCTCAAAATTTCCATCCACTTGTCCAAAAACCGAACCTATCATTGTCGTTCACACAAGTTATCACAGTTTGACAAATGAACACCTTGGCACCGAGGGCTTGGCTTTGGCGCTTGCGTACGAGAAGCGCAACTCGTACGTGGATATTATATGAAAGCCAAAATGTCCTTTCAGACCCACTAGAAGGGAAAAAAAAAGAAAAAAAGAAGCGGTACACAACTCTGTAGCGTACAAATATACCATTTACTGTAACATAGGGTTGGAGAGAGAGAGAGAGAGAGAGAGAGAGAGAGAGAGAGGGAGAGAGAGAGAGACAGAGACAGAGACAGAGACAGAGACAGAGAACGGAGATGGAAGGTGATGGAATGTGTCGGCCAATTTTGGATTTATCTTAAAGGAAGATCAACGTGGCGGCCGTACCTAGACGACAGACTAGCAGCCAAGTAGGAACTAATTTCCTCCGCCTCTTGGAGTCTCTCTCTCTTTATATATTCTTCCTCTACATGTTGCATAACATTGTTTGTAGCATGGAGAGGGCGAGTAGAGGCCAAAACTGAAAGCAGAATCTTTTCCTAGGTTTTGTTTTCGTTTTCGTTTGGGTCATGTTCTGCGGTGGTTAAGATAACCCAAAAAAGAAGAAGGAGAAAAAGAAAAAAAAAAAAAAGAAGAGAAAAACGGGTAGCCGAGGGATTATTCCTTGATGGAAGGAGACTGTTGTTCAACGTCGAGAAGCGCAGACAAGCGCAAGCAGAGGCAGCAGCAAGAGAAGCCGTACAGGGGTATAAGGATGAGGAAGTGGGGAAAGTGGGTGGCGGAGATTCGGGAACCCAACAAGAGGTCTAGGATTTGGCTTGGCTCCTACACCACCCCAGTCGCCGCCGCACGTGCCTATGATACCGCCGTGTTCTATCTTCGAGGCCCTTCCGCTCGGCTTAACTTTCCCGATTTGCTTCTCCAAGGGGAAGATGATGAACTTCGTGACGTCTCGGCCGCTTCTATACGCAAGAAAGCAACTGAAGTCGGAGCAAGAGTCGACGCCCTCCAAGCCGCCCGCCATGCATCACCATCAAAGTCTAGTCGAGTCTCCGAGACGCCGGATTTAAACGAGTACCCAGGCCCGGAAAACTCCGATGAAGATTGAAGAGATATCTGTTGCCAGTTGGTTGTGGTTTCTTTATTTCATCTTTTACGTCGCTCTGGTGTGTCGGAAAAAGCATATTCTGACACGCCAAGAAGAGAAAAGTAGGAACAAGTTGATGTTGGTTGTGAAAATAGAATTAAGAATTTCCGTCCGATAGGTTGGGATTCTCTCAGTTGTAACAACTCCAAAGCAGCAATAGTTTTGGCAGTCATAAACCTAGTTTTTTTGCCTTTTATTTTGGTTTTCTTCTTTAATCTCATTAACTTCTTTCACAGTTTGGTTCTATGTTTTTGGATACCTCTTCTTTTATTTCTTTGCAATAAAGTTTGGGAGTTTGATGAGGGCGAGAAGAGCGGCCGTGGAATGAGGGGAACATCGATGGCCTACCAACCAAAGCTTGGCGAATTTCTTTTATTTTTTTCAGTTCCCGAACGATCACAAGAGATAAGAAGATAAGGCAGAGTTGGGCACCGAGGACCGATACTCATGACGTGCCTGTGGACACCACAAAAACTATGAGATGAGAGAGAGAGAGAGAGAGAGAGAGTGAGTGGTCCTTAATCAGAGAGGCTGTCACCGTCATGGGATGGTGGAAGCTTACGAAAGCGCTGTTTGCTGGAGGTTGACGGGTGATAGGTCGTGGGCGGTGAGAGTTTCTTTCAACTTCCATTTCTAACTTTGTTTTTATGCTTTATTTGGTTTAACTGAAGGAGTTCTGCTCTCATGAATCGGTAGTTGTTACCTGTGGCCTCCATGGTGACTACAGCATTTGCTGATCTTTTGTTTTTCTATTCTGGCCGGTTGATTTTATTTTTATGGGCTATTCTTTACCGCTAAATTATGTGCCCTCCCAACTGTCAATCAAATCTTTTGACTTTCCTTGTTTATACCTACGATTTATCCAAGCTTCGGGGTCTGGGGATCTTATCTGCAGCTTCATTTTGTTCCCCATTTTTTAAGTGGGATTTATGTGCTCTCCTATGGCAAAGTCGTTTAACTTCTTTCTAATACTTTCATTTAGATGTGAACTGCCCGTTGAAAGTGTTCTGCTGAGGGCGTCATTTGCATCCATCTTTGAGAAAAATACTATCTTTTCCATCACTCCGGATCCAAAACCTTTCTATATTTATCCAATACTTTCATTTAGATGTGAACTGCCCGTTGAAAGTGTTCTGCAGAGGGCGTCATTTGCATGCATCTTTGAGAAAAATACTATCTTTTCCATCGCTCCGGATTCAAAACCTTTCTATATTTATACAATAGAGTAGACCTTGTATTTTATTTGGGGAGAGTTATAAGTCCTATTCCAAGGGAATCAGTTCGTTCATTTGTGAACCTGGGACTAAGAAGTTTCGGACCTTATCAACTAACCGCTGAGCTAAATTATAATTTTACTTCTAATGAAAAGAAACGGTTCGGCTTAGGCTTGGGAAAATAGCTGCCAATCTTTTTTTAGTCTCTTGTCTGTCGCATGATTTGACAGAAAAACAATATCTGAAGGCATAAAAGGCATAGCAGCTGGCACGACCAAGACGATACAAAATAGATGTTAGTGTTCTTATCAAAGCCACAACTCTGCTCTAAGTGTAACAAACGTGGATCTTATCATAAAACTTTCAAAAGGTTAAGAGGAAACCCTTGTTAACATGTTGTCTTTTAGATGGTGATTCAAAATGGAAATACTTCAGCATGAGGTAAAACTACGTCAAAAGAACAACAAACCTTTATAATCCAGTCACAACTTGGAAAACTTCATGTATACGGAGCTGCCAAAGTCTTTTTTGTAGAAAGTTTTCTCTCTCCCACGACCTCTCTTAGAGCTAACGTTGAGACAAACAATCACCCATCGAGGCGCCATTGAGTTATGAACAGGTTGTCACCGACCGTGACCAGGCTGTCGTTCTCCTATGCAGCCAGCTTCAAATGCTATTCACAAGGAACGGAGATCTTTCTTTATTCTCCGTTTACGTGGCAAAAGCAGATAGCTCATCCCCCCAGTGATACTTCAGATTGAAAAGAACTAAATTCGATAGTACAAGGAATTCCGTGCTCTGATTCTATTTCATGGTCTAACGCGAACTTGCGCCCAGTCTTTTTCCTGTCACAAAGGTTAATTTGATATCGGATCAAACTACAGTGTTCAGAAAAAGTAGGGTATTTCTCGATTCTCTCTATTTTATTTTATTTTATTTTATTTTTTAACATCATTTTTCTCTTTTGAATTTAGAAATTAATGGGAACAAACTAAAAACCGTAGTAGGCCACAAAGGAACTGCGGCGAAATTGAGGAGTAACGATAACTAAGCGGCTTTAGATTCCTTAAATAAAATTTTACCTGTGGTCCAATGTTACGGATATCTATTTTCAGCTGGCCTAGCCGGACCTTTTGAGAGAAAGCAATTATTTTGTGGTCCAAAGTAAATTAGATTTGCATGGTAACATCATGTTTCATGCATACAAACAAAAGAAATATGTAAATACAGACAGTCACGAAGAAAATCACGCAAGAGACGATTGCAATTATTTATCCTACGTATGGGACCAACCAAAAAAAGTTACAGTCAAAGCATGCTGCTTCAAGCTGAAATGCAAGGGGCATTCTACTATTAACTCTTCCCTATGGTGGAACGTTGCGTCCATGGATTTACCTTTGAACAGTCACTCTGGCGGTAGCAACTCAATAGCCGTTTAACACTCCATAAAGATCAGTTACAGAGGATGAAAACACGATAAGGACATCCCATACAAGAATATCAGACACTTAACAAGAATGTAACGGGTACAGTTAGCACATATGGGACCAACCAAAAAGCTACAAAAGGCTTTGATTGAAAAGATTTCTTGGTTGGCTGTCGCTTTATAAATGTCCCTTCCTATGATAATTTAGTTTTTGTGGCAATCGATCATTTGCATAAGACAGCAAGCACGGCAGATGTGATGATATGTTGGCGGTGGTACAAACCCAAGATGGTGTAGGAGAGGAGGCCAGTTGCAGTAAGAACATCACAGAAGGCGCTCAAGAAAAGGAAAAAGAAGAAAATAAAAAAGGACGCTTAAAAGGTAAATTAATTTTTATTTCAATCCAAAAACTGTATTTATAACGGATTGCTTTTCCTTGAGAAGTCAACTTTTCTCCCTAAAACTTGGAATTGAGAAACTTGCGATTGCAGGATGGAAAGGAGTAGTGTTTGGCTAAAAACAAGACTTAGTAAAAGCAGATTAGGGAAGCATAACTCCCTCTCTTATCCTACTGCCGACATAGAAGGCTTCAAAAATACTGGAATGGGACCCTCCAGAAGGTTAACCTACCACATCACCATTAACAATTTTATAATACAATTAAGGGGGTGCTCAAAATATCATTTCACCTATAAATTTTACGAGCGAGTGAAAAAAAGTTTTCTTAAATCATTATGTACGAGAAGGACACCATGAAAAGAAATGCCATATCTTACACACTTCATCTATTCCAAACTCTGGCCAAATATATGATTCCAGAATAGAAAGTGGTCAAGCTTAAAATTCTAATGCTTCTGCGATTAGAGATCAGATGGCAAATTGTTTCTAATTGCCATTGTCAAATAAACCTGTGTAAGCATTACCATTCTATGGAATAATCTTGAAGGGCTTGAAAATTGTCTTACCATTTTTTGTTCATTTAAGTGAAAACATCATACACCGCTTTACTTCCCAAAGACAATAGAAAACCGTCAGCAAAATGAAAGCAACCCTGCCGCAAATTATTTTTATCAAAAGAAAGCAGCTGAGCAGTTGAATATTAAGATTGGCACATCATATGTAGAATGCTTTAGTCCAATTGAGTATTAGTGCTTAACTGTTATTTGTTACTCAATGACAGTTCCTATGAGGATTTCAGCGACATCACATAACAAAATGCACTACTGCTGAGATTAGCTGCAGGTATATGCCAATTGTGATCAATAAATCATAATAATTTTAACATTTAGAAACTACTTCTCTCAATGGCATAACTAAGAGTTAAAAGTGATGTGCTATTGCTCTAAATACACCGTCACAAGTTGCATGCCAAAGGCTTCTAGACTTGAGTATTCCAAGAGATAAAGTGACTTCGAAACCCAAATACTTACTTTAGGTTGGATCACACGTTACTTAAGAGTTTTGTCAAGTCGCGACAAGATAAAAAGAGTTAACTTTATACTTCAAATCTTTAACTTGTGTAAAACTATTCACAACTGTTTGAATGGATCATATTGCGTTCTGGTGACGAACTAGGATAACTATAAATCTACGAGAGATAACTATTCATAAAGTTCGAGAGATAACTATAAATCTACGAGAATAACATTTTATAGGTAATCCTACTAGCGAAAAGTCATCATTTCAACTTTTCCACGTCATTGGTCTGAAGTCCGCGACATGCATCTGAAGACATTAAAGTGGATAGCCCACTTAGTGCATCAAGGGGCTGACATGTGATATCAGCAAACGAAAAGGGTAATGATGATCTGTGCATCAAGATCATCAAGATTGATAAAAAGAGAGGGATACGATGCGTTTTTGGATGCTGAGTTTGTCCCTAAATGCAAGTTCTCTACTTGTACTCTCAAGCACTGATAGCATTGACTTGGACTAGGTCCAGCCACTTTTCTTTTTTTTTTTTTTTTTGGAATGAGTTCTCCAAACAAAAAGTACAATATCGAGCGATGAGTTCTTCGATTATTTCGTTTGTTTTACTTGTGCATATAACACGTTTGAAATGTCTATCAAATATCCTGGAATATGCTCATCACACTTTAGTGTTCAATCTAGTAGTTTCCGCCATATTTATATCCTGATTGAATAGTACTAGGCAACACTTCCATGAAATTGCCAATATGATATGTTTTTCCTTAGGTGATCAAGAAGAAATCATTTGGCATTTTAGATGCAGTGACGGTATGACGTGGAGTAAGAGAAAGGGATACATCAAGGTTATCTGCAGCCAACAATGAACATCATCATGGCACAGCCTCTGCGAACAACACCTAGAAAATTCCTTCAAGGAAGTACTTTGCTTTACGGAAAGAGAACCTAAATAAAATGTCCACCACTGCGTGGAGGTGAAATGTCTCATATGCAGAAGGTCCATAGAAAATCTGATGGCACCCCTCTATGTAAAACTTGGTATTGTTACTACAGAATGCTTGAGGAATATTTGAACTATTTTGAAGCAAATACTCAGGGATAGCCTAAGCAAAACTGCAGAAGGGTGACGTAAACACTTGAAAGACAAAAGAGGGGAATAATGCAATATCTTTCTAAAAGAAGAGGCTATCTATTGGAGGAGGTGGTTGGACGTGGCACTCCGCTGCAATGGTGGACAGCCACACCTCGTGAAACGTGGACGTTCTATGATGTAAGTGGAGCAGTACATTCCTATGAACAAGCCAAACCTTAGCAAAATAGGGTCTACTTTGCATGCAAATCATGTTGGATTGGTCCAGCCCATATTCAAGGACTTATTATTGGGTTCAATTAGGGTAATGTGGCCCTAAGGTTTAAAAGAAAAAATATAGAGTTTTTTCTTTAAGAGAAGAGGTGAGTGACCGTCAAAGAGAAAAGAGAGAGAGAAAAAAAAAGAACAGAATTTTATAGGAATTAGAGACCCTGCACAGCAGTTAATCAAACGTATGATCAAAGTTGATACGTGGTCTAATTGAGCTGAATTTTTGTCAGCAAGTTCAGGATTGGATGTTCTTCATTGTGAATGGTTGGATAGTCATTTGAAGCTCTTTAAGCCAGTAGATTATGGTAAAAAATTTGGGTGATATTTCTCCAACTTTTCTTGGTTAAGTTGTTGTTTACAATTTGTTTCTTCACTATTAATAGTGATTCTATTATTGTTGAATCAGTAAATCTTAATCTTGTTGCTATTGTTAAGGACTTGATTGGGTTGTAACCTAACGATTTATATAGTGGAGATTTGGGTGGACTCCGTGATCAGTCCCGTGGTTTTTATCCTTTACATTGGAGGAGTTTTCCATGTAGAAATTCTTTTGTGTTGATTGTGATTTGATTATTTTACTTGTGATTCAAATACATCATTGGTATTTTAGTATATCCTCACAGGTTCAATTAAAGTGAAAAACTTTATATGTCATTTTTCCCATCAGAGTGGTATCAAAGCTTAGGTTGTGGTTGTTTTATTTTTTTGGATTTAATTGAACGATGGAACTAAGCATTAATAGGATGATTAGTTTGAATGGACGAAATTATCATGTTTGGAAGGGTAAGATGGAAGATTTGCTTTATGTGAAGTGTTGGCACTTACCGGTATTTAGTAAAACAAGACCAGACAACATGAGTGAGGCCGATTGGACTCTTGAGCATAAAATTGTATGCGGGTTCATTCGACAATTTGTAGATGAGAATGTTTTGAATCACATTAGTAAAGAAACACATGCTTAGACTCTATGGAACAAACTTGAATCTTTGTATGCTCGAAAGATTGGAAATAATAAGATGTATTTGATGAAGCAACTTATTAGCCTGTAATACAAAGATGGGCAATCCATATCTGATCATTTGAATGAGTTTCAGGGAATGTTAGATCAACTTTCAGGCATGAATATGAAGTTTGAAGATGAAGTACAAGGACTTTGGTTACTTGGTACTTTACCAGAATCTTGAGAAACATTTCGTATGTCAATGAGTAACTCTGCTCCCGATGGTATTGTCACTATGGATTTTGTCAAAACTAGTATTTTGAATGAAGAGATAAGAAGAAAGAGTTAGGGTTCTTTGTCTCATTCTGAAGCTTTGGTTATTGAAAACAGAGGGAGAAGTCAAGTAGAAGTTTGAGAGGTCATAACAAAAGTCGAAGTAAGTCTAGATCATAGCATAAAAATGTAGAATACCATCATTATGGCAAGATGGGTCATATTAAGAAAAATTGCTTCTAGCTGAAAAATGAAAAGAAGAATGGTAAAGGTAGAAATGAAAAGAAAAAAGTTAATGAAAGTAAGGAGAAGAAGGACAACAATGATGATGATTGAGTTGCAGCAGTTACTAATGAGCTTGTTATTGTGTGCTATAATGATAATGTAAATTTTGCTAGTAATGAGACAAGTTGGGTAATTGATAGTGGTGTTTCTCTTCATATTACTTCCAAGAGAGAGTTCTTTACTTCTTATACTCCTGGAAACTTTGGCACATTAAAGATGGGTAATGATTGCTTGGCTAAAGTTGTAGGTATGGGAGATGTATGCTTGGAGACTCGTAATGGATTCAAGTTGGTTCTCAAGAATGTTAAACATGTACCAGAAATTCGCTTGAATTTGATTTCTACCGGACAACTTGATGATGAAGGTTTTTGCAATATCTTTAATAATGGACAATGAAAACTTACTAAGAGTTCATTAGTTATGACTAGAGGCAAGAAAGAGTCTTCTTTGTATTTATTTCAAGCCAAAATTTCCAAGAACATTTGTAATGTAGTGGAAGATGGAAATGCAAGTGCTTTATGACATAAAAGATTAAGTCACATGAATGAGAAGGGCATGAATGTGTTAGCAAAAAAGAACTTGTTATCTGGGATTAAGAGTGTAAAACTTGAAAAGTGTGCACATTGTTTAGCTGGAAAACAGAAAAGAGTTTCATTCTATAGTCACCCTCCTTCAAGAAAATCAGATTTCTTAGAGTTAGTACACTAAGATGTTTATGGCCCAATTAACCCGAGGACGCTTGGTGGAGCATCCTACTTTGTGACCTTTATTGATGACTACTCAAGAAAAGTTTAAGTTTATGTTTGATGTCAAAAGATCAAGTGTTGGATGTGTTCAAACAGTTTTAAGTTTCAGTAGAGTGACAAACTGGAAAGAAATTGAAATGCATTTGATTAAACAATGGTGGTGAGTACATTGGACCATTTGATGAGTATTGTAGGTAACGTGGTATTCGACATCAGAAGACACCTCCAAAAACACCTAGTTGAATGGTATAGCGGAAAGAAT
Source organism: Casuarina equisetifolia (assembly GCA_028551475.1). Lineage (NCBI taxonomy): Eukaryota > Viridiplantae > Streptophyta > Magnoliopsida > Fagales > Casuarinaceae > Casuarina > Casuarina equisetifolia. The sequence goes on from CM052356.1 coordinate 21,618,599, forward strand.
GAACATGACATTGGTTGAGAGAGTTAGATACATGATTTCAAATGTTAACTTGCCAAAGACATTTTGGGGTGAGACATTATTTACAGCAGCTTATGTCATCAATCTATTTCCAACTGTTGCTTTAGATGGTGATGTGCTAGATAGAGTTTGGTTTGGCAAGGATGTTTCCTATAATTATCTAAGAGTATTTGGTTGCAAAGCATTTGTTTATATTCCAAAAGATGAGATGTCTAAGTTAGATGTCAAGACACGAGAATGTATATTTCTTAGTTATGGTTCTAATGAATTTAGCTACAGGTGTTATGATCTAGCTGTAAAGAAAATTGTGAGGAATCGTGATGTTGTATTTTTTTGAAAATCAAAATATGATAGATATTGGCCAGAGTGAGAAGAATATGTCACAAGGCTCTAAGATTGGTATTGATATTGATCTAATTCCTTCAAATGATTTATAGCGACAGTTGCCAGAACAAGTTGAAAGTGATATTCAGCATGATGTTCAGGATCAAGTTCAAAATGACCAACAGGGTACAGATAATAGTGACACTCAGATAGATAATGTTGTTGATGTTCAGCAGAATCTATCTTCAGTTCTACCATTGAGAAGGTTTACTAGAGATCGCCGTCCATCCTCTAGATACTATATTGAGGAATATGTATTGTTGACTGATGCAGGTGAGCCTGCAAGCTTTGAAGAAGTAGCAGAGGATGTGGATAAGAAAAAATGGGTTGATGTAATGCAAGATGAGTTGAAATCTTTGCATGATAATCAAACATTTAAGTTGGTGACATTGCTTAAAGGCAAGAAAGCTTTGAAGAATCGTTGGATTTATAGATTGAAGCATGATGAAAATTTTTCACAACCTCAATACAAAGCCAAATTAGTTGTTAAAGGTTTTAGTCAGAAAAAGGAAATTGATTATGATGAGATTTTCTCATTTGTTGTGAAAATGTCTTCAATTCGAGTGGTTTTAGGATTGGCTGCCAGTCTTGATCTTGAAATTAAGCAAATGGATGTAAAGACTATTTTTCATCATGGTGACCTAAATGAAGAAGTTTATATGGAGCAACCAGAGGGTTTTGAAGAAAGAGGTAAAAAGAATTATGTTTGCAAGCTAAAGAAAAGTTTCTATGGCTTAAAACAGGCACCGAGACAATGGTATCAAAAATTTGAGTCTTTTATAGGGGAACAAGCCTACAAGAAGACAAATTATGATCATTGTGTGTTTATGTAGAAGTTCTCAGATGATGACTTTATCATTCTACTGCTTTATGTAGATGACATGCTTATAGTTGATAAAAATGTTGTAAGAATTGAAAAGTTGAAGTAGGAGTTAAGTAAGTCATTTTCAATGAAAAACTTAGGCTCAATGAAGCAAATTCTTAGTATGAGAGTTAGTCATGATAAAAAAGCCAAGAAGTTATGGTTGTCTCAAGAGGAGTACATCAAGAAAGTACTTCAAAGGTTTTATATAGATAACGCTAAAGTGGTAAGCACGCCTCTTGCTACATACTTTAAGCTTAGTAAGAAATAATGTCCTACAGATGAGGAAGATAGAAAATATATGGAAAGAGTTCCTTATACTTCGGCTGTTGGTTGTTTAATGTATGCAATGATTTGTACAAGGCCAGATATAGCTCATGCAGTTGGAGTAGTTAGCATATTTACTTCCAATCTTGGAAGAAAACATTGGAATGCAATGAAGTGGATTATAAGGTATCTTCGAAGCACTTCTAGTTTGAAACTTTCATTTGGGAGTGATAAGTCTATTCTTGTGGGATATACAAATTTTGACATGGTAGAAGATATTGATAATAGAAGATCTACTTCAAGCTACTAGATTAAGTTTTCAAAGGGAGTTGTGGCATGGCAATCAAGATTACAAAAATGTATTACTCTATCTACAACAGAAGCAGAATTTATTGTAGTAACGGAAGCATGTAAAGAGTTGTTTTGGATGAAGGAATTCATAAAAGAACTTGGTTTTGTGCAAGAAAAGTATGTGTTATTTTGTGATAGTCAAAGTGTTATACGTCTTGCTAAGAACTCTACTTTTCATCAAAGGTCAAAGCATATTAATGTAAGGTATCATTGGATACGAGATATCATGGAAACCAAAGAGATTGCACTTGAAAAGGTACATACTGAGGATAATGGTTCTGATATGATGACAAAGGCTTCATGGTGAGAAAAGTTTGAGTTTTGTTTTCATGAGGCCGGTTTGGATTGTGCTTGAAAAATAGACAAATGGAATCTCCCTCATTTGGGCTAGATGGGGAGAATTGTTGGGTTGGTCCAGCCCATATTTGGGGACTTATTATTGGGTCCAATTAGGGTAATGTGGCCTTAAGGTTTAAAAGAAAAAATATATGATTTTTTCTTTAAGAGAATAGGTGAGTGGCCGTCAAAGAGAAAAGAGAGAGAGAAAAGAAAAAAGTAGAATTTCATAGGAATTAAAAGCCCTGCGCAATAGTTGATCAAATGTCTGATCAAAGTCAATCTGTGGTCTAATTGAGCTGAATTTTTGTCAACAGGTTTGGGATTGGATGTTCTTCATTGTGAACGGTTGGATCATCATTTGGAGCTCTTTACACTAGCAGATTATGGTAAAAAATATGGGTGATATTTCTTCAACTTTTCTTGGTTAAGTTATTGTTTACAACTTGTTTCTTCACTATTAATTGGTGATTCTATTATTGTTGAATCAATAAATCTTAGTCCTGTTGCTATTGTTAAGGACTTGATTGGGTTGTAACCTAATGATTTATATAATGGAGATTTGAGTGGACTTCGTGATCGGTCCCGTGGTTTTTATCCTTTACATTAGAGGAATTTTCCACGTAGAAATTCTTTTGTGTTGATTGTGATTTAATTATTTTACTTGTGATTCAAATACATCATTGGTGTTTTAGTATATCCTCACACGTTTAATCAAAGTGAAAAACTTTATACGTTGTTTTTCCCATCAAATCATACTTCGTGTAATTCTCAAATAGGTCAAGTCCTGCATGCACTACGTCCTTTGCAAGTTAGGAGGACTTCTCATCACGGTCAACAAAGCAAGTCACCCCAACATTACCAATGAAGCAATCTATCTCAACACCCTTTTAGCTCACAACCTTGACTTTTGTTAGAGTCCAGCATGGATCGAAGACAACCTCCATTGTCTTCCTTGTCAACAAAAAGAAACGATTTTGGCTCTAACTAATTTAATGTCTCGAATATACGTGTGACTTCAACAAAAAAGATTGCCAACCCTCATTGTTAAGGACAGTGATCAGGCTGCTAAAACCCAGAAAATAGACTTAACCGACTCATTACCAGCGGATCTACAACTATGTACCTAGAAAATATCTAAGTATGCATAGAAGGGCAAACCAATTTCGTATAAATATATAAACCAACACTAACTTTTGGATCCATTAAGCCTTTTGTTACATAAATGAGAAACAATAACCTGCTTTTGTCCAAACTTCTAGCTTTCTTTGTCCAAATTATAATTTTCTTCTGCTTGAATTCTTACACTAATTTGTGATTTCAAAGATTGATATATGTTCATAAGAAAACTCCCGATGGGAATTAAATAATCAACTGAAGCAAAAACAAACAAGGAAGAGTTGCATCGAGCAAAGAATGTAAACTAGTCCAAAATGCTCCATGGGTTGTGATATACCATATATCAGGGCCTTGACGAGTTTTAATACCTTGTTGCCTCATCCCATTACCCTAATTCACACATCAAATGTATGGCCTTTTATGCTTGGTGCTAGACTTGTGGTACTTTTTATAATACAATGTTTGTACATTTGTAAATGAAAGAAATAATACAAAATATTTTCATAAACTAATTTTTCTCAACTACAAGAATCCATGCATGTATGGAAAAAATTTTAAAGGGCAATAATTAAAATTACAACATATCTCCAACATTCTCCCTTAAGTAGGCAGCTTGTAAATGTCTAAGACAACAAGCTTGCTTAATAGATATGCATGTTGTCTCTAATATAGGGGCTTGGTAAAAATGTTTGTAGGCTATTTTGTAATACTCATTCCTCTTGTTTTGATATTCCCTTTTCAATCTTATCTCCAGTGAAATATAATCAAACTCTATGTGCTTCATCCTCTTGTGTACTATCGAATTTACTGTAATCTTGATAACAACATCATTGTCACAGAATAAGGTAGTTGGCCCTTTTATTTTAGCCTGAGTTCTTGAAGTAGTTCTCACATCTAGACTATCTTGCAAATAATTTTAGCCATTACTTGATATTTTGCCTTTATAGATGATAATGATATAGTTAATTGTGTGTTCATTTTCCAATAGCATGGTGTTTCCCAACTTAACAAAAAAACTTGAAATACATTTCCTTGACATTAGACATTTAGCATAATCTACATCACAATAAGTTGTCATCTCTAAGTTACAATCTCTAGCCAAGAGTATACCTAATCTTGGACATTCTTTCAAGTACTTAACAACCTTTAATGCTATATCCATGTGTGATTGTTTTGAACTTTGTATAAACTGGTTAAGAATATGAATAACATAACAAATATATGGTCTTGTCATGGTGAGATAAATGAGCTTTTCTTCAAGACATTTATACTAAATGAATCCTTGAGCAAGGGATCCTTCTCTAAAGGTGACACCTTTATATCATACTCAACCATTATCAATTTGGAGTTTTGTTTAATTGGAATAATCGTTAGCTTGCACCCCTATAATTTGATTGTTGAGATAATTTTTAGAATAAATTTGCATTGTTTTAGATAGATACCATTTTTTAAATGTGCTATCTCAAGACCAAGGAATTACTTGGGTAGTTCCAAGTCTTTAATATGAAAAGAAGAATGTAAATATTTCTTGAAATCCTTTATAACAGTTTCATCATTTTCCATAGTCAAAATATCATCCATATAAATCAATCAATAAATAAATAAATGATCTACCTTGTGTCCATGTGAATAGAACATAGTCATATTGAAATTATCAAAAAATATAAGGGCTTTGGTGAATTTTGTATACCATCACCAAGATGCTTATTTAAGACTGTATAGGAATTTATAGAGACAACATACCCAAAACTCTCCCTAGCTACGTAATCTTATGGAAGGTTATATAGATTTCTTCCTCTAAATCACCATGAAGGAAAGTGTTATAGATGTCCACATGATGCAAAAGCTAATCATGAGAAATAGCAATAACAATAAAAGAACACTCAGCCATAGGAGAAAACATCTCCCAATAGTTTAAACCTTCCTTTTGAATGAAACTCTTAACCATCAACCATGCCTTGTAACACTCAGTTGATTCACTTGCTAAATACTTAATCTTATAAATCTTTTGTAGCCAATGAACTTTCAATAAAAATGTTGAGGAATGAGCTCCCATATGTTGTTTTCCATAAGGGCATGAAGTTCAACTTTCATAACTCATTGTCAGCAAGGATCCTTGATAGCTTTAAAATACGAAGATGGTTCATGTTCTTCTAAAATGCAAATGATGCAACAAAGATTTCTACAGAGAGCTTGGAAAAGCTAACATATGAGATGGTAAGATAATGAGTACTTAAGGAGACTAAGTTAGAGCAAATATAATCCTTGGTCTAAGTGGGAGGTAGAGTAGAGTAACCAAAGTGACTAAGTTGGGGTTAGAGGGTTAGGGCCTTGTACAAGACAATTGCAAAAAAATTGTTTAAAGGATCTTGTGGAGACTTAAAAAGTGGTGGAAAAACAACATCTTGGTGTTTAAAAGGTTGGCCAAGTGAAAAGATAACTAACACTGGAGTATGGTTGACATTAGTAGATAAAAGGTCAACATCTTTATATGGAGAACTAGAAGAAATGGTGGAATGATCCATTGATGGAAGGGAAATAAAGGGCACTATAACAATAAGGGGTATCAATGATAGAGGCTTATCATTTATGAGAAACTACCAAGTAAGAACATGAGGATCTTGAAGTCAATTAGGTTGCAAAAGGAAAGACATTCTTATGAAATACAACATCCTTGTTAATAAAGAAGTGCTATGTAAAGGTGAAAGCACCCAATTTGTCTTAAATATCCAAAAACTCACAAATGTCAAATGTCAAAAAGCTTCCTAAAAAGTAGCTCAAAAGGCTTTGACAATTTAGAACTTGAGTCAACATCTAATTGATCAAGTATGTAGCAATGACCACATAATCACCTCATGAACACTTAGGAATGGAAGCTTTATATTTAAGAGTGCATGCAACCTCTAGGAGGTGATGATGTTTATGCTTAACAATCTCATTTTACTAAAGGATATAGGTATAGGAACTCTTATGAAGAATGTCCTGGGAAGAAAAGAAGGATGAACATTCATGATTAAAGAAATTCCAAGCTTTATTTGTCCAAATATGCTAAATCGCAATGTGGAGTAGGGTGTAAACCATGTGATGAAACTATCTGAGAATGGATAAGACTTTGGTTTTTGATTACATAAGGAAAAACTAAATGTCATGAGAAAAATTATTAATAGCAATTAGAAAAAAAAATGAGACCCATCATGATGACACATGTGATAGTCTCCAAGCATCCATGTGCAGTAGTGAGAAAAGAGAAGTTGCATGAGATTAACTAGTTAAGAAAGGTATATGTGATTGTTTAGCTAAAAGGCAATTAGATATTTGGAATACAAAAAAGATGCACTATGACCCAATCATTGATGAGAAAGTAAAATATTATTATTGATAGTGACATTACAATTAGTGTGCTTATTGAAAAGATACAAGATGCTAAATCAAAACTCTTAGAAAAAAACAAAGCAAAAATTAAACCCTTGATGAATACTACCCAAACTTATCGGTTTGCCAAGTGAATGAGTTTGAAGGAGATAGATATTAGAATCCAGAGTAATGTGACAATCACTGTCATGACAAATTTTAGAATAAGAAATAAGATTGAATTGAAAAACAAGGATAAATAAGATTTTTAAGAGTTATTGATTGACTAAAGTGGATAGTTCCAATTTTAGTTATCATTATAACATCCCCATTGGGTAAATGAACCAAAATGAATGGAGAGGGTAGTTTATGAATGAAAGAAAATAAACATTTATCATAGAAAACGTGGTAATTGGCCCATAAATCAATAATTCAAGTGTTCGTAGAAAGCAAATTCATCAAGCAATAAGATATACTACATAACTAATAGTCTTGTTTGAAATCCCAATTTGATTGAGAGTAGTCATGATCTTCTACAATTAAGCATCAGAAAAAGGTTGGCAAATGGAATTATCAAGTTGAGCAATTACCTAGTGAGCTAAAAAAATCCTTTTTATTTTCTTTTTTTGTTTGTATATGTAGGCTTGCCATGTAATTTCTAACAAGTGTTTTTAGTTTGATAAAGGCATCTCCAAGAGGCGTGGTTACGAATGAAGATGGAGGCGCCGTTAACATTGAATGACCCAAACATGCTGAGGAAGTTGCTTAGGAAGCCAGCACAACGGATTAAGCCACCCTAGTCAACCGTGTTCCTGAAATGAAAGCAAAACAACGCTTAATGAAAAACCGAAACGGAGCTTTCACCAATTAATGTTGGTGTCGTGTGAGAACCTCCAAAGTGCATCTTCCTTGTGTACCAAAACCACCGATTCCAGGCCTTAAGAGATTGTATTACTGTACCTCACTTTAATCTTTGACACGTTATTTCAACTTTTAAGTTAGTTTTTAAATTAAATAACATCTTTTAATGTAATATAAAAAATTAAGTTTTTCCTTAAATACCTTTATTAGCTCTAATAAATTTGAATCCATACATTAGCCACATAATACAATATTACAATAGTAAAATAATTTAACTACTATAATTAAAGGATATGTTATAATATAGGATAATCAAATAGGAATATGTTACAATATAGGCAATAAATCTCATATTAGCCACTTATATCACAATAAATTTTACTAATTTCTTAACATAGTGATAGAACAAGGTTATTTCTTAACATTCTTATAAGCTTCTATTGATTTGAGCGTATGTATGTAGCACCATTTAATAATTTGAGTATTATTATAAGAGAGCGTATTATATATGTTTATTATGATTTGGATAATAAATTTTATATTATTAAGAAATATATTAAAATTTCCATCTATATTACAATGATTTTTACTAACCTTGAGTTGGTTTTTTGGATTCGACAATAGGTTGCATAGTAATAAGAGTATGTTAAAATCTAGACAAGTCTCACATTGTTTAAAAATATATTTAAAGTTTTATTTACATAAAAATAAGTTTTACAAACCGTTGAGTTAACTTTAATATTTTATAATAAAATTCTTTATTGTTGGACACACTAAAAACACAGCAGGAATCGTGCCTTACTTCCGTGGCCAACATGTGTTCAGTTTCCTTGACGAAGCAACATAGCCACTGCCAAATGTCCACAACACCTCTCCAGGAGACGCAACTTGACCACAAGCAATCCCGCGTTCATGACCTGGTGGCTTCAGTAGCAAATCATCCTATACGGTTTATTCCTTCCTGATCAATCGGGATCTTCGTGGATGTAAAAGGATATGCAACCTCCCATACCCCAACCAGGCCTTTCACAACGGGTCCTTTCTACCTGACGCATCCAGGATGTATTCAACAAACATCTCACCCCACCATTAGCCGTCATTATCAATTTGATCGTTCATATCAAAGCCCTAATACTAATGCATAACAATACAACAAAATCAACATGATCTGGACCAATACCAAGATTCTTGAGCTACCAGCCACTTGATTGTAAACCTAAATAATCGATATCTACCAGCTGAGGAATACACTGGGAATTATCAAATCATAGTTCAAAATCCTTCTAAATGGATCATCTGATTTTTATTCTCAAGCATCTTATATCTTCCAAAGTAAGAAAATTTAAATTTCTGATATATTTCATATAGTTTTAGAGTTAAAATTAGGGATAAAGAAAATAATAATTCTGTCAATAAAGATTTCTCTCAAACTACTTATAAGTATAAAGTTTAGAAAAAGTTGACATTAAGTCCTTTAATAAGCCGTCATGGTGATAAAAAAGAGAAAGGACTGTCAAAGAAAGAAATTTCTATAACGCTTTTTAAGCATAAAAAATTCTCTAATGATTTTGTCGAGACAATGTGGAATATTTCGTGTTCATTTACAATGTTTTGTATATATTTACTCCATAACCCGTGCCAATCGTGTCAATTGGAAAATATCCATCAATTGCCTTTCTCCGGGTCCATGGCCCGGTCTACTTGGCTTAGATGAGCTTTTCGCAGGTGCTGTGTGCAACAAAAGTTGCTCAATGTATCATGTATTCTTTGTCCAAGATTTCAGTAAATTATTTGGTTATATCCAAAAGCTTGCAAACCTGATGTCGTTAACACTCGGTAAACTTTTTCAAACCCATGTTGAGGTGGAGAATACAGTCATTCTTCACTTCTGTTTTAAGTTACGACGGATTAATCATCAAGTAACGTTTCAGCTTGGTCATCAACGAAAGAGGTCCTTTAAACGAAGCCTCTGTTCGTCACAAATAGTGGGATGAGGCTTTTCTCCGGGCCTTCTATGTTATCATCCACGTTAGTCTATTCTTCAAAACTGGTCCTTTTAGGATGCTCTTGTCAAAATAAAAGCCGATAACAAATTCTTGAAATTTTTGCCCTGTGTTTATTGGTCCTTCCTCTAGTGCCACAAAAACTTACACAAATCCTTGTATTTTGCTTGGCTGTAGTCCTAGTAAATTTAAAAATTTGTGAACCTATCTAGGCCTAGGTCATATTGCAAGAAGGGTGATTTTTGATGTCCTAGTAAAAAAAAAAACTCAAAACTTATCTCAAAAATAAGTTTTTAAGCAAGGGGACAAGCTTCACATTTAAATTTTACTTAAGAATTGAATTTTTATATTGTAAGATTGATGTCTTTAGTACATTTTTCACTCCAATTATATTTGAAAGGCTCAAAATTGAATGAGAGTTTAAGCTAAACAACTTAATTTTAGTATCATATAAGAAAAGGAAATAATATCATACAAGAAAACTCAAAACTCAACTTGAAAACCACTCTTAAATAAAAGAAAACAACTTCACATTTAACTATTATCTAAACAACATACTTTTTTCTTTGGTATGAAATTTTTGTCATCAACATTGTTGGAAATACGTTAACATATTTGGGGATTATTCCCTTGAATTGTTACGTTGATTCTTTCCTTATTATTCTATTTATTTAGGAAATTATTATTGTATATAGGAAGTTATTTCCTTTCTCTATTTGTATATTGTTTCCTTTATGGTTTGTTCCTTACACTATATAAGTACCCTCATATGTACAGTTTGAGACAAGAAAGTAATACAAGCATTCCCACAAATCTATGCCTTTCTTCCTCCTTTGTGACATGGTATCATGAGCCTAGTTTTTTTTTTTCCTGACCTTAAGCTTTCGCCCTTTTTTTTTCTTCTCTCCTCCCCTCTATGATCATGTCTTCTCCACTTAACCCCGATGCTCCCATCATCGAGGATGTCCCCCTTTCCTCCACCTCTCCTCCCTCTCCTAATCTCCCTGGCCCTACCCCCTCTTATGGGTTCCCTGAGTCTTTACCCATCTCTGGACCCCCTCTCTCCTGGGCCCCCTACTCTCTCCCTGGCCAGCCCCGTCCTACCCTCTCCCAGGCCCTACCTCTCAGCCCAACTTCATCTTCTTCGAGCCCCACTTTTTCTCCCCTCCCCGGCCCGTCTCCCACCTCTGCCCTGACCCACCCACCCGTGGGCGGCTCACCCTCATCCGGATCTTCGGGTCTCCTTTCAGACCCTAACCCGTACCCATATGCCGGATTTGGGTCCAATCCCTACCCGAATTCGCCCCCAATTTTTTTTGCCCTATTCTGCCGCCGGCCGACCGAAACCCGGCGATCCTCTATACACCGCCGCCTCCGACGGCCCCGAACTGCGGCTTATCGCCCAACCTCTCACCAGCGCAGACACTTTTGCCGTGTGGTCTCGCGAGCTCCGCTGCGCCCTTGTCACCAAAGACAAGGACGGGTTCCTCGACGGCGCTATCCCGGCTCCCACCACCGACCGCCTTGCGCGACAGTGGCGCAAATGTTCCCAATTGGTTTGCACCTGGATTGGGAACACTCTCACCCTGGAGGTCGCCACCGCTCTTCCGCCCACTGATGACCTGAAAGTTCTCTGGGACGCCCTCCGCGAGCTCTACGGCCGCCTTGATCGCGTCTGCCTCTTCCAAATCGAGCAGAAGCTCTCTGAATTGCAGCAGGGCAACCTTGCCGTTGCCATCGTCTTCAATCGATTCATGGCTCTCTGCCATGAATATGACCAGACGGTCGAACCTCTCGACGGCCCCGACGCCACTCTCCGCCAATTTCACCAGTTGACGGAGGAGCGACGCCTCACTCGTTTTCTCCTGATCCTCAATGAGTCGTTCTCCTCCTTCCGCTCCCAAATCCTCACTATGGATCCGCCACCGTCTCTGCGCCGCCTTCTTTTCCTCGTCGTCCAAGAGGAGAACCACCGTCTCGCTTCCGCCGAGTATCTCTGTGTTAGAGATTCAGTTATTTTGGCCACTCGAGCCACTGCTGCTCAAAAATCTCTCTCTGGTCATGGCGGCGGCGGCGGCGGCTTGCTTGGAGCAGGCGGTGGCGTCGGCTCTATGGCGCATATGCGCTCTTTAGGGTTTTTTGAGGGCGACCCTTCAATCCCTCCTGGATCGGATGACTCCCCTCATTACCCTAGATCCGACGGTCCCTCCTTCATCGCGGGCGCGCCTCCATCTGACGGCCTCTATCCGATCTCAGCTTCGCAGATCAACGCCTCTCAACACAGCTTTAGTGCGCCTGTCCACAGGGGATCCGCCGGGCCGCGCAGCGTAAATGGGTCACGTTTTCGCCGACCCAATGGGCCCAAAACAGCCCCAATGGCCAAATTTCTTCACGGACTCGGCCCAACCACTTATTTTGTGACCACTGCAAGTAAACCAACCATATGAAGGCCACATGTTGGAAATTACATGGCAGACCGGGGGACTCCAACTCCAAAGAAAATAATAATATTTTAACTAATTTTGTTTCTTCTCAGGATAAGTCCAATTCACCTTTCAGTGAGGCCCAACTTCAACAGATCATGCAGGCCTTCCATCAAATGGGTCAACCTGACCAGATTGCCAGTTTTGGAGGTACTTCTTTTTGTTTTATAAGCTCCATCTTGCCCTTTGATTGGCTTATTGATTCAGGTGCCAGTGACCACATTATTTGCAACCAAAATTTTTTTTCTAAAATCCACACTACCCAATCTTCCCTGTCTGTACGTCTCCCCACTGGAAACGTTACTTCCGTCACCAAAATTAGTGATGTCCAACTTAGCCCTAATTTTATTCTCAAAAATGTTCTTTATGTTCCAGAATTCCAATTTAATCTCATCTCTATTTCCAAAGCTTGTGAAAATAATCATTGTCGAGCCCTCTTGGACTCTAATTTCTGTTTCTTTCAGGCCCGTTCGACTGGCAAACTGATGGACTTGGGTAACGCTCAACAAGGACTTTATTTTTGGCTTTCTCTTCCCACAAATTTCAATTTAAATTCATGTATTTCTCCCAATACAGGCTCCTTTTGTAATTCCCATTTTAGTAATAATATTTTACTTTCTCACCAACGTTTGGGTCATAGTGCCTCTTACCCCCATCCAAAATGTCCGATTTGTCCCTTGGCGAAACAACCTCGCCCTTCCTTCCCTACCAGCTCTTCTCGCGCTCCTTCCCTTTTTTCCCTCCTCCACATTGACATTTGGGGGCCTTATCACACCCCCCATCATGACGGGTCCCGCTTCTTCCTCACTCTTGTTGATGATTTTTCTCGTGGTACTTGAGTCTTCTTAATGCAATCCAAAACCCAAGTACTTTCTCATCTCACCCGCTTCTTTGCCCTTATTCACACTCAATTTCACACATCTGTTCAACATGTTCGCACTGATAATGCCCGTGACTTCTTTAATCATAATTACTCTTCCTTTTTTTCTACTCACGGCATCCTCCATGAGAGTTCTTGTCCCTACACTCCACAGCAAAATGGGGTTGTAGAGCGCAAGCACCGCCATCTTCTCGAGGTTGCCAGAGCCCTAAAATTCCAAGCCTCCATTCCTGAATATTTTTAGGGGCGATTGTGTGGTTACTGCCGCTTACCTAATCAATCGGATGCCTACTCGGGTCCTTCATGGGAAGACACCTTTTGAGCTCCTATTTGGCAAGCCACTGGATATTGGTCATCTCCGCATTTTTGGTTGTTTGTGTTTTGCTACCACTGTGGGCCATCGTGACAAACTCGCCCCTCGAGCCACCCGTTGCATCTTCATGGGTTATCCTTCCCTTCAAAAAGGCTACCGTATTTATGACCCGGCTACAAGTACCTTTTTCATCAGTCACAATGTTGTTTTCCATGAAGACGTATTTCCTTTTCAGGCTATGCCTTCATCGGAGGCTGATACTGTGCCCCCCTCGGGCTCTCGACCATTTCTCCCTGATGATTCAGATCCCTTACCACCACCTGTGGTCCTTATTGCACCCCCAGCTCCTCCGTCAGCTCCTCCATCAGTCTCAGTGGGCCCCACCCCAGTGCCTCCCTCTGCACCGCCTTCTCCGTTGCAAGGCCTCCATTGATGACTCATTGGCCATTGTCCCCTATGTCCCACCTCCTGCTGGGGTCTCGGCTCCTCCTCCTGCTACGGTCTCGGCTCCTCCTCGACGTTCTGGTCGCACTACTAGGCCCCCTACTTGGACCAAGGACTACATTTGTTCCAGCAGTGAACACATTGGGTCTCATTATCCCATCATGTCCTATGTCAGCTTTGCCCGTCTCTCTCCAGATCATCTTTGCTGCATCAGTCGGATTTCTGCTGCCACCGAACCTTCTTGTTACCAGGAGGCCTCCACTGATCCCCGTTGGCAACAGGCCATGGAGGCTGAACTCCGTGCCCTTACAGATAATCACACTTGGGATGTTGTTCCCCGCCTTGCTCATCACCGCCCTATTGGTTGCAAGTGGGTCTACAAGATCAAGCATCGCGCCGATGGTTCAGTTGAGCGTTATAAGGCCCGTCTTGTAGCAAAAGGCTACACCTAGAAAGAAGGTTTTGACTATCAGGACACTTTTTCGCCAGTCGCCAAGGCTAGCACTGTTCGTTCCTTCCTCGCCGTTGCTGCCTTCCGTGATTGGTCTCTACATCAGATGGATGTCAATAATGCCTTTCTCCATGGTGATTTAGATGAAGAAATCTACATGGACCTTCCTCCAGGCCTTCGCAGACAGGGGGAGTCTCGAGTTTGTCGTCTCCGGAAGTCCCTCTATGGTCTTAAGCAAGCTTCTCGGCAATGGTATGCAAAATTCACATCAACCCTTCTCTTAGCCCAGTTTCGCCAATCTCGTCACGACTATGCCCTTTTCACATGGCGCCAAGGTACTTCCTCTATCTACTTACTCATATATGTGGATGATATCTTGATTATGGGTAGCGATGCTTCCACAATTGCCCGTTTTAAGTCATACCTTCACTCTACATTCCACATCAAGGACTTAGGCCCCCCTAAGTACTACCTGGGTATCGAGATTGCTCGATCGGACAAGGGCATCTGTCTCAGTCAACGGAAATTTATCTTGGAAATTATTTCTGAGGCTGGACTATCTGGTTGTAAGCCTGCTATCATTCCTTTTGAACAGAACTTGAGTCCCACTACGCCAGAATTTGATGTGGGAACGTCGTCCTCAGAAGAAGATCAACCACTCAAGGATCCTTCTAAGTATCAACGCTTAGTTGGAAAGTTTATCTACCTTACTATGACAAGACCAGATATCTGTTATGCTGTTCACATTCTTAGCCAATTTGTGCATGCCCCGAAACAGTCTCATATGAATGCAGCTTTAAAGGTTGTGAAATATATGAAGGGATGCCCGGGTCTTGGCTTGCTCCTCTCTAGAGATTGCAACATGGAAATGAAGGGGTATTGCGACATTGATTATGCCACATGTCCTATGAGCCGACGATCGACAACTGGTTTTGCCATAAAACTCAGAAATTCTCTTTTGTCTTGGAAGACCAAGAAACAGTCAACTGTATTATTATCTTCTGCCGAATCCGAGTATCGTGCTATGACTAAAACCACTTGTGAAATAATTTGGTTGAGGGGCTTACTACGTGACCTTGGAGTATGGATATGGAGTCCTACCTTACTCTTCTGTGACAATGATGCGGCTTTAAAACTCGCGGCAAATCCAATCGTTCATGAAAAAACCAAGCACATTGAAGTGGATTGTCATTTTACGAGGGACAAAATTCAGGAAGGCATCATCAAGACACATGAGATTAACACTACGGAACAACCTGTAGACATCTTCACTAAAGCACTTTGTCATCGACAACACACGTATCTATTGAACAAGCTTGGTGTGTTTGATGTTTACAAGCCACCCAAACCACCAGCTTGAGGGGGAGTGTTGGAGATACGTTAACATATTTGGGGATTATTCCCTTGAATTGTTACGTTGATTCTTTCCTTATTATTCTATTTATTTAGGAAATTATTATTGTATATAGGAAGTTATTTCCTTTCTCTATTTGTATATTGTTTCCTTTATGGTTTGTTCCTTACACTATATAAGGACCCTCATATGTACAGTTTGAGACAAGAAAGTAATACAAGCATTCCCACAAATCTATGCCTTTCTTCCTCCTTTGTGACAAACATCTTGTCCAACACCATTCCCGGTTCTTTAAATATGTAGCACTACATTCCTCTTCGATGTCCAAGTATCGAGACTCTTCATGCCCTATAACCTACTTCCCTCGGCGTCCCCGCATCCGTGCCTCGTGCACTCGTGATCGACCACTACTTGTTTCCACTAGTAAATCCATGTAGGACGTTGCTTTAACCCGTGTGCATCAAAGATGGGCTCAGATAATCGGGCTTTCGACCCAAAGTATCAACTGATGGAACCCGTTCTGTCCACCTTCCCACACACATTCCTGACCTCGTTCCTAATGCCGTCTCACTTTAGCGTCCCGACGGCCGAATTTGGTCCCCTTTATCAAATGGTGCTTGATCCCTCCTTTCCCCTAGGAAGAGCATGAATGTAATAAGGCATAATGGTTATTCAAGGTAAAGCGTAAAAAAATAACATTCCGGGTCGTCGCCTGGTTGTCTTAGCAAAACTTGTAAATTCATTATCAAATGAATTGGTATTATTTTTGTTAGAAAGTTCATACTCAATTCAATTGAAAATTCAATTTATAAATTAGAATGATATTTTTTTATTTAAATATTATACAAAAATTCTATCTTCCAATGAAAAATTTGTTTTCCATCACTACTTGTAAGGCTCATAGTAAGAGTTGTGAGCATTGTATTCTCGGTTAATTTCTCACCTCTTGACTTGAGTTTTTTCAGCTTCAAATCAGATTCATACTTATTCATCTAGGGACTACTCAATCGTACCAGATTTTTTTTGGTATGTTTTAACAACATCGTCATCAATTAGACACTTATAATACCAATCATCTTTTTCACTTGTTGCCGGCTGATTTTGTTGTTGAATACCAGGAGCCTCTCTAATTTTTTCCCAACATGGAGCTAATACCGAAACTGGACAACAACTGCTGCATCTTTGACTCCTTTCACAGATAAATATGGCGCTTGCAAAACCAGTCACATATTCTATGCCCTTTGTGAAAGGCCCCATCCATGCCCATCTTTGGGATTAGGTTGAATCACATTGAGGTGATACATATGAAAGATTCTGATATGTTAGGATTGGAAGAACAATTAAATTAGAAGGTATGATTGTAATAGAATAATTATGGGTATCTATGTAATTGTAAAAGCTACGGTTTCTCTATAAATAGAGGAAGTATAGAAAAACCTAGTAAGTAAGCCATTTTCATAAGAAAGTCCCATTGGAGGTTAGCTAGTTGTTGGGGATTGTGCTTCTCATGAATTCTAGATAATAAGAGAATCTATGAGATATTTGTTTGATAAAAGAGAAAATATAAGAAAATCTAAGACGAAAAGATTATAGAGGATGTAAGATATTATATTGGTTCGAACATTTTAAATTTACTATGTGTGGATGTGTGTTCCTATGATTATGGATTCGATCCATATGTAGTTGATGTACTTTGTTAAATTTCTGCAGCAAATGGCATCAAAGTTGCTTAAATACCAAACAAATGGTATCAAAGTTGTTGAAGTTAGAATATTAGTACCAAAAATGATGGATCAAACATGGTGAATGCAACTAAAGAAGTACATTGATTTGTTTTAAAGTGAGATTTTTTTCACTAAATCCATTTTGATTTTAGATGATATCAATGAAAATCCATTGGAATATGTTATTAGAGTGGTGGATTAGGGTCTACTAGGTGCAAATCTATGTCTCTGTATCCATATTGAGCATTCGTGAAATAATTAGAGATTTTTTGTAGTGCACAATGTTTTGGAGATGAACGGTATTTTCAAAGTTGTCAAAATGAATATTAGACTACTAGTTTATTTGTGGTGGTTATATAAATCCTTGGCTCAAGTTATGACATCAAATGCTAGAAAATGGTGGAGATATTACCATTTGAAGGCAAAGACCAAGATGGATGGTTGAGAGCAAATTTGAAAATCTATTTCAATTTACTACTAGGAGACAAAAGAGAGGTATTTAAATGATTTGTGGAAGATTTTGGTTCCAACCTAGGAAGAGAATGGTGAATAGCATGGTGTTTAACCATAAAATTTAGGTCAGGATTGCAAACTTTTAGGTGACAGCAAAACACTTGATTGACGATGGTAGATCGACAACTATGACAATGGCAAATGATATAGGTTTCAATTTGGTTCACAATGGAAAATTGCACTAATCAATTGGGAAAAATGGCAAATTAAAGAATGGGTCATCAAAGGGTTGAAAGTTGGTTAGGCGGACCTAAATCATGGAAGATGTAACACCACACATAGGATACATGCATGAGGTGCATGCTTTAGATGCACAACTAAAGCACTTGAGGTGCACGCATCTGGAAAAAAGAAAATCTAGTTTTGCAAGGCTATTAAGGGAGCACTTTGATGATATTTATGATGAATTGATGATGCTCCTAATTTTTATGTGAATGATGGAATAAAATTTAGATTTTTTTAGTTTGTTGATATCCAAATGAAGTGTGAAAGGTTTCAATGGTTGATTCTAAAGTAACACTAACATTTTGGATGGGAGAAGGACTCTTCAATGGGTGGATTCCAAAAAGAGATATTAATTGTTGTGGAAGTCTTATAATTTTTACTATTATTGATGGCCTTCCGATGAAGGAGACACTTTATTGAAGAGAGTTTCACCTATATGTTGGAACAAGAAACTACCCATCACGAATATAAACACTGGACATCGAGCTATTAACTAGAATAGAGGTAAAAAGGGACATCTTTGTTTAAAGTGGTTCGGCAAACCGCCTACGTCCACTGTCACCGAAGGAGATTCCGGCCTCTTCTCCATTTATTAAACTGGGAATCAAGTTACGAGGCTGCTAACTCACCAGAGCTACAGTGAAATTGGCCAAGAGAGCTCTCTACACTTTCTACTACACCCTCTCTCTCTCTCTTGGTTTTCACTTTCATGCACACCTCTCTCTTAGTCACGGTGTTGCCTTTTTTACACTCCTATCGGTGCACTTGACACCTTAAGATAGCAACACCTAGTCATTAATACACGTGAGTTCTAAGGCATCATACACATGGTTACTAATTTTACAAATATTCCAACATTATCTTTCTCCTTCAAAAGATTGTAGTCGAATAAAGTTTCCTAAATTTTTCTCTATCTAAAAACTACAACTAAGAGAATTTTTTTTTTGTCTGCTCTTTCTCTTTCTAAAGACCGGTTGTATAGTTGAAATATTTAAAAAGATTTTTATGCTTTTCTATAATATAGAGATATTACACTAATTGTTCAAAATGAGAAATTATTATGATTAGTGGAACAATTAGGTTAAGAGGTATGATTGTGAATATTACAATTAAGAATATCTATGTAATTATAAAAAGTATGATTTTTTTATAAATAGAAAAAGTATAAAAAAAAAACTTAGTAAGCAAGCCATTTTCGCAAAAGAGCCCCCTTAGGGGTTAGCTTGCTATTGGAGAGAGTATTTTTTTTATAGACTTTAAATGATGAGAGAATCCATAAGATGCCTATTTGAAAATTAGAAAAATATGAGAAAATCTAATTAAAAGATATTACAATAAACATAGGACATTATGTTAGTTCAAACCTCTTAAAGTTGTTGTATTTAATTGTATGTGTTCCTATGATTATGAGTTCGATCCATATGTAGTTGATGTCCCTTGTTGAATTTCTGCAACAAGGTCTAAGTGTTGGTGCATATATGGCAACATTCGTAGGTGCCTAAACAGGCTATGTATTTAGTGTAAATATATCTTGTAATATTCTCATTTATTGTGTCCTTATATAGGTTAGAAATCAAGCCTATAAAATGAGGCTTTCCTTTGTACAGATTAATTCAATTTTATTTGAATAGAATTCAACTCACTTGTTGGCCTTCTCATTTTTTCTATCCAATTTGTTCTTTGGCGAAACAAACTGGCCTCATTTTTCCTGAACATCAATCTCACTTACAGTTCATTTTGACCTAATTCATATGAATGTGTGGGGCCCTCATTGCACACCCACTCATGATGGTGCACATTATTTCTTTACCATCATGGATGATTTCTCTCGCGCCACTTGGGTCTTCCTTCTTTCTTATAAAAGTCAAGTTTTTTCAAAAATTCAGCATTTTATTTCTCTTATTCAAACCCAATTTGGAACTACTATCAAACACATTCACTCTGACAATGGTCCCGAATTTTTTTCCACTAAATGTCAGACCTTCTTATCCAGTCATGGGATCACTTATGAAACCTCTTATGTTTATACTCTCCAACAAAATGGAGTTGTTAAACGTAAGCATCGCTACCTTCTTGATGTCGCTCGGGCTTTAATGTTTCAAGCTTCCATCCCCTCTTCTTTTTAAGGTGAATGCCTTCTCACTACTACCCACATCATTAATCGCCTCCCCTCCATTTCCCTCCATGGTGTCAGTCCTTTTAAGCGGTTGTTTGGTAAACCCCCCATCATTGAACATCTTCATGTTTTTGGTTGTCGGTGTTATGCTACCACCCTTGGTCACCGCGACAAATTTATTCCTCGTGCCATTCCTTGTATTTTCATGGGTTATTTTTCTTCTCAAAAAGGCTATTGCCTCGATGATCCCTCTTCCTAAAAATTTTTTATCAACAGTGATGTCATTTTTCAAGAACATATTTTTCCTTTTTCTTCTCCTTCAGCCCCGGACAGCTCTCCTACTTTTCTGACTCCAGCTCTCTAGTTCGACGATTCATATACCTCTTCTAACTTCCCTGTTGATATCCTTGACTTACCTGATCCTCCCACTTCTAAGGACCCTATCTCATCTGCAGAGCCACCTCCCTCCACAAAACCCCTTTCATCTAATGAACCCCTCACACTTGATCCTCCCATACCTCCAACATTCCACCTTCTGCCACTCTACCTCCGCCTTTAGAACCCTCACCTCCCAATACTACTCCCGCTACTTCAGAAGCTTCACCTCCCACTACTACTCCCTTTAACCCCCCATCTGATGCCATTCCAGAATCCTCTCTCCATTGTTCTTCCCATTCCACCAAACCTCCCATTTGGACTTTTGACTATCTTTGCCCTACACTACCCCATTCTTCCTCTACCTCTATTTATCCTATCTCTAATTATGTTTCCCTTGCTCAATGCCACCCTCCTTATCAACACTTCATTGCCACTATTTCCTCAATCCCTGAACCCACCACATTTCATGAGGCTGTCCTCGATCCCCATTGGGTGACTACCATGGATAATGAGATCATGGCCCTTGAGGCCAATCATACTTAGGATTTGGTTCCCTTGCCCCCTAATCGTCGTCCCATTGGTTGTAAATGGGTTTATAAGGTGAAGTACTGTGCCGATGAATTTGTTGAGAGATATAAGGCTCGCCTTGTGGCAAAAGACTTCAGTCAACGTGAAGGGATTGATTTTCAGGATACTTTTTCTCCTACGGCAAAACATGTCACTATTCACCTTATCATTACTATTGCTTCTATTCATCATTGGCCTCTCTTCCAAATGGATGTTCAGAATGCTTTCCTCCATGGTGATCTCTTCGAAGAGGTCTATATGTAGCTTCCACCCAGATTTCACACTCACAGGGAGCGCATGGTGTGTCGATTGCGCAAATCCTTATATGGGTTAAAGCAAGCTTCCCGTCAATGGAATGTAAATTTTACATCTGCCTTACTCCAGCATGGTTTCTCTTAGTCTCGTCATGACTATTCCTTATTTACAAAGTCTCAGGGCAGCTCATTTGTGGCATTATTAATTTATGTGGATGACATACTGATTACGGGCAACAGTGAAAGAAGGATCGGCGAGCTCAAGTAGTATCTTCACTCTACTATTTCCATGAAAGATCTTGGTCCATCAAAGTTCTTCCTTGGAATTGAAATCGCCCGATCTCCAGAAGGTGTCACTCTCAATCAGCGTAAATATGCTTTAGAATTGATATCTGAAGCTGGTCTTACAGGTTTAAAACTATCAATTATTCCTATGGAGCAAAACAGGAAATTCACTAGTATAGAATACGACGCAAGTTCTCCAAATGAAACAAATGATTCACCTCTGGAAGATCCTTCAGCCTATCAGAGACTTGTTGGCAGATTGATTTATTTGACACTCACCAGGCCTGATATCACTTTTTCAGTTCAACTCTTTAGCCAATTCATGCATGCTCCGAAGCAATCACACACGAAAGCAGCAATGAGAGTAATAAGATACTTGAAAAGTTACCCTGGACTTGGTCTCATATTCCCTTCCACGTCACAATTCCAGATCAAGGCATATTGTGATTCTGATTATAGCACGTGTCCCATGACTTAAAGATCCACTACAGGTTTTTGTATCATGATTGGAGACTCATTGATTTCGTGGTGTTCCAAGAAACAACCAACAGTATCTCTCTCCTCTGCAGAAGTAGAATACTGAGCTATACAAGTCACCACATGCAAGATTATTTGGATCATCGAATTATTGAAGGATTTTGGATTTCACATGAATCGCCCAACGCTTCTACACTGTGACAATGAAGCCGTAGAAAAGATTGTTGCAAATCTGATCTTTCATGAATGTACAAAGCACATTGAAGTGGAATGTCATTTTGTTAGAGAAAAGCTTCAGCAAGGTATTATAGCAACACGTCACATATCCACCAAGAAACAACTAGCCAACTTGTTAACCAAAGCACTTTGTAGCACACAACATTAGCACCTTCTTTCCAAGCTCGAGTATTTAATCTATACAAATATCAGGCTTGAGGGGGAGTGTTGGTGCACATATGGCAAGATTTGTAGGTGCCTAAATAGGCTATGTATTTAGTGTAAATATATCTTGTAATATTCTCATTTATTGTGTCCTTATATAGGTTAGAAATCAAGCCGATAAAATGAGGCTTTCCTTTGTACAGATTAATTCAATTTTATTTGAATAGAATTCAGCTCACTTGTTGGCCTTTACTTTCTTACACTAAGGCTTAAGTGTATCTCTCGTTAAAAGATCCTATTGAGGAAAAAAATTGTTTAAACTTGTAAGACAATTTACAAATAATTGCTTTTTTCGTGTGAGGTTTTATTGTCTACTACCTTCAACCAATCAGTCCCCAAAAGTTTGATTATGATCCGTGTCTAAATCGTTCTCTTAGCAAAGTCACTTACAGTATCTTCCTTTTACTATATCAAACATCCTTTTACTGTTAACATTTTGCTAGTTTGTCTAAATTGACAAACTATAAAATGATCTTGTGCGACTCAAAATATGGCATCTCCGTAGGCTTCTTATCCTGAAGACCTACTCACGAGAACTTCATACCTCCAAACTCACTGGATTTCCCAAAAAACAAACTCTCTTCAGGCGGGTTTTATACCAGTTTTGGGTAAAATCTTAATTCCTAGAGCCCTAGAAAGCTAGTACCAAATCAAAGAAGCGAGCCTTGGTCGTGGCAACTATCGAATTAAATTTTGGCCCGAGTCTTTTCATAAACAACTCGTTTATTGAATTAATATGGCTCTCCTCTTTCCATACATGCCTCATATTGAGATGAAACAAACTATCGAATATAAACAAACTATATTGAGATGAAACTTTCACTTGGTTCCTTTTATTTTAATATTATATTTAGGTGTTAGAAAGTACTTGTCTATTCAAAAGTTGACTTAAAAGTAAGTATATCTTTTCTTTTTATAATGAGGATTCACTAGGTGTTTTATGTAACATGAAACTTTACCACACAATTCTTAAAATGTCCCTTTACCTTTAGGTTTCCAATGAACTCTTTAATAATATGAGATAATAATTCAACATCACTGATAGTACACCCTCTCACAGGCTCCAGAATTGAATATAGTCCATGAGAGTGTGTTAATCGATTCCTTACCATGTCCATATCTTTACGTATGTTGCTTCACTTTTAAGTTTTTAATGGACTCCTTAATGATGTAAAATAATAACTCTACATCAATTATTTTATACACCCTCACACCAGATGAATTCGATACATGTGATGCCACATAAACATAGTCTCCAAACTTAAAAGATAGTCTATGAAAGTTTTAAGAAAGAACTTGCTGATACTATGTTAAAAAGCTTGTTCTTACTAAAATCAACTCAAGCATAAATGAGTTTTTCTTTTATATAAAGTGAATTCTAATAATATTTAGGTAACGTAAGAATTTGTGTTCTTAATAAACACTTGGATAATATGAAATAATAACTTTACATCTTATTTAACATTGCTAGGTTATTAGTTTCGCATTGGTTGCTTCTTCTCCGTGACAATCTCAACATACGCAAACTCCTGTTGAAATCGCGGGGTCGTATTAAATAAAATAGGAACCACGTAAACATGATGACCAATTAGGATAGAGAAGTAACCAAAGCTGAGTCAAAGCTGATGGAAGTACTTTCCCGAGAAAGCCCATCTAACCAACCGATCAAGCAACCCAGACCATGCTCGGACAAGAAAAAGCAAACATTTAGTATGCGTGACGCTACACCCTCGTAGCTAGAACGGAAACAGAGCTCTTCGCTTCCTATTTTTTGGTCCTTTGTTCTTGCGTTGTGGCTACTTACACCAGCATCGTGTGAACAGTGATAAAGTTTGTGGAAATAGAAAGAAATTAAAGTAAAACAGAGTTTTTATGGACTCAAGAACTAAATATACAATTGCTCTATGAATTCAGCTCCATAAAATGGATTGATTGTTTTCCTATATATACATGAAATTTTACAACTGAAATATACAAAATACAGATGTAGGTCCCATAATATCTCAACCTGTTGCAACGAATGTTGATGCTGAAGTTTTTGAAATCTTGGTTCTCTACCGATTGCTTCGTCGTTTGGTCGATTCTTCAGGAATCGCAGCACGAATTTCGAAATAGATTTCGCTTGTGGTGAGCGCGTCTCTGTTTGCAAACGTAGCATTTCAATTCCATTTGAAAGTATAATTTAATACTTTGCTACGCAGAAAACATATACAGAAGTCAAATTGTTTTACTTTCATTTTAGAAGTTGATGTCCAAATAAGCATCACTGAGTACATCCCTTCATTTTAGAATTTGGCTGCAATCCATTTTCAAGAGTACATCCCTTCAATTCTTTTCACTGGTTTAGATTATATGCAAATGTTTTTGGACCTCTAGGTTAAAAACTAAAAATTGAATATGTCTGACAATAGATTTACATATAAAACTGAAGTTTATTTAAGCATAATGGAGAGTTTGACTTGATAAGGATCCGCTGGTGCAAGATATTTATTTGTTTTAGGCCAAAGTAATATAAAGTAGAATATAAGTCTTAAACTTTTTAAGGAAGACATTACAAGTTGCTTTAGTGGTAACAGAGGAAAGTGAAGGAAAAAGAGGAAACATAATTGGTAAGAAAAGATAGAGAAAGTACGTACAACATTGAAGGTTATACCATCTTGGACAAGTAGAATGATAGGAAGAAAAACCAAAAGTTTGTGGCAGTACATGTACTCTTAAGTTTGAACGGAAACCTATTAAATAAATGCTTAGATATTTTGAAAAGTTTCTGATGCATCATAATATGGTACATTTAAACACCAAGCAATTTCAAAATTAAGCCTAAAAAAAGAATTGAGAATTAGAACCTTAACCTGAAACATATTGTACTGTGTTTTACATTTAAAAACCTACTGTGCTTGTTGTACGAGCAACATTTCCTATGTCGCAAAACTAGTCTACACCGTGCTTCTTGTTCTAAAAGGACACCAACTATTTGTTCCCACTCCCACAACAACAACCCCTGCCCCGCCCCCCTCCTTTCTAAGGATATAAAACTCTTCCTCTAAGAGCCATCCAAACACGCTGATGTTTTAAGAGGGAAGGATACCATTTCTCTCCCTCTTTCTCCCTCCTTGGGTGGTGAGAAAGAATTCATGATGAAAAAAATAAAAAATATTTAAAAAGGAAAAAAATTCATGGTAAAGGGACTTAAATCAGTAGTTTTTTTCAAAGAAGATACTCTAGGCCTCACCTCAACCCTCCTTGGCTCCACCTTACATAAATTAATAAAGGAGGTGCAGACAACAATAGAGAGAAATCGCTGAGGAAGAATCAGTTAAAATATTTAAACTCTTATCGATTTTTCTCTATTGTTGTTTTGTCAAAAAACAAGAAACGCAATCTTCAAAACATTGCAAATGAACTTTGAGAAAAGGAATGTTGTGTTTGTCTATTTTCTCCCTTAAGAATCGCCATCTTATCATTATCAAGTCACTTGGATATCAACCGTTTAGTTAGAAACATTTAAAATAGCAGATGGATTTTGGTCGAGAAAAAGAAAAATTGACGGTCTTGCAAAATCCATTCTTGTTAACCGGATTAGGCTACTAAATATTACATACTTGTGCAATTTTATTAAAGCGAGAAACCAATGGGCTATAAATTTACATACATCTAGTTGAAACACAAAAAAAGTGTCAAGTATTAGCTTTAAAAGTACTCGAAAAAGCTCTTTTTGTTTTTTACCTTGTTGAAATTATAATACAAGTTAAGATACAAATATTTATTCCATAATGAAAAAAGATCTTATATCAATAATCACCTCAAAAGATAGGTTTTTGATAAATACATTATTTGATGAAGGCACATGAATCATTGAAGATTCACCATAGGAAATACAGCATCTTGCAAATGCCTTGTTATCAATCTATGAAAATGAGCTCTTAGCAGTTATAGTGATAATAAATAAATGGCAATCTTACTTTTTAGGAATGAGACTTATAGTGAGAACAAATCAAAAAAGTTTGAAAAAGTTTAGAAATAGATTATTCTAACTATAGCTTATCACAAATGATTTATCTAGTTAATGTAATTTTATTTTATATATGAATATAAACCTAAGTAGGATAACTAGGTTGTTGATACTTTATTTAGGAAGGTGAAAGAGGGAGAATCAAATCCAATAAGGACTTAATTAGTAAAGGAAGGACCCACCGTGATGGCCTTTTTGGCTCTAATTACTATTTGGCTAAAGTAGTAACCCTACTTTAAAGGTAAAAGTTGACAAGATAAAGGTTGGAAAGGCTAGTATAGGATAGGCATACAAAGAAAGGCTACTATTTTACAAAGGCAAGATTTACCTTCCAATTAAGTCAAAGCTGATGTAACCCATAATTGTGAAGATTCATTCTACTACTCACAAAAAGGTTACAAGACTTTATAAAGGGTGAGATCAGTTTTTTGTTAAAAGAAATGAGAAATACTATCTTAAAATTGGTACAAGAATGTGTGGTATGTCAAAAGAGTAAGGCCCTTAACACTCTACCTACATGACTTTTGCAACCCTTAAACAACACTTATTGAAGTTTGGACTGAGATAGTAATGGATTTTGGATGGATTACTAAAGTCCAAGGGAAAGAATATAGCCCTTAAGCATCTATATACAACAATGATGGTAGCAGAGGCATCTTTTCAAAACATCTATAAATAGTATGACATGCAACAAAAAATAGTATCTAATAGCGACTTGGTATTCACTAGTGTGTTTTATTAGGAGTTATTCAACTTGCATGGTACTAGGCTTAATTACAAAACCACTTATCATCCATAATTTGATGGACAAATAAAGGCAATCAATAAAGCTCTAGAGATGTACTAGAGGTGTTACACTATTCATCATCCTTAACAATGGAGCAAAGTGGCTGGCATGGGTAGATTGGCATTACAACATGAGCAAGCATAACACCCCTAGCAAGACACTATATGAGGTAGTTTAAGGAAAATCCCTTTTTACTCTCTTTATCCTTGGTAGTTTTGCAATTGAAGTACTAAAAAGAGATATCTTAGAAAGAGACTAGATGTTAAAAAGATTAAGGGCGAGGATGTTAAAACTAAGAGTATGATGAAGAAGGGGACAATTGGACATAAAACTACTAAGTTCTCATTAAAGGTAGTAAGAAGAATGAATAAGTATCAAGTAAGTATTGGAAGCCACAAAAGGGAAGATTGCTATCAACACTTATGTTAAAAAATATTTTTTTACAAATTCTTCTTCTACTTATACATGTTACTCCCAGAATAATGAACTTTACAAACAAATAGGCCCTACTTGTGGGTCCTTAATGAGTAAATAACTCGATACTCCTTCTCAAGCTGACAATTTGTGCAAATTATTGGATATGAATTAACCCAACAAAGAAGGGTTAGATTGGGTTATTCTTCTATGTTTTTAATATTGTTTTGCAAATAATCAAAAATTAAAAATACACAAGAAGTGTTCAAGTGATTTGGCCTCCTTCAAACTTATTTCCACCCTCTTTCACTAATAATAAGATAACTCTTTTACTACCTTATGAGAGTTATACTCCCACGAGTTAGTACACATTAATCTTTCATTCATTGAATACAAAGATCCATAGTTCACTTCACAAACAAAAAGCCCAACATGACTTTTAATAATAGTACAATCACAATTTAAACCACACAGGCCTTAACACAAAAATAAAACAACAACCTTAAGCCACATTGCTTGATAATCAATAGTTATAATAACTACACTAGGCCACATGTCTTAATTCCAAATCACATGATACTATGTTACTTTTCCTTTGTAGAAAAAAATCTTGATTCAAACCAAACAATATCAAGTTAGTATCTATATGCCCCTTGTATCTAGTTTCAAGTTCAATTCTTTAGAAATAATTAAGCAAACAACTTTAACTCACTACAAAGATAAGATGATATGACAATAAGTTCAGTATATTTGATTTAAGATAGCAACAAATTGAATAAGACATACAATAAAATATACTAATAAACAAACTATCAATCTTTCATACAATCAAATGATTTCACAAATAATCAATCAAGAACACTTTGAAACACACCTTATAATTAGCCTTAACCTACACAACAACAAGGTTAAATGAACAAGCAATTTCAAAATAGAAATAAATTACCAAGTAGCTCGTATTGTAGTAAGATAAGGGCTTTTCACAAAGTTCTCTCACAAGGATATGATTTATGCTTGTTCTCAAAACCATGTATATCTCAAACAAAACCCTAGGCTTCGGTATACATAAGCTTATAAGTTAATCAAATTAGAAGAATATAAGTCTTACTATTAAGCCATCAAAACCCTTTGATTTTATCTTTAAGGATTTTGCCATTTCAATCAAATTTGATTGAGAAAGAAGACATAAGATTTTCAAAATAAAGACAGAAGGAAGGTGTGTGATGCATAAGGGTTTTGCAGCTCAACCCTAATGCCTTTCATATCTTGCATTTTTTGCTTTACCCAAGCAAAACTCATTATTTCACTAAAACCACTTTCATTTTCTTTCCTTTGCTTTTTTTTTTTCCTTTTATACTCCAGAATAAGAATGGAGTTATCCTTGTATACCTTGCTTCTTTTGATCCTTTTATGCTATGCAATGATCTTTCACAAACCACATAATGATTCACCATAAATATATGCACATGCAAAAGAAAAAAGTAATTCATAAATTAATTTACAATTTGAAACCCATAAAGTACTAGATATTAGCACATAAATTTGAATTCTTTCCAAAGACAATGACAATAATATTTGATAGAGTTGGAGAATTATGTTCGCGAAAACATTTTGGTATGCAAAATTTTAGTATATGAGAACTTTGTCTCAAAAAATAATCATTGTTTTGATTTTTTTTTTTACATATGTTCCATAATTTATGTTGGAACAAGAATTGCTTAAGTAACATATATAAATATAGCTTTTCAAACATTGTCAATATCAAAATATATTCAACATAAATCAAATACTTTGAGTTTGCCTAAAAGATAGTGATGTTACTTCCCATTAAGGGCTTTAGTGAATATGTCCATAGGTTGTTTTGAACCCTATATATGTTGCTTGTAAATTATTCCTCTCTGTATTTATTCCTATATAAAGTAGCACTCGATCTTAATATACTACATTTTATCATGTTGTATGGTATTAACTACATCTTTTTCACAAAATAGAGGAACTAATAGTCTAACATTGAGACCAAGATGTCAAAATAGCCCAATGAGCCACATAATCTCACATATCGTGATTCTCATAACTCTATATTGAACTTCTATTGATGACCTTGATACAATTGGTCATTTCTTTGCTCTCTAAGAAATTTGTGATCCTTCAAGCTTAACATAATATCTAGTGAGAGATCTTTTCTTCATTAAACATGTATCATAATTAAAGTTATAGAAGACCATTAACTCTAGGTGCAACAAAGAAAGGAATAAAAGACCAAGTCCTAAATCCTTTAGTGTACCTTGTAATTCATAATGTTGCATCCATGTGTGACCATTTTAGGGTATGTGTGTATATGTGTGCGAATGGACTCAATTGTTGCATTGGAAAAATAAGGTTTAGGCCTGTAATTGTCAAGTACATGAGCTTCCCAATTAGACATCTATACTTAGAGGCATCATAAGGACAGATCATTCTTCTTACTCCTAATCTTAATATCATGTTCCACTATTGTTAGTTTTAGACCTTGCTTCATGGGAGTGATGGCATGCTTTGCACTTGTAAGACCAACTATAGAGATTAACTCTAGTGCATATTTTCACTAGTTAATGTGTATCCTATCCTTTGATCTAGCTACCTCTATGCCTAAGAAGTGTTACAACTGTCCCAAGTCTTTTATGTGAAAGTTGGAATTTAGATAGCTTTTCAAACTGGTGATGGTTGCTACATTGTTGCTAATGATAAGTATTTCATCTATGTAAATAAGCTAGATAATTGTGTTATGATCTTCCCGACAAGTGAATAAATTGTTGTGGCTAAGCATATCTTATTGCAACTAGTGCTTCGATGAACTTTATATACCATTGGCATGAAATTTGCTTAAGCCTATAAAGAAAGTTGTGCAACCAACACACTTAACCTTCCCCCTAACAACAATGCCTTTAAGGAACCTTCATGTATAACTCCTCCTATAGATTGCCATGTAAAAATGCATTCTATACATCTAACTAGTATAATAACCAGTTAGGTGCAACTACAAGTGAGATCATTGCTTGAACATTGATGTACTTTGCAATAAGTGCAAAGGTCTCCTTATAATCAATGCCTTTTGACTTATAATAACCTTTACCCATTATCCTAGCTTTGTCTCTTTCTACACTTACAATTGAATTATACTTCACTTTATATATCCACTTACAACCTATTGTTCACTTCTATTTAGGCAAGTTCATCAAGTCTTATGTATGATTTGACACTAAGGCATCCAATTTTTGTTCCATTACCTTTACCTAACTATTATCCACGACCACCTTTTAATAAGATTAGGGCCCTTATATGCTTAACACTGAGGCTATGAAGCATTTAAACCACTATCTTCACCCATTAAACCATGCTAGTCCATTAGATGCTAGTCTATTATAATGAGAGACAAGTCAATCTAAGGAAATATAATTTTTCATGGGATAGTAGGTGGACATTAATGCTAAAGGCGGTGTGGAACAAATATAATCTGATGTCTAAATGGGTAATTTTGTGCATCTAATGGACTGGCATGGTTTAGTGGGTGAAGATGGTGGTTTTCATACTGGTTCTAATAAAGGTTTTGGTGTTGCCTCCAAAGAGTGCTTTAAAGGTGGTCTTAATGACAAGTCTAGGGAATAAGGCTCTAGAATGTGTCCTATGTTTTCTTTTATTTGTGTAGGACAAAACCTCATTAACTATATAACAATGTTCATTTAATGTAGGTTGACTACTAGGCTCATGAGTATTTCTAGAAAGTGAAAACTCTAACTCATCAAATGTGATATCTCAATTAGGTAAAAAATTATCTTTAGTTGGATCATATAGACAATAACCCTTCTATAATGAAAGATATCTTATGAGGATACAAGGTATAGCTTTGGGGTGAACTTACCCTTCAAACAAAGTATGATAGCATAATATCAACACTTACAGACTTGAAGGTGATTCAAAATAAGAAGTCAACCTTAAAGGACCTTATAAGGTTTGATGTGAAATGGCTAAAAATGTCAACCTATTGATAAGATAAGTTACTGTAAAAATGCACTCCCTCTAAAATCTTAAAGGTATGTTGGTTTAATATGTTAATGCCTTAATGACATTAAAAAGGTGTCAATATTTGCGTTCATCTATCCCATTTTATTAAGGAGTATAAACATAGCTACTCTCATGGATAATACCTCTAAATGTTAGAATTGAGGTAAATGATGTAGAGATGAACTTGGTTCCATAATTTGACCAAATACATTGAATCTAACACCCAAATTGAGTGAATTTTATAAGAATGAATGACTATATGACTAGAAAACCTTAATCCATAAATCTAATCAAGAATGTCTAGGTAGCACAAGAGAAATCATCTATTATGTTAAGAAAGTAACATGTATTATCTAATTTGAAACTCGATAAGGTCCCCAAAGATTAATGTGGACTAATTAGAAGGTTAAGTTTATCTTGGTTTAACTTTGATTGAATGGACACTAAGTCTGTTTAGCTAAAGGACATATTAAACAAGAAACATTATTTGGATGATTAATGACTTTTCCGTGCATAACAAGATATTTAAAAGATGGAAGGTTAAAAACCTTGCACCATATATGATAATTTAGATCAAAAAAGTTATTACAAGTAGTTTTTAAATTTACATCAAAAGATAGTTTTGGCAACCAAGTTTATTAAGCTAAAAGACACATCAAACAAGACAAATTATTTGGATGGTTAAGGACTCTTTCATGTATAACAAGATATTTGGAAAATGGATAGCCAAAACTCTTATGCCATATAACTCATTTTCATGGATGGCATCAAGAAATAAAGATCTTTATCAACCCTACCTAAATCAATCATTGCCCCAATTAAATTGTCCTTAAAAGCACAAAAAGTAGGTAAAAAAATATCATGGTAATTATTGTTCTTGTTCAACTTAGTAATGGATATTAAGTTAT
This sequence comes from Casuarina equisetifolia, assembly GCA_028551475.1. NCBI lineage: Eukaryota > Viridiplantae > Streptophyta > Magnoliopsida > Fagales > Casuarinaceae > Casuarina > Casuarina equisetifolia. Next base: position 21,651,218 of record CM052356.1, read on the forward strand.
ACCTAAACCTAAGAACAAATAAAGTGTAGTTCAAGGTCAAGATTGATGTTGGTTGACTATGCCCTATATGAGTGATTGTTGTGCAACTCCCATAAAGTAAGTTTATGGAGAACAACTGAGATAAGCATGGAATGTGCAAAATCAACTAATTTAAATTATATGTGATGTGATATGTGGCATTGAATCCAAGATCCATATGTAATTGTTAATATTAAGAGAAAGCTTTGAGATGTTACTTGCAAAGGTGGCACTAGATTTGCCATTTTCCATGATGTTCAAGCCTAATAACAATAACTAGAATTAATTAAATGAGAGGCCTCCTTTCATTAATGCTTAAAATGGACCTCTAGTAGCATACAACCTATATACCTCACTATCAAATGAGCTGCCAATCCAACAAAACTCTTATTGTTTCCTTAAGTAGTTAGCTATACTAGCATGTTTTAATTCTTTTTCAAAACGTTGGCCTACCCTTCCCCATCTAGGGGCTAAAGCATCCATGAATGCTAAAAAAAACCCTATTTGTCCCATCTATCCACCAATTTAGTTAGGATTAAAATTGAATAACCCATTTGCATATGGAGATCCAACTAGTCTTCCCATATAAAGAGACCCACCACTTAGTGTTTAACCACTAGGAAGACCAATTAGGCTATAACCTTTAGCCCTATAGGTACTTTATGAACCTACCTACTTACCTATTGAATTCACTACCTCCATGAAAGTTTGGTATGCATCCACTTAATTCAATGGTATTGCTAGCCGATTTTTGTTGGATTTCTTGTTCCAATATAAAGGAACACCTAGTAAACAATAGCATTGCATGATTAAGTGCCAAAATCATTCTTTCCATTGTTAGTATTGACCTATTTAGATTTTGCAGTTAATCTTCATCTTCCTTGGTGAGGTTGTATGCTATGTCGAAGGAAAGGTGAATGTCTTTAGTTTGGTTTGGAGTAGTTTAAACTAATTACTAAAACCTATGAGACACTCCACCAATCAAATCTCCTTCTCTCTTTCTTTTAATTTCTTATTCACTTTAAAGGTACACATCCTACATGTACATAGAATCAGGGGCTCATGGCTATCAATATCTACGCAATAATTTAAAATCAAATTATGATATTCCCTTGTCATTTTGCAATTTACTTAATCCATGTAGCTTCTATCATAGGTTGTAATGTTAGGTGGCTATGGTCCTGTCATATTAAAGTTGGACTATTTCCCAAATTGGATAAGCATTTCCAATCATGGACACCAATGAAACCAAATTTTGGGTCCACAAATTTCTTAAACTAAGTAATAATAGTATAATGGCATTGATTTCATTACTTTGCTTTCACTATATCATTAATGAGTTTTAGAAATTTCCCATTAATGAAACCCTATTTGTTCTTTCTTTAAAGATTATTCTTCATCAATCAACTCTACATTTTGTAGTTAGAATTGTTATTAAGCTTAATGGTGGACAAAGGCACTCTAAGGAAGTTGTTTATAGAGAAGAAGGAATCTCAAAATGGGTTGGTCAACCTTAGAAGTGCATTCATGTTCTAGGTAGAGAAAATAGGCACACTTGCACTTGCATCTTGCGTCTTGGTTGAAGAAAAAGGGCATGTTCACAATTTGGTTAGACAAGAAGGGAATAAGGGCTCGATTATAATTTCTTGTTATTCCCTTAGGCAATCTAGTTAAGCTTATGTTATGTAGGCTATTAGAATTGCTTCTAGATGAAAATGCCCTTTGTATTCAATGCTTGAACAATGGCTTTTAAGTTTAATATTTTCTAATAAGGGTTGTGTAGTATGCTACTTTCTAACATAGTTCCTCTACTATAAATACTTTGAAACATGTAACAAATGAAAATGTGATTCCAACGAGTACAAGTCAATAATAAAGCTTACAGCTAAGATGCCATATTGGAAATCAAACAACCAAATTCTCACTAACGACAACAAGTATCAGGCAAGTATTGGAAGGCACAAAAGGGCATATTATTATTAACACTTACGTTAAAGAGCAGTTTTACATATCCCTATTCTACTTATACACGTTACTCATAGAATAATGAACTTTACAAACAAATGGGCTTTACTTGTGGGCTCTCAATGAGCAAGTAACCCAATAGGTACAATAGAAAACATCCTAAGATAAAAGTTTATAGTGGCAAAGCACGAGTTTTTTAGGTCATAACCATATCATTAGTTGTCAATTAACCTATGTATAAGTCAAAAATTGACACCCAAGTACTATGAACATTTGAGATTACCAATTAAAGCTACCTAAAAGAAGTAAGGTATATCCAATCTTTCATGTTAGCAAGCCCAAAAAGGTTCTTGGTAAAGATGTGAAACCACAAGTAGAACTTCCCTAATTCTTAGAAGCAAAAAGGTCCTTGGTGATGCAACCATAAGAAATCTTGGATAGGAGAGTGCAAAAGAATCAAAAAGAGTTGTTAATACATTATGAAGGCTTTATACTACATATGCCAATTGGAAGCCCACTAAAGAGATGAAGTTGTAGTATCCTGATGCTATCCTTAAGGGAAAGGTACTTTCTTAAGGGAAAGAAAGTTGTTACAGGTTGTTTTGGTGTTATTTACGGGCATTTGTGTGTTTTATTTGTGTATTATGCTAGGGTATGAGTGCATGTGGGCATAGAGTCAGGCAGTCATGACCTTGAATTAGAACTTGGAGATCATCGGCTGCAAACAACTAGGGTTTATCTTTGTGTTGATCATTGTTGTAGGAATCCTCATTTAAGTGTCCCATTGATGGTTGTTTGGTGTTGATATGAGTTTGTTACCAACAACTAGGGGTTGGAACCACCATTCACAGTTAGATTATGGTCACCAGTTGTTGCAAATTCAATTTCTATTGTTACTTTGAGTGAAATCAATTTGGTTCAAAACAATTTTGCAATTGTTTTAGCTATGACGGTCATGAAACCAATGATGCACATGACATCCAATAGGGTTTTTTTTTTTTGCAATCACAATCTTAATTAAGTTTTGAACGTTTTAGATTTTTTGATATGGTTATATAAACGCAACATGCATTCAACAACAAACCGGTACGAGAGGGAGAAAGGAAGGGGGGGGGGGGGGGGGGGGGGGGGGGGGAGTTGGGGGTGGTTTGTGCGTGGGGATCAAATGCTTTGTTTCTATTTTGGTCCAATGGCTGGGCCAAAGATAACTACGTAGCTACTGGAAGTCTACCAGTAGATTGAGCAAATCCCTCCCTATGACCCTAAATCTGGTGGCTTCTTACGCTGCTTGACATGGCTTGGGATGATCTGATCCTTAAAAGGTGATTCTTTGGTGGCCATCCAAGCTCTCTAGGAAAAGTCTCCCCTTTCTAATTGCCCGTGTTTTGCCATTGATCTTTAGATTGTTCCTGGTAGGTTCCTTGGGTCCATGGAATCACCGACTCTTAGCGTCCAAAATCGTGCCTCTTGGTGTTTCTATTCGCATCATAGCGTTCTCTTCCTTTCTTCCTTCTTAACCACAATTACAGTAACTCAAACACCAAGCCGAAGCATAGACCTTGAACATGACCCCAGCTGGCCCAGGTTAAGCCCCTTTAAGACTTCAGATCATGTGCTCCTTTAACTATTCATTTGCCGCAACCACAAAAAGTTCGAGTCTGGACTACAAGGGTGTGATTGGTGTGATCTTTACTCACCTGTCCCACCTACCACCCAAAACTTTAAATAAGCTTAAAATGAAAGATTATAGTGAAATTAATTAAAGACCATTAACAACATATAAAGGTTTAATATATTCCTAAGATGTTAACTTAATGACTTCAAAATTGATTAAATAATTACATTGCCGACATGAATTAAATAGTAGTTGCTTGACATTTTCTTATAAACTTTTCTACACTCTTATTTTCACTTAGGGTAATTATACAAGTTAACAATTTCATACCGTATCAATTGCGTGTAATGAGTATGAAAGACTGCAATTGCTGTCCTGTTTTATTTTTTATTTTTTTGAATTAAGGCTTTTAGAAATAGGGACCCTACTTGTTCTTGATTCTTTTGATATGTAGTCTTTTAGATGAAATGCATAGTCAATGACCAATCCATTATGAGAAAAAATATAAAAATATTTGATGGGATGCATGTAAAGAAGCATATCACTCTGAGCAAGTTAACAGAACGCAAATAGAACGCAAGCTGGACTCCCTTCCCGTCTCCCTTTCACTCTCTCTCCCCGCCCTGTTTACTTTGGCGGGAAACCAGTAAAGTTCATTTGCTTAATCATTTGAGAATGGGATACAGATACAATATCGATGTCGCACATTCTGGACACGTTATCCAGAGAATGAGAAAGTGAGTGTGACGCGCTGAGGATGGCGTACAAAACTTTATGAATTGCATATCCAATCTTTAGCAAGAAGAAGATGGGAAAGAGACGTTTTAGACTCTTGTAACAATAGTCAAGATTTAACTCTTCGAGTTTGTGCAATCGCCACAAAGGAGTTAAAAGAACATAGGAGAGAAAAAGGAAGGGGAGGAAATCAGAACAAAGAATATATGAAGAAAAGGAAAGCAAAAAGTTGGATAGCGAGGATCTTTCAGTGCCATCAATTCACTTAATTGTGCTTCGACTGTCATCCATTTACATCCCTCCAAACAAAATTGCTTTCCCTGCACATTTGCACCCACTTTCCCTTACACGACATGACCTTTTTTCTCACTAGGCGATCATGCTTCTCTCCCCTCCGTTAACTTTCTTTCTCTTTCTCGAGATAAAAGGAAAAGAAGGATGAAAAGGAAAAGGGAATTAACACTGTAGAACATAAAGGCATGAGCTAAGAGTGAAAAAGATGCCCATCTAAATTTAGTTGGGAATATATTTCAATCCATACAATGATGCCAACCCTCGTTCACTTTATTTGGCTTTATACATTTAAGGGTCAGTGACATTGGCATCAATCCTTTTCCATCAATTCCCAAGCTAAAAAGGCTTCTAAGCAAAATGAGGACTAGAGTATAGAAATATAAAGTCGCTAGGGGAAAAAAATAAAGTAGGTAAAGAGCACCTTTCTGTAACCACTTACTTAGATTTGTGATCCATTTTTTAAGTCATCGTATGATGCCGCCTGTCATTAGTATTTTACCTTGGATCTTCAGCTTCTGTCTTTGATGAATTTGCTGCACTCTCATTCACATACACAATCGTTTTTCAGTTTCATGACTTCATTTTCCAGGCTTTGGAACAGGAATCTTACGGCGAGCCTAGACTGTATTAACTACACTTTGCTCCCACACATCATGATCTTAGCTCAAATCCATTTCTTGGCTGGGGGCCAAACTCGTTACTGTGTTGATTTGTGTAGAGAAATAGAGGGCTTGAGAGCTACAGTGGGTCTTTTCTTTTCCTTCTTTTACCTGAGCTCGAGTTTAACTTGGATCATTCGTGTGGTGTTGGGCTCGCCTGTGGTCCATAGACACGTGCAAATGATGGCATTGTCTTCCCTAATGATGGATTCCCACCGCTTCTTCCACTGTGTGGGATCCACTCCTATCATGCGACCCAACTTCGCACAATGTTCTCTTTTTGGTACTTTGACCGACAAAATACCTTATCATTTTCAGTCCTGTTACACTAATAATGAAAATGCTACATGACAATGTGTGTTGGCACTAAGCTTATGGAAAATCCAAAGAGATTGCAGCAAGTGTCTGCAGGAAAGTTTGTCGCCAAGTGTGTGTCCATATAATATCGTGTCGATCTTTGATTGGGTTGTCAAAAACTCTCGATCACTCGACTACGATAGACAGACCGTCAGCTCCTTTTCAAATTATTAGCATAGCTTCTAGAGTGCCAACTTATTTTTGCCAATGCATAGCTGGGAATCATTCATGTGTAACTCGCTCAGATCAAGTATTGTTTTAACTTAAGTGTAATAACTGCCTGGAATGATCATTTCCTGCTACTTCCTTATTTGATTTCAATTATGGGATTGGTGCAGTGGTCTCTTGGACTAATAATTTCTTACCATTACTGGGCTAGTATCTCCAGGAATTTACCCCCATAATTGCTGGTATATATGGAGTAACATCGTATATGCTCAGAGTGATCATGTCCTTGAACTGTTATAGACATTTTATCGGCAAAAAGGAAAGGGAAGAATGGACTTGATTGTTATCCTGCACTTTTAAGCGTAAAATACGTGTGGGCAACTATGGATATAGAAAGGAGTAGAACAACAAGAATAACGTGGGTGTAGTGCTACTAAAGTTTTGAACAGGAAAAAACCTTCCATCCAAGGGGCAGAGACATCCCTCGCCCACACATTGATTTTTTCTCTGCCTATCGTTTTTCCTTACCACATATGTATGTACGTAGGCTCACACTAGGTGTATGCAGGTACAATCATTGACTGCAGCATCACTAAAGGTGCCTTAACCATTAGGTACAGAATCATGAGTCCCTAGGAGACTAGGGAAAAGACTTGAATGCTGGTCGTGATTGAAGGAGGTGTTATCAGTCCCGACCAAATAAGAGATCGAGGGGGTGTTATTGGTGAAATCAGATTTCGCATATCTACTTACTTGGGGCCAAAAAAACATGGACTCAAGCTCATAATCTCAAATGTCAACATTGTCATCATTATCCCACGTATTGACGTCAAGCTAGAATGACATCTGGCCAATGGAATTTAAATCCAAGGAGTCACTTCTAAAAGCTATCTTTTTTCCATCTTTTTTAAAGTAGGAGGAAGGGTTTCAGCATGCCACCAACTTTGCCTAACTCCCTTGGAGTATAATACAATTACCGAGACGAACAGATTTTTGAAGTAGTTCGTGAGTAACATTAAAGTATACCATATGTTCGTAGTAGCGTCAAGGGACATGGCTGGCCATGGGAGGTCATCACAGGATCAACCAGCGTGCTCATCCTGGCATATCCTCGGATCGGGAACTGTCCAAGATTGTAGACAACACCGCGTTGGACCTCTATCCTTGAAGCAAATTTCTTCCTAACACGACTTTTTGGACTGCACTGCGGAAATGGAATCAAGTATCTGCGTGATGAAGTCACAATGAGCTGTTAAGCAGATTGACATCCAAATATCACGCAACTATGTCGTTGTCATCAGATCCCACACACACATTCAAGCGTGAGATGTAGGCGAGAAGGAGAACGGGTCATATCAGGGAGGCAACCGAAACTTTGTGATAGATCCTTATCTTCCGGGGGATGGTGAATCGCAATCAGATGCATGAAAGTTACACTAAGTCATGCATCTTGGAGTTCTTTCGTTGTTTTCACTGGCCAGTCCGTCTATTCTAGGAGTTACTTTTTTCAGATTAGCTTCCACAATCATAGAGAATGGACGAATTTAGATGTCTTTCAGAGGAAAAAGACTTTTACTTCCTTACAATACCAAGGATTTTGAAACCAACTCTCAAGAATAGAAGAAAGATAAGCATTAAAAGGCATATCTGCATTATTTCTTGGAAATAGTGTTTTGTTTCAAAATGACCAAAATTGGTTTCAGAGCCAGGATTTACCCGGCTAGATGTCTAATTACCGAGGCGAAGGAAGATTTTCAAAATGGTTTTTCAGATGACTACTTTTGGGAAAAGTCTCTTTGGAAAATTTCAGAACGGTGCTCTCTCTCTCTCCAATTACGTCAAACAAAACCGCTGAAAGTTTACAAGTTTTGGTACGTTTTTCTTTTTCTTTGAACATAAGCAACCGCATGCAAGTCTAGAATTCTCCTTGAACTTACTGATCAAGTCTTGCTTCAGCCTTCAAGAGAATAACAGTCCCGATATCTCTCTCCGCTGGGTGGCCAATAAACTCAGAACTGTTGCCCCCAGCAACCCATAATTAGCCGAACATTGTAAAGAGAATTTACAGACCAAGTATCTTCACTTTGTCGTTGTTCATATTATGCTTTCCAAACGTCCTGAGATGAAGAAATAATCACCATTTCCTGTGCATGTCTCACTTAATATGCCCAATCACACGTGACGCTCTCAATCACAACCACATTTCCGTGATTGCAGTAATCAGCTTCTATCATGCCAGTTTTACACAACACTCATCATGTTGGAAGATCAGAGAATCATTATTTACTAGGAAGATCAAAGAATCATTATTTACCCATCTCCTGATTAATTTTTATACGACTTGATATGAGTAACATAGCTTAAATTGGAAACGGAATCGGATTTGCTTACGAATTGTACAACTGGGGAAACAGCAGCTGGAGTTCCAAAGATGAGGTTTGGGATCTGGCGTTCAGACTCCGAGAAAAATATTAGAATACAGTTGCTGTTTCTTTTGGTTATGATGAGTGAATATAATATGAGGAAGGTGGAGAAGAGACATGCACAAGATACATGAATGCATTACATGATTTTATTTTTGCAATAATTTTCTACCAAAAGACGACGGCATTCAGTTATTCTCAGTCACCCATATCCGTATCTTGAAAAAGCAAAGAGTTGCATTTTCAAGTTTTGGGATTGGAAGAATCTTTTCTCATTCCTTCCCCTTCTCACTTTATGGTGAAAAAGCTTGTGAGAGCCAAAGAGGCCACCGAAAAGCATGGACACCTTATCATGAAAGCAAGAAAAAAACGACCCGATTTGACGGGCCAACACACACGCACATACACATATACACACGCACACGCTCACGCTCACCCTCACACTCACAAAATTAACCCTTTGTGTTTTCCCTGTTCCCCATCTCACCCTCTCTTTTTCTCTCTGTTTATCTTTATGTCTTTTTTTCTTTGTTAATACCTGGAAAATCCCAAGTCAACCTCACCTCATCATTTGGTCTTGGTTCTTTACAAGCACCACCTCATTTCCCACTTTCTTCACTTTTCTTCTCTCATCTTCTATATAATCACAGCAATCTATAGTCCAAACCTCCACCATGGGAAGCATGAAGGTTCATCAGTTCGCACGTGGATTCTGGGAGCACGAACCCTCCCTCACGCTTGGCTGCAAGCGCTTACGCCCTCTTGCTCCCAAGCTGGCCAACGCTGATAGTGGTGTCGCAGCTTTCGATCTCAAGAGCTTCATCAGACCCGAAAGTGGTCCCAGAACGGTTGGATCCCCGGACGAGAAGAGAGACCACCCTCAGGTTATTTACTCACTATATTCCCCGCCGTCATAATTCTTTTTTTATTGATAATTGGCACATGTACTACTTCCTCTTAGATCCATAAGCCTAAACTCCACCCCGTTTCTTCTGGAAAAGAAAGAGTACATTCGAATTCAACACATATTGCCCAAATCTCACGTCCTTGGTTTCCCGCATGAGGCCTTGAGAAAGGCCTGACCGTTTATCATATACTCCTAATACGCTTAGCCGAATACAATGTGATAGATATTTGATGTGACGTTATATGAAGGAAGAAGAACTTATAAAGTTAAAGCAACGATGAACATGAAAACCCACTCACGACCTATAGATTATTTAAATGTTTGCTCAAAAATTGATGCAGGTCGAAACGCACCCAGGAGGGACACGGTGGAATCCAACGCAAGAACAGATAGGGATATTGGAGATGCTGTATAAGGGCGGAATGCGCACTCCAAATGCACAACAAATAGAACAAATCACCGCGCAGCTTGGAAAGTACGGGAAGATCGAAGGGAAGAATGTGTTTTATTGGTTTCAAAATCACAAAGCCCGTGAGAGGCAGAAGCAGAAGCGCAACAGTCTTGGTCTTAGCCACTGTCCAAGAACCCCAGCTCCCATTACCACCATCACCTTGGAGACCATGGTATGACCCATAAGCTCAGCGCCGAACTCTCTTCTTCACTTTCTTAAAATGAAGTGAACATAGCTTTTATATCTTATTTGGAATCTTGTAGGCAGAATTCCAAAGAGAGGAAGATAGCCCGTACAAGAGGAAGTGTCGTAGCTGGGCATTTGAAAGCTTAGAAGAAGAAAGCAGGTCATGTAAAGAGGAGGGAGATAGAACTCTGGAGCTCTTCCCATTACACCCGGAAGGCAGATGAAGGGGTTTGAAATTTTTTCTTTGAGCTTTTGTTCCATTGGAAGCTGCTTTGATGTGCTTTTCTTTCTTTTTCTTCTTTCCTTGTTTCGGGAAAGAAGAAAGACAAAGTTGTCTCTTTGTACGCTACTGCTTATTATTCTTCCTGACTTGTAACCAAAGCGCTATCTCACTCTTTATTCGACGATCTCCTCCTGGTGGGTGTTACTGTGAACCTTTCTTTTGACTATGGAAACTTGTTGAATTTAAGCTTTTAGGTTAAAAGCCGTAACCTATGGACACTGAAGTCCACGCACCTACTTCTTAAGTCTTCCTCTTCGAATTTTAAGTTTGAAAAGTGACATGTCCACTACACTTATTGCCAAAAAGAAAATGATATATTTCACCCCTTGCAAGACTTTCATAAAGTAGGACATCACCTATCACCATTCTTTCATTTTTAATTTTTCCATGATTGACATGCAAATTATTTTGTAGAAACAGCTAGTGTTGAGTGGGGACACTTGGTAATTATACCGATGAGATTTGGGAGGGAAAGAAGGATAACGAAATTCGAATCGCTCATAAAGGGTTTGTCGCGTCAACCATGAGCTTGTGTCGTCGGAAGTTCTCCTTCCACTAACCACTGAACAATTCCTGACATGATGCAACTTGGATTTTCTTTTCCTTCCTTTTCCTGAGCCGTCTAGATGATAGTACGTATGACATCCATGCACTCCAAAATGATGGAGAAACCCGTCTAGCTGCGGTTACTAGCCCAACTTCCTGCAGGAGTACTCCGTCAAAGCCATGGGTAAGCCAATTATAGATGTGAGACCTCTAGGTATTCTAGTTATTTCCGGAGATGTACTTATTAAATTATTGTCATCCAATTAAATGATACCTATATCACATCATGAATTCATATGGAGAAACCTAAAGAAGGTGTAAAATCAAAGAAATGCTAACGCCTTGGACATTTCTCTAGCTTTCCCTTTGCTTTTATCTCATACCATTTGAAGCACTTCTTTTATCTCCCTCTCCTCCTCTCTGGATTCAGAGGGCTACTTAACAACCCATGTAGAAGAAATAGAGTTAAAAAATAATAATATGATATGGTTGAAAAAGAAGCAAAAGTCGCTGTTTCCAGAACCCATTAATCAAGGATACACATGAAAGTCCGGTCCATCCATCTCCTCTTTTTATCTAGGGTTTTGAAGCGACCAATGATTTCCTAAAAGCAAAATTGCCGAATGCAAATACCAATGCTAGGAACATTATGAGGGTAATTGGGCAAAATACGGTCAAGCCCATCTCCATCGTCCAATTCAAAGCTGATGGGTGTATGAACGGAAAGGCAATAACTAAAGAGGCTGAAGAAAAGCGAGCGTATTCCCATCACTATAGAAACTACAAGAAAATTCTCTTCTTTTTATAGACAAGTAGATGAGTTCAGTTCTAGCTTTCTTAGAACAGAAAGGAGTTGAAAAGGGAAACTATAAAAATTGTTTAACTATTCTAGTTACAGACATTGTTGAGACGTAGTTTGCTAACTAAATTCTAGTTAGATAAACTAAGCACCCCGTGTGAGTCTTTGCTGTTCTTTGGGCTAGTTCTGTCAATATTCACCCTTTCGACAAGATCGATGATGCCAAGTCTTATCAGAGAAGTCTGGAAAGATGATTTAGACAAGGCTTTTTGAATGAGAATGTCTGCAACCTGAAGATTGGTGAGTATACACCATTTGACTACAGATCCTTGAGCAACTCGTTTCCACACAAAAGTAGTAAATTACTTCCATGGGTTTGGTTCAGTTATGCAAAACAGGATTAGTAGACAAATGTAAAGCAGATATATTATCGCAATATAAAGAAAAAGGTTGCAGCTGAGTGATTCCAAGATCGTTAAGCAGAGAACAAATCTAGACAACTTCAGCAGTTGCAGCAGCTATTGCTCGATACCTAGCTTCTAAGGATTGGGCAATGATTGATTGCCTCTTGATGGACAGGATACACAATTAGCTCCCATAAGCAGGCCAAAGCCAATAGTGGATATGCAGGTATGTAGGCATACTACCCAATCGGCATTTGAAAAGCCAAAAAGATCAGTAAAACTCCTTGCATGTATCTTAAGTCCTAAGCTGATTGTACCATGGAGATAACGCAACAAATTTTCAAATTGCAATGATCCTAAATAGTTGGTGCAAACATACTTTGGCATAGTTTATTGATAGAAAAGGAAAGCGTGTAAATATGAGATATTGTAAAGCCCTTGTGATGACTTAAGTTCTAAAGGTTTAGAGGACAGAGTAGATCCACTTTTGACATAGGTCTTTGCAGCTAAATAAGGAGAGATAGACTTACAACAATAAATCTATCACAAATTGTTTCTGAGTAAAAAACAAACCATTCAAGACATGCTTCACCTTAATTTTTAAGAAATACTGGAGTTTGCCTAAAGACTTCATAGGAAAAGCCTTCTTTGGAGGTAAGATTAAGCATTGAAGTAATTGATTAAATTTTTTTGTCATTATTAGGTCATTAACATAGAGTAATAACCAAATAATATGATTCCCATGCCAATAAACAAATAGCAAAGTATCACGAATATTAACAAAGAACTCGAAATCAAGAAGAAAAATGCTAAATCTATCAAACCAAGCCTTAAAGGCCTTTTTCAATCCATAGAAAGGTCCATTCAAGTGACATGCTGATTTTGGGTTTTAAGGATCAAAATGGTTGGGTAACTATTCCATATGGATAAGAATATTAATGAATCCTTCCAAAAATGCATCATTCACGCTAGTGACAAACTGAAGCAATAGAGAGACTAGCCGGCAAGTCCACCTAGTCAAGGGTTCGAATCCCCTTCCCCCTCCTCCATGTGCGTGAGTGTAAAAAAGAAAAAAAAAAAAAAAAGCAATAGAAAGAACCACTTGAATAGTTAACGCTCAAACAACTGGACTAAAATTTTTAGAAAATCTATACCAAGCTCTTGATGAAAACTCTTAGCCACAAGTCTTGTCTTGAATCGGTCCAATGATCCATCAAGTACCAATTTCTTTAAACACCTAACTATATTGTGTTCAAAGGGTCTAGACATAGGCTACCATGGTTTGTTATGTTGAAGTGCAACCATCTTAGAATCCATGGCTAAGCGTCATCCCAAGTGTGAGAGAGCAGCCGAAGTGGAGTTTGAAGTTCAAGGAATTGTATAAGAGGACACAAAAGCATACTGATGATTTGGTTTGTGAATGCCAACTTTACTTTATATTTTCATAGGATGGATTGAGGAAGGAAGAAATTTGAAGGAAAAGGTAGAATTTGGAGTGATAGAGGTTGATGGTTTTGAGTTATGATTTGGAAAGGAAGGAGTATGAGTGTTTAGAGTTGGAAGGTTTGCAAGGAAGTGGATGAAGCTTTGTTTGAGCAAAGAGAGAAGTGTGACTCGGTTGTGAAAGGAAGACGCGTATTAGAAGAAATGGGTGGGGAGTAATGTGTTTCGGGTGAAATAGGAAGTTGTAGGCTAGAGTTGACTTTAAGTAAATTAGTGGATCAAATTAGAAGACTCAAAGACCTAACCTAAAAACTAATTCAAGGGTTGAAAGGTCATCTTTTTAATTCAAACTTCACCTTAAGGATTTTGTCTTGCAATGTTGGACTCTTATCTTATATGCACTCTCTCACATATTGAGTATTATCAAACTTAAGGTTATATGAAGTGGAGTAAATTCAACTTAAACTCTAATACTAAGTGAAAGGGCTTAGAGACCTAATCTAAAAGCTAGCTTAAGGGTTGGAACATCATGTTTTTAATTTAAACATCATTTCAAAGGTCTCATGTTCCAATATGAGACTTTTATCTTACATATTTATCTCACTAAGATTTGGTGATGCAATAGAGTTTAATTTAGATGGAGTTGCTGTGGGAACTTGGGAAGAGGGATAACACCGTGAAACCTAGGCATATACGTGCCAATTGTCCTAAATTGGAGATGAAAAAATTCTACTTAGTTGAAGAGGAGAGGTGAATTGGACTTTTGGTCAGTTGCTAATTATGGTTCAACATAATTTGTTACTATTTTCTTGTTTCACGTAATCTGTCTTGCTTCCTACAGTGATTCGGATAGTAGTGAATGTATTTAGTCAGGTTATCTAAGGAGTAACTAATATGCAATTTAAGTGTTACTAACTTGTAAGAGCTTCTCCTTTAATCAGTTTCATAGATACAGTAATGACAACAACAGAAAATAAGCAGATAGTTTCACATAAGCACATTCAATCACCAACACAGGAGATGGGCACATATCACCTTTTAAGGGTTTCGGCTTTACACTCTTAAAGCCTTCGTCCACTTTTTTTATTCCTCAATCAAACAGTGAAGGCCCCTTTGAATCAATATTCAAAAGTCGTTACATAGAGAGCCGGATTATACCACACCTGACCTCTTCTCACAAACCCAGAAGGTAAACCACAACTACCAAAAGCAACTTACAAACACCAAAACCCCCTTATAATTTGATATTACTAGTGGATTTCCCAAGTTAGGGTTTCGACCTTGAAACCTTAAATTCAAACTCAGTAAATCAAAATATGTTCTTGCACTTTAATGTGTAGATCAACGACGAAATTTCATGCAAGATTGTATACAAGTAAGATTAACAACTACGAATGGCTTGCATCACTGAAGAGAACATTTCTTTTAATTTGTATGAGCGCTTAGTATTGCAAACTGAAGGCTCCTTTGACCTTCGAATTTTTCCACCGATTATACCGTCGAAAAATAGTTAGATTTCCATTGCGGATTGCGGAGTAGCGGCTCCCGCTGCAACTTGATGTTTGGCCCAAGCAAGCAAAACATTTTCTGAAAAAGTGTAGAGAAGCTTCTTCCTCTTTTAGGACGACAAGTTTAAACTGTGTGTTCTCCTTTAGTTCAAAATGGTTACGTGTTTCAAATTCCCGAGTGCTGCGTTTTGTCTCTTCAATGGCCACTTCAAATTAGCCCGAAATGATTTTACATTTCAAGTTATTTGGCACCGCATTTTGAGCTTTCAAGTCCCCTGCTACGTTTGTATTGTAGCAGACTGCGTTTTGGGATGAGAAAGAAAAAGTGATCGCACTACAATATAAGTGATAAGTAAGCGTACTTCGTGCCTTATTTCTATCCCCAAGTCTTTGATTCACATTTAAACTATAGATAATAGACTAATACGTTTCATAAACCATAATGCGATAATCATAGCTCACAAGCCAACAATGACTATTATAATCAAAACCTTCACAGAAAATATATAAAGGAATTATGTTGTACCCGAGAGTCCATGCACACAGATATCCCAACCAGAAGAGGGAGGAAGTGGCACACTTTTGTCTGATGGCGGCAAGTTGTCAATCTCAATATGAAAACACTTGTTCATTTTAGGAATTCAAGATGCATTTAATGATTAATTTAAAAACTTTAATCAACTGAGCGGTAAATACACCAAGATAAAAGAAGAAATGAAATCTGTCGAATTGACTGAACTAAAATTGCAAAATGACTCCTCTACTGGTCTTAAAGAGAAATAAATGAACTGCAAAACTAAAATAAAATCCCACTTGACTGCAAAATTAACCTAAACAAACTAAAGAAAAATTGGGAGTTAACCTAAACTAATCACACGTTAGAGGGTAAAGTGAAGACCTTATGACAAATAAGAAAAATTGTGAACAATTTTACTAAAGGTAGTAAGATTTTAGATAAAATAATTAACTCACAATAAGACTTCTATGACAAAGTTGGATCGTATTCTAAACCAGAAAAGAATTTGATGTTATGTACAGTAAAAATATAAACCAAAAGGTAAATGTACATTCTAAGCTAGCTACAGAGTATCATTTTTGTAAACATCATGGTCACACATTTAATACTTGTCCTACAAAGGTAGAAGAGTTATTAGTGTTAGAAAGTCCTAGATTCTAGTGAGAATATGACACAAGACGTGAATTATGAGGAAAAAGAGGATTTAGAGAGAGAACATGCCAATATTGTATTGAATATGTTGCATGCTACAATGTACATTGTTACTACTATGGAGTAACCTTAAATTTTTCTACTTGACAACTAATAACATAAGAAAAATAAACACTTAAATATGTATAGTGATACAATGTATATTCCAAAAAGGCTAAGATATAATTTACCTAATATAAATATTGCATTTTTCCTTAATACTCTTCTTTAAATTAAAGATTTAAATAAGTCAAATACTTTGAGTTTGAAGAGGAAAAGCTAATGTTGTTTATTTAAGGATTGTAAGGTGCAAACACTAAGCAAAAAGTTATAATTGATAGTCAAGGTATAACCTTACTTAACCCAACTGAACATCGATTACCCACTTAGGCTAGGGTCTTTGGACAAATCTATGCAGGCCTTTGCACCAAACCCACCAAAGACCCCTCTTTCAGTAACCTACCCTTGGCAGCATAAAGCCCACATTGAGTAGTATGTGGGTATTAGAAATTATACCTAAATACACACTAAGTGCCATGAGTTGGGTAGTCATACCCATTTAAGTATATAGGTTATACTAAGACCAATAAGCCTAAAGATCTCGCACCCCCTCCCCTTTTTCCCCTCTCCCCTTTTCTTTAAGCACTAGCCTAACTACAAAGTGTTTACCCACTTAGGCTAAGACATTTAAGCAACCCAATGCAAGCATCATCCTTCACAACTCGCTCTTGGCAACACAAAGCCCTACATTAAGTATTGGGCAAACATAAAGTGTTACACCTAGTTATACAGTAAATGTTGCAAGTTAAGTCATCATAACCATTTAAATACAAAGGTATTGATAGGCTTTATAAACTCAACACTTAGTTACAAAGTAATTCATTAATAAAACTCTAGGCTGCTCTTTTGTTGAAATGTGGTGTGTCATAATGACTCCCTCTTTTACTTTGTCTCATATAAAATAACAATTGATTTCTATGTGTTTGGTTATCTCATGATTGGTGGTATTAGCTACTAACTTTTCTACTACTTCATTGTTTTTAAATGAAAGAAGTCACTATTTAATAATTACATCAAATTCTCTAAGTAATCTCATAATTTAAATTATCTCTACTATTGTGTTAGTCATTACTCTTTAGTTTGATTCTTTAAATGATAATGAGATAATAGGCTACTGTTTTGCTTTTAAAGAAATTAAAAAATTTCACACTTTATGCAAAAACCTAAGGTGAAGCTATTTTTTCATAGAATATGTACTATAATCAAAATCATAATAAGCTATTAATGCTAACTTAGATAAGGACAAGAGCCTGAAGCCAAAACTAGGGAAACTCTTAAAGTATATGATCACCTTCATGGTTACTTCCATGTGAGATATCTTTAATGCGTGCACCGATCAATTATGGAACTACACTGAAAAACAAATGTCAGATCATGTTAGTGTGAAATAGATTAGCCTCCTAACCAATCTTTAATACTTTAAGATGTTCTCAAGTGGTAGATAATTTATTTTCTCCTTCACTCCCTTATCATGCTCCATAATTGTGGCCTTTTTGTTTTGCTCCATGGTAATCAGCATAGGCTTGGATCTTGATAATCCTTACTTTGAAATAGACTTTAAAGCATACTTGCATTGCCTAAAGCAAATCCCTCTTGGAAATTGTGCAATCTCAATACCAAGGAAGAACCTTGACCTTATTGTTTAAGCATGAAATAATGGCCTTATTGTTTCTTATGATCATAATATCATTAAAATAAATTATTAAAGCAACAAAGAACTCTTAAGAAGAATGAGTAGTCATGATAAGACTAATGGAAACCATGTGCTATGAGAGCATTTTTGAGCTTTTCAATCTACCAAAAAAAGGCTTGCTTTAACCCATAAAGGATTTTGGCAATCAACATACCAAATTCTCCCCTTAATTGTAAAATTCAAAAGAAAGCTCCATATTGTAAGTACCATCAGCAACCTAAGGAGGAAGGAGGTGAATTAGGCTTTGATTTATTTATAATCTTTTTTATTAGTATAAATTTAAGTTTACATTAATAAAATGATGTACAAAAGTAAAAGGGCATACCCTAATATTAACAAAATTACAAAACCTACAAAAAAATGGAGGTTAGAAGCCTTCAAATCTCACTTAAAATGACATTTTTTTGCAATAATTTAATATCTTGAAACAAAGAAGCTTTTCCTTGAACAATTTTTCTAATTTTAACCAACAAAATTGGAATGTTACTTGTTTTGTTTTAAAATCATCTTCTATTTTGTTCTACCCATATATAGTAAATACATGCTAAAAACAAAGGATTAAGAAGCTTTGTAGCCAAATTATTTTCTTTAGTTAATCTAATCATCCATCACAATTCTTTATTTAATCCTTCAATATGACATCAAATTCCATTTTGAGTAAAGATAGTTTTCCAAATTATTCTTGGCCATGTACATTCAAAAAAAAAAAGATTACTCCTATTTTCAACCTGGGATTGACAAATATCATAATATAAGTTAACTAAAATGAGCCATCATACTACTACTTCTGTTGTAAAGAGTTGATCTTGACAAACTAATCATCTAACAACCAGTCCAAAGTAGGTCAAACCCATTCACTTTTTCATTAACTAATTGAAACTCTTGATAAATTTCTTTACAACAATAAGCAAACTTACAAAGAACTAAAGTAAGCATAGGCCTTAGTTTGAAAAGACCTTTCTAACTCCATATTATAAAACCTTTATATCAAGCTGCAATACTGAAGTTCTTTTACATTTTGTATCATGAATCTACTTACTTCATAAAGAAGTATCTTGAAGATTAATAAGATTCCAAAGCATATGTCTCAAAAGAACTATTCCAAAGTTTAAAAATAGGTAACCCTAATCCCCCTTCCTTATTTGGTAAGCAAATTGTTTGTCAAATGACTTTGTGGAAGCATTGTGTATTTATACTACTTGTTCATAAAAAGTTCCATATCCTTTTCTCAATCTTATAAATTTTTTATTTCGATAGTAAGAAAACTTGCATCCAAAATGTACATGTAGATATTAAAATTGATTTTGTCAATTGTAACCTTCTTATATAGCTAAGATATTTCATTCCCTAACCTTCTATTTTTTCAAATATTTTATTTGTTAAACCCTTACAATCAACATAAGACAAGTCTTTTTATAATCAAAGGAACTCCAAGATATTGAATAGGGAAAATACCTATAAGGAAATGTGAGTAATCTAAAATAAGAAGTTGCTCCTGATTTGATAACCTTGAGAAGAACATTTGACATTTACTTAGATTATAATATAGACTTGTGAGTTCAGCAAATTCCTTCAAAGTTTCTACAAGATAGAGCACTAAATTTATATCACGATAAGAGAAAAAAAAAATCATCAATAAAACGCAAATGAGTGATTTTTTCAGGTTTGCATTGTTAATGGAACTTAAAGGTTATTTATAATCTTTTTGTATTGACCTATTTATAATTTTTTTTATTTCCTTAGAATTATTATGTATGTATGTCAACTTAACATGAATTTATCTCAATCAATGCAAACAACCAAATAACCAATAAAAGTAAAAAGATAGGGAGAAAGATATGCACAAAGAGATTTGTTTTAAAAATGATTTGATAACACGTCTACCTCCACCCCTCTCGATCAAAGGCAATTAAAAGGATTCTTATAATGCTTGTAGGCACTATAGCATATGCACACCACCAAAGTATGAACTCCTATACTCATGAATTTTTCAATCACAATGACAATGTGTCTTGTGACCACAAGCAAATAGGTCTTCGCAACCTTAACATATCTAGGTGTTAACACACCCCAAATCAACTACAAGGGATTAATAAAGATTTAAGTTTCATGTCCAATATAATTTAAACTCTCTAACGCTAAGTAAAACAAATGATATGAATTGGACTTCAAGTATTGCTCCTCTGATGACTATTTGGATAACATGATGAGATGATAAAGTTAAGAGTATATTGTTGCACAAGCAACCAACTTTATCAAGTATGTTTGAATAAATATGAGTAAAAAATTATTATACAAACGTATAAGATCTTTTCATCAATATGTGTAAAAAATTATAAGAGTTCAAGCAACAAAAAGATGATTTTTTTATATCAACCTTAAGTGTAAATAATAAAAGCTAAAAAGCTTAGAATGCAACCTCACTCACAACATACATGGATTTAAAGATATATTTAGTATAATATAAAATCTATGTAATGATAGCAACTTAAGTACAAAATCTATGAGCTTTTAATAGAAAAGAAGCATTCAATCAAGATCAAATGATCACCACTTTTTCTTTCAATAAGATATTAGTGTAAGCACATTAAAGAATGTTCAACGAGATGCAAGGAGTAATAAAATGAGTCTATGGACCAACAAGAATACAAGCATAAAAAACAATATATATAACTCGTGAGCTTGTATTTGGCTTAAAGTGATTCCCAATTTTTTCAAATCAAAACTCAAGAATTACAACAATACTTCCAACGATTTCTTGGCTTGATTTGGAATGAAATAATCATTCAATAGGCTCAAAATCAGCACAATTTCACACAAACATAAGTCGCATGAATAGTAACCAATGAATGGTGCAGTGTGCGATTTTTCTTTGAATCTTGAATCAAATCAACTCAAACAAAAGAGAAATGAGTTTAGATAGTTAAACCAAGTTTGCTTAAAGCAATGTGAACAAGTTTTACCTCAGTTAGTTTGCAATAATGAATGATTTTTCTTTGCAACCTATCTTTCACATTCTCAAGGAATTTTCTGCAAAAATCGCATAAGAGAGAGAGAAAGTTCTAACGAAATACCTTTTTCTTGGCTTTACTCACCGTAGATTTTCCCGTTGGCGTATCAGAGATTATAGCTGATGTAGGATTTGATGAAGAGAGAAGAAGGCTAGGGCGAGCAGTAAGAAAAAAAAAAAAAAAAGAGGGAGAGAAAAAAAGGGGAGAAAGGGAAAGTGCATTCCAAGGGGGAAAAAAGAAAAAGGAATGGGTCATGAGAGGGAGGAAGAGAAAAAGGAAAGGATGAGAGAAAATAACACATGAAAGACGTGGGGGAAAGAAAATGAAAGCAAAACAACAAAAATAAAATAAGAAATAAAACAAGGTGAAACTTAGGAATACTTGGGTTGAGTTTTAAATCTTTTGATTTAAGCTCACAAGCTCATGAAAAGAAAAATTAGCTTATTCCATAAAGTCATTCATGCAAATTATTTAGTCTGTCAACTAGATATCTAATGAGAATGGGGGAATAGAAATTTATTCCCTAATGTAAATATAATGTCAACTTATTTTCACAATAAACATTACAAAAAAATAACCTTGTGTTGATTTACTTTATGACATAAAATTCCATATGCAAAAAATATTTTGCAGATAATTTTCTTTTTCTTAATCATCCAAATTACATACAAAATGAAATATACCTCATATTCCTAACACATATAGCCTTTTTAAAGAGGTTTCCATACAAGAAGATATTTTGAAGGTCCATTTGATAGAATGGGCAATAATAAATAGTTGCAATTGCAATAATCAAATAAACTAAAAGAAAAAGTATCTAATAGTTAATGTCATTTCAATAATTGTATCCCTAGGCCACAAATTTGGCCTTATAACTTTCAATTGTACCATTAGTCCAATACTTAATGTTATTCATCTACTTACAACCAACATAATGTCAACTAGGAGACAAAGGAATCATGTCCCATGTATGGTTCCACTCTAGAGCTAAAAGCTCCTTATCCATAGCACCAATTCATGGGAATCCAAAAGTGCTTCCTAATAGGTGTTTAGCTCACAAGTTAGTGAAATGGAAGTAATGAAATGAAGAAAATGAGGCATGAATTGTTCAAGGGAAATATATTGAGATCTAAGATAAAAGGAGGTTGAGGGCAATGCTAAACACATGTAGTAAAAGGTCCAAAAAGGAAGGGTGAATCACATAATCGAGCAATGACATGGTTGAATTGGAGGCTAGCGTTCAAAGGTCTCTAAGTGGTCCAATTGGTGAGTAATTAGCAATGAGGGTGAGTCACATAACCGAGCAATGACATGGTTGAATTGAAGGCTAGCGTTCAAAGTTCTCAAGTGATCCAATTGGTGAGTAATTAGCAATGTCTAGTAAGGTGAGTCGTTCATAATAACTAGGTTAAGTGAGGTATTTATGGTATTTAAGGGATTAGGTATATTTAGGACCTCAACTTGAAAAGATCTAGGAGTTTATGCATCATCAAATGGCACAACTGGAGTTGATAGAGTAGGTAAGCTACCTAGGTATGTAAGTAAATAAACTTGAGAAGAAGGAAAATTATTTTTCAAAAAAATAATATCCCAACCTGCAAAAAATTGCCAATAATCAGATTTAAAAAAGAATATCCCTTTTTGGGGGAAGCATAACCTATCGAAATATAAGGGATGGCTCAAGAACTCAATTTGTTAAGTTCAACCAATATTGTAGTATAACAACAACATTCAAAAACACAAAGAAGCTCTATGACAAGAAGTTGTCAAACAACCGCTCAAATGGGGTGATACCACCTTAAGTCATGGTTGTTACATGGTTTTATAAGGGTGGTAGTAAGGAGACACTTACTCTAATAATAGGAAGGCTTATAAGCTTAATATATCAATGCTCATGCCACATCTAATAAGTTGCAATACTTGTGCTCAACTATTCCAATTTATTATGAAGTGTGAATACAAAAGCTATCATGGAGTATACCTAAAGTTGGAAAGAATGGGATACATTGAGAACAAAATAAAATTTGTTTCCATAGTCCAAGCAAATGTACTATATGATAGTATGAAATTGAGTTTGTACTATGGAAAAAAATGAATTTTAGAATGAAAATGAAAATGAAAATTTCATCTTCTACGAAAAAAATCATTAATAATGGCTAAAAAATAGTATTCACTAATCTAGGTGTCTTGTCATGAAGCCCAACATCCAAGTGAATGAGATAAAAAAATAGTTGTACTAATAGTATGACTAATAGGAATGATTCTCCTTATAGGTTTTCTCTCACGCTTTTTATTAACGATTCCTCTATTCGCACTATCCCTTTTTATAGCTCTTAAGGAAGATTCAAGAATTGGCTCATTGAGCAACGGTAACAGATGCAGAGACATTGAGCTCTCCCGTAGTATCTTAGATCAGCAGGGTTTTGCCTAATTTGGCGAAACCTTAGCCTAGCTTATGATCTAAGTAGGCTATGAGTTCCCTGATTTATCCATATCATATGGGAATGGTGTCGTTTGGCCTTGACTGAAAAACTGTGCAAAAAACCTGTGAAACTTGGTCGTCTCAAATGGTCTAATAAACTCTTGTAAAACCCAACCAATGTACTTGTTTGGAGCTCCCGTTACCCCCCTTGGAAAATGAAACTTGCATGGTCGTTTGAGTTAGTTTGAGCGCTGCTTTAGGAATGTATGTCCTGTTGAAGAATTCTTGGAGTAAGTCCAAGAGGGTATGATATCCATGCGGGTACGTTTTCCCATAAGCTATGTAAAAAGATCACTCTATAATTAAATATTTTCAAGAATGCTAGCTTCTTTCATGATGGGTAGAAATAGATAATGCTTATGTGATGTATTTACCCAAGAATAATGCTAGACATTATAACGTAATAAATGATTTTCTTTTCCAACTTTTATCATTATCAAAATATCATAAAGGTTCAATAAAATAGTGTGTATGTTCCGGCAATATTAGGCGTTTGAGGATATCATTGTGTTCCAATTAGTCTGTCAAAAGTTCAAGATCTGCTTGCTTAAATTTATAGCACAAATAAACCACAAGAATAACCTGGTGGGTATAACAAAACCAATAATATAAAAATAAAAGAAAATTCTTTTCCTAGTTCAAAAAATGATAATAAACTAGATTTCAAGATCATAATTTTATTCTCAGTACAATTTTATAGTAGCACTGTCAAGTAAATTTTCATAGGATCTTGAATATGAATTAATAGAAATGTAGGGCCTTAACTTGAATTTGGCTTAACATATGTTACGTGCCTAATTAGAAGGGCGTGTAACAAGTCCTTAAAAAGGTTGATGTAAATGATTTAGTAGTGTTTTAGATGAGTTAGAATTTACATTAGAGGAATACAAAGAATTTCTGTTTTCGTTAAAGGCAAAATCTAAAACTGACTTTCTCCAAGAGTGCCACATTGACCTTATATGTCGAGGACATTTACTAGAATGTCCCGTTAACCTACAACCTTTTGGGCTTAAAGCCTTGCTTAAGGTAAACGATGAACGCATCATTGCACTTATTTACACTTGGAGAAATGGGGTCGTAACACACTATTTAACCTATAAAGGCAAAATTTAAAATGTCTTTCCCATCGCCCTAAGTGTGAGTTTGGGCTTCCAAACAAGTGCCCCATAGATAGAAGTGGTGATGGGCTTTGGTCGTATTCTTCAAATCGATGGTCCAGAAAACATTTAAAGGATGGGTATGGTATTGCAAACATGTGAAATTGGTGTCACACGGCAAAGTTGCATTCATCTGTGTTAAGACCAAATCTGGCTCAATATTAACTAAAAGGGAGGCCTACTCGAATAATTTAGGGCAACAAACTAAGAGGCTTATATAAAAAAATTTCCAACCATCAAGAGGGCATACGCCATTAAAGAAAACCTAAATCTAGTTGTAGTGTTCTTATAGTTAGTGATAAAGTAATTTAGTCATAGCCTTTTGGTTTGGTATTATTAGTGATTTGATTATTGTTAGTTTGATGAATTGGGATTTCATTGTTGGACTTTGATTACTGTTATCATTTGAATTGGTTGAGCTTAATAAATGAGGTATTCTTCAGTTGGGATCCTAGTATTTCTTAATTGTGTATTTGTGTATTTGTGTTGGTTGAGTCCTAGCAATGGTATCATGAGACGCCAATTTGGCAACCAAAAGCAGAATCAAGAGTAAGCACAAGTTATGATAGAGAACGAAGCAAGACTACATAATGTGGAGGAAAAAAATTCAGGCCATGATCGATTCCATCAATTCCCACTTCACAGAGCTTCAAGAAATTCCTGCTTCCCAAGTTGAACTATTTCGTTCACTGCAAGACTTTCAAAACTTTCAGTTTTCCCAAACTAAACTACTCCGCTCTTATAAGAGTCTAAAAAAAGTTACAAAACATTGTTGCAGTAGTTTTAAAAACTTCATGAAAGTCGAGATGCACTATTGGCCAAAGAAACTGCCACCAACCATCACCCGCCACCGTCTTCGTCAATCGAAGGTGATACCATTGCTACATCCCTACAAGCACCGAACATAATTGCCGCCAATGCTGTAGTGGAAGAGACCCACCATGGCCACCGCACCCTTCACTGCATGTAGCTAGTGCATGTCAAATGATTTCGTCATCACTGAAGACTTGAATTGGGATGAGCAACCCCTCAGTGGCCCCTACATGACAAAAAACCATCTCAAAACCCATAGGTCGGGTCGCTAGCCGAAGCCCCACCTATCGGGTTTCGACACTGACCCAGCCCCAAATTAGGTGTTTGCCGGCACAAACCAACACTAGACCCCTTCTAGGTGATGACAAAGGTTAGCAGCAGCCACCCTCCAGATTCTATCCCTGAAATTGCCAGATAGGGTCGTGGGCTACTTTGCACACGAGGCAATTCGCGACCTTTTCAATTGCAAATCTCTCTTACCACAGTCGCAGGCCATCGGCTGAGGGCGCCAGAGGGCTAGACAACGACCGTCGTGATCGACCCCCACCATGTCTTGGCTAACCGCCACCGATGGTGACAACCAAATCTGCTAGGTCCTCTTTCCACACAGGTTAGCAACACAATTCTGGGCCCACTTTGCAAGGACAGCTCTAGCCCATTCATCAAGGGCAACAGATGGGCTGGGGCTTCCTCACAAGGCAGCAAATGGGCTATAGACTTGCATTGTAGGGACAAATTCGGTTCATTCATCAAGAGTAGTAGATGGGTTGGAGGCCTACCATAAGTACTACTAACGACCTAGGAGGCGGGTGTGAATAGGTTTTAACATATTTAAATTCTTTTTGTTTTTCCTTAAAATTAATTGTATATATTTTTAATCAACATTAATTTATCTCAATCAATCCAAAAAAATAAATAACTAATAAAAATAAAAAATAACAAGGATAGGCACACAAATTTGTTTCAAGGATGATTCAACAACACATCTAACAAAATTTCTATAATGTTCATAGGCACTATAGTAAGTGTAAGTCACCTAAGTACAAATTCCTTTACCTTACAATTTACCCAACAATAACAATTACATGTCTTGTGATCAATCAAATAGGTTTCTACAACCTCAACATACACAGGTGACAATACACCCAAATCAACTATAAGGGATTTATAAATATTTATATTTTACATTCAATCCTTTATCAAGTGCTTGAATAAAAAATATATAATTTAAAATCTTTAGCACTAAGCAATACAAATGATATGAATTTGCCTTCAAATATTTCTCTCTTCGTGACTATTTGAATAACAAGTTTTGATGATAAACTTAGGGATATCTTGTTGCACAACAATCAACTTTATCAAGTACCTTGAATAAATATAAATAGGAATTTATCATACAAATATACAAGATCCTTTCATTAATTTGTGTAAAGGATACAAGAGTTCAACCAACACAAAGATGACTCTTCTATCAATAGTGAGTATCAATAATGTAGCTTAACAACTATAAATGCAACCTCACTCACAACATACATGGGCATGAACATATATTGAGTTTGATATAAAATCCATTGAATGATAACAACTTGATGCACAATCGTGAACTTTAAGTGACATTTAATCAAGAGCAAAAGCCCACAACTTTCTGTATCAATATGATTTCAATGTAAACACATAATTTGAAGCAAATATTGAAGTGTAAAGATATGCTTGAAGAACCACAAAGATTAATCAAAGATTTAGCTTCAAAACACAAACAAAATTTCGAAATGAATAGTGCTCTTAATACTAACTGAAAAATTCAAATCAAAAGCCCAATCACGATTTGCAACGAAAATTAGGGAAAGAGGTATAGATCAAACCGTGCTTCCTCGAGGATTAAAATAGGCTGTGACCCGTGGAAAGTGACTGAGAATAAGTTGATCAAAGAAGCTCTTTCCGTTCACATTTTCTAGCCTTCACGGTGCAAATTTTTCAGTTTCGTTTTTCTAGAAGAAAGCCACTCAACCAGCCAAATATTAGTTTTAAAATCAAGCTCAAAATGTTTACAATGTTACTTCTGATCTTCCCATTGGAATTTTTCATAAAATCCGACCGTTGAGTGAGGTTGATGTGGGAGAGAAGAGAGAGAGAGTGGTCGTGCGTGAAGGGCAAAAATAACAAGGAGAGAGA
Source organism: Casuarina equisetifolia (assembly GCA_028551475.1). NCBI lineage: Eukaryota > Viridiplantae > Streptophyta > Magnoliopsida > Fagales > Casuarinaceae > Casuarina > Casuarina equisetifolia. Next base: position 21,678,574 of record CM052356.1, read on the forward strand.
GAACCAAAAGACTTCCAACACGTGAGAAAGAGAGAGAGAAGAATAAAGAAGTAAAAGGCCATAAGGCAACGTGGGCTTTGCACTTATAAGGTACTTGGGCTTGGGTTATTCATCTTTTGATTTCAGCCTGTCACTTTGATGTCTGATGAGAATGAGGGAACAAAAAGTTTATTCCCAAATGTAAATATAAAGTAAGTGTAATGCTTATTTTTACAATAAAAATTATTTAAAAAAAATATTATATTAAAAATTAATTATGAAAAAATTATTTTATAAATAATTTAATTTTTTCAATCATCAAAATTATATATAAAATGAAATATACCTTATATTTTTAACACCTACTTCACAAGGACATACCATGGATTGAGGGCCCAACTCACAAGGTAGCAAGTAGATTGGGGGGCTAATATACATGGCAAACCATAGGCTTGGGGCCCAATCCTCAAGGACAACAAATGAGTTTAGGGCTTGATTTTGGAGAGTTTATACCCAAAGAAAAACATGTGGAACTAAGTTGCAGGGCCTAATTCTAAAGTGTTTAGACCATAAAAACAAAGAAATTGCAACCATTTATCATTTTGAAGTTTGATAGGATGAGGTTTAAGGTGCCAAGAAAAAATTGGAGATGGACAGAGAAAATATTCTTGGAAGCCTTCTTGGTTGGGTTAAATGGAGAGTTTTAAGGGCTAGTTATGGTGTTACAACCCCAAAACCTTAAACAAGCGTTCAAATTAGCTTTGATATGTGAAAAGTACATGCATCCAATGAACAATGGATAACATGTTAGTGCTAGAAGGTGATGCAAGATTTACTACATGAATTGACCAACATCATCATTTTGCCACATCAAAGAACGGTGAAGAATGAACATAGGATTCTAAGTGTTAGACAACTGGGGCAAACATGAGAATTCCTACTAGATATGTCACAAATACTCAAAGGCAAGTTAGGTGAGAACAAGGGTGATGTTATTATTGTAATTATAAATGGTTCAAAGAACATCAATGCAAGACAAAACAAATATGTATGATAGTGGAAGATGGCCAACAAAATATAAGGACCATTGAAGAATTTGCATTTATGAACCAAATTCAAAGAATTTCAAGTTAATCCTTGAGAACAAGGGTTATTTAAAAAGATGGAGATTGTTAGGATCAAGCCTAACCCAATATCAATTAAAAGGGAGGGCTCGCTCAAGTAATCTAGCACAAGGACTTGTATAGAAAAATTCTCAATCAGAAAGGGACATGCTATCAAAGAAAACCAAATTTATCTTTAGTAATTCCCTAACTCTAGCCATAAAATTCTTATAATAAGTGATAGAATAGTTTAGTCATAGCCTCATAGTTTGATATTATTAGTATTTTTTTTTAAAACAAGGATGGTATTCTAACAAATTTTACATAATAACTATACAAAGAAAGTGGTTTAATTATTATTAGTTTATTAAATTGGGATTTGATTGTTGAACTTTAATTACTATTTTCATTTGAATTGATAAGTTTAATAAATGAGATATTCTTCAATTGGAATCATTGTATTCTTTAATAGTGTGTTTATATAGGGCTTAAGTCCTAACAATATACTTATGTCAAGTAAGACGGACATAGTAGGCCTGAAAATGACTATCAAGAACACATAAGAATTTATACCATCAACAATATTAATAAAAGTCAGCTTTTGTGTGGTTTGGCTAGAGATGATTAAAATCGTACGTTTTTGTCATGCGTAGTAGTTGGGGGTGTTTGATTTTTTGTCACCCGCCTTTAATGATTATTAAAATCAAGCATAAAAAGAAAAAAAAGTCTCCAATCGGGAATATCTCCGAATAAATGACAGCTGCTTTCAAAGGGTAAATAATTATTTTGCTTATTTAATAACTTATTCAATAATATCCACAATTCCAATTCTTTTATTTAATCTTCGTAATTTTCAATGGATAAGTATCGCAGCAGCAGTAGAAAGCTACTGATTCTGATTCAGTCAGACAATTTAGGGAAAAAAAAAAAGGAAAGAAAAAGCGGAGGATAATGGAGAAGAAAGTGGTCAAGGGGTAAAGCCAAGCCGCCACGAATTCTGACGTGTCCCAATGTGACGCACGATCTTCAGTCTAACCGCTTGTCAGAACGAAAATGCCAAGTGGGATCCGCAAAAAGAATCGACGGTCCACGTTCGCTCTAGACAACAAATTAGGGTTTTCACTTTCCCAAACCCGCAGACCCCGCGTATATAAACCACCCGCTGACATTGGCACCGGTGCGGTGCGGTGCAGTTTGTTCTGCCCTCCCCCCAAAAAAAAGAAAATTCGGTTATCCTACTCCGTCATCTTCCGTCCGTCACCGTCCGGCTCTCCGGACGATCTATCACCATTTTACCCCCTCCCTCTCCTCCTCTATCATCCTTCTTCACAAGCCAAAAGAATCCCCCGAATTATACTTCTCGAAATATATCAGCCATTTCTTTAGGGTTTAGAGTTGTCAGCGTCTGTATCTTGAAATTTGAGTCTCGAGTTTCTCTCTAGGGTTAAGCTTCAGTAGCAAGAGGAGGGGGAAGAAAAAATTCGAAAAAAAAAAAGAGAAAGAAACAGGAGAGGATCTGAACGGTTTTGCGGATTCTGTGTTTTCGGTGAAATGGCGCAGATTCAGGTTCAGCATCAGCCTCCAGTCTCGGCGCCGAACGGTGTTGCATCGGGCACCGGTGCGAACCAGTTCGTGACGACGTCCCTGTACGTTGGCGATCTTGACGTCAATGTCACCGACTCCCAGCTCTACGATCTGTTCAGCCAGACCGGCGCAGTCGTCTCCGTTAGGGTCTGCAGGGACATGAGCACCAGGAGATCTCTCGGTTACGGCTACGTTAACTACAACAACCCTCAAGATGGTCTGTCTTTGCTTTGAGTCTCTTTTTCATTTTTGTCATACTTGTGGGTCAATTTTGCTTTAATGGATGGGTGTAGTTGGTAGTTGACAGTTTTAGAAACTGATTTTTTGGATTATGGCTAGATTGGTAAGTATGTGGATTTTGGCATATGATTGGAAAATGTTTGCGGTTGCGAGGGAAGTTTCTGCGTCCGTCATGAATTTTGTTGTGACGAAATCGTGTCTGATGGCGTGTTGTATTTTATCATTCAACATGGCTATGTGATGTTTATCAATGATTGAACTGGGAAAAATAGACCCGGGGGAATATGTTATGAAAGTGGATACAGATCACTATAACCATGTAAGGTCTTTTTGCATGTGAACGAAGTATGCAGAATGGTGTATGCGTTTAAAAATTGGTTAGGATGGGTAACGTAGAAGCAGGCCTTGTAATTTTAGAACTTTGACCATGTTACATGTGAAGTTGAATTGACGCTCTTAAACCAATTGTCATGTGGACGCAATTACTTGCTTATAGCTTTACCAGTTGTAACCATCATGGTAATCACATATGGTTTCTATACGAACCATTTAGAAGGTTTTGCTCTTTTAATGTATGTAATGCTTGTCTGGCTGTGAATAGAAAGGAGCACTTATTCGCATTTTTCAGAGTAGTTGGTTTTGAGATTAAGTCAGTTTTCCCTTTTTTAAGTATGAAATTAATTTCTAGCAATTAAATCTGTTTTTTTTTTAATTATTGTTTCTTCTTGCCTCCAGCATTGAGGGCATTGAATGTGCTGAACTTCACTCCACTGCACAACAAGCCCATCCGAATCATGTATTCTCATCGGGACCCAAGTATCCGCAAGAGTGGAGCTGCAAATATATTCATCAAGGTATTTGATTTTCACTGATCCATTTGTGCCCTATCCAACCTCGTTTGGATGGCATTTCTCTTGCCTACGAAGTTGGAGATTTTGTGATCCAGTCTGGCAATTGGTATCTGGTCATGGCCTGATTTTAGGTGTTATCCATTACGATTATTTTGGCATGAATGTTCATTTCTGGTTTAGATTGCTACTTCATTCACTCAAATGGGCAGGCACGTCCGGACACATTTTAATTAGCTGATCTTGTCTTTGGCCCTTGATGGTGTTGACTTTATCAATGAACTTAAAACCCTTATCATTACAGATGTACAAATAATATAGGATGATTTTTTTGCATTAATTTTTTTAATTTTTATTAATTTTTTTAACTAGATCTTTACCTAAATTCTTTTCCCCTTGTGTAACATTGTTTTGCAGAATCTGGACAAGTCAATTGACCACAAAGCATTACATGATACATTTTCTTCCTTTGGAAATATTCTCTCTTGCAAGATAGCTACTGATACAAATGGCCAGTCTAAAGGCTATGGTTTTGTTCAATTTGACAATGAAGAGTCTGCTCAGAATGCAATAGACAAATTAAATGGAATGCTAATCAATGACAAACAAGTGTATGTTGGACACTTCCTTCGCAGGCAGGAAAGAGAAACTGTTTTGAATAAGACAAAATTTAATAATGTCTATGTAAAAAATCTGTCGGAAGCAACTACAGATGAAGACTTGAAGAAAATTTTTGGTGAATATGGAGCCATTACCAGTGCTGTCGTGATGAGGGATGCGGATGGGAAATCTAAGTGTTTTGGTTTTGTCAACTTTGAAAACGCAGATGCTGCTGCTAAAGCTGTTGAGGAACTGAATGGAAAGATGTTTGATGAAAAGGAGTGGTATGTTGGAAAAGCCCAGAAAAAATCAGAAAGGGAGCTTGAACTGAAAGGAAGATTTGAGCAGACCATGAAGGAATCTGTCGACAAATATCAAGGGATGAATTTGTATGTTAAAAATTTAGATGACAGTATTAATGATGAGAATCTTAAGGAATTATTCTCAGAATTTGGTACAATCACTTCATACAAGGTATGTAAATATGTTTTTTGTTTGTTATTAACTCAAAGATACTCATTGCGTTTCTTCTATTGTGGTGGCTATAAATCATTGCTCTGATTGCAGGTTATGCGTGATCCCAGTGGAATTAGTAGAGGGTCTGGATTTGTTGCTTTCTCAACCTCTGAAGAAGCTGCTCGAGCTGTATGTATCCATCTCTTTATTGTTCTTAAATATGTTGCTGTTGTTTATGCAACCAAAAATTGACATCTCATTGATTACAGCTTGATGCAATGAATGGCAAAATGGTTGTTAGCAAGCCTCTCTATGTTGCCCTTGCACAGCGGAAAGAAGAGAGAAGAGCGAGGTTGCAGGTATGATCAATTATTAGCATGCATGAACTTGGGTGAAAAATTAGCTGTTTTATCTTATGTATGATGCCCAAGGAGTTTATGCTTGTAAAGTACAGAGTATTGATATCTCTTTGCCTGTGCTAATAGTTTCTTGTGCTCGAGAGTCAGAGCTGCTGTCACAGTTGTGACACTGTTAAAGTAAAACTGGCATTGTATTGGAATAAGAATGAATTTTCTATTCATTTTTCTGTAAAATATTAAGTTATCTCAAGGAATTAAACATTGTTGCTTAAAACAATTGAGAAAAAGATGGAGCTGCCAGAGCCTTAAGCATTCAGTGATCATGAATGTTTAAAATCAAGGTCAACTGCCTAGAGTTTTGTTAATATGTAAGCACCAAAATGTTAGGTACCTACCAAAATTTGGGTGCTCAGAGGGTGAGTAGAAGACCAATCCCAGGGAAAGTAGCTTGAATAGAGTTGCAATCATTGATACAATGCTAGGCTCCTATTGCTAATGCCGCCCTCCCTTCTGCAAATAGAGAGCTGAAGCATGGTCTTGCTCTTTCCATTTTTCACATGGCTAAAGCATGTAATATTGATGAGTAGCTCATGTATTAACTGCCACAAATTAGTTTCCATATTCTCTATGACACCCAGTTTGCTCTTGGTGTTTGATGTGTTCGTATGCATATTTTCTTCCCATATAAATCAACTGGTTTTGAAAATTATGCAGGCACAATTTTCACAAATGAGGCCAGTTGCTATGGCACCTTCTGTTGCTCCACGAATGCCAATGTATCCACCTGGCGCTCCAGGTCTTGGTCAACAATTTTTGTATGGACAAGCACCTCCGGCCATTATTCCTCATCAAGTAATAACGCTGGCTAACCTGTTATATACTTACTAGGCCATCAGAATTTGGCGTTGATTTGTTGGAGATCGCAAAAGAAATTGATTGTTGTATTTTACAATCTCCGTTCTCTTACAACTCTTAGAAAATGTGCAATTTTATTGAACCTTTTGTCTGGTTGATTGATGACTGTATTTTTGTCAGAAAAGAAGTTAAAGCTTTTTTAGCATCATTTTGGTTTACAAGTGAGGGTATCTTAGAGTCCAAAAGTGCTTCATTACCAATGCAATAGAATTTATACAAGTTGGAAGAATTTGGGAAATAAATTATGCTTTAAGCTTCAGTAATATTTTCTCAAATTATAAATATTTTAGGTTCTATCTTTTATATTCCGGATATTGCTTGTTTTAAATTTTTTGTTGATAAATAATCTTCGTCAGTTTGGGTTTCCATATTCCTTTAAAATGGTTTAATTGTTTGGGGCCTTCAAGTACTCTATTACTGTAGCGTTGCTGGCTTCCCTTTTTCTTCCTTTTTACTTTCTTTTTGGAGAAGCTGGGGAGGGAAGGGGGGTTGGTTTAAGCGAAGAGTGGGTCTATTCCATGAGGCATTTGAGTTTTTGTAGCTGGTTGATCATTGCTTCACAGTTTTAGTAGAACCGGTCTTGTGGCAATGGGTAAAACGAAGCTTCTTTTGTAGTCTTCCATTTCTCAAGAATCTCCTCTGTGGTGGGAGATTTTACACCTGTAGAATCACCTTTGTGGGCTTTCCCACGACAATTAGATGCTATTTGGTTAGAGGAAATAACTTGAGATTGTTTTACTACCACTTGAGAATGAATGTCTCTTGTCTTCTTTGAACTGATTGAATTTTTAAAGCAAGCCATGACATTGGTCTCATACGAATACTAGTCGAGTACAAGTTGATCTGTGTCCAGGTTACTTACCCCACTTGAAACATAAATGCAATTTAATTTTGATGGCTCTTGAACTTTTAAACTTATCTTATTTAAAATAGCAGTTGGGTGGGCTGAGCTTGGCCTATCTACAGAGCTTATCACTTGGTACTGTAGTTCAATTATTAACAAAAGCAATTGCTTTCAAACTCGTCTAGAGCTGCTATTGAGGTTGTGTAAGGGATGCTTAGCAGTAACATTGTTTTTCTTGTTGAAATTGGAATGACATGTTTATCTGTTAGTTTTAGCGACTATTCTAGTATTGTGTCTTATCAATTCTGTTACCTCTGTGAGTTTGTCCTGGTAGTAGTAATGATTTTGTTGACAATATATGTAGGCTGGCTTTGGTTATCAGCAGCAACTTGTTCCTGGAATGCGGCCTGGAGGAGCTCCTATGCCCAATTTCCTTGTTCCTATGGTCCAACAGGGCCAGCGCCCAGGAGGCCGACGAGGGGCTGGTCCTGTGCAACAGACACAACAGCCTGTGCCCATGATGCAACAGCAGGTCAGCAACACGTAATTTTTTGTACATTCCGCTTCTCACAGACCTGTTGCACGTCTGACTGAAATGATTCTTTTTCATTGCCCAGATGCTTCCCAGGGGACGTGTCTACCGTTATCCACCAGGTCGCAACATGTCAGATGTTCCAATGCCAGGTGTAGCTGGGGGCATGCTGTCAGTTCCTTATGACATTGGTGGTGTGCCAATGAGAGATGCTGCACTGGGACAACCTGTGCCCATTCAGGCGTTGGCCACAGCTCTTGCAAATGCGACGACTGAACAACAGAGGACGGTGGGTTCTGACCCTGTTTCTTTTAATCCTCTCTCCTTGTAGTATTAGTGGCTGTAGTTTGCAGTTTCTCCTCATCATTGGTCTAGCATTTTAATTTCCACTATCCTGTTTCTTGGATGGGCAGATGCTGGGTGAAGCTTTGTACCCTCTAGTGGATCAGCTGGAGCACGACTCTGCGGCTAAGGTTACTGGTATGCTTCTAGAGATGGACCAGACCGAGGTTCTGCACTTGCTTGAATCACCGGAGGCTCTGAAGGCGAAGGTCGCGGAGGCCATGGAAGTCCTGAGAAATGTTGCACAGCAGCAGGCTAACAGCCCTGCTGATCAACTAGCTGCACTGTCTCTTAATGACAATCTTGTCTCTTGAGTGCGTCCCGCTGGAAGGGTGGATTGATGTCTTGAACATTTCAAAACGACCGCTTTTTTCGTTCTTTGGGCTTTGGAAGTTGTTTATACCGGCACTGTTACTTGTAGGTCTTGAAGTTTGGTGCTTGGCTATTATTTCGCTTTTAGTCCTCTTGAGGATTGTGTGTACTGGTTATGGTTACTCAATTTCCAAGATTTGGATTTCAGCTTGTGTGCCTTATTGGTTTGACTTACAACCCCAGCTTCATTTCATAGCCAATCCTGGCTATATGTTCACCCCTTGCGTCACACCTCATTTGCACTGCAAGCGTGATAAAACTTAGTAGTTTTTCACTAGTTTTCTGCGTCGCCTGTAGTCAAGCAACTCATTCGTACAGGATGTTCCTGACCTTATCCTTGACCCTTTGCTCGTCAATCTGCATTAACAGGGGATCCCGTAAATGAATCTGCTTTTGGTTTATGAGCCTAAGAGTGTCAATTAAGCCATATTCTCCGTGCAGGACCTGCAAATTACTCTTGAGCAGTTTATTGTGGGAGGGGACTATTTGTGTCCTGGAATTTCTGGTCAAATTTTCATGCTAAGCTCTTGAAAAGGACATGGTTATCCAGCACCAGGTGTGTTTTGGGATCTTGTTAAAAATTCTATTTGCTTTGGAGTACGGCGCATTTGGGCTATTGCTTTCTGACTCTCTCCGCAGCAGTTTGATTCTTCTCCTCTTTTGAGCCTAAAGCGAAGTATCAGTCGTGGGAGGGATTTCAGTGCAGAGGGGTAGATGAGTTGATGAGTGATTATCTTTTCACGTATTAGTAGAATTAGATTGAAAATCAGATGACGATGTAAGTATTCCAAACTTCACTGTCACAAATGGCGTGCTCTTGCAAAAAAGAAAAAGTATTATGAGTCTGGACTTGTGTGTCTAGCTAGAGTTAGTCAAGTCAAGTCAGTCAAGTCTTTTATGGTGTCTTCTCTTATAAAAGACGGGATTTTTGTACAGGGGAGACAATCTTTGTTGCTTAGTGATTGAAAATGTGTAGAGATATAGTTTTGGTTTAAGAGTTTCTACGAACCACATTCCTTATTTGTGAGCGAAATCTTTTACCATTCCTCATCGAAAATTCCACATGTTTACAAGCCAATTGGAAGAGGGGGAGACCGACCGGCGTCAAAAGGTATATATGGCTTTATTCCAAGAGATAGCCAACACGTAACCTTCCAAGGAAGAATTAAAAGAAAGCTCATCGGGCAAAGAAGCCACACCTTTCATTAGATATCTCTAAACCCACAAAATTGGGTTACATTCTAACCCTAAAATTAGAATAAAAGATTAATGTTTAATCATTAATGATTTTTTTTAATAAATAAATGTTCTTTCAAATTAATGTGTCACTAGTTTTTAAATCAAGAATTCATTTGGAATTCAAAATCATTAAATTACGTTTTCAATTTATTTGTCATAGCACAGATTTAAACAAAAACAAATATGACTCCTTTGTGTATAAACAAGATATAAAAATTCAGACCATTTGATGATTTCAAAGGAATACTTGAACATTAATCATTGAGACCATTTGATGATTTCAAGTCCACCTTCCAATACCACGAGCTTGGAAATTAGGAGGTTGGTGGACTGTTTATATTCTTCATGGCTTTAGTAAAAAAGGCTGCGGCACTAAAGTGGATACAGTGTACGGACTGACATAGCATACGCAGTTATGGGCACGTAGTTGCTGCCAAATATCTTCAGCAGTGCCAAAGACAAGAAAGTGTTGAATGGCCTTCAACTGAGATGACGGGCCCTACAGAACCGCAATTGCTCTTCGGTTGGGCTTGTTCTGTAGGGCTTGTGATTGGAGCTCTTTTCTTATATCTTTCTTCCTTAAACAAATGATAGAATTGTAGTCAGCAAAGGTACCCCTCCCCAAATGACTGGACTAGCAGCGGCGCTGAGAGCAGATCAAACACAATGATGACATAGCATAGGCTAAACCTACTATGGCAAGATTCAATGAAGAGTTTCTTGCACACCAATTTTCTGAATATGAAATGGCGAATAATTGCAAATTGACAGGATACCGTCTTTTCCTCAACCAGTGCGCCTGTTAGAATAATTAAAATTCCGCTGTTGTGCACGATAAATGCAACAGCAGAGCTCAGCCTTTCCATTTCTTCTGCTGCATAAGCCAGAGCACCATATTATAAACTACAGTGACTGGGGAGAGTCACTTGTCCAATTAGCACCCCGGAAACGATTCCCTGCCTATCTGATGTCAAACCCTGCCGTAGTCCGACACATCTCTGAGTGCTTTATTAAACCGCAGCATGCTTCAGAAGAGTCGAAGCGGCCCATGTACCTGACTTCATGGGATCTTGCCATGCTCTGCAGAAACTATATCCAGAAGGGCCTTCTCTTTAGAAGGCCACTACCAATAAACGGCCAAGAAAGCTTCTTAAAGACTCTCCTGGATAGGCTAAAGAGTTCCCTCTCTCTCACCCTTGTCCATTTCTACCCGCTTGCTGGCCGCCTTGTCACAACAAAAACCGAAAACCCATATTCATTCTTGATTTTCGTTGACTGCTACAATGGTCCCGGAGCTAGATTCATCCATGCAACTCTAGACATGACCATATCTGACATCCTCTCGCCGATTGATGTACCTTCAGTTGTCCAATCTTTTTTTGACCATGACAGAGCGCTCAACTATGATGGGCATACCATGCCTCTGCTTTCCATTCAAGTTACAGAGCTAAAAGACGGCATCTTCGTGGGTTGTTCCATAAATCATTCAATTGCCGATGGAGCCTCTTACTGGCATTTCTTTAACACCTGGTCTGAAATCTTTCAGGCCCAAGGAGCTAATATCTCCATTGCACGCCCACCCATTCACAAACGATGGTTTCCTGATGGTTATGGTCCAATCATCACCCTTCCTTTCACTCACCAAGATGAATTCATCAGCAGGTACGAAGCGCCGAAGCTTAGGGAGAGAGTATTCCACTTCTCATCCGAATCCATAGCAAAACTGAAAGCGAAGGCCAATGCAGAGTACAAAACCAACAAGATCTCTTCCTTCCAGTCCTTATCGGTACTCATGTGGAGGTTGTTAAGATCGTGGGTAACCGAACGGGTGTGTGGACGATTAAGTACTGAATCCTCTGAAGAGGTCGGCGTAGCGCTTCTTCTTTCCACCCAGGGTGACAAGTGCCACGGACGGAGGGAGGGAGAGAGCTAAAGCTTTGTTTGGAGGGAAGCAACTCCTACAATTTCATTAAGATAATTCTTGCCTACAAGTCTTTTCCTTCTCTCCTTATAAAGACACTAACGTGTGCTTTTAAGGAGAAACTGACAAAGTCTTTAATAGCTATTACAACTGCTACACGATACTTCAAACATAAGTAAAAGAAATCAAAAGGTTCACACGCCAGCGTGCCTTCAAAAGGCGTTTCTAACTTGCTGTCTATATCACTTTTCTGCTCATGCCTTACCTTCAAAAGTGACAACTTTTTTCTTCCCACAACACACTACTTACCTGCCACGTTAGTCAACACATGGCTCGTAACAAATTCTCCATTTCCCGCTCAGACCTTGCCCCCAAGGTCGGCATTCGGAAACCGGAATTGCATGTCCTCCAAATCCTCCCAGCTGGCATCTGCCGGAGTTAATCCCTACCAGTGGATCAATAGTTGTGGACACCTGTTTCGAACTCGGGTTTCCAACACAGCTTGGGGTGAGCAGAAGGTCTTGGGCCTTGGACATATGGGGGCAAAGTGGGTTGAACTTCGACATGGTCCCCAATGCAACATTTAAGACTGGACACGTGGAACATCGGGTGGATTCGGGATTCCGGAGGGAGAGCTAGTTTGTAGGCCACTTGCCTGATACGCTGAATGACTTGAAATGGACCATAATACTTCGCATGCAGCTTTGCGCTCGACTGAGGGTTACCGATGTTTGTCAGTATGGGCGTAAACATAAATAAACATTATCGCCCACCTTGAACTCTTCCTCTCAGTGATTTTTGTCATAAGTCAGTTTCATGCATTCTTGAGCTGCAAGGAGATGGTCCTTGATAAGCCGGAGAGCTACATCTCACTCTGATAATGCTCTCGCCACTACTTTTACCTGTGCTGTGCTAGGGACATATTGGAGTAGAGTGGGTGGGGGCCGACCTTAGAGAGCTTGATAGGGAGAAACACTAGTACTGCTATGGAGGGAAGTATTGTGAACAAACTCGGCCCACGCTTACCATTTTGCCCAGTCTTTAGGCTTTTCTCCAGTCAAATAGCGTAGATATTGCTCCAAAGAACGGTTAATGACCTTAGTTTAGCCATCCGTTTGAGGGTGGTAAGCTGAGGAAAAATTGAATCGGGTTCTTTGAAGCGGAAAAAGCTCTTGCTAGAAAAGGCTGGTGAAGATTGAGCCACGATCACAGACCATAGATTGGGGAAGTCCATAATGCTTAAAAATCTTCGTAAAGAAAAGTTGAGCTACTGTGGGGGCATTGTAAGGATGGGTTAAGGCTATGAATTGGACATACTTCGAGAAGCGATCTACGACCATCATGATTGAGTTTTTGCCCCTAGACTTGGGCAAGCCATCAACAAAATCCAATGAAATGTCAAAACCACACTACTTCAGGAACTGGGAGGGGTTGTAGTAACCCACTAGGGGCTCTGGTATTGGCCTTTTGCCTTTGGCAAGTGTAGCAACTTCGGATATGAGTCTTAACATCCTTGGCCAAACCCTTCCAAAAGAATACACCCTTAACTCGTTCAACTGTTTTCAAAAAACCTTCATGGCCCATGCCATGAAACTCTTTAATGATAGAGGAAACCAACGGAGAGGTGCTGGGAAGATAGATTTTACCTTTAAAAAACACAAGGCCGTCCTTGTAGTCCTAAGGACCTATGGCCTCTCTAGCTTGGATGCGGCTCACCAAGTCTTTAGTGTCGGTATTCTACTAATGTTCTTCTTTGATGGCTTCTGCCCACATGGGAACGGGCAACGATAGAGCAGCAAGGGAGGTTTTCATCGGTCCCACAGTTGTATCAGGTTTGGTGTCATGCTAGCGAGACAAAGCATCTGCCACCCCATTTTGTTTCCCTGGCTTGTACTCAATGCGAAAATTATAGTCCATAAGCTGTGTCAGCCATTTCTGTTGAGCAGGGGTGACAATTTTTTGCTCCCACAGATGTTTGAGGCTTTGTTGATCTATACGCACTATGAATTGATGCCTTAGTAAATAGTGACGCCACTTGCGAACAACCAACAAGATTGCTAGCATTTCTTTTTCGTAGGTGGAGAGTAAAAGGTTCTATCCTTGAAGAGCCTGACTGAAGAAAGAGATTGGGTTGCAGGTTTGGAATAAAATAGCACCTATTCCTGTACCAGAAGCATCACATTCAAGAATAAAAGGTTTGGAAAAGTCAGGTAAAGAAAGTACTGGAGTGGCAACCAAAACCCATTTAAGCTGAAGAAAAGCAAGTTCCACCCCATCGTCCCAATGGAAATTGTCCTTTTAAAGTAAGGCTATCAAGGGTCGAGCCAAGGTTCCGTAGTTTTTCACAAACCGGTGATAATAGCCGGTAAGACCCAAAAATCCATGAAGGGATTTAATAGTGGTTGGGCGAGGCCAATATGTGATGGCCGAGACTTTCTTTGGGTCTACACACACCCCCTATTGGCTCACCACATGTCTGAGGAAACCCACTTCAGTTTGGCCAAAGGTGCATTTGGACGGCTTAGCAAATAGTTGATGAGCTCTAAGAATTTCCAGAACAGTTCGGATGTGGTGCAAATGCTCAGTCAAAGTGTTGCTAAAAATAAGTATGTCGTCAAAGAATACCAGGACATACCTCCGAATGATGTCTTTAAACACAAAGTTCATAAGGGCTTGAAAGGTGGAGAGTGCATTAATGAGTCCAAATGGCATTACAAGCCATTCAAAGTGCCCATGATGAATTTGGAAAGCCATTTTTTCCACATCCTCAGGAGCCATCCAAATCTAGTGGTACCTAGAACAAAGATCCAATTTGGAAAAAAAATGTGCACCGTGAAGCTCATCCAGTAATTCATCTACATTAGGTATGGGGAACTTATCTGGGATAGTCTAGAGGTTGAGAGCCCTATAATCGACACACATGCGCCAGGTGCCGTCCTTCTTTTTCACCAGAAGCACGGGAGAAGAGAAGAGGCTGGTGCTGGGTCGAATCATGCCAGAATGAAGTAGTTCCCAAACAAGCTTCTCGATCTCTTCTTTTTGGAAGTGGGGGTACCGATATGGTTTGATTGACACAGGTTGTGACTCATCTTTGAGAGGGACTCGATGGTCGTGGGTATGGGACGGGGGAAGGACACTCGGCTCATGAAATACGTCACGGAATTCATGTAGAAGGTTATAGAATACATCTTGGTTGAAAGGCATGCTATCCGCTTGGGTGAGCTACAAACATGTAGCCTTAGTGTCTGACGTGGTGTGTTTTAATACGAGCCTGTGACCTTGTCGATGGATTTCTTTGGCCATTTGTGTGCTATCAAGCATGAGAATAGACAGGTGGCCAGCCTGCATACTGGGGTGGGTCCCTTGCTGAACAATTGTTGTACTTGTCTTGGGTAGGGAGATAAGATTAGGCTATCCAGTACTGCAATGCATGGTTGATGGTCTTGACTTGCCAACGAGCTTGACACGTCGCCCTTGATGTTTGAACACCATGGTGAGTTGTGCAAAATCCCATAAAATAGGGCCAAGAGTGTACAACTAGTTAGCTCTAAGAACTGCATTGGACCCCACTAATGCGAGAAGGTAGAAGTCAGCGTGAAAAGTGGTACCTTGAAGGCAAATTCGAAGACCCTAACAAAGGCCCGAGCTTTGAATGCAGTCGCCATTGGCAACTTTAACCAGGAACAAGCCAGATTGGTTAGCACAAAGGCCTGCCTTACATGCAACATCCTCGCTGATAAAATTATAAGTTGAATTAGAATCAACTAAAAATAAGATGGAAAGGGAAGAACCAGGAAGCTGGCTGTCTATTTTCATGGTTTAAGGGTTTGGCAAGCCATAAATAGCCGACAAGGAAACCTCCAGTAGTGTTGGTTGCTCTGGCCCCACCTTATGTTCGAACTCCTCCTGAGCATCGAACATTTCATGATCTTCAGGAGCCCCAGCTTCCATCATAAAGGCACGTTTGCAGCGGTGTCCAGGTGTAAATTTTTCCTCATAATAAAAACATAGGCCCTTAGCCCGTCGTTCATTGATTTCCGCCGGGAACAGACGACGAAGAGTACCAGTTGGTTTGTGAAGGGTGTTCAATGGGGATGTGACCATGACACCTGGGGAGCGACAGTTAGAGGGCGGCAACGTGGGTCAAAACGCCTAGGTCTTGGCTTCATAAATTTTGGCATAGCCAACTGCTTCCGAAAGGGTGGTCGGTTTAGCTACACGAACATTACCACGGATGGTTTCTTTTAGGCCAGTAATAAAGCAACTGACTTGTTGGTGAGGTGTTATTCCGCCAGCACGCATGAGAAGTCGGGAGAATTCTTTTTCAAACTGGTCAACACTGCCTTTTTGGTGAAGCTTTGTAAGCTCGCCATAAGGATCACAAAATTGGCCGAAACTGTTGGAATATTTTCAATAATCCTCATTGATGTGGGCTTATATCAATGTGATTGCTTATTTTCAATTGCTTTATTAATTATTTTTGTGGTCATATGTATGAGACATGTTGGATCCATTATTGTTGAATATGGGACTGGCTAGTGTGAGCTAGTGCTTGCTATATAGAACAAGTGATGAGTTGGACTATATTGGCAGCACACTTTGTATATGGCTAAGATCCTCCTTTGCCTCTCAATATATACACTATGAGTCTACATTTGGTAAAGATCATGTTGGTGGATTGAGGTATTATATATTTATCTTTATTACTATATTATGTATAGTAACATGTTTTTATAAGTATTGTGTACGATACCATGCACAGTAAAAGTATTTTATATATATTATGAATTGATAAAGGGATGGATATATGAACGGAATAAAAACGTAAGGTAGCTCTCTTTGTTGGATATGAATACTCTCCACGATCTTTGGTAGACAAGAGCTTTCTCATCAGCCAGTGAAACTGAGAGAACAAGGGAGTAAATCTGGCCATAATCCTTGATAAAATGAATTATTCGGTGGCTAGAACGAGTCCCAGAACAGGTACGTTCGTTCTCCTTGTTAAACTTTGTGTTCTAAGATGAGAAGCAAGATCTGTTTTGAGCTCGTTTGAGCTCAGTTTTTCAAACATTTGGTATCAGAGCATGCGTTTAGCTTCCATCTAGAGCACAAGTTTGTCAAAAATCGAGTAGAAAAATAGGATTTTGGAAAGAAAACTTGGTTTTGTGATTTCAGGTTCGTGGGTATCCAAGTACCCATATTGGCTGAACCTTGCATCTAGAGGTTACCAATCAGTAAATCGACACCACTGATGGCTAGATCGGCACCGGATCTATCTTTTGCTGTCGTCGATTTTCCGATCAGAGACGGGTCGACCCGACCCATTTTGGTCTCAAATGGATATTGCCGCCAATGATCGCTCAAACGGAGCGGGTGTTTTTTCGTTTGGGCCAGCGGGTGTTCGGTTTAGGGTGACGCACCTGTAGGGACTGAAATCATCCCGAGAATCAGCCATTTTGGCTGTGAACCGGCCATATTGGCCTAAACGGGCCGAAATTTCACCTGCCGGAACCGATCTGTATCAGTCTGTACTGGTTTTCTTGGTGAAATTTCCCGGCGGATACTGTAGAGGCGCGTAAGGGCGCGTGGGTGCTTAGTTAAGTTCCAAATTTTGTGAAAATTATTATAAATTTATTATCTGTCTTATGGTGTCATTTTTCCATATTCGAAATTGGTCCGAAATCTCAATTTGTCATTGTATTAGTTAATTATATTGTATACATATTGAATACTATATGTTAAAGCTTGATAATAATTGTATATGGCCATAAAGTTTCTTGATAGATAAGTTTCTCGAATAAATATATTTTCATATATTTAAATGATAAGGCCATGTATGTGAATATTATTAATTGTTGAATTATGAAGTTTATGTTGATGGGCCACCAATTGTTTATATATTTGATTATTTTAATAACTGGCCAGTTATACGCATTTAGGCATGCTTTCATAAAGTTACTGTAATTATTGATATAAGCATGCGTGTATAGTAATGTTTGTTGAATGTTATTAAAGGTGTAATTTAAGGATATTTGAGTTTGCCCCAAGTCCATGAAGCTAAATTGCACTATATATGATGTATTGTGAGTTATGTCCCTTTGTGTGAGAGGGTTTTATGATTTAGTTGAGGTGTGACCACCAAAGTGTCGCATTATTGGCTAAGTTGTGAAATTTTGGTCTTGCATATGGAAGGGGAATGCCTCTGGTTTTGGTATATAGTTATCTGCCCAAAGGAGGTGACTATATGCTAATACTTGGAGTGAACATGGCATTAATTTGTAGGCGGTAGACTACGATGATTGAAATTTTCTCATTGTTGATGCTATGTTGTAGGGTTTTGCACTACTTGTCGTGTATTCTACCCAAAGGTATTTGCATGATGATGTGTGTGAGCTCTATCTTTGGAGTACTCACATGAATCTAATATTTGTATATTTTGTTCTACAGTTACTATTAATCTCAACAATTTTTCTGTCACCATTGAAGTATTGAATGATTCAAACTTTAAAAAATGGAAGGATGATATAGTGTTTGCTATGAATGTACTTGATATGAGTAAAGCTCTCACTAAAGAACAACTTGCTGCTATAACCACTGAAAGTACTGAGGAACAAAGAAAGAATTATGAAGAGTGGAGGAAATCAGATAAATTGTGTATGTTGACTATGGGTAGATCTATAGAAGAACCTTTGAAAGGTGGTTTGCCCACAACAGGTACTGCAAAAGCTTTTCTGAATGCAGTAACCAAAAGGTATAGAAACTCCAATGTTGAAGCTTCAATGCTTGTGAAAGGGTTGTTTTCCATGAAATATGATTTTACTACTGGTGATGTTAGGAGCTACATTATAGGCATGATCCATTATCAAGCTAGATTAAATACTCTTGATTTTCCCTTATCAGATAAGATTTTAGTGCAATATGTTTTGAATTCTCTTCCACCTGAATTTAGTATGATAAAGACAACCTTTATTTCTCAAAATGAGGTTTGGGATATGAATGATCTATTAACAAAGGTTGTTAGTGAAGAATCTAAGATAAAAGGTGAGAAGGATTATAGTTATGTGTACCATAATCAAGGTCCGCAAGCATTTTACACTCAAGGCTCAAATGCAGTTGGTCAATCACTTCTCATTCGGGACTCTCCTTCTAATAGTGGTCGAATGTTTAGATCTACTTCTCAAAGGTTTTCTCAAAATACTCAGCGTGCTTCTCGCAAGATTGGTCCCACTGCTGATAATTCAGGGTTCAAGAAAACTGTGGTGAACAAAGCTAACATCCAATGTTTTCATTGCAAGGAGAAAGGACATATAAGGAAAGATTGTGAGGCTTTTCAAACCTGGTTAGCAAAGCAAAAGGGTAAAACAGTTGTCAAACAGGAAGAGACAAATAAATAGTAAGGAGAATTTTTTGGTCAGAGATCATGGAAAGATTGTAGAAAATGTATATGTTTTTGGAAACTACTATCTAGTTTTAACTAGGCTTGTATAATAGTTCTTATATATTGTGGTTTAGGCAGTATCTAGTTTTAGTTTCTGCTTTTGGTTTGAACGTGTGTAGTTGTGGTTTGAAGACAACTTTAGTATTTATATTATGTTTGAAATGTTTGTTACTTTATATGTTTTGAGAAAAACAATGTGGACTGTTGTGAATACTTAAGATCAGTGGGAGCCTGCTTCTATTAGCAACCTATACTTTTGATAATAAATCTATTAAATTATGTTGAGGTAACAATGTTGCTATGTTATCTATTATTGACGAGATTACTGTAGAACATATTGTTACAGATGCATTACTTGTGTATGATCCCACTGAAGGACTTGGTCCTTGTTATTGTGTATAGACATGTCGCTTATGTGAAATTATGAGTATCATGAGATGTTGTTGGTTAGTGGGAGTTCCTTATGTTTTTACTGTGATTTATTGTTGCATCTGTGTTGTTTACCATGAGGTAAACGCGATTTTGAGATATATATGTTGATAACCTGAAAAGCACATCGGTGCTTTATATGTGACAGGTTGAAACGTGCATGCACATCTTTTGCATATATATATATATCTCGGTATATCTTTGTTAAGTATGGCAGGGGCACTTTGTTAAAATCAAAGGCCATACTGGATAGGAATGTCTTGTAATATGTTGTTGTTGTTGAGCTCAAATTTTTATGGACAAGACATTTGTTGAATTGGATCGACAACAAAGGATGATACATTTTGTTTTGTCGTATCATCAGGTTGCCACACTACCATATTAATCCACGTCAGTAGAGTGGAGGGCTCTTGTAATCATGGATATCGTTGTGTTGTTTATAGGATGTAGCTAATGACATGGTTCAGAGTCTGAAGCTTTATGGGACCGGATTGTTTTAAGGATCGTTTCAGGACCAAAATATTATGGGTATACTTTAATGTTTTCCAAAATGTTTTATTACAAACAATTCACATTGCTATAGCCTAAGTGGGAGATTGTTGGAATATTTTCAATAATCTTCATTGATGTGGGCTTATATCAATGTGATTGCTTATCTTCAATTGCTTTATTAATTATTTTTGTGGTCCATATGTATGAGACATGTTGAATCCATTATTGTTGAATATGGGACTGGCTAGTGTGGGCTAGTGCTTGCTATATAAAACAGTGATAAGTTGGACTGTATTGGCAGCACACTTTGTATATGGCTAAGATCCCTCATTTGCCTCTCAATATATACACTATGAGTCTACATTTGGTAAAGATCATGTTGGTGGATTGAGGTATTATATATTTATCTTTATTACTATATTATGTATAGTAACATGTTTTTATAAGCATTGTGTACAGTACTGTGCACAATAAAAGTATTTTATATATATTATGAATTGATAAAGGGATGGATATATGAACGGAATAAAAATGTAAGGCAACTCTCTTTGTTGGATACGAATACTCTCCATGATCTTTGGTAGACAAGAGCTTTCTCATCAGCCAATGAAACTGAGAGAAAAAGGGAGTAAATCTGGCCATAATCCTTGATAAAATGAATTATCCGGTGGCTAGAACGAGTCCCAGAATAGGTACGTTCGTTCTCCTTGTTAAACTTTGTGTTCTAAGATGAGAAGCAAGATCTGTTTTGAGCTCGTTTGAGCTCAGTTTTTCTAACAGAAACCATTCCAAGCTACGAGGTTAGTGACCAACAGAGCCTATGAAAGTTCTATGCCAACATGTTCTTCTTTAAAGAGGCGGAACCAAACTTGACCTTCACCTTCCAAGTTCCAGGATGCCATGGGAACTTTATCGGCCTCAACAACTCGGTAATACTCAAAGAACTGCTCCGCACGGCATATCCAATCAATGGGGTCACCTTCCCCATTATAGAGAGGGAACTCCATCTTCATCGCTGAACGACCACCATTTCCACTCTCTGGTGGGTCCTTACTGCTCAAGCTATCTCCTTGCGAGGAGTCAGGTGGGGGATCACCACTGGTATTGTTGGTGTTTAGCTGCTTTTGGAGTTCACGAGCCAACCCATCAACATGACCATTCATGGCGACAAACATTTGGTGAATACTGTCAGTGAGATCCTTGAAAAGACAATTAAGGTCGGAATTAGTGGAACGAGAGTTAGCCATCCTAGGAGGGGGCTCCAATGCCACTTTGTTAAGATCGTGGGTAACCGAACGGGTGTGTGGATGATTAAGTACTGAATCCTCTGTGAAGAGGTCGGCGTAGCGTTTCTTCTTTCCACCCAGGGTGATAAGTGCCACGGACAAAAGGAGGGAGAGAGAGAGCTAAAGCTTTGTTTGGAGGGAAGCAACTCCTACAATTTCATTAAGATAATTCCTGCCTACAAGTCTTTTCCTTCTCTCCTTATAAAGACACTAACGTGTGCTTTTAAGGAGAAACTGACAAAGTCTTTAATGGCTATTACAACTGCTACACGATACTTCAAACATAAGTAAAAGAAATCAAAAGGTTCACACGCCAGAGTGCCTTCAAAAGGCGTTTCTAATTTGCTGTCTATATCACTTTTCTGCTCATGTCTTGCCTTCAAAATTGACAACTTCTTTCTTCCCACAACACACCACTTACCTGCCACGTTAGTCAACACATGGCTCATAACAGAGGTGCATAACGCGTGCCCGTCGTCTACCACATGATCAAGTAACCAGTTGTAAGCTTTTCGCCGATAACAAATCAAGAATGGATCCGCCCCTATGTCAGGAATACTTTGGCAACTCTGTTTGCGCGTTGGCGAGGGTAGCTATGGCTGGTGAACTACTTAGTCAGAGCCTTGGGTGGGCAGCATGGCAGTTGTACCAGGCCGTGTTCAACACATGGACAAGGTGATCCGTGGTTACGTTGACGCCTGGTTGCAATCTCCCTTCATCTACCAACCTGGCTTTTTTGACCGACAGAGTGTGATGATAGGGAGTTCACCTAGATTTAACACGTATGGTAATGAATTTGGGATGGGGAAGGCAATAGCACTACGCCCTGGGTATGCAAATAAGTTCGACGGGAAAGTCTCAGCACACCCCGGATATGAAGGAAGGGGAAGTATCGATTTAGAGGTGTACCTCCCATCAGACTTCATGAGTGCTCTAGAGTCTGATGAGGAGTTCATGGATGCCGTTTCTCCATCGCATCAGTGGCAGTAGTTTGTAGAGCGTTATCCTGTAAAGGACCACGCCAACACTGTCACTCGTGTGGAAAGGAGGTTTCAGTCCATGTCCCATAACTCTCGACAATATCAATAGTGCAAGCACATAAGAATAATAGTTTACTGGTAATATCATATTGTCTTTTAAAGCATATCGCGTTCTTATAAAGACATTTACACAAATAAATAAATAAGTGTTATGAGTTAGTCCTTTGCAGACAACATTGTAGATGTTATATCATGTGCTTCAAATACTCGAATCGCTGGAAGCAGCCAAACCATCTTAAATAGAGCACAAACAATCAAAGAAGATTGTAGAATGCTCACAGGCGTTGTGCTTGATTCACAATTGCCCAAGGATCAAAAAATATAAAGAGTAATGATAAAGTAGTGATGCTTATCCTAAAATTTATATACAATAGGTGATAAATCTCTCTCATTAATAGGGTTATAATTATGTATCATTATTTCCAATATAAGATATAACATCATCAATATACCCTCTCTACACTAATAACATAGATAATAATTAAGGTGTAAAAGATCACATTAAAAAGTAAGTTATGACTCTGATACTATAATAAGTTAGGAAGGCACATCTTAGAATTTATAGGTAATAAATGATAAATCTTTATTATTAATAAAGTCAAATCTATATATCACCACTTTTAATGTAAGATACAACTTCTTGGACTAGTAACCCATGTAAAATAAGCCAATTTATTGTAATAATATTATTTAAGGAGTTTTCATATACACAAACTATTAAAAAAATTACTTTAGACGAGACTCACTAGCACACCCGACATTAGGTTTTTCAAACTTTATATTCATAGATAAAGTAGAGGAAAATCTAATTAATAGTTTTATATTATGCCTTAACCCTAATTTTGACTCCATCCCTAAAAAGTTTACCACATTGATGGATAGAACTCCACTCTCACGAAATCACGCTCTCCCTTTGGTGGATAGAACCCGCCTATAATCACATTCTTTTCTCAGAAAACCGGAAAGTTGCCTTATTTAAGAATCTCAACGTAAAAGATTCGATGCATCAAAAAGTGCTTCAGAAACCAGAGCCGGCATAGGAAAAGTAGAGGGGGCCCTTTTCGCAGCACACCATCTGAAATGGCCTTTTGATTACCAAACTTCTTAACACTTGGCAGATAACGATGAAGCAAATATTTTAATTTAAGGAGAGTTTCTTAACAAGAAAGGCACAACCAACAAAAAATTAAACGTCATTGCAATTTATTAATTCAAAAGTAAAAAAAAAAAAGATTATAGATGACGTCTATAATCACATTCTTTTCTCTTAACTCTTGCTTACTGAGCAAGCAAAGATGACGTTGTGGTTTGACTTACATCAAACAAAGATCAACTAATTCTTTGACTGCGTTTGAGGAATTCTTCTTAATTCACTGTCAACGTATAGGGTTGCGACCGCTAGGTGTTTGACATATGCAATGAAGTAATCAAGAAAATTAAATAACAAAGAAAATGGTGAAGGACTTCAAAATTATCACGAAGGGCGATGCATTGTGGCCTCAACTTTGACCGATGAGACACCAATTATTCGATAAGCCCGGGGTTGTTGCAATCACATTTTCATCACCTAAGCTTTGGAATGGCATTACTAAAAAGAACCCATATTTTGACCAATAAACAGAGGAAGTGGAAAGGAAACACGTTTGATTACGCATGACAGAACAAAAAACTGGGTACGTTCCGAACATATCCTTCCACTATTGTGCTATTTGGCCGGCTGTTTTCGGAGCTAGAAGGAACAAAATGCGATAAATAATATGTGGCCGAGATGAAGGAACTGAAACCAGCCTCTGAATGTCTATAGCCGCATCAACGCAGCAGAACATCGGAAACAGTGGTGATTGAAGAGAATTACTCGGGCCGTTAGCCTCAAAACGATTCCATTACCATCTCATGACGACTCCTCCCAGAGTTCAACACATCTCGGAGTGCTTTATAAAACCACAGCATGCCCGGGAAGAGCCGAAAGAGCCCTTTCACCTAGCGCCATGGGATCTTATGATGCTTTCCGGACACTATATCCAGAAGGGTCTTCTCTTTACCAAACCTGCAGTAGAAGATGATCATCAAAGATTTGTAGATTCTATTTTGCACGGGCTTAAGCACTCCCTCTCACTCACCCTTGTCCACTTCCACCCGCTTGCCGGCCGCCTTGTCACACAAAAAACCGAAAACCCACCTTCGTTCTTGATTTTCCTTGACTGCCACAACAGCCCCGGAGCTAGATTCATCCATGCGACTCTAGACATGACCATATCTGACATCCTCTCGCCGGCTGATGTACCTTCAGTTGTCCAGTCTTTTTTTGACCATGACAGAGCGCTCAACTATGATGGGCACACCCTGCCTCTGCTTTCCATTCAAGTTAAAGAACTTAAAGATGGCATCTTCGTAGGTTGCTCCATGAACCATAGCATCGCTGATGGGACCTCTTACTGGCATTTCTTTAACACATGGTCCGAGATCTTTCAGGCGGGTCAGAGTAAGTCTGTCACACGCCCACCCATCCACAAACGATGGTTCCCTGATGGTTATGGTCCCGTCCTCAACCTTCCCTTCACCCGCTAGGATGAATTCATCGGCAGATTTGAAGCACCGAAGCTCAGAGAGAGATTGTTCCACTTCTCATCCGAGTCCATAGCAAAGCTCAAAGCGAAGGCCAACTCAGAGTACAAAACAAACGAAATCTCTTCCTTCCAATCCTTGTCGGCACTCATGTGGAGGTGCATAACCCGTGCTCGTCGTCTATCACATGATCAGGTAACCAGTTGCAAGCTGGTCACAAATGACAGATCAAGAATGGATCCACCTCTCTCGGACGACTACTTTGGGGTCTTAATTTACTTCGTGGCCGGCGTAGCCACAGCAGGTGAACTGCTTGAACGTAGCCTTGGGTGGGCAGCATGGCAGCTTCACCAGGCAGTGGTCAACCACACTGACAAGGTGATCCGTGGATATCTAGACGCCTGGCTGCAGTCTCCCGTTACCTACCAACTCACTCAGTTTTTTGACCCATACAGTTTAATGATGGGGAGCTCACCCAGGTTCAACATATATGGTAACGAATTTGGGATGGGTAAAGCAGTGGCAATTCGCAGTGGATCTGCAGACAAGTTCGACGGGAAACTGCAATCATATCCCGGATATGAAGGGGGAGGAAGCATAGATTTGGAAGTATGCCTTCTGCCAGACTTCATGAGTGCTCTTGAATTTGATGACGAGTTCATGGATTTCGTCTCTCTATCCCACTAGAGGCGGTGGTTTTCAGAGGCCTACCCTGCAGGTAACCATGCCAAATCTATCACTTTTTAGAAAGAAAGCAATAACGTGTTTTGAGGGTACGAAGTTTTCCGTTAATCTGTCCTATTGCTCTTAGTGCAGAAAATGAAAAGGAATAATCGTTGATAAGGAGTAGCAGATTGTATCTTGCTTCATTGTTATAATCAAATAACGAAAAATCCTTTATCATTCATTTCCAGAATGCATCATACATGTTCTACGCCGTATGAAGGGCTCCAAATACTCAAACAGCTGTTTGAGCGTATAGTAGATGGAAGATTATAGGTCAACTCTTACAAGATTAGACTCAATTAGATCGGTTCCACTAGAAAATGTAGAAATCGGAAGTTTAAAAAATAAGAATTGACAAACACTATGAAGGTTTGCATTAAGGATCGGTACATTTGATACAATAAATGAAAACTCAAAAATACAATTGCAAGTGAAGGCTTTGTGCCTTATATAGATTAGAAAAAAATTAAAATTAAATCATTACACCTATACAATCTCAACAATAGATAAAACGAACAATTCGAGACAAATTGCATATCTCAACATTCGGTTAAGTGTGTTATTTTAATATTTGGATAAGTGTGTTTGAATGAGAATAATATATCAACAAGATCTTTTAACTCTCCACATCATACTACAATTCTTAACACCCCCCTCAAGCTTGTGGTCAATAGAAATTTTAACCCAAGCTTGAAGGGAAGACAATAATGTTGCCCCGTGCTCAAGGATAGAAAATTACTTTTACCAACACCTACCAATCTTGAAAACAAGAGAAAGTAATAATGTTGTGGTGGGAGGCATTTCCATTTATATGGAGATCCTTCCGTTGAAGACAATAATTTTGCTATGTACTCAACATTGAAGATATTAGCAAGTTGATTACGTATTCAAACATTATAGTAGCAATTGAATCATGTCTAATTTTCTCAAGAATAAAATAATAATCGATATCAATATGCTTGGTACGTTGGTGTTGCATAATAAAGAATTATATTGGCTAAACTTCTTTACTGCTTCATTATTACAATAAAGAATTATTAGTTAGGCCACATCAACTTGCATAAACCCACCGTCTAAATTAATTCACAGACGTGGCCAATATACTATACTTACAACTCAACCAATAGATTGACTTGTTGTTAGCTTAAACTTATATAAAGAGCAATTGAGTGGTTGCCAAAATTGATTGTCTAGAATAGGAAATGTAGACAAAATTTTTTTGAAGCGGACTATTTCTAACTTCAGGAACAATAATAAAGTCAACTTTACCCAAATTTGTAGATACATAATCTGAAAATGAAAAAAGTCGCCTTCGTGTTTAAGAATGAAGGAAACATGGTTGTCATTTGCTAGAACACCCAGAGTGTGATGACATTTAATATCCTGCTAAAACTTGCTAAGAAATGTGTGGCTAAAGCAAACTTTCTATCTTATTTGTACTCTTTTGGTGACACAACATTTACGTTGTAATTATCATAACACCAAAAGAAGACAGACCAGCATAAACAATGCAACACAAAGTGCTTTGCCGAGATTAAATCATATGTTGGGCAACTCCTCCAGGATTGAATCATGTGAGGGCGAGTTTATTTCAGCTTGCTAAAACTTGCTAAGTAATGTGCGGCTAAAGAAATTTTTTTTGTCTTATATGTACTCTCTTGGTGACAACGTTCACGTAGTAATTATCATAACACTAAAAAAAGACAGACCACCATAAACAATGCAACACAAAGTTCTCTGTCGGGATTAAATGATATGTTGGCAAACTCCGCCAGCATTGAATCATATGTAGGGCAAGGTTATTTCAGCTTGCTAAAAATTGCTAAGTAACGCGCAACTAAAGCAAACTTTTTATCTTGTATGTACTCTCTTGGTGACACCACGTTCACATTGTAATTATCTTAAAACCAAAAGATAGACCAACATAAGCAACGCAACAGAAAGTTCTCCGCTAGGATTAATATGTTGGGCAACTCTGCTGGGATTGAATCATGTGTAGGGCAAGTTTATTTCGGCTTCCTATAATTTATGACACAAGTCAAAACGTTGCATGTACCTTAGGACCTTCCTTGATAGCACGCGTGAAACACGGACTATTGCTGCACGTGTAGATTAGGCTGCACAGATTTCCAATATGGACTTCTTTGTGGAGAACATGAAAACGTGTAGGAAACATGGATCCCACGCCACACCATCTCACCTACATTCTTCACATTCTTCACATTCTTCACAGGAAATGAGGCGTGATGTCTCTCTCCAGATATTTGAGCCCATATGCTCTTATCTTCCTCTCCTCTAGTGCAAACAAAAAATTTGTTTGACTTATCCACTGCGCTACTTTTTCCACCATTTGGAAAATATGGGTTTGGCTGAATTTTAAGAACACATCACATTCTTTACTACATTACTTTTTTTTTTCTAGCATGCAGGTTCCCTGCATGGACTTCTCCAGCTTTGTCCGGATAAATGCTGACACGATTGGTGACTCCTCATTTGTCATCTAGGGAACACTCCTTTGCTGAGACAGTATTCACATTGTAAGTCTGATAATAGGCAAAGAAAGATACCACAAATAGCCTAGCACAAAGATATCTACTAAGATTGAATCACTTGTCGGGACAAAGCTTATTTCGAAACAAAAAGAAAGGCAGGAAAAGTGGGCTTAGTACATGTTCTCCATGCCTCAGCTTTGAGAAGCGGAGGCCAAGGAGGCCTTTACCAATGTTACCTAGCGTTTCACAGCGTGGGAGTAACAGGGCCGCCTACGGACGATTCCATTTTTCTAGACTCCTCCATTGATTGCTGTATCAAGCGAAGCTAAAATGCTCGCAATACCTCTTCGTTGTATAACAATACTTCCCAATACAAGCAACCAAGGAAGGAACTGAATTGAATCCATCAACGTTAAGTTCCACACTTCATTGTGCGTGTGGAATCAATCCACTAATTATATTTTCTCTTCCACTGTTTCACACCCCACTCGGCTTCAGTTGAAGCTTGAATCAATGGCCTACCCCACAAGCAATTCCCCATCCAAGCTCCTCAATCGACCAAAAGTAATCATGAAGGGATAGTACAGAGTCAAATGGTACTGCATTCATCAATGACCGGTAACTTAGACGAACCCCGGTAAAGAAAACAAGTAGAAGTTAGTAGATTTCTTAACTAATTCTATACCTCATTGCGTCCCGATGTCTGTCATAGCTGGAATGACTACTTGTCGTGGTAATTCCATCAGACCTGCTGCTGAAGGACTTTGTTGAATGACAGAGATTGACAAACCAGAGGTCGCAGTTTTGCATGTTCCATTTGACCATCCAGCAGACCGCTCTTTCCACCTGTGGATTCCATTTGCTTACTTTTCTGCATCATGCCACAGTGTCGTTGCTTCTAACTTTAGCCCTTGGAGAGAGAGAGAGAGAGAGAGAGAGAGAGAGAGAGAGAGAGAGAGAGAGAGAGAGAGAGAGAGAGAGAGAGAGAGAGAGAGAGAGAGAAAAGCAGTCAATGAAGTACGCAATGAAAACAAAGAAGCAGAAAAAACAGAGACAAACAGAGAAAAACAGAGGAGAAAACACTGCAGCAAGAACACTCGAAAGTTGGCGAGAAAAATACTAATTCATTAACTGAAATTGAACTAAGTTGCATCTACAAAATGCTACATCAAACACAGTTTAAGCATGCCCTCAGCTGCTGCTGCTGCAATCCATGCCGAGACGAGCCTTAACCACAATTACAAGAAAGACCAACGCCCCCCTTAGACAAATTTATTGGACAAATTTGTTGGACTATTTGTTAGGCGGAATGTGTGTAGGATTATATCTTTGTTGGTCTAAAATATTTGTTTGGACTAAATATTTACTGGCCAGAACATATATGCTTTTTTTAACCAAAAAAAAAAAGACTATATATGCTTGGGGCTGAAAATATTTGTGTTCGTTGAAGCCCAAGCCCAAGCCCAAGACCAAGCCCATGGTAATTACCTTGGTAATTACTTAAAGGCTCATTCTTGCTCACGAATGCGTGCTTATTTGGTACAATCTTGTGCTCAAAATGCTCTTCGAGAGTCACGGTTTGATCCATCAAATTTATTTGCTCATTTGAAATTGAATTTTGAAGTTGTTTCTTATGATTACTGTTCATGCCAAAAATGTGCATATTGAATAATTTGTAAACAATCTTTTGAATCCTATTATTTGTATGAGAACAAACATGTGATATGGTTTTATTTGATTGAAATCTATCATATTCCTAGACCATTTCGCATAAGGTTGCTTTAAACCCCAGAAAGGAAATTTGGGTATTTTTGTTCGGTTAGCACTTGTATTAAATTGATTTTATTTTCTCCCAACTTCTTGTGTGTTTGAGTATGATTCATGCTTCAAAGTTCTACTTACTAAATTTTGACTATATTTAAACTTTGGAAGCTAAGATTGCTTGATTGAACTTATACATATTGTTGACAACCTTCAGTAGCATTATATTCATTCAAAACATAGCTGAAGCTGGTGAACTACTTGAACAAAGTCTTGGTTGGGCAGCATGGAAGTTGCACCAGGCCGTGGTCAACCACATGGACAAGGCGATCCATGGATGGATGGACAAGTGGATGCAATCTCCCTTTATATACCAACTTGCTCAATTTTTTGACAGATACAGCATAATGATGGGTAGCTCACCCAGATTTAACATGTATGGCAATGAATTTGGGTTGCAGAAAGTAGTGGCTCTTCGTAGTGGGTATGCAAACAAGTTTGACAGGAAAGTGTCATCATATCCCAGATATGAAGGAAGAGGAAGCATTGATTCGGAGGTGCGCCTTCCACCAAACTTCATGAATGCTTATGAGTCTAATGAGGAGTTCATGGAATCCGTCTCTCCGTCACCTGTTTGGGAGTAGTTCTTAGAGCTTTACCTGAAGAGTTATAATGTAATATTTTTCAGCTCTGAGGAAAGAAAGGCAATAACATAAATGTTGGGTCAAAAGTTTTAGTTAGTCTAGTAATTCTTATTAGGGAGATGGGTAGTGTTAGAAATCAAACCTGTGAATCTAAACTCACGAAATCTCTCAGGATCTCACCGCACACACAAAGATAATATTAGTTAAGTAAAGAACACATAGAAATTACGAGGTTTGGGATAATCCCTACGTCCCCGGCCTAAGGAGCAATTCTTCACTATGATGAGGAAGACTTACAATGCTTACAAAAACCTCTGTTTTCTCTCAATCTCTCTCAACCTCATACCTAGGTTTCCCCATGGTGTTTCCTTTTATACAATTACCAAGGAAACTTAAATAGAATAGGACTAGGAGACCTCAATAGAATAAGACTGGGAAACCTTATAAACTACCCACAACATAAACATAGTAGTTATATAATTACCCTTACTAATTTACTCCAAACCTAACAATTTCTCCCTTTTGGAGTAACATAAGTGCAACATCCTTACACCATAAGAGAAAGAACATTGCTCCCTAGACTTGACTCTACTTGGAGTCCATTCCAACAACCTCCTGACAAGTCTCTAGCTTGTCTCTTGTCAGCAGCTTCGTCAACATATCTATTCCATTATCATTAGTGTGAATCTTCACAAGATCTAATTGCTTGGATTCTAATACATCTATAATCCAATGATATTTGACATTAATGTGCTTAGAACTTGAATGAGATGACATGTTCTTACTGAGGTAGATGGAGCTTTGGTTGTCACTATAAAGGATAACCATCTCTTGTTTTATACCAAGTTCTTGAAGAAAAGTCTTCATCCACATAACTTCCTTTCCACTTTCAGTAATTGCTATATACTCTGCTTCTATTGTAGACAAAGCAATACAATCCTGTAGCCTAGAGTGCCATGAAACTGCTCCCCCTGTGAAGGTGAGCATGTACCTTGTTATAAATCTCCTTCCATCATGGTCACTAGTTATATCTGCATCTATGTATCCAACCAGTATAAGCTCATCATTACCAAAACACAAACACAACTTAGGAGTTCCTTTAAGGTACCTGAGTATCCACTTCACATCTTCCCAATACATTTTATCAGAATATGAAAGAAAACGACTAACTACTCTAACTACATGAGCAATATCTGGTCTAGTGCTTACTACAGCATACATCAAGCTACCAATCGCAGATGCGTAAAGTGTTTTCTTCATATATTCAATATCACTCTTACTTTTAGGCTTCTACTCCTTACTCAACTTGAAATGACTTGCAAATGGAGTACTTACTACTTTTACCTTGACCATGTCAAATCTCTGAAGTATTTTCTCTACATACTTCTCCTGAGATAGCCACAACTTTCTATGTTCTCTGTTGCGTTTAACTTCCATACCAAAAATTTGCTTTATCGGTCCCAAATCTTTCATCGTGAAAGACTTGCCTAAATCCTTCTTCAGCTCGGCAATCTTCTTAATGTCCTGGCCAACAATCAACATATCATTAACATATAAGAGTAGGATGACAAAATCACCACCTGGGAAGTGCTTCACAAACATACAGTGATCTGAACTGGTTTTGTTATAATCGTATTGTAACATGGATGACTCAAACTTCTTGTACCACTGACGAAGTGCTTGTTTTAGACCATACAAGCTTTTCTTCAGTCGATATATAAGATTCTCCTTGTCCTTCTCTATGAAGCCCTCAAGTTGCTCCATATAAATCTCTTCCTCTAAATCTCTATGAAGGAATGCAGTCTTCACATCAAATTGTTCTACCTCTAAGTTCAGTCTAGCAGTTAAACCAAGGATAACTCTAATTGAAGACATCCTCACCACAGGAGAAAAAAATCTCCTCAAAGTCAATACCTTTCTTCTAACCATAGCCTTTCACAACCAACCACGCCTTGTACCTTGGTAGTGGATTGTTCTTTTCTGACTTCAACTTGTACACCCACTTATTTTTAAATGCTCTCTTACCCTTAGGCAATGTCACAAGATCATAAGTGTGATTTTCCAGCAAGGAATTCATCTCCTCTCGCATAGCTTTCTTCCACTCTTTCTTGTACTTACATTCATTAGCTTCCTTATAGCATTGCGGTTCTCCCTCATCAATCAACATCAAATACTCATGTGGTGGATATTTCACCGAAGTTTGATGCTCTCTATTAGATCTTCTCACTAGGAGCTAGGTTGATGGCTTAACTAGATGATTATCAACATGTCCTTCAAATTCTTCAACAACTGGAGTTTCAAGAACTTCTTCACT
Organism: Casuarina equisetifolia; assembly: GCA_028551475.1. Lineage (NCBI taxonomy): Eukaryota > Viridiplantae > Streptophyta > Magnoliopsida > Fagales > Casuarinaceae > Casuarina > Casuarina equisetifolia. The sequence goes on from CM052356.1 coordinate 21,711,095, forward strand.
TACTACATCCTCAAGTGGCTCTTCCTGTGTAGTTCCCTCTTCATATGCACTTACTAGGGAAGAAGAAGGTAGGGTTATATCCTTAAGACTTTCATTGACAACTCTTGGCTTTTCAGTCTTCTTAAGATCTTCAATAATTTGATCTTCAAAGAAGATAACATCTTTGCTTCTAACTAGTTTCTTTACGGTTGGATCCCACAATCTGTATCCAAAAGCATCATGTCCATAGCCCAAAAAGATGCAATCTCGAGCTTTATCATCAAGCTTGTTCCTCTCATCCCTAGGAATGTGAACATATGCCCTACACCCAAATACTCTCAAGTGCTTGAAAGAAACCTCATTGCCAGTCTACACTCTCTCAGGTAGATCACCTTCTAATGGAACTGAAGGAGATAGGTTAATAAGATCTACAACAATACACATAGCTTCATCCCAAAATAACTGAGATAATCCAAAATGTGAAAGCATACACCTGATTCTCTTAACAATAGTTCTATTCATTCATTTTGCAACCCTATTATGCTCTGGAGTTTTAGGAATTGTCTTCTCAAGCCTGATACCTTGAGTTTTACAATATTCTTCAAATGACCCTCTGTTTTCACCTCCATTATCTACACTTCAGTTTCCTTCCAGTTGCTTTCTCAACCATAGCATGAAACTGTTTGAAGACCTCCAAAACTTGATCCTTAGTCTTCAATGCATAAGCCCATACCTTTTTAGAATGATTATCAATGAAGGTAACAAAATACATAGCACCACCAAGAGTTTTCACCTTCAACATACATACATCTAAATGAATCAAATCAAGAACATGTTTTCTTTTAGACAAGTGTCCTCTCTGAAATGAGACTCTATGTTGCTTTCTAACTAAGCAATGATCACAAGGCTTTAACTGCAAATCAGCACCACTGACTCCTGATATGATTTTGTTCTTTATCAAATGATGAAGTCCCTTCTCACTGAGATGTCCAAGCTGCTTATGCCATAGCTCCATGTGATTATCTTCCACCACATTTACCTTGCCTTTCTGAATACTAGCTTTAGTCTTATACAGAGTACTGACCTTCTATCCTTTTGCAAGTATAAAAGAACCTCTCCTAAGTTTCCATTTATCGCCACCAAAGTAGTTATCATATCCCTCATCATCAAGGACGCCAGTAGAGATCAAGTTGAAACAAATCTCAGGGACATGTCTAACATTCTTCAGAACTAGTTTACATCCAACACTAGTCTCCAATACTACATCTTCAATGCCAACTATATTTTCCTGTGCATTATTTCCCAAGCTAACACACCCAAAATCACCACCTGAATAAGTTGTGAAAAACCTTTCATGTGGGGTAACATGAAAAGAGGCACCTGTGTCAACAATCCAAGACGAAACCTGACATGAGATGTTGATCTGAGAATTATAAAAGATCATAATATCCCCAATACCAGATGTAGTTGCCACTGTATCTTTTTCAACTTCCTTTTCTCCATTCCTTGATTCTTCTTCCTTGAGTATTTTGCAGTCTCTCTTATAATGGCCAGACTTACCACAATGATAGCACTTGACATCTTTCCTTGAACGTGAGACTCCATGTGATCTATCAGAATTTGGTGCTCTACTCTTACTTCTACCTCTACCCTTGCTTCTGTTTCTATTTCTGTCTACATATCTGTTTCTCCCCCTTCTTTCTATAACCAATACTTCTGTATGTCCATGTGCTCCTTGCTCAATTATTCTGATTTCTTCATTAAGCAAACCTTCATGAACTGACTTCATACTCAGAATGCCACCTGGAGCTGAGTTTGTGAGAGTAACTACCAATGTTTGCCAGTTGTTAGGTAAGTTACTCAACAATAATATTGCTTGCAATTCATCTTCTAGAACAATCTTTACCGTCGCTAACTGATTCACCAAAGACTTAAACTCACTCAAGAACTCTGTCATCGGCCGTCCTACCTTGTACTTCAAGTTAATTAACCTCTTAAGTAGGGAAACCTTATTCTAAGGAGTCTTGTGTTCATAGAGAGCCTCAAGCTTCTTCCATAACTTACTAGCTTTAGTCTCCTGCGCAATATGGTGATAAATACTGTCCTCAACAAATTGTCTAATTTGATAGACAATTTTCTTATTCAACTTCTCCTACTCTTTATAAGTCAACTTTTCAGGTCTAGCAAAATCTCCTTCCACAGCATCATACAGATCTTTACCAATTAAGTAATCTTCCATCCGCGGCTTCCAAGTTTGGAAATTAGATGAATTTAATATGGTCATACCTCTACTAGAAATATTCATATCATCCATCACACCAAAACAATCATTCTTTCGCTAACTACCTGACAAAGAACGAGCCTTGTTCCTAATTTAGGAACCTAAGCTCCGATACCAGTTTGTTAGAAAACAAACCCGTGAATCTAAACTCATGAAATCTCTCAGGATCTCACCACACACACAAAGATAATATTAGTCAAGTAAAGAACACACAAAAATTATAAGGTTCGGGATAATCTCTATGTTCCCGACCTAAGGAGCAATTCTTCACTATGATAAGGAGGGCTTACAGTGCTTACAGAAAACCTTTGTTTTCTCTTAATCTCTCTCAACCTCATACCTAAGTTTCCCTGTAGTGTTTCCTTTTATACAAGTACCAAGGAAACCCAAATAAAATAGGACTAGGAGTCCTAAATAGAATAAGACTGGAAAACCTTATAAATTACCCACAACATAAACATAGTAGTTACATAATTGCCTTTACTAATTTACTCCAAACCTAACATGTAGGAATAAGTTGTTGATTTGTAATATTGGAGTGTACTTTTATGGAGCATATTGTATTGTTTCTTTGTTTGTAAATTATTTCGTACATGTTATGAGATATACAATGTGCTCCAATCGTTCAAACAGCTTTCAACAGCTACTAATTTTTACAGAAGATTAAAGCTCCACTCTTTTAGAACCATGGAACCACCCTCTGTCGTTAACATTTAGATGAAAAAGGCGAGAAAAGCAAGCTTAAGCTAAAATCTCAAAGTTTGAGTGTGATTCATGCTTCAAACTTCTATTTGGTTAAATCTTGACTACATTTAGACTTTGGAGCTAAGGTTGCTAGATTGAACTTATAAATATTGTTGACAACTTCACTAACATTGTATTTATTCAAAATCATATTACAATTTTTAGGAGAATCACTTTTATCTAAGTCGTAGTGCTGTCCAAAACACATTTCATATTTTTACCACTAAGATTGACTTGTTAAAGATATATAAGTTCATAAGCTTATCACTTATATCGTTAAGAACACATGTATGTTTGATTGATTGTGTGCAGAAATTTAACGTAAATATTATTAAAGTTGTTGTGTAGATAAAAAGCTATACCTAAGGAGTACATGATTTTATTTGTATAGGCTCTAGCTATATTGAACTGATTTAAAATATTGTATATCTAGCTTAGCAACAAAAGGATAGATTATCATTGTGTTATCTTATAATCCCTTAATTGTATTGGGTGCATGGCACCTAGCTTATGTCTTCTTGACTTATCTGTTACAAAGCACATAGTTCATGTGATGAGGTACTTTGTGCTTAAGGAATGGGATTGATTTCATCACAAAGTGCGTAGTTCATGAGATGTGGGACTCCTTAAGTTATGAAGAGTATGCTTGTAGTGGTGTATTCACTATGTAAACTTTGAGAGTGGTTTGCTTTCATTTCTTAATGGAAGTCCCTTAATCCTATTTGGTTAAAAAAGGTGGAGGTAGACTTGCAATAGGTCACATCCTTAAATAATTTCTTATATCAATTGTCTTTTCTTCCCTACTCTTTTATAAGATTATTGTTGATGTTGTAATGTTTTGTTTAACAAGTTTATAATCTTAATTTACAATTTAAATCATAAAAAATTTGATATCAATACAAAGGGAAATAAAAAGAACTGACAATAAAAGACCACAACCTAATGCAACCCCTCCTTAGGTTGCAATAGTACTTATAAATATCATTTCAAACCATGCCATACTTTTTTACACGAAATATGTATGAAATGGACTAAAAAAGCACTTGAATAGCACATACCATTAACATAATTGTAAGTACATAGAAGACACATGATGCGGATGCACTTAAGGTACAATATCACAAATTCCAACATCAAAGAATTAAGAGGACTCTTAATTGGAAATGTAGTTTGATAAAGATGGATAGGCTTGACTTAAGGAAGAGGAGCTTTGTACAAGCTAGAATATATGGTCTACAAGCATCTTCGTTCTTTTAGACCCCCATTGAGAAATTATCACTTCATACTTTCCAAGGTGCTTCTTTCTATCATAAAGATTCAATTATTGTAGTTAAAGAAAAATTACCCAAAAATTACCCAAGGTAGCCAACCAAAAAAAGCCATTTTGATCAATTAGGTGCTTTTATCTTTCGAGGATCTTGACCAAGCTGCATTCTTGTACCTTTCTTAGATCTCGCCTTGAGAGAGGGGGGAAAAATTGCAGAAACAATGTCCATTCACAAACATAGCAAATGTATGGCACAAAGTGATTTAGAAAGGATTCAAAGGTTGTGTTGGTTTACTATTACACTTCTAATTGTGTTTCTCACTAGAGAGAAAGCAAAAGAGAGCTTTTTAATTGCAAAATAGAAAATCTAGCCACCTTGGACCAAAATATACATGTTAAGTAAAGTAAAACTGATCAAAATGCTTCGATATCACATGAAACTCATTAAAAATCATTTTAGTATAATGTATATTTAGTAAAGTATTCTTGAAAATCATAGTAGCTTTTAACAAACTCTATGTTGAGTCAGTTTATCTACTAATTAGTATAGCCAAGGTAGCCATGAAAAGGTATTATGAGAAAATGTTGCAAATGTATACATGCACGACTTGTTTGAGTCATTACTTAACCTACCAATAAGTTTAGTCCAAAATGACTACCATAAACATTCGGTTATAAAAAAATAGAATTTTGCCGAATGATTTGATTGGCAGCTGCATAGAGAGGAGGTCAAATCATATGTAGTTTACTAAATGTAGTATAAATGCAAAGGCTGAAGCTGACAACTGCATATCTTCAACTACATAAACCAAAGCAACATACCAGAAACTACTATTATGGAAGAGGATCAATTGGCTAGTTAGCCTTCCTTGGAACAACTCCATCACTGTCTGATGACAAATTCTTAGAAAGTTCAACACCTTAGACTGCTATATTAAACCACAACATGCTTTGATGGAGTCAAACCTACTCTTGTACCTGGCACCATGGGATCTTGTGACCATTAGCAGCAGATGACCAAGAAAGCTTCGTAAAGACTCTCTTGGATAGTCTCAAGCACTCCTTTTCTCTCACCCTTGTCCATTCTACCCATTTGCCGACCGTCTTGTGATCCAAAGGAATGAATCCATCTTCAATCTTGATTTTCATTGACTACCACAACAACCTAGAGCCAAATTCTTCTATTCAACTCTCAACATGACAATATCTGACATCCTTTCACCAAATGATGTGCCATTAGTGGTTTAATCATTTTTTTAACCATAACAGAGCGGTCAACTATGATGGGCATACTAAGCCTTTGCTTTCCATTTAGGGTATGGAACAACAAGATGGCATCTTCATAGGTTATTCCATGAACAATTCCATTTCCAATGGAACCTTTTATTAGTATATCTTTAACACTTGGTCTAAGATCTTTCTTGCACAAGGAAATAATATCTTCATTGCACGACCAGCCATCCATAAACAATAATTTCCTAATGGTTATGGTCCAATCATCAACCTTCCTTTCACCCACGAAGGTGAGTTCATCAGTAGATTTTGAGCACTTGAGCTCAGAAAGAGTTTTTTTTTCACTTTTTATCCAAATTCATACCAAAGTTTAAAGCAAAGGCCAATGCAAAGCACAAAACCAAGGAGATCCTTTCCTTTCAATCTTTGATGCTTGTGTGAAGGTGAATAACACATGCATGTCGTCTATCACTCAATGAGTTAACCAGTTGCAAGCTAACCATCAACCATAAATCTAGAATAGATTTTCCTCTCAGTTAGGATTACTTTGCAACTCACTTTACCTTTTGGCTGGAGTGGCCACAGTGAGGGAGTTGCTTGCACAGAGTCTTAGGTGGGTAGCATGGCAGTTGCACGACATGGTGGCCAACCACACGAACAAGGCAATTCATGTATACCTTGACTCCTAGCTACAATCTCCCATTGTTTATGAACATGCTTAGTTTGTTGACCAATACACTAATAATGGGGAACTCACCTAAATTCAACATGTATGGCAATGAAATTTGGGATGGTGAAAGCTGTAGCACTTCAAAATGGGTATGCAAACAAGTTTGACAACAAAGTGTCATCATACCCAAACATCATGGGTGTACCTTTTGCTTGACATCATAAGTGCTCTTGAGTTTCATGAGGAGTTATGGGTCTTGTCTCTCTGTCCTATCAGTGGTAGTAGTTTACAAAGCTCTATGTGATAGCTAACAATGAAGTATTTCTTAGTTCTAAAGGAAAGAAAACAATGACATAAATGTTAAAATCTAAAGGTCCCAATTGATTTGTCCTCTAATTCTTGTGAAGGCACCAACCCTGTAGGAAACGAATCTGATTAGAATATTGATCGGCAATATTGGGTTGCATTTTGTGAGGCGTATTGCATTGTTGAAGAGATCATTAAATGAAAAAGTCTATTAGTTCTCATGTGGAAACTATGTGATGCATATTACAAGAGATATGATGTGCTCTTACCATCCACACGAAAGATTAAAGCTCCATTGTCTCATGAACAAATTATCACCTTATGTAATTTAAACTAATTTTGTTAGAATATTAACTTTCACCTTTTAAACCAACTTGGAATATCTTATATATGAGAAGCATAACAAATAAATATATTAATAGTATCCACATGTCACAATCCACGAACAAATGAGTATTTTACTTTAAACTTGGACTATGTGTTGCAAAACCTATTTCAGGATTGTATAAACTAAGATCATAGGCCCATATCCAGTTATTTAGGTAGGCAAAGTTTTTACTTGACCTTTAACATGGTCATTTCACATGGAAGTTAACTTCCTTTCATTAGTGTTAGGTAGCAGTCTTCATATTATGCGTATAAAGTTTTACGTAAGTTAGCTTGTATATAAAAATATATTGTTCTAGTTGTATTTCTTAAGCAACTGTCATTACAAAGCATAAACAAAAAAACCAACATAATTTAAATTGTTTTCAATATTTGTACCCATGTGAATCACATTTTGTGTCCATAAGTTTGTCTTATGGTATACATTTAACCATCATGCACATTGGTTCCACCACCCTACCTAACCATACATGTAAATAGTATCTTTTGTTTACCATAATTTTAATTTAATCTCATATATGTTGCAAAAACGAATCTTGGATAATACTTGCATTGTATAGTTTTCTTTTTCTTTTTATTTTTAAAATTTTTGTTTTTTCCAAAATCATACAACAAGAGTTCTATCAAGTTTTTTTTATAAGTAATTAAAATTTAACATATACCAAAAGTTAGTACATGATGGTTAGAGACATCTCCCTAACATTTCTCTGTTTTTTTTATAAAAAGGAAAAATGCTTTCTTCTTGTTATTTCCATCATTGACTAGTTACCTACCACCGTTTTGGGAAAAAGACTTTTATAATGTGCTTTTTAGTAATGCTCCTCCCATACAATATGCAAGTTTTTGGTTATTATGTTATCCCATAACTCTTATAGCATGAGACAACTTTACTCTTTATGCTATTTCATTGTATTTTCATAAGAAATCATTCTTTTTAGAGACAATATTATGCGAAGGATCCTTTAGGTGGTGAGATCTTTTTGAGATCTTTTCTTTGACTGGGAAATTATGTTTTGTAAAATTTAATTTTCTTTTGCATCTACTATATCATCAAGATAGCTCCTTAGTCAACCTATTGACCATCCTCTACTACTTCTGGTCGATAGGTCTTTATCAACCCTTGCCACTTCTCCACTAGTCAATCATTTACCTATAGATATTCCACCTCTTGTAAACACACCTTGCTTTATGGTGCCACATTATGACATTACACCAATGGCAACTCCATTCCTCCCTTTCAACATGGTACCATTCATCTGCCTAGACAAAGTTCTCACCCCTACTTGCCTTTATATATGAAACACTAGTTATATATTATTTGATCTCAAAGTAACTTAAGAAGGGTTGAATTAGGTGTCTAATTTTATTTGTTCTTTTCTCTGAAAATAAGACTATATATACTTGACAGTAAATTGGAAATGTGCAAAGTTAATCAAACATTATGGAAAAGAAAAAACACATTCACAAAGGCAAAGTTTTTGGAAGGTAGTTCAATCCTAGTTTCTTTGGCATCTACATCCACCTTATTCTAGCAACTTATTAGAGTCACTTTTTTAATTAGTTATCTAATTTATTACAAATGAGAACCATTTCTCCAAGCCTAATTATAAATTCTCTCATTAAGAAATCAAATTCAAACTAAGCCTCTAATAATGATCAAAATGTAGTTTAGAAGTATCTATATAAGAAGTTAAACTCAAACTTCTTGATGAGAGAATTTATTTTGACCATTTTTCTTCTAGTATCAAAAGCCATTGTCTCCTACTTTGCATTTTTTTCATCATGGATAACAAGCTCGTTTATCCCTTCCCTAGTGGCATTAGTATTGCCAACTTTGTCTTATTAAAGCTTCACAACACTAACTGCATCCCTTGGTCCATTCTAACTACTTGTTTACTGTGTACCTATCGCCTCACTAAGTTTGCTACAAGTACAATTCCTCCTCCCAATAATGTTATACTATGTGATGGCAAAGAAACTTCCAATCCTACCTATAACCAGTGGAAACAAAGTGACAATCTTGTTCAATCTTGGATTTTGAGCACTCACTCCAAAGAAGTGATGGGACTTGTTTTTTAGCTTAAACATACTATCAAGGTCTAGTCCATGCTGCTCTAGTTGATCATTTTATGAAATCAATGGTTGCTAGAGAATACGAAATTCAAACTAAACTCCAAAATCTTAGCAAGGATGGTAAGGCTTTGCCCATTTACCTTGCTAAGTTTCAGTCCCTCTACAATCAATTAAGTGCTATGAGGAAACAACTCATTGATTCAAATAAAACCTATTGTCTTTTACAAGGGCTAGGTGTTTAGTAAAATCATACATACAAGTGCATATGTCGAACAAGTAATACAATAATAAAAAAGATATCCTCTCATAAAAATTGGTTATTATGAAATTAATTAATTATTAATGGTAAATAACCCCTAAAATTTATCTAGAAAACTTAAATGACAGAACATGAATTAAATAACTAAATTTAAAATAACTTGATAAATGAAACATGTCAAAGCATTTGATTTCATCATAACTACTAGATACTTATGTCAATTATGCATGCTTGCAAGATTAACTATACTTATGTGATAGCAAATTTTCTAATTTATTCACTATCTTATGTCTAGGTATAGCAAACCTACTCAGCTTATTAACTCACTATATCTTTGTATGTGAATTGAAATAAACTAAGTGCCTTAAGATATATGAATATTCTAGTTCACACCTAAAGCCATACAAACCATATGGTATATATATATCTATATTAATCTATGATTAGACATTATAGGAAACAACTACATGTTAACTCATGTTGCTCTTAAACATGCAAATCAAGTCATTTAAATGGTAGCTAATCAGTTAAAGGCAAAAAATATAGTAATATATAACTTTTCATACATAAAATGTCTCACAAAACATAATAATCATATAACTCATACTATAGTAATTAAGTTAAATCATAGCTCTAACAAAATGAATTAAAACATGGTATCTGTACAAACAAGAACAATGTAGAAAACTACACAAAACATCTTAAATTGAAAAACAACAAAGCTATCACCAAATTGTCTTCCTTTTCAAGCAAGCTTTGCACAATTTCTACGCGTCGAAGGGGAGAAAATATATTATCTAGAAATAGGGGAAGAAATCACATTCCACATGCCACCATGCTCCACCATCACGCACTCTCATGCATCACTGTTGTTCTACATAAAAATTATCAAAAATGACAAATTTGCTGAAAAGCCAAGTAGATCTATTAAAGGAAGCCTAAAACTACTAGAAACTCATCTAGTTTCACCAAAAATTGCACAGGTACAACATCGCTACAACCACTACAAAATTGCTCGAATATGCAATAGAGACATTGAATCACAGTAGGTGGCCGAATTTGTTCCCTCCTTACTCAAATCTGGTTAGAAATGCAATTAGGTCAATTCTTCACTAGAAAAGAATGCAATTGTCAACTGTTGCACAACCATAGGATGTTCTTCGAGACCCACATTGTCACATGTGGTCAAACTTTCAACGAATCTCCCCCATTTATGTTCCAACTGGTGGTCACTCTTCTTTCTTTTTTTTCCCTCCTTTTCGTTTGGTGCATAATACTCGACTCCAAAATAATGTTGTCCACTTTTTTTTCTCTCTTTTGTGCACAATAATGACTCACAAAAGACAATGATAACCTCTTTTCTTCACTTTATTGCCTATTGTCCCACTTGACAATTCATATGTTTCTTTTTTCTCTTTTCCTTTTACTTTGTCTTTCTATTCTTTCAATGTGTCGCTTCATTTCCTTCTTTTTAGGGTTCGCTACATAAATACAGATAAATGCAAATGTATTTTAACAAATACTATAGTATATAATGGCTAAAGTACTTAAAATAATCCTATACAAAAGTAAAGTTATCAGTAGGAAAGGATATGAATCCTTCCTAGCTACTATGTTTCTACCATCTATGCTCTCTCATGGAAATGTTCTTGCATAACTTCAGGCATTTGATGCACACCCTACCAAATTCAATCCCTGTAAATCACTTATATGTCTTTTTCACTCAATGAACCTCTCACTTTGCTAGAAGGTTTGTCAACCAAGGTCAAGGCAACTCTCAATCCACCTCCCGTTCCTTCACCTCCCAAGTCTATGTTTTTGCTCCTCCTATACAAAATTAAAAGAACCCTCAAGCATTCTACTACTCAGTCAAAACATGATTTTGAGATCATAACTATCTATTAGATTTTCTCCAAGGCATTTTGCCATTAATTGCTACAAACGATTTGATCATGCTTATTAATCCTTTGATATCCCCTAAGCACTTGTAACACTTCATATAAATGATGATCCCTTTGACTTTGCTAAATGGATTCTTGATTCTAGTGCTAATGTCCATGTTGTTGCCATCACAAGTAAACTTGCTTCTACCTCACCTTATTATGGTTCAAATAAGATACAAGTTGGAAATGGTGCTTTGCTGAATATAACTCATATTGGTCCTGGTTTATTACCAAATACCAACCTCCCTTTGCGTGGTGTTTTAGTTGCACCACATATCTAGAAAACCTTTCCTCCATTTCTAAGATTATTACAGACTTTTCTTATTATTTTGTTTTCACTAAGAACTTTTTTACATAAAGGATCTACAAACACATAAAACCTTGCCAAAAGGACTCATGCATATTGGATGCCCCCTAACAAAGATACACAATGATCTTTGGGGCCCTTCTCATGTTCAAACTTGTCAAGGATTTCAATACTATGTTCTCTTTATTGATGTTTGTACAAGATACTCTTAGATCTATCCTCTAAAGAAAAAGGCTAATGCCTTTACTATCTTTGTTAAATTTGGTACACTAGTAGAAAAATAATTTGCTTGCTGTATTAAGACTCTTCAAACCGATAATGGTGGTGAGTTTGTTAATACATATATGGTTAATTACCTTGCTACAAATGGCATCCAACATCATATTTTTTATCCACATACACCTAAAAAAAATGGTACAATTGAGAGGAAGCATAGGCACATTGTTGAGTCAGGTCTTGCTATGTTGTTTGCATTTTAACTTCCCAAAAACTTTTGGTTTGAAGCCTTTTCAATTGCAACATTTTTGATAAATCAGCTTCCCTCACCTATTCTTGGACAAAAGTATCCCTTTCAATTACTATATGGCAAAGAACCCAATTATACTCACCTTTGAGTATTTAGCTATTCTTGTTTTCCATATTTAAGAGGTTATACAACACACAAATTAGCATAAAGATTCTTGTCGTGCATCTTCTTAGGGTACAGTGACTTGCAAAAAGGGTATAGCTATTTGCATTATCCAATGGTAGAATCTATATCTCTTGTCATGTTCTCTTTGATGAAGGAACCTTTCCTTGTGTCAAATTATTTACTACCTAACATTTCTTCCTCTTCTACACCAACAATACTACTAGGATGTTACTTTGACTTTGTTGACAATATCACTACTCTACCAAGACATACTTCTTGTCCTCCTATAACAAGCTTCAATGATCTTATTCCACATGTACCATTAAAACCATCTAACATGAATATTGTCACATGTCATTCTCCCTTGGCACAATCCTCCTTAGCAATAGCTGCCCTTCAAACATTACCTTTTCTACTATCTAAACAAACTATTACAACCAAAGACTCTCACCTTAGTCATTCCCTCATCACTATTATAGCTCCCTCTCCAAGCAACCTCACAATTCCTCTTATTGCAACACCTTCATCCACTACTCATTCTCTAATTCCTCTCACACTCTCTCTTACAACACCCACCACTGCCAATTCCCCCATTGGAAATCATCCTCTTAGTTCTAGCCATTTATTCTCAAATCCTATTTTACACTTTGCAACTTCTTGCTTTGGCACCAACAACATCATTACTTTTAATATCCCTCAATTTGATATCAACACAACTACCACATAGCCCTCATTCACCCCTCCAAATCCTTTTGAAACCATAACCACCATGGTTACCTCAGCACAACAAGGTATTTTCAAACCTAATCCTAAATATGTCCTGACCACAACCATAACTATTCCATCAATTCCCACTTCAATGCAAGAAGCCATTAATTACTCAAGTTGGTATAAAGTAATAATTGAAGAAATTGATGCCTTAAAACATACCAAAACTTGGACATTAATGCCATGGTAGCTAGGGATGAATACAATAGGTTACAAATGGGTGTTTAAGCTTAAACTTGATGTTGTTAGATCTCTCTCTCAACTAAAAGCTTGCTTGGTAGCAAAAGGTTTTCACCAAATTAAAGGTCTAGACTATATAGATACCTTTTCCCTAGTTATACATCCAACAACCATACAGTTGGTTCTTTCTTTAGCTATTGTTTTTCATTGGCATGTACAACAATATGATGTATCCAATGCCTTTTTGCATGGCTATCTAAACACACATGTATACATGGAACAACCACCTAGTTTTATAGATTCCTCCACTCTAATTACTATTCATTGTCTTCACTTTGCCCTTTATGACCTCAAACAAGTACCATAGGCTTGGTTTGATAGATTTAGCTCCTGTTTATTGCAATACGGGTTCTTTTGCTTGGATTATGATTATTACTGGTTTATTTACAATTATAATGATAATTTTTTGGTTGCTTCTCTATGTGGATGACCTACTTATAACTGGGAGTTCTGCAAGTGCAATTTCCCAACTTGTTGATCATTTAAATAATGAATTTTCTCCCAAAACTTTAGGCAAGGCACATTACTTTCTACACATTGAAATTGTTTCAATCTCAAACGGGATTCTTTCTACCTAGAAATAGTTTATCATTGATATCTTAAGATGGTCCTCAATGATATTCAACAAACGAATAGTTACTCCCCTAGCAACCAAACTCCCCTCTCTAAAGAATCCTACATAGCCTTATGTTAGCCCCCTGCCCTTTTTAGAAGTATTCTAGGAGCACTATAGTACCCTACAATTACTAGACTAGAGATTGCCTTCTTTGTAAATCATCTTTATCAATCAATGCATTCCCCAACAATGCTAGATCATCATAACCTCAAGCAATTGTTAAGGTACCTTTAAGGTTCTTATACAATGGGATTACATATCAACTCTAGAAGCACATTAAATCTTTGTGGATATAATGATTCTAGTTGGGCTGGTTGCAAAGCTACCTGTCATTCTACCTCAGCCTATTGCTTCATTCTAGGGAGTAACTTGATCTCTTGGAGTTCCAAATGCCAAGTTATTATCTCTCAATCTTTTATAGAAGTCAAGTATAAAGTACTTGCTTTAGCACTGTAAAATCAACGTGGTTATGCTTGTTGCTTTAGGATCTTGGCATATCTTAACCACATCCAACAACTATCTATCATGATAACATGGTAGCCTTTAAACTCACAACTAAACCTACCTTTCATGGAAGAACAAAACATATGGAAGTAGATTTCCACTTTGTCAAGGAAAAGGTGACACTTAAACTCAACAAAATAGCAACTAGTAGATATTCTAACCAAACCTCTCTTAAAGCCAAGCTTCACTCTCCTTCAAAACAAACTCAGACTATTATCCATCCTAAGTTTGTTAGGGACTGTCAAGGAATCAAATAAAGCCACATGATATTCTAATGATTCAAGCTCCAATCATAAAAGTGAATAGATTAGCTCTAGCTTAGCATTAACAAACTTAACTACCTAAGCTAGTTTTTAGAAGATAATATGCTATGTTATGGGACTATAATCATTATTAAAGCCTAAACTACCCTTATATAATACTATATAAACTAGAGCCTTGAGACAATTATTAGAAATCTTCTCCTTTATTCAGTACAAATCCAGTTTTTCTTTTAGATATACATTTTTAAAAAAAGTTCTAACTATATATTTTATATATTTTATCAAAATTCATATTCCAATGTGTATGTCCCACCTTACCATTTATTAATAGTTTAATATCATGTTAGTAGAGTCAATTTTTTCTTTAAAACCAACTTGTTACATATAAAAAGCATAAATATCCTATTATATTAATAGTGTAAGGCACATTGAATTTCAACAAATAAAGAACAAAAGTCCAAAGAAGCATGCTTAACTCAGGATACTCAATGTTGTAACTCAACTTCATATTTACATTCTAAACCTTATTTATTATACAAATGGTATAGAGCAAAAGATGGACAAAGTCAAAGTTTAGCTTAGACCGAAGAAAATCATGTATAAACTAAAAATTGAAAAAAGGGATTAAAGGGTATTGAAAATTATTAAAGCAATCCAATCATGTCAACACCACTTGTACGAACTAACTCAGCCTTACCAACTTAGAAGATCATCTCAACAAATCAGAAAATCAACCAACCCATCAAGTCTCAGAAATTAAGCAATCCAAAAAGGAAGGAATTCAAACCAACTCATCAAGTCTCGGAAATCAAGAAATCTAAAAAGGAAGGAATTTGAAATTCAAATCATCTATCTACTATCACCAACCGAAATAGAAAATTACTCAAGACAAGATAAGGAAGTTTTTCAAAAATCAATTTCTATATCCAATCTCATTATCTCTCATCAAATCAGCCATAAATTGTATCAACCCTATTTCCATTTCTTATTAATCTTTGCAACATTATAAATTGCACTCATTGTACAAACAAATGTATCGAAAATCATTTTTATTACAATTCATTGTATTGTTCTTTTATCTTAGTATTTTACTCTTTAATTAAAATAATTAAACTTAAGGATTGAGAAAGTTTTGTATAATCACAAGGCCGGACTGTTGATAACTCTATTTTTATAGAGTTATTTTACCTATTTTAGATAATAAATAACTTTAATAATTGTGAGAAAACATTTGAACTCCTCTTTATTTACTTAAATTTATCTTGTTCATGTAGCACAAGGAGGCAAAGAGAAAAGGGATGAACATGGAAAGCCTGATGCTTATTGTGTGGCAAAATCATAATATCAAGATCAAGAGAGTCAAGATGGGCTTGGGCTTTGAATGATTGTTATTAGATTTTATTGTTATTAGGTTTTCTAAATAATTAGAAAACCTAATTAAATTAGGAGTTCAAAACCTAATTAAATTAAGAGTTCAAAACCCAATTGTTTTAGATCTCTAAAACCCAATTCTATTAGGATAAAAGTAGGTCTAAACCTAAATCCTATTTAAGAGAAGAGAAGAGGCAAAAGAAAGGGGAGGAGGAAATTGAGCACAACTCAAGAGAGATGCTAAGAATTCAAGGTTTTCTTGAAAAGAAGGCAAAAAAGGTGACAGACTTCTTGTTCTCGGATTCAAGATGTCTTCTTTATTCCCTATTATTATTCTTCCTCATTATTTCTTTATGCTTTACTTTACTTTTGTTAGAGCTACAATGTAACCTAATTATGATGGTATGAATCTTATGATTATTATGTTTTGCAAGATATTTTATTTATGTGAGTTATATATTATTATGCTTAATGCTTTTAAGTGATGGCCACCATTTAAATGATTTGATGTATATGTTTGAGACTGAGAGGTAATAATATGCAATTGCTTCTTATAATATATAACCATAAATTAATGTGAACAAATATATATCATGTTGTTTATGTGGCTTTTGGTGATAAGATAATTGAAAGATTTATTGTAAACTGGGAATGTTCATAGATCTTAATGCATTTGGTTTGTTTCAATTCACATATAGAAATATAGTAAATTAATTAACTAAGTAGGTTTGTTATACCTAAACATAGGATAGTAAATAAATTAGGAAATTTCACCATCACATAGATATTATCCCTCTTGCAAGCATACATAATCTATATTAGTACCTCATAGTTATGGTGAAATTGGACACTCTAACATATTTTGTGTATTTAGTTTTATTAAATTTAGTTGATTAGTTTATTCTCTATCAATTTGGATTTGTTAGATAAATTCTAGGAGTTGTTCACCATTAGTAATTAGTTGGCATAGTAATCACCAATCTCTGTGGGACGATACTTTTTTTTATCATTATATTACTTGTTCAACATGTTCACTTGCATTTAAAATTCACCGAACAACAGTCCTACTTGAACTTCACAGAAAATTATTGAAAAATATATGAGAAGTTTGAGGAAAATATTATTGATATCTACTATAGTTATAGTATTGGAAAAGTGAATGATGAACAAGGATTGAACCATGTTGTTACATTCTCATAAATGTAATTTATTTTCTTGCCTCGTTAAGTGAAGCCGTGGCCGGCTCGCTTGGCGGATTTGAGAGCCAAGTAGGACACGTGATGGAGGTTTTGTTGGTTAGTAGAGTGCGGTGTCGCACGCTACCCTGAAGTCGCTGGGGCGTGTGGGGCACTGTCGGGACTGCCCAAATTTTGATATCTGAGCATGTCTTCCTTACTTGGGCAGCGTCTGCTTTTGGCTTCTTGTCACGTGAAGAAGAGCAACAACCCAATCCCACATACCTTTTTTTAGTTAATAATCAGTAAGTGTGAACCAAGTCTAAACGCCACCTACCCCTCATTCAGACCCTTTGACGGTGTCACTCTGCAGACCTCCTCCAGGACTCGTACTTCAGATCTATAGTGATCATCAATTCTTATGTTGTGGCCAGAAAGCCTTCAGATCCATGGCTACGCTCAGAGTTGATGTATACCGAGCTTCCAAAAGAGTTTTTTTCTAATGTGGAAAGGAGTTTTTTTCTTTTTCTTTTTTTTAATCTTTAAATTCCAAATCTCATAATTGAAATAACACACTCCTAAATTAATTGGTTTAGTAATAATCTTTTGAGTGAAAACAATACTTATTAGAAAAAGCCATTACTATGTCCAGAATGGCACCAAATGGTTTGACCGGACCCCATTAATAAAGTTAAAGACTAAAGAATGGCTGTTGTACTCAAACCATTTGGATGGATGAGCCATTACTGAACTTCCAAACGATTTGACCAGACGCCGTGTTGAGAGGATGACAAACGTCGTGATGGCAAGCACCGGCTAGATAATGCGTGTATATATTGCTTCCTATTTTTAACTCACGCATCCTGACACACACTTAACGTTAAATTCGAGACCAAGACATTCGAGAGCTTAGTCAAAACGTCCGATAGCTAGGTATATCTGGGATTAACCATATGGGTAAAACAAAATAAGAAAAGCTACGTCTACCTCGTGAAGTTTCGAAGAAAGAGACCCTTACCCACTATGTCTCGTTTCTGACTTTTCCAGTCATGGCGGGCTGGAAAGGTGTTCACCCCTAAAATACCCAATATGGAGCTGCTATGCACTAAATGCAGGAGCGGCAGTCAACATCTTATCTTCAAGAACCAGAGCAAAACATCAAAAACCACGGGTATTTGAAGAGAATCACTTCGCCGCTTAGCCTTACTCGAAACCATTCGGCAGCCATCCAATGTCGAATTCTTCCAAAGTTCAATACATCTCAGAGTGCTTTATCAAACCACAGCATTCTTTAGAGGAGTCGAAGAAGCCCATTTACCTTTCACCATGGGATCTCGCCATGCTATCTGCACACTATATCCAGAAGGGCCTTCTCTTCCAAAAACCTCCCGAGGCAGCCAGCCAGGAAGGCTTCGTAAATACTATCGTGGACAGGCTAAAGCACTCCCTCTCTATTGCCCTCGTCCATTTCTACCCACTTGCCGGCCGCCTTGTGACGCGAAAGAATGAAAGCCCGCCATCGCGCCTGATTTATGTTGACTGCAATAACAGCCCCGGAGCCAGATTTATCCTTGCAACTCTTGATATGACGATATCCGACATCCTCTCACCGGCTGATGTTCCATCAGTTGTTCAATCGTTTTTTGACCATGACAGAGCGGTCTGCTATGATGGGCATACCATGCCCCTGCTTTCCGTTCAGGTTACGGAACTGGAAGATGGCATCTTCATAGGTTGTTCCATGAACCATTGCATCGGCGATGGAACCTCATACTGGCATTTCTTTAACTCCTGGTCTGAGATCTTTCACTCACAAGGAAACAATATCTCTGTTACTCGACCACCTATCCACAAACGGTGGTTTCCTGATGGCTATGGTCCGATTCTCAACCTTCCCTTCACCCACGAAGATGAATTCGTCAGTAGATTTGAAGCACCGAAGCTCAGAGAGAGGGTGTTCCACTTCTCATCCGAATCCATAGCAAAGCTCAAAGCGAGGGCCAATGCAGAGTACAAAACCAGTAAGATCTCTTCCTTCCAGTCCTTGTCCGCACTAATGTGGAGGTGCATAACACGTGCGCGTAGTCTCCCACATGATCAGATAACCGGTTGCAAGCTGGCCACCAACAATAGATCAAGAATGGATCCACCCCTCCCTCAGGACTACTTTGGGAACTCAATTCACGCTGTGGCTGGAGTAGCCAAAGCTGGTGAACTGCTTGAACAAAATCTTGGATGGGCAGCATGGAAGCTGCACCAGGCCGTGGTCAATCACACGGACAAGGCGATCTATGGATGGATTGACAGTTGGCTGGAGTCTCCCTTTACATACCAACTTGCTCGATTTTTTGACCGATACAGTGTAATGATGGGTAGCTCACCCAGATTCAACATGTATGGCAATGAATTTGGGTTGGGGAAAGCAGTGGCTCTTCGCAGTGGGTATGCAAACAAGTTTGATGGGAAAGTGTCATCCTATCCCGGATATGAAGGAGGAGGAAGCATTGATTTGGAAGTGTGCCTTCCGCCAGAGTTCATGAGTGCTCTTGAGTCTGACGAGGAGTTCATGGATGCCGTCTCACCGTCGCCAGCGTGGGAGTAGTTCTCAAGCTCTACCGGCAGGATTATAATGTAATATTTATCAGTTCCGGGGAAAGAAGGCAATAACATAAATGTGTCTTAATGTTCCAGTCAATCCTGTAATTCTCATGAGGGAGACGAGTAGGAATAAGTTGTTTATGGAGCATATTGAATTGTTTCTTCATCTGCAAACTATACCATACATGTTGTAAGACATACGATGTGCTCCAACCGTTCAAACAGTTTTCAACTGCTACTAATTTTCATGGAAGATTAAAGCTTCACTCTTTTAGAATCAGACAAGCACCCCATCTCGTTTACATCAAGAGGAAAAAGGCCAGAAAAGCAGGCTTAAGCTCGACTCTCAAGGGTAAGCAGGCTAAAGCCTGAATCGGCTCGGTGGGGCTTCCTCTGTAATATGAAGCCCTGCAGCTGCATTGGTAATCGCATCTACTGGAAGACCAAACAAGCTCCGGTCCAAGTGCTTCTTGTCAAAGATATCAGTTCTTTTTTTTTTCCCCTTGTTTTTAGTTCACCATAGACAAATGTTAACCTTATCATAATTTTTTTTATAACATAAGTGAGAAAAAATGATAATTTTTTTATCAAGTGTGAAAATGGATTTATGAACTCATCATAATTGCATAGATTCATGAATCTGATCAGTCTCGTCCAATAAAGATGCGCGGCATTTAACGTGCATTAACTGCGTGCCCACTTTATGGAAAGAAAAAGCAATCTACATAAACCAAAATTGGAATGAAAAAGCGAGCATGGCTTTGAACTAATGTGAAGGATCATGCTTGATGGCTTCAAGGGTTGGACCCGCTCGGAGTTGTTGCTTCTTGGAGTTTTCTTGCCTAGGATTTTCTCATGACTGCGGAGTTTTCAACTCCAAGTTGTTGCTTCAACTGTAAGCAACGAATATCGCAAGGAAAACGTTGTATAAGCGGCGAAAACTTTTTGGAGAGGCATTACTAGACGTACTCGTAAGCCAAAAAACATTCGGCTTATGTTAAAAATAATATCTTGTCATGTTTTCTGTATACTGTATCCACACAGGCTTTCTCTTAACAAAATCTCCGGCAGCAGATGACCAAGAAGGCTTTATAAAGACTATCTTGGACAGGGTACAACACTCCGTCTGTCGCCACCTTGTCCTTTCTACCCACTTGAGCTGCCTTGTGACACAAAAGAATGAAAACAGTAACAAATTGAAAGGAACCAAAAGTTCGGAAAAATACTGCTGTAGATTAATGGCAGCTTGCTTTCTGTGTACATCTATGTTCCCTTATTTCCAAAGTTATGGAGAATTTGTTACCAAATATAGCTTCAAACGAAGCTCTTGTTGGGATGTAAGCACCAATTATGGAGAATAAAAATGGGTTTCACAAAACACACAAATAGGAAGAAAGGCAACAATGGTGAACTGCTGATAAAACTCTCTCACTACGTGAACAATGACCACTTGTATGTTATGTGAATGTGTAGTGTGTTCAAGTGAGAGACAGTTGTGTGATGAAAATGCCCCAAAAGAGCGTTTTCTCACAACCAAACTGTAATACAAAATCATGACCACCACTACCTCTTCAGCAAATTTTAGTGTGTATAAATGAAGAGTTAAAAGGAAGACCTAACCAATTTACAAAACTATTCACTCAAATAGGCTCATTCATCAAAACTTATAAGATGAACATAAGTTTATATTAGCCAATATCATATATGCAATAACATTGACCTATCACAATAAAAATTATTAGTTTATACTTATTCATATAAACCCATCTTATATGGGCTCATACAATGAGTCAACAGAATTGCCACTGGTTTCTGTCTTTTGTGATGGGTGCTGGAGATCGTTTGCAGAGGAACGGCCGAGGAGATGACTGAATCTAAAATCCAGAATCTTCTGAAGAGCCCTCCCAGTTGATGGGCCGCTCTCTTTCCTGAGGCTGAGCACCGCTGGAACAAGTGTGGGCCTGCGTTCAACAAAAACTGAACTTCGTTCTTGATTTCGTTGACTGCCATGACAGTCTCAGAGCCAGCAACATCCACGAAACTCATGCCCGACAACCTGTGACGTCCTTCCACCAGCTGGTGCACAACCAGTTTTTTTGACCACGACAAAGCGGGCGACTATGATGGGCAGAAAGTGTGCGTCCACTTTCCATCCAAGTCAAGAAGATGGTACCTTCATAGTTTCTTCCATAAGCCATTGCACTTTCAGCCACCCGCGAAAAATACCTCCGTCGCACGACCACCATACTAAGGGTTCCATTCTGCAGTGCGTCATGTGATCCAAATACTCGAACAGCTGTTTGGGTGTACAGTGAATAGCTATTTACTTTGCCAGAACAGCTCCCCAGCTACCGTGTCTTCTCGTATGTATTGATTTTATTGATCGTAGCTAAAATTGTAAAAAAGAGGTTTTTTCTGGTGGAATAGGGTAAAGAATTTGCGGTACAACAAAATGGAAAATGCTTGGAAAAACAATTGGGTGATAATACCCAATAAGACATGTAAGTTTAACAGTATTAAGAACACAAAGAATCGAGAGAAATCACCGATCTATGTTAACTAGTGTAGAGAATGGTTACTAAAGAACAAAAGGTTTTGTATAAAGTTGCATATAAAAATGATTTACACGCTACTCCCTAGTATATGATGGTCCATAACTTGATCTGGATTACACTGTTACCCGTAGGAAAATAAACTAAAGCATCTTCTCAAATACTAGTATGAATAAAGAGGAAATCATGCAATATTTTATATTACAGTAATCGCATGCTGGACGAACATAGTCAAGAGAAAACAAAATCGTTTTCAAAAAGATATATTTATGTTTTACCATTACTAAAAAATATTTTTAGAACTTCCTCAAGAAATGACTTATTTTGAAGAAAAAAATTACTTTTCCTTTATTATTGATTATTTAAAAAAAATCCTTTTATAACTATTAGTAAAATCTATCTAAGTTCTCCAAGCATGATATGAAATTTCTTAATGTCAGCATTAGAGAAAGAAATTTATATGGAATAGCTAGATGTAGTTGGATTATAGCTATGAACCAAGAGCCAATTGTACACTAGTTGTCAAAGTCCACTACAGACTTAAAGAAGACAACATCTAGGTCAATGGAATATTTAAATTTGTTAGGCAATAATGTCACAAGGCTAATAGTAAGAGAAGGCTAATTGGGAGAAGGCCAAAAGTGAAGGTAAAGCCCAACCAATGAGCGGTCAAGAAATTGTATTTACTAGGTTCTTGGTTATAATGTTCATATACCCATATGGATACATGTATAAGGGAAGAAGGAAAGTAATTAAGAAAATATTAAAATTTTAATATCTACAAGATATTTTCATATTTCGTTTGTATCTCGAAGAGTTGTCTTAATTGAAACATAGCGAGAAGTAAGGCCATGATTCTGTCCAACATTGTATCTATAAAGGAGCTAGCCAAAACTTTCATTAACATTTTACTAATAAAAGCTTTTAAGTCTTATTTAGAAAGGACGAGTAGGAGATGTATGCCAAGTCGATTTTGAAGGTAAATGAGAGATTATTAGGCATCGTTTCTTAGAAATCAATTTGGACTTTGATATTATTCATATTATAAAACTCAAAGGAGAGAATACTATGCTATATTGTATGCAATTCAATTACTAAGATTTAAATAAGTCTCTAATAACTTGTGAAGAAGAGTTTATAGTTAGATATAAATTTGACATTTATAACATATTAATTATAAAGCGAGATAATGATTTGTTTTTCCCATTGAAGTGGAAAATTCGCACTAATATATTCATGCATTTGAGTTTAGGTTAAACCTTTTAAATCAAAGTTCATAGTCCGTTGTAAAATTTTATATCTCATCTACAAAAGTATAACAAATTAACTAGTAAATGAGATAATGATTAATCTTGACTTTCAAATGGAAGTATTAGTTTTTGGTCAACTATAGTGATTAGAACATAAAAGTATGAGTTTTTGGCCAGTTATGAAATTTGGTATCCTATTTGTAAAAAAAAATGTCAATTATAAAATTTGATACCTTATTTGTGAAAAGCCTTAGTTACAAAATTAGATATCTTATTTGTACCAAGTGTCAATTACTAAATTCCGTATTCTATTTGTAAAGAATGTTAGCGTTCCATATGTAGGAGGTGTTAATTATGAAATTTGGTACTTTATCAATACAAAGCATTGGTGTTCTATCTATAAAAGGTATTAGTGAATCTACAAAGAGTATCAATTTTCTATCTTAAAAACGTCAATTACAAAATTTGATACTTGTAAATAATATCAGTGTTTTATTTATAAAAAGTGTCAATTATGAAATTTTGCCATTTATCTATGAAGTGTAACAATATTATATTTGTATAAAGTGTTACATACACAATTTTGTATTCTATCTATAAAAAATGTTAATGTTTGTAAAGATTCTTAGTGTTCTATTTGTAAAAGTATTAGTTATGAAATTTGACATTCTATATAAAGAATGTTAATGTTCAATATGTAAAAAGTGTTAATTACAAAATTTGGTATGTCATCTATAAAGAGTATATGTGTTCTATCTATGAAAGATGTTAGTTATGAAATTTGGAATTCTATTTGTAAAGAGTGTTGGTGTTTTATTTATATAAAGTATCAATCATGAAAGTTGGTATTCTATATTTAAATAGTGTTAATGTTTTATCTATAGAAAGTAACATACAAAATTTGGTATTCTACCTCTAGAGATTTCAATTACAAAATTGGTTTTATATTTGTGAAAGTGTTGGTTATAAAATTTGGCATTATATCTATAAAGAATGTCAATGTTTTATCTATGAAAAATGTCAATTATCAAATTTCGTTCTCTTTGTAAGAGTATTAACGTTCTATCTACGAAAAGTGTTAGTTGCGAAATTTGATATTTTTATTTGTAAAAAGTGTGATAGAGTTAAATCTATAAAAGTGTCAGTTACGAAATTTGGTACTTTATCTATAAAAAGAATTAGAGTTCTTTTTGTAAAAAATGTTAGTTACAAAATTTGGTAATTTATCTACAAAGAGTGTTAGTGTTTTATTTATAAAAAATGTCAATTACAAAATTTGGTATTTTATCTATAAAGAGTGTAAATATTTTATTTGTAAAAAATATCAATTAGAAAATCTGGTATTCTATCTTTAAAGAATGTTAGTGTTCTATTTGTGAAAAATATCAATTATGAAATTTGGCATTCAACCTATAAAAAGTGTAAGCATTCTTTATGTAGAAAGTATTACTTATGAAATTTGGTATTCTCTTTCTAAAGAATGTTAGTGTTATATATGTAAATAATGTTAATTACAAAATTTGGTATTCTATCTATAAAGTGTGTAAATATTCTATCCATAAAAAGTGTCAATTATAAAGTTAGTATTCTATGTGTAAAGATTGTCAATTGTTCTATTTGTAAAAATTGTTAGTTACAAAATTTAATATTCTATTTTTAAGAATTGTCAGAATTCTAGTGTTTTATTTTTTAAAATTGTCAATTGCAAAATTTAGTATTTTATATGTAAAAAGTGTCCATTATAAAATTTGGTATTCTATCTATTAAGAATGTTGGTTGCAAAATTTAGTAGCATATATATAAAAAGTTTCAACTATAAA
Source organism: Casuarina equisetifolia (assembly GCA_028551475.1). NCBI lineage: Eukaryota > Viridiplantae > Streptophyta > Magnoliopsida > Fagales > Casuarinaceae > Casuarina > Casuarina equisetifolia. The sequence continues at coordinate 21,736,332 of CM052356.1, forward strand.
ATTTGGTATTATATAATGTGGTGTTTTATCTATAAAAGATATTAGTTACAAAACTTGGTATTCTATCCTTAAAGACCGATGGTGTTTCATTTGTAAAAAATATCAACAAAAAAATTTGGTATCCAAATAGTAAAGAGTGTCAATATTTTATCAATAAAAATGTCTATTAATTATAAAGTTAGTATTCTATGTGTAAAGATTGTCAATTGTTCTATTTGTAAAAAAGTTAACTATAAAATTTGATATTTTATCTATAAAGAGTGTTAGTATCTATCCCTAAAAAAAGAATCAGTGACAAAATCTAGTATTCTAGCTATCAAAGTGTTAGTCACAAAATCTAGTATTTTCTCAATAAAAGGTGTAATGTATACACTATTAATTATCATATGAAATGATTATCTTAGAATATTACAAAGGATGAGCATAAAATTTTTGAGAATGAATATGAGAATTTTATTAAAGGAAAGAATTTAGGAAGGTAAAGCGAGATAAATTAATAGGAATATGGTTGTTTAGTTAATGGTGACAAAGACATGTGATGTAACCCAAGCAAGGGAAGAAACCTAACTATGGTAAGGGTTTAAAATTGGATATTGAAAGGTATACGAACAAAAAGAGGTAAAGAGAAGATTGATCTTTAGGAAAGTTTACGGACAAGTTCTAAACAATAGGGGACTTCTTCCATTGTGAAGAGATTATCTTTTTAAGTAAAAATATACTAATCAAGCAAGTATCTAGCTTTCATATTTTTTGAACTTGTGAGATTAAGAGAATTAACTCAAAAAAGTAAATAAAAATAATGGACAGTCCACTTTAAAGTTGTTGATGAATTAACAATCTTGTTCAATGGGATATTCTCATAATCATCACATGAATTCTACTAAGTCTAGGACTGAAAATTGTGGCATTTTACCATACCATGGGGTGTCCAAATGGTTTTCCCCAATTCTTACCGCGAGAAGATAAACCCGTGTCAACCTTTGACGCCGTCAAAACTTTACTATCACAGCCACTGGAACCCGACGTACGGAGGACCCTGTTCCTCTAAGGCGTCACTCAACCATTTGTTTGTCGACACGTTCCATAGATAGTGTACACGTCCGCATGGCGTGCGTTTTAACGGTGTAGAGATAAGGTGAACGTGCACTTCAGTAGCAAGGTAGCATTAACCAAACACGCCCTCGTAGAGTTAGCTTCAGGGGCACGCTTCTTTGAACCCTCTACAAAAACCCAAAACCCCCGCATTCTGAATCTGCTTCTCAATCCAACCCTATGAACCGCTCTTCCATTCGTTCATGGGAGACCCTCGCGATCCCAGAGCGATGTCATTTTCTCTCCCGCCTGGTTGCCGGTTTCATCCCTCCCACCAGATGCTCCTCTGTCATTACTTGACCAACAAGAACATTGACGTTAACAGCAACCCCCGCAGTGATGGCAGTGTTGATGGCTATGGTTTGATCAAAGAGTTGGAGCTTTACAACTACGACCCCTTCGACTTACCGGACACTGCGTGCTTTCCGTACGGTCTCGGAGGAAGGAAGAGACACTGGTACTGTTACACGGTTAAGGTTGCGGGGGAGAGTAAGGAGACGAAAAGGAGAACGAGGAGTGGGTACTGGAGGAGAAGAGGAAAGGCGAAGGACGTGGTGGGTTCCGGGGGGAAGACGGTGGGAACCCGGATGAACTTCGTGTTTTGTCTGGGGAATTCGCCTCGCACGTCGAGGACCCAGTGGGTAATGCACGAATATTCCCTGCCTGATCATAAGGTAATTGACCAACATTTTCATGTTTCAGAGTGTGTTGCTATTCGTTGTGAATTAGCTATTGATGTTAATTGTTTATGTGTCCACCTGCGAGTACGGTTATTGAATTTTAGGCTCATGTTGGTGGTGGGCTTCTAATGTTTATCGATTGATGCGCACTTCAGTCAAGGAATGAAAGAATGGTTCAAATTTCCTTTTCTATTTGTAGTTACTGTTTTCTGTTATAGACATATATTTCTAGTTTAAGTATTCCAAAGGCAAGGGGTGCGAACAAAAAAGTTTTTTTTTTTGTTTGAAGTGTGCGTCTTGGCCCTTCAACGGTGCATAATCCAATGCTAGGAAGTTATTTATTGTGAATAATTCTTGATTGACCTTTTGTTCTAATTTCAAATGAGAGGTGTGAAATACCAGGGTTTCATTCAGTAAGTTTGGGTAAATTGCCTGTCAAAAACCCAAATGGTTAATTCTCATGTTCTTATAGTTGGCGGGACATAGAGGCAAGCAAAAGTACTTGTTGAAGTGCCTGCTTAGACAATAGCCAAACTTCCGTCGTTGACTATACTCGTGAGTAAGATCAAGATGTACAATTGATTGGTTTCGTTAAAAGCTAAATTTGTTACCTAGTTATTCGTGAAAAACTTGGCTCCTTTAGGTTTTTTCAAAATCATAAAATGGTATATGGTGGATAACTTACACACTTGTTCCCACAGCTGCTGATCCTCCTCTCTTTTGCCCCAGTCAAAGATAAAACAGTTTTCCCTACCCTGAATACTGCACTTCTCCTCCCAACGCTTTTGCACAAAACAGTCCTATACTCACTGTCTTCATGAAAACCCACCATGTCAAGTGTGCATGTGTAGCCAAACCTGGCAAGTTCAAAATCTTGCTCAACATTGACTGACTCTTTGTATGTTGTTACTGTAATATGTATATTTGCGAGAGGAAAAAATTTGTACTCTTTTCAGTCTCTTCATCTTCTTCAATACTTTTAAATGAATCATTCTTCACAACCTCCTGGGGAACTTATTCATTTGACATTCAGATAGTGGCCATAAAGTTATTGATTGGCAGAGACATCTCGGTGTTACAATTAAGATTAATTAACATCCATATATTAGCTAAACAGAGATGGTTTTCTTCTTTTTAGATTTCATTTCCCAAAATCAAGTTGTGCGGAGGGTGATGTTAGTGTTATTGGGTTTTCTAATGTTTATGTTACGAGATCTTATACATTTATAATCTATCTGCAGGCTTCTTTTGTCCTATGTCGAGTATTTGCAAAATCTCGTGCTGGAAATAGCATATCGGACAATGGCTTAAGTTCTTGTGCTGAAGAAAGTGTTCCAACATTGCGTCACACTGGTATTCAGCTTGATGGAGATGTTACACCAGATACTGTTGAAGCTAAAATGCAGGATGACAAACCTGTTGACAGGAACACTGAGATGCCGACATATCCAGGCCAATTGATTAGGGAGCTAGAACAAGTTATGGCTGCTCCGCTTTGTGTTCCCAGCTTTCCATTTCCTTCGGGCTTGCAGCCTAGGGAGCTGGTAACATTTCTAAAATCTTTTCTCTAGTGAACATGTTCAGTATAAAATATTTGGTTGAAACTTGAGTATCATTATGTTTTGCAGATGTATTTTTATGTCCATGTGCTATTTTATTTTGAGATTCTGATTTCATCTACACCATGCATACCGTACCCTGCAGATTATATTGCTCGTTGCACCCATTCTATCTACCATGTCACATAACCTTCTAAAAACAATTTAACAAAATTTTCCTTCAGCTAATTACAATCTGCTTCCTCAGCATAATCTTTGATTTCATTCAGACCTAAAAGTGAATGTAGTCGAATTTACCTAAAGTTTTACCTTAAGATCCATAGCATGTATTAGCTGTATTTCATGTAACTTCTGCAAAATCACACTTATTAAAATGATGATAAGTACACAGTTTTCTTGGCAAACATATTCTGCTGATGTTTGGCATTTGATGCTCTATATATTGGAGATTTTTTTATATAATTTTGTTCTCAATATCGTGTCTTTGATCTCCTTTTACCTGTTAAAGTCTATATCGATTTGCCGTCTGAAGTAAGCAAATACTTAAGTGGTCATCTCATATCTACTAAGAAAAGCAGGAATAACATTGGCATGTATTATAAGATTTATGAAGTTCCTTTTTTTATTTTTTTGGCATGTTTGGTCAACATCCTATCACAGATATAAGTATGTTTCCTTCCAGGTTTCTTATTTATTCCTTTCGTTTCATGGATGTTGTGCAGGTGACCTCATCTGCGCTTCCTCAAAGTGGTGCTATCTTTTCTGAGGCTCTAACTGAAAAGGAATTGGCCTGCATTTTAGAGGAAGATTTCATTGAGTTGGACGATCTTATGTGCTAATTATTTAACAGAGATATTGAATCAGTTTACTTCAGTGATATGTGAATACTGATTCTGGTGGAGAAGTTATTGCTGGAAACAGTCGTTCTGGGAGCTGGTCTATGTACCAAAAAACAGATGAGAAGGTTCTTAAATATTGGAAAAAAATTAAAAACATTTAGTTATAAAAAATGGTAAGCCAGTTTTGAAGTTTAGAAAGATGTCGCGAGAGATTAGCTTCATCTTTTTAAGGTAGTGACTATGTCATTTTCTTCTGACTGTAATTCCAATCCTATTGGAGGAAACGTTCAGCAGTTGTTCTTTGATATGGGAATGCAGATCTGCAATTGAGCTTGGTAAACGCAACTTTTTCCGCCAGAGTGCAGGGAAAGATTGTTATGATTGATGATAGTAATCCTGAAGTGGGTTATGCAAGAGTATAAGTCGCATTACCCAGCCTGATAATGCTGCTGTTGGTTCCTTGATGGTGGAGGCAGTTTTCATTCCTTAGCTTCTGTGGCAGAGAAGGATTATTATGTTTTAATGATGGCAACCCGAAGTGAGTTCTGCTGAGTATTAGTCGCATCACCCAGCTCGATAATGCTGCTGTTGTTTCCTTGATGGTGGAGTTGGAGGTCGTTTTCTCATTTGTTTCTGTGGCAGATAAATATTATGATGCTTGGTGATGGTGAACCCTATGTGAGTTTTGCAAATGTTTGTCTCGTCGCCCAGCTTGATAATGCTGAAGTTGTTTCCTGGATGGTGGGGATTGCTGTCATTCCCTTTGTGTCTGTGGCGAAGTTTGAATTCTACCCTACCTTCTCAAGCCTTCACTTGGCAAGGCCTCTTTTCCTTAAGCCTCGCTTTTTATGTTAGGGAACTTGCTGTAGATGAGATGTAACTTAAGTAATTCTGTATTTAGCACGTATTTGGATATAGATGGATGTATTTCTCACTTGAACTTTGCGTTTTATTGTTCTGTCTTTCTTGCATGCTCTGAGAAACTGCTTATGTATTCGAATATGTATAGGTGTATTAGTCACTTGAACTGTGGTTTTTATTCTTCTTTCTTGCATGGCTCTGAGGAACTGCTTTTGGTATTAAACAGGATATATTCTCCTTAACTATTGTTTTGTGTGTGAGATGCAGCTTAAATAAATTCTGTATTTAGAACGTATTTGGATATAGATGGGTGTATTAATCACTTGAACTGTGCGTTTTATTGTTCATCTCTCTTGGATGGCTCTGAGGAACTGTTTATACTATTAAACAGTATATATTCTCCTTTACTGCGTAGTCGAAATTGTAAATTTGGGATGGTAGAATCGGGTATGACCTGGCTCCGTGTTTTTGAGTTTCTGGAGTTAAATGCTCCAGTGCTTCATAAATGCAGTAGTGCTAGAGGAGCATTATTTGTAATACAAATTATAAAACCATGTTGCATATGAAGTCCTATGTCACATCTAGTTTTTCATATAGTACTTGATATTTTCTATGGAGATTATAATTTCAGCAGTTCCTTTGAGTGGCGTTTAGATGGCGAATTTTATTTGTGGAGTGTCTGAGTGCTGCAAAATCTATCCGTGTGGAAGAAGCAACAGAAATGAGGCCTGTATTTGGGGTTGAAGTGGGTAGGGCAAACTCCTAAGCAATGACTAGAAGTCCAAATCACATTCTAAATGTGCTGAAATTTCAACGTTTTAGTGGGCAGCTTTTTGGAAAGTTGAGGGAAAATCTGTTTCTCTGCTTTCAAATCATCTGAAGTCTGCTGTGGCAGCACTTTTGAGTGGTCATACACAATTAAAAGCCTAGACAGGTTTGGTGAGTGCAGTAAATGCGATTGGGAAGCAATGAAATATGAATCTGCGTGATTCTGGGTGCTCTTAAACCCCTGTCAGATAAGAGGACTGAATGTCTCTGGAACGGGACCTGTTTTTGTTAAAACCCCCCGTATTACTGCCTGCACTCACATCTAATGACCTGCTTCTTCCTCAGTTTTGCCCCCAAATCTTGTCCTTTTACGCATCTCTGTGCTCTGGCCCCGTGACTACTTTTTCTCCAAAGTTCATGCCCTTTTACTAGTCGACGTCGAGGCAATGTACACCATTTTTTATTTTCTTTTGGGTAAGTTTATTACTCTATCAGGAATAAAATTCTTAAATTATGTACAGAAGAACATATACAAACAAGTTTATGTATTATGTCTATAATCTAGTATATACAAAACGTATGCAAAAGGTATTTGGTCAACTTGTGTGGAGATATATCTGATAACTAAAAATGGAAGATTGCAAAACCTTCTTAGTATTAGAATTTCATGACTTTTTTAGAGGATATTAAGTATTTATCAACATCTTTTGCTGGTATAAAATAATTTATAAGGGAAGCGTCTTTTGTCTTGTTAGAAACTCATTACAGAAAATGACATTCATGGCCGAAAATGTCTGTTTTTAGTGAACATTGAACCTGAAAAGGTTAACGCACAAGTTGGCGTTGAGACGATTCATTGTAGTGTATCTAAAAATAGTCTATTCGAAGCACCAGTTTCGGAAAGAATCCCTTTGTTCGGCACAAATTGCAAAGAAATATGCCTCTTTGATAATTTTTAAAAAATAGTGCAGCTAAATAACCCCACCAAAAAATAGAAATAAAAAAATTAAAAGTATTCTTTTTTGCCTCCCATAACCTTTGGTCAGTAAAAACATAAACCTGCGAGTACATCTCAAACAAAAAATTTAATTTAGTTAATTAAAATAACCAATTTAGAACTAGTAAGTATAGAATAACAAAACGAAAACCCATAATCACACAAGTTACGAATAAAAACATAAACAATGTTTGAAACCATCTGTGAATTTGAAGTCTATTTTCTTTCCAAAATTCTCTGCACCCAAGAACCCACATCCCGTCACGTTTGTGTAAACAATATTGTGCTGGCGGGGGCTACATGGTGGCCTTGACGCCTTCAAAGTTTCTACCTTTCTTCATGTGATAACAAGTGTATAAGCCTTGTCTAACATCGAACCTTCGTTATCTTTTTAAATGTGTGTAGCTTCAAGTCGGTAATGACCACTTGTCAAGTGCACGATCATTATCATGGATATAACCTACAAGTGGGTCATTCCGACCCATGCATTTTTGCAGGCCAACTGAATAAATTCATTCGGTCACCACACCAACCCAACTTTTAGAAAAAGAAGGATTTAAAAGAGATTAAGGGGATCAGGGATTAGGTCTCATAATGCCAACCACCTCACCCCTTGTCTAAGTGGCTCACTCTTTGTCAAGGCAACCCACTAGCTTGTTACGTTTACCGATGGCTATGTTTATTCTCTAATACAAAGAGTCAAACGTGCAAATTGTTTTCAACTTGGTGCATGATTGAACCCAAATGTTTGACAGGGCACCCAGAGGATTCTTATAGGCCGAATTGTTTAGGTCACCTTGAGTTTCTCCATTGTCAAAAGCATGGAAAATTGCCTATATTCCCTTTGGTGGGGAATCACCAGCCCCCTATATTATCGTATATTTATTAGTTTTAAACAGCCGTTACGCAATGGGTTATATAAGCAACCCAGAGAGGGGGGCCTGTTCTCTCGTGGCCAAAAATTAGAACATAAAAAACAGAGATAGGAAAGCAAAGCAACCAGCTTCAAAAGGTGAGAGGAAAAGAATACGAGGAAAAGAAAGGGACAAATTATATGATGAAAATATAAAGAAATAAGAGGCCCACGATTGAGAAATGGACGGTAAGAGACACGGAAAGGAAAGTGGCGGGGGGCAGAACCTGAAGAGATACTGATTAGGGGGGTGCTTGGGTCTATCAATTCACACCTCTTTTTAAGCAAAGTTGTGCATTGTCAGCCGCCTTGTACCGACGCGTCAGAGACCACGGGCTCTGCACAGAATCATGAGGATGAGGCACCGAGTCACCCACCCAACCCAATTTTTGACAAACGAGCACTTCAAGAATGGAAGTGACCCAAGGCTGCTTGATTTTTGGTCATTGGCTCGAGAACCCATTTCACAAAAGATACCAATTTTTCTGTCACATCCCAAGAATTATGGGTTTTCTTCTCTTAAAACTAAAGTAAGCAGTACGATTGGATTTTGGATTCCCAAACCACCGAGTTTAGGAGAAATGAACTTCAAGTTCCTTGTTGAGGGCTGACAATTTCCAACGCTATGCTAGGGCCAAAGTGTTTTCACATGTAGCCAGAGGAAAAATCAAAAGTGGGCATATTAGAGAAAACCTAGAGTCATTGAAAGAGGGACCCAGATAATTACCTCCCCTCCCCACCTTTACGAAAATTATATGCGGACATTGATTTTGTTAGGGTCACGGCAGAAAGTGGGAAGGAGGACTCTGTCAAAAAAGGAGGGAGGCAAAGGGAGAGTAAAGACGCGGCTTATGATGGGGACGGAGAGGAAGACAGGTGCTTGGCGTGAAGGAGAGATTGAGATGCATCCAAGTTAAAAGAGCAGCAACAGCAACAACAACAACAACAAACAATGCCAAATGACATCAACGAGGCGAGAGGAGTGGGGCAGCGGACACGCCGCGCATTGGGAGCTGGGTGGTCTTTAATTTGTTTAAGAGAGAATCAGGAAAATATCGCGAGGAAAGAGGGGGACCTTAGAGCCTATTTGGTAAGCAGCCAAACAGTAAATGCAACTTTTTTTTTGCCTCTACCAGTTATTGCTTGCTTTTCGTTTCAATGTTATTCTATTTTATTTTTAATGTATGGCATTCAATTCTTTGTTGGGAAACTGTTCTCCGATTTCTAATTCCTGGTATTACTCTCTCTCTCTCTTTCTCTTTCTCTTCCCTCCTTCCTCTCCCTTTTGGGGTTATTCGTAAATTAAAGATTGTTGTCCTCTTTAATCTCTCTTACGCTTTCCCCTCTCTATTCTCAACTCCTCCACCCAAGCCTCTCTCTCTTCCTCTCATTGCTCCTGGGGTTTGGTTTTCTCGCCTCTTTCTTTTTCTCCACAAAGGTGCGAGAAAAAATTGAAGAGGCCGCCGAACAAGCGTACCCTTTCTTTCCTTGTCTTCCCCGCGCTGGTTCTTTGTTTTCTGGCTCGGTTTTCTCGGATAGATCGTTGTTCTTCTATTTTGATCTGCTGGTAAGTTTTAGTTTTTTTTTTTCCCCCTTTTTTGTCTTTGGATTCTTAAAACTCTGTTTCCTGCACTTTTTTTTTGTTGCTTTTTTTAACATCATTTACCTGGAGATAAGATCGGACTTGACTTTGTGCGTTTTATTACATTCTTGTTTTGTATTCTTGGGGTTTTTATTTTTGAAGAAAAAAATTCGGTGGCTATGTTTGGTTGAAGCTTTTAATGCTATTTTACACCCAATATCTGGATGGGTTCCATGTTTATTTACTGATGTTATGTCTTCCTCTTCCGTGTATTATGTCCGTTTCATCTGCTCTTTGATTTGTAAAAAATTATTATAATAAAGGTTTTCTCAAGTGAGATTTTATTCATGATTTCTTCAATCCTAGCATAACAACGTTTTTTTTTTTTTTAATCTTTTTCAAATCTCCCTGCTCATGTATCACTTTTCCACGAAGGATTGAGTTGGTGCATATGGGTATAAGACCAAAACAACGAAACTAGGAATAAAACGTATACGGTAACTGAAATTCGTTTGAAATGCTTTTCTGGGTCTGTTTTGCCATTGCGTATTTGGAAGTATTGCAATTTTTTTGGGGCATTAGATCTTTGCCAACTTGGTGCCTGTTTATATGTGGTTGCTAAGCAAGTCTCCTTGGTTAGATGCTTTCTAGTATTTGCAATCATGAATCCTTACTTAGTCATAGATGTTTGGGTGGTGGCGATTGTGATTTTTTGGGAATGCTTATATACACCTATGCGTATAGAATTTGTTTGTGTTTACATATCTACTATATCTGAAGCTAACAATGCCTAGTGGATCTAATTCCCACATTATGGTTGTTTCTTAGAATAATGCAATTGTTTGATTTAACAACTCAAAATTTTCCTCTTTTCTCAAGTGTCAAGTAACATCCACAATGCAGCCAAAATTTTCCCATAGGCAACATAGTACCAATAAGCTGCAATTGAAGCACCATATATGCTTCAAACTTTTATTGCTCTATTTTATAAGCCTATGTATGCGTTGGGGCAACTAAAAATGTAGAATATTCTACTTGCAAAAAATCTATGAGTTGAAAATGACAATATTTCTGAGTATTTATGCAACAACAGAGGCTGGAGATTATTTTCAGGGTTTCAGTGAACTGAAAAGATGAATGAAATAACAAAGGACCCATGCATTAGGCTTCTTAAATGACTTTGATGAGGCTTTTCATGATTGAATGGGCATTTGATCCATATCCTGCTTCAACCTTTTAAAATATAACTAAATGAAATCAACATAAATATCACGAGTCTAAACCTAATCTGCACCTTTCCTTCAAGTCAAGTTAGTTACTTTTTCCAATGCGAATGCATATAAATTATAAATTTCAAGCTCCTCACCAGCACCACCATCACTTTAACACCACAACCACAAAGTACGGTTTTATTGGGAATTTTGTGTACACATCCTAGCTTTAAATACCAACAGAAACATGTATAACCTCGTGTTTTATTGGGGATACCAAATCTGCTGACTTGTGTTGTTCTGTTGTATTAGGTGTGCCGACGGTGTACTCTACTTTTTCATCTCAACTTTCTTCAAGACTGTTAACTATCCGCTTATAGACAACTTTTTATCAGCCCCAATGCAAGAGGAGAGGGGTAGAATTGGTTCTTTGCCTGAGACCTTGGAAATCAACCATGGATCTGCATCAAGTAATGCTTCTATAGATCAGCAGCTTCGCTGGAATGATATGCGAAATCCTGCTGGAAGCCAAATACGAGACTATATACTGTCACCTGGTGATATGAACGCTGCATACTTGAATCCTGTGAACCAGGAACAACAGATGTCAACTAGTTGGAGCTTAGGTGAGCCTAGTTCTAGCAATAGCCAGAGTGAAGTCAGGTTTGTTGAGCAAAAAGCAGAACTTGGATGGTCATCTTCAGAAAGTGGTTGTCCCAGGGTTGGTCCAAGGTTGGAAGAACGGAGCTTTGAACCACCAAATACATTTTCAGTGGGCAATGTCAACTCAAATCCTCTTTTTGTGCAGAGTTCCAATTCTGACATGTTTACCCAGAGTCTCAACAATGGTGGTGATGGCCAAGTCGTGTTATCTTCTAATATTCAGAAGTCTAGTGGATCAGGAAATCAGTGGATCTCACCTGCTGGTGGTTCTGATCAGCGTGCATGTGGGTATTTGATAGAAGACAACGATGGCAGACCAGGTTGTTCAATGGAAGGCCGCCGGCTGTCCCGTAAGAGAAAAGCTATTGAAGCAAATATTGGACAATCTTCTGTATCTGGAAGTTCAAGCTACCTTCAACGTACTGATAATAATGCATGGTCTGCTGTTCCTGCTTCATACAATTTGAGCAGCAATGTAGGTGCATCTGCTCCACTAGAACAGCTGAACCCAAGACTTACACTAGGTGCTACAGAAGTCACATCTGATGACATTCCTAATTTATGTGGGGCTGGAAGCTCCCATAGGAATTCCCGTTTGAGGATAAATACTCAAAGTCAACTAGCTTCTATTCCTCCTACTTTATTCTCAACAGAGGGTGCTGTTGGGCATTCTAGTTTTTCATCTTCCCACCTGTCACAGAGACAGCTTCCAGGCGATTATTCTTTGAATTTGAGGTCAGCGTCTACTGCAGGTAACATGATCCCTCGAAGTCAACCAGTTCTGATCCATGTTCCTGCGTTGCCAAGAAATGTGCAAGCTCATAGGTGGAATGGGGGATCTAGTTCAGGAGCTGGCAGTTCAACGAATTCTCTTGTTTCTGGAGATAGAGATGCTATACTGCATGCGGAAAGGGGCTCAAGAAGCATGAGAAACGTTTTGGATAATCCCATGTTTGTGTCTGCTGGTGACGTGAGAAATCAGATTCAAAATCCCGCAGATAGAAGTTCAACTGCTGTAAATTTAAGTATGCCTGGAAATGTTGCTTCTACTTCTCGGACCAGTGCCAGTTCAATTGGCCATCCACCATCAGCTCCTTTAGTTCTTCGGGAGAATCCTCTACGATTTCCAAGAAGATTATCCATTTGCAGGACACTGTTTTCTTCTCCTGGGTCTGACTCTGGAGGCCAGAGCAGTAACCATTCTCCTCTACGTTCAGGTCATGGTTCTTCACAAGAAATGGGGTTTTCATCTGTACCTGCTAACCAGGGTCATCCTCAGCCACATCCAAGGTCAGCATTGTGGACAGAAAGACAAGGTAATAGTGGACTTGGGATCCCCTATTTGTTGCGGCCATCTTCTGCTGCGGGGGGAGGAAGTGGCAGGCTTGTATCTGAGGTGTGTTCTAGAACTCTGGTGTTCTCCTTTGATGTTTAGTGATGTCGAAGTTCAATAATTTGTGTGTTTTTCCCTTTTACATCTTTACATCTTTACATCTTTACATCTTTACATCTTTACATCTTTTACATCTTTTACATCTTTTACATCTCTAGACATGAAATTCAACAGGGATGAACATAATTCTTATGATGATCTATAAGATGATTACCTAATGATTTTAGTGCATATCAGGGCCTCTATTATGTTCTTAACTTCCGCAAATTTGATTTAAATTGTTTCCCTGCTATTTAATAATTATTTTTTGGGAGCAGATTCGGAATGCCTTAGGTCTCATGCGCCGGGGTGAGAGCTTACGATATGAGGTTAGATTTCTACCTTTAGAGTGTCTTTGTTTAGAACGTTCGTTAGCTATCAAGAAAATTTCAAAAAGGCCTAAGAGAAAGACGTTTTGAGGATCCACAAGGATTCGTTTATGATTGCTGATGGTTACTTTTTGTTTTGTGCTTCCACCTTTTCAGGATGTCATGATTCTTGACCAGTCAGTCTATTTTGGAGTGGCTGATTTTCTTGATCGACATGGAGACATGCGACTTGATGTTGACAACATGTCTTATGAGGTAAAATATATGAAAGCTGGATCTAGTGGTTTACCTGTTAGAATCAATGTTTGCCCTTGTATAATGTTTGTTGGAATTATAGGAGTTGTTGGCTCTGGAAGAACGCATTGGAAATGTGAGCACGGGGTTGAGTGAAGAAACAATTGTAAATCGTTTGAAACGGCGCAAGTGTTCTACAATAATAGGCTCTCAACTTGAGGCCGAGCCATGCTGTATTTGTCAGGTAAAGACCCACCTGACACTCTGTGTAGTACTGGTTTTCTTCTGGATGCCTGAAATCCAGCCTTTGATTTGCAGGAAGAATATAGTGAAGGAGAAGATCTTGGGACACTCCAATGTGGCCATGATTTTCACGCTGAGTGTATAAAACAGTGGTTGATGCACAAGAACTTGTGCCCCATTTGTAAAACAACTGCCCTGGAGAAATGAGAGGCTACAGTCCAATGCTCGGGCTCTTTGGTCCCCTGGAAAGAGGTCTAGCCATGAGATTATATTGCGCATTTTGCCTGCTTCTCCGCGCCCAATTGTTCTTACATGTGAAGCTTGGTTCATGGCACTCCTGATCAACGATCCTCGAACAATTTAATTCGAAACTTTATTCAAGCCAACTATCTCCTTGTGGAGGCGTCAGAATTTGCGATTGCAGAAAGCATAACTAGTTTCAAACATTTCATTAGCAACAAATGAGTAGTCTTCAACATTTATTAAGAATTCAATGTACTGGCATTACAGAGTTTCACATAATCATTCATATCAGATTCTGGTGTCTTGTTCAATTAGGAACGGTGGCCATCTCCATATCTGGTTTGGAAGGTTCACCATTTTGCAGGAGCCTGATTGATGGGCAAATGAACAATTTCCTTCAAGCTCTCTGTCTTGTAGTCTTCTTCCACGAGTCTAAAGAGTAGGATCTCATGTCAACAATATGCATGCAAAATAATAACAGAAGGAAGGCCTTTTCTTTTTTTCCATCTCTCGCAGTTCTCAAATCACTCCATTTGTAAAACTCCATTTTCATGCCTCGTACAAGGCTTGGTTTGATCGGACTATCTTAAAAGCCTGAATAAACTTGGAGTAGGAAATGAGTTCTACACGATGACATATCCAAGAATCACAGATGCATATGTAACTCAATTCTATTTCATGATTATTTGTCCGGTGCTGGCCGGTTTCGGCATTTCATCGAATAAAAGAGGAGGAAGAACAAAGGATGCGCATAAATTTGAAAACGGTGCGCGACCAAACCCCACACGCCACAAAGACTGGACCTTGGGTGTTGCAATCCTTGTCCCTTCAATAAATTCGGTGGGATAAGGCGGTGCGGGACTCGCCATCTTTGACTTGTATAACCAGCATTCAATAAAGACGGTGATAAGAAGATGAAGAACCAAAATAGAAAATCCGTAAAAGAAAAGCAAAATGCAATTTGTGCTGGCGAGGTGATTAATTAAGGCGGGAGTGTAATAAAACTTCACGTAACGGGGTTCCCACGATCCGGACTTTACCGTTAAACCCTCTTGAAAAAGCAACGGCCCGACGGGGATTACCGGGAAGTACATAGAAGCCAAACGGGAACGAGCAGGAAAGCTTTTGCGCAGAAGGAAGATGCAAACAAGGAATTTCTCGTCATCTCCGGTGGCGGATCCATGCGGAGCGACTCCGTCTTCCGCAGCTTCCGAGTCCCAGGACATGTCCACCTTTCTAAACCAATTCTTCCACCACAAGCACGGGGATTTGCAACGTTCTCTACAACAACCACAACCACCTCCTCTGTTCTCCGAGGAGCATCTTCACTGGCCGAGCCCATCCGAGTGGGAGTCCCGAGTCAGAGAGGGAAACTCCTCTGCGGCTGTTGAATCGTCGCGCGGTGTTAATGTCTCCGATCCCAGTTGTTGTTATAAGGT
This sequence comes from Casuarina equisetifolia, assembly GCA_028551475.1. Classification (NCBI taxonomy): domain Eukaryota; kingdom Viridiplantae; phylum Streptophyta; class Magnoliopsida; order Fagales; family Casuarinaceae; genus Casuarina; species Casuarina equisetifolia. Next base: position 21,751,417 of record CM052356.1, read on the forward strand.
TGACGTGGAAGCGAGCTCTGAGAAGCCGTTTTCTTCGGCTGAGGCCAAGGAGAGGAGAGCTTCGTCTGATAATTATCTCTTCGAGTTGAGTTGCGAAAGCGAGGTAATTCAATTTTTCTTGTTCTGTTTACTTGATCAGAAAATGCGAAAGGGAAAAGAGATTGAGTTGTTAAGTGGTAAATCTTTTTCTTTTCTCTGCTTGCGAAGAGTCCAAAGTTCGTCCCAGTAGAATGTTAAAAAAGACCATTTCTTTTTTGGACGAGAGGCCTCTGATTTTTACTGAGATATGTGACAATGACTTCCTTATTCTGAAAAAAAAAAAAAAAAAGAATCCGTAACTTTTGGAGAGATTTGAGTTATAGGATTCTTATTTTTGACTCAGAAGGGTACTGAAGGGTCTGAGGTTTTAGCAAAACCAGTCCAGCCTCGTTCTTCATTGAAGAGGAGCAGAGCTGCGGAAGTCCATAATTTGTCGGAGAAGGTTGGGTGTCGATGCTACAATCTTTCTTTCGTTTCTGCGTGCGTGTTTTTTACGTTTCTAATTATGGTTTCTGGGTTGTGTTTATATGGTTCGTGGGGGCAGAAGAGGAGGAGTAGGATTAACGAGAAAATGAAAGCCTTACAAAACCTAATTCCGAATTCTAATAAGGTACATTATATAGATTCATTTATTTCTTCACTGTTGCACTTAATTTTTGAAATAATTGCTTCGGGGGTTTTTCCTTGATAGACGGACAAGGCTTCTATGCTGGATGAAGCGATCGAATACTTGAAGCAACTTCAGCTTCAGGTGCAGGTGAGTTTTCTCTTTCTGTCGATGCTTTTTGGGTCTATGTCATCATAGTTTTGGCTTTTTCCTTTTTCAGTTATTTGCATGAGTTTTTATTTCTCTCTCTCTTTTTTGTTATTGTTTTTATTATTATCATTTTCTATTTTTTGGAGAGGAAAAGGGTGAGGGCAGGGGTTGGGTGATTTGAATAGAACGGTGAAGTACCCCTTCAAATCGTGCATTAACCAGTAGGTTTGTGACGTCCTGGTTTGAAATGCAAAACATATCTTTCATTATGCAATTCATGGTTACTAGAATTAGCTTGACATGGATTTTAGTTTGCGTTACGACCTTTTGGAGATGCAGGGAAAAGAGGAAAGTTGTTCTCATCGTGAAAGCTTATGGAGTATGGTAAGGTAGAAGGGAAGGCAGAAATTCAATCAGAAAACGATGGTCAATTAGGACTAACTATTTTTTCTCTAGTAACTATGATAATATCTTACAACTCAGAATTGGAACTTGATATCAGTGATCCTCCGCGGCTAGATGGAAGGACTCGTTTTCATCGTGACTTGTAACTAAGTTGTGGCCACCAATTGCAAGACCATTGAAGAATTTACCCTGTATTATTTCTCTCTAGGCAAATAGGACGAACTTTTACTTAACATCTACCAAAGAGTGGTGAACATAGGGCCGGTAAGATGGGTAAGCCATTAAGGTGGTCTCAAAGAAACACAAGCCCCTAAAAATAGCGTTTATTAACTATGATAAGGATTACTTTGCTAAGGAGAGAGAGGAGGCTCCATTTTCAATATGTTCTTTGTGAGGAGGAATCATCCTGCTCATTTAATGTGATATAATTTTAGGGAACAATTTCCAAAAGGTTTTTATTGAGATTTTAGCTGATCCATGTCTGGACCTATTACCATTTTGTTCTGGATATCTATCTACCAAATAGAGATAACGGACACGAGTTAGAAAAATTAATTTTTAAATGTTGTTCTTTGAGATGTTTCCTTTGGAAGTAAACATTTACTGCTAATATTTGCTGTTTTAATTCGCTTAGTGGAGTCAGTAAAAGTTGGGTTACTTAAAATGACTTTTTTAACAGAGAAGTTTTTGATTTTTCATCCAATTCGAGCTTGATATGTAACATTCTACATAGAGAATGTCTCTCTTGTTTGGTTTCTCAAAATACGAAAGGATGCATTTCCTTCTTTCTTTTTTTTTTTCTATCAAAAGTTTTTACTGTTCGGCCTTTTCATTATATGAATGCCAAAACATTTCTAGTTTCTTGTTGTGATTTGACTTTGCTTTTTGCTTCCTAGCAAGTTGATCTCTCACCAAGTAATCTTTCCAATTGTTGAAGAGAGGCTCAATTTAACTTGAAAAGAGATTGTCTGAGATTTGTCCTTTTGAAGTTAGTGTTTGCTGTTAATATCTGCTATTGTAATTGACAAATGTTTTTCATAGGAATTTAATTTTTCACCCAATATGAACTTGATATACATGATAAATTGAATGAGTCTCTTCGTTTGGCCCTTCATGCTGTGGAAGATCAATTTTCGAAAATTAATTCTTTTTTCATCTCTCATGATTTAACTGTTTAACTTTTCATTATATGAATGGCAAAGCATTCCTTTTTCCTGTTGTGTGACCGTTTTCTGGTTAACAGCTAATTGATCCCCTTACAGGTAATGTTTCCAATTGTTAAAGAGAGGCTTTATTTAACTTGAAAATGTGTTCTTTTGAATTAATATTTTCTTTTTTATGTTTTCATTTTCTATATTGCTGTCACCTATTAGTCATATAAATATAACATATGGTGATTAAGAACTTCATCTTCCAGTATAAACATCAATTTTGGTTGCTAAAGCAAGAATGGTTTCTGTCAATAGGTTTCCTCTTTCATGCTTGATTGGTCTTGTGTGGTTTTTCCTATTTCTCCTTGTTAAACCAGCATCAGTGGACAGACATACGTATATTGTCCACATGGGTAAGTCTTGTTTGCTCAAACCCTTTACTTAACATTATAATTGTTACCTCTCCATTGTCCATTCTCTCAGCTTTGCAAATCCAGCTTCTTCATTAGGCAGGCATTTACCCTCATTGGTTCTCATGTATACCAATGGTCATGATCTTCATGATTTTAGTGCTTTTCTCTCTCTAGAGGAACTGGGAGCTCTAAGGAAGTCTCCTGTATTTATTTCAGCTTTCAGAGACAAGACTGTCACACTAGATACCACCCATACTACTGTTTTCATCTCCCCCAATCCGACAATCAGCCTACGGTCTGTTTCAAATTTGGAAAAGATGTTATTGTTGGCGTTGTTGACTCTGAAAGTATGGTCAGAGAGTGATTGCTTTAAAGATGATGGCATGGCCACGGAAGTTCCACCTAGATGGAAGGGTAGGTACGAGGGACAAAGTTCCAATTCCTCCTTGTTCCACTCTAAGCTTATAAGAGCTAGATTTTTCAATAAGGGATTCATAATAGCACATCCTGGCACATTAGGTAGATGAACTATTCTAGGGACACAGCTGAGCATGGGACTTATCTTTCCTCTATAGCTGCCGGGAACTTTGTAAGCAGTGTATCTTTTTTTGGCGATGCTGAAGGAATTGCAAAAGGGCTGGCAACATATGCCAGGCTTGCTATTTACTAGGGGTTTTTTTGGGGAAACAGATTATTTCGCTGATGTTATTGCTGGCATGGACAAGGCTATTGCTGATGCTGTTGATGTAATTTGCACATCTTTTGACAGCTACCAGTAGAAAACAATCCAATAGCAATAGCTTCATTTGCGGCTATGACAAAGGGTGTGGTGGTTTCAACTTCCGCAGGAAATAATTGTTCAACCCTGGGGACTGTACATAATACATTTCCATGGGTTTAAACTGTCACAGCTAGATCCGTTGATCATTTGTTTGATCAGATTTTGACTGTAGGGAATGGGTTGGTAATTGTTGGATGGACCATGTTTCCAAGTTATGCCTCATTGAAGGACTTACCATTGGTTTATAATAGGACCCTGTCAGCATGCAATAACAAGCTATTATCTAATACCTCTTATGGCATTCGGAGTTGTTGCTCATCAGATATCTAACATAATGAGTCCAATGTGCTGGGAGCAGTAGTAGTTGCAGACAATGCCATGTTGTTTGAGATGAGGTGTTCCTTTTTTTTTTTTAACTTTAATTTTAATTTCAATTTTTAACTTTCAATGAATGCATATATGGTGTCAAATCTCAAACCTAATAATTAAAGTCTCTACTAGCTCACCATTGAGCTAGTTGGCTAATCGATATAAGGTGTTCCTCATGCTTGTATTTTACTCAAGTCAAAGGATGCACCTTTCGTGCTTAATTGTGCAAAGTTTGATCCTAGACCATCAGCTAGTATAACATTCCAACATTCTATTTTGGGGGTAAAGCCTGCACCTGCTGTGGCCAGTTATGCTTCAAGAGCACCTTCATCAAGTTTTCCAAATATCTTGAAGCCAGATATTATGGCACGTGGGTCAGCAGTTTTGGGTGCTTGGATAGCCACTCTACTGACTGCTCGAATTGAGCTTGTTCCAGCATTTTTCAGCAAGTTCTGGGACGTTCGAGAGAAGCCTTGAGTCGTGTGTAACAGTCTCGAAGCTTGTAGAGAGATAAAGTCAGATTGTATACTCTAGAATAGTAAAAAAATCCAAGATAAGAAAAGTCAAATATTATGGGTTTGTCGGTTGAGTGAGTCGGTTATTGAGTCTATAAAAGGCCCTTAAGGCCTTCATCCATGGGTGTAACAACCCACTGTAGTGTACCTCCGCTTCAAATCTATTTTGTAGACAAGAGCTCCGTTCATCTTTTCTCTCTTTCCTACTATTGTGGAGCCACAAGCTCTATCTTAACCAACTTTTCATCGTATTTTCTCTCCTTACTTTTACAACATCTCTTTCTTTTCTAACATGCCATCAACCCATTTTCATCCACTTCTGCTAAGCCAACTCTATCATCCAATTTCTTTTTCACCAGATATTGAAGATCCCACAGGGGTCCAATACTTCGTAGTAACTATAATATATGGTATGGGACATCTCTTGCTTGTTCCTACGCTGCAGATGTTGCTACGCTTTTGAAATGCTTACATCTGTTTGGGTTGTTGCAACCATTATGTCTGCCATTGTGACCACTGCAGAGCAATTTGATAACACTCTAAAACCTCATTCGGGACAATGGTAACAGACTTCAATTTGACAATGTAAACATCAACATTGAAAAGTGAATAACATACTAAAAGAAGGGAGTCACCCTAAAGTAAACATCAACATTATTGTTCGAGCATCTAACAAATCTATGCACACTCATGAATTTGTATAACTTCATGTATCATCGCCTGAGAAATAACAGAAATTCATATGAACTTTCTCTATTCGTACATCATATTTTCCTTTAACTTCAAATCCCACAAGCTATAACATAAAGTGCCATAAAAAACTCAATATCACCCTCATGAGACGTAACCCTCTCTCTTTTGGCCCTTTAGGGTTTTCCTATGATCTTCCCTTTTTATACTACCACTAAAGGGGAGTCCTAACTGGATATTTCTAACCGGATACCATTAAGAATCCTAATCAATACAGAAGAGAATAACTCCTAAAATATTCCTCTAACATACGTGGAACATATCTAGGCCTACTAATTTTCACTCCAATCCTAACAATTTTGACCATCACAAATTCAGATTGTAGTTTCATACATCCAACTCCTGATCTTAATTAGCCATCATTTATTGTCTTCTATTGTGACACTACGACATTAGGGATTAAAAAGTTCTGAAGGATATTAACCAATGTTGGACCAGAAACCTTTTGTTTACAATATCGTTGTGACAGAGCCAGATAATTCTGCAGTTTAAGTTTTAAACACAAAATTGATGTTCAGGAAAAAAATATGAGACGCTAGTAGCATACACGGTCATTATACAGTACCATGGGAACAGTGATGGACGAGTCTCATTTGAGGAACTTGTTTGGGCGGAAGAAAATAGAAAACACACTCCTGAGTAGTCCAATTGTAGTGTCGCCTCTCATTCAAGCCAGGAGCACTAGTTTATGTTACTTATAAATTGCAGAGTTTATTGGTTGGTCTTGTAGGAAGAAGTTTAATGGCTGAAATCTTTTTAGTGATATTCCCTTCTTTCCTTTCTTATGTGACTCTCCTCTCATTAAGTTGAGTCAATCATGGATTTGTATCATCCATGGAATACTTGTGTTTTCAAATTTTTCTGTAGTAGATTTTGTTTTGGGATTGTAACTGATTTCGCTACCATGTAAAATAATGCAATATTAGACATGCCTAAATTTTACTGTGTACTTATGCCTTCTGAAAAAGCTTACACGTCTGACCATTGCATTTTGTATTCCAAATAGTTAAATCATAATCCTATTCACGACCAACTTTCTTCCTTCATGATTTGAATTGGTTTCATTATTTCAAGGTTAATAATTTTCTATCTTGGGATCTTAGATGAAATTGTGACAGTAAACAAAATCAGAAAGTCTTTCCCAAATTCAAAATTGGGAAAAGATATTAGTTGGTTACAAGGTCTTAGTGTATTACAAATTTTAGACATTGTTATTTTTACAATTCAAAACTAATAGTAAAAGAATCTCGTCCCTAAGATATGTTTTTAAAGTACATAACTTAGTTCATACATCCCTATGTCTTATGTCTGAATTCTTATCATGCACATGTTATTATATTTTAGGTTGGAATACTCTAATAAGCAATTAATATTTCTCAAATGCTCACTCAATGTCAGAGGCTGAAGAGAAGCATAGAAGTTTATTTTAGGATGAATACTCACCAAAGTTAGATTTTGTATTGGTTTGTTTATCTGCAAGTAAATGTTAATATACAAGTGCTTCTGTTAGTAGGAAAGATGCCCTTGAAGTCCATGTAATTTCTATGATCCTTGTATATTTACACATTACCTCCTGATTTGGTCCTCTAGGAACAAAGGCTTGACTAGATTGCTTTTGGTTTTAACCAATTGAGATTGATGTTTTAAGCTGCACTTTGAACTTTATTTCTTCACTTAATCTCAGAATGCACAAAGAGTGGAAAGTAATGTAATTTTTCAAAACAATGTCAATATACTTTCTCCTCTTGATTGGTTTTACAGATGCTTTCAATGAGAAATGGATTGAGTTTGCACCCTATGTTCTTTATGGGAGTACAGCAGCCTATGCAGTTGCCTCAGACAGGAACGAGCTTTGATGAGGGAGATGGATACCTGAACTTGAGCAGAGGAATGGGCACATTTTATGGGAATGAGGAAAGCTCGAGGGTATCAGTTATCAATCTTGACAACCGATGCACACTCTCCAACCTGGCATGTGTCATACCTTCAGTTCCGAACATCACCATTCCGGAAACCTCTCTTGGTTTTGGGGAATCAGCTCAGGAAATTATGAACCTCTGAATCTCTCATCTTCCAAGGTAACTCTAGGAGAATAGGCAACAAAAAGTCATCGGTTTTGGGATTTATTCATATTTTTCCTTCCTTTCTGTGACATGAAGGTAATTGCTGGTGAAGGCACGCAAAAGCTAGAGTGTGATACTGGTCAGATTGGAAAGATCTCTCACTCGGACGTCTAATAGCCAAAAGTTGCCCTACAAGATAGGATGTACGGTTTTGCTGTCTACGCCTGAGAAAATCATTCCCAAGAATTTGTTCCTTTTTTTTCTTTTGTCAATTTTGTCTCACTATAGTTCCTCCACAAAGATGGATATGTTGTACATAATAGAGGTGAATAAGAAAGAATAACTATTTGGCTCTTGTGGACTATAAATTTTCTTGTATGTTTCATATTCAGTCTGTACTAGATTTCTTGAAATCTCATATGACACTTCATTTGTCTACCCCTTTTGGACCTAGTCTCGGATCATGTATCTAGGCAATAGCTTTTTCTTGTGTCTCAGCTATCAGTGTTACAACTAGCATTTTCTAGGAGAGTCGATTTATCATCCTCCGCAGGCATCATCTTGTCTTGGCCTTAACTTATTTCTGTTTGTGTAATTCCGATATATAAATCCCTCAAATGGTAGCTCTAAAAGAAGTAATGTGAATCTGTTCAAATCGTAGTGACAAGGGTTGTAGGTAGTTAGGACAAAACCACACGACCACATTAGTCACTGAGGGCTATACAATCTAAATGATTGTGTCGTTACAATTACTTATTTGATGAATAGGACACCACACTTTCATTCTCGAAGGGGAGACTTCTTTAAGAAATTATTTGAGAAATCACCCTTCCGTAATCACAGATTATGTTATATCACAAACTTCACACGAAAAAAAAGAAGAAAAAAAGAAAAAGAGAAGTTTGGGAGCAAAAGTTATTATAAGTATTTTTATGGGATATCTCTTTGCTCAAAAGGTCCTTTAATTTTTGACATAAAGGTTGGTTGCTTCTTTGTCAATTGCAATGCTGTTCTTCATGAGCTTATTTTTTAGTTTGCATTGAAGGCTCATGTGCATTTACGTTCACCATCATAATGTTCTTTATGAGCATGTTTTTTAGTTTGCATGAGCATTTGTATCTAAGGCTTATGTGCATTTACGTTCACCATAATCTTCATTAGACACTTGTACGGATACCCATAATTAATTACATCTGGTGTATGTCTACCGCTCAGACCTTGAGCAACTTGTTGAGGAAATCCCCTTGGTGGAATTACCACTTGATCGATCCACTGAGCATTCTATCATAAAGCCTACTCCATTACCACAATGACAAACATATAGTCCATAGACCACCATTCGGTCTAGAGAATTATATTTGTCCAAATTGATAATCTTATTACTTATTCCGTTTTACATTCTGCTCATCCCATGTCTCATTCACTGTCACACCATTGATCATCACAATCATATTTATTGCATTCATTTATGCTAACCCAAATCTCACCTCTTACCAAGAGGCTATCATAAACCTTAGGTAGTGGGATGCCATAACTAAAGAGATTTAGGCTTTAAAATTGAACAAAACATAGAAAATAATTTTTTTGCTTGTAAGAGAGAAATTCATTAGATATAAATGGGTATACATGAGCAAATCCAAAACATATTAGAACATTGAAGTATATAAAGCACACTTGGTGGCAATGAGTTATAGGTAGCAAAAAGGCATCAACTACTAATAAACTTTTTTCTCTAGATAGGAAGATGGGAACTATGAGCATGTTGGTGGACTTGACAACTATTAATTAGTAAAAGTTGGCATTGGATAGATGTCCACAACACATTATTTTATGGGGACCTTGATACTAAAGTATACTTGATTGTTTAGTAGGCTACTTAGTCAAAAATTCACATAAGCATTACTTGTGAATAACTTTTAACAGTCAAGCCACAATTATTCCCTATTCATTAAAGAAATTGGTAAGGGCTTTCTTATCACCTTCATTTATGTAGACAACATTGTAATTACAGGAGTCAACAAGGAGTCCATTTAAAAGTCCAACCATTATCTACATTCAAAGTTCCATATAGAAGGCCTTGAGATTCTAAAGTACTTTTTAGGCATAGAGATAGCAAGGTTAAGGTTGGAGATTGCTACGAATAAGAGAAAGTATGCCTTAGAACTCATCTTAAAATGTGTCTTGATTGGATGCAGTCTTGTAGTGATTCCCATGGAGGACAATCATAAATTTATGACATAGGAATATAAAGCTACCTTACAAAAGGAGAAAGATCATCTATTGAAAGATGTCATTGGCTATTAGCAATTGAATATGAAATTGATTTATTTGATGAAGATGAGATTAGACATAAGTTATTCTATGCAAATATTGAGCCAATTTATACATGCACCCAAGAAATTTCATCATAAGATTAGTTTTTGAGTTGTCAAGTATATTAGAAGCTCACAAGGCCAAGGATTGTTGATGAGATCATATAGCAAGCTTGATTTGCAACTTTGTTGTGATTTTGATTATGTGGTGTGCCCAACAAATGGTAGGCACTTCATGAGTTTCTATGTAAAACTTAGGAAATCTTTAATCTTTTGAAAGTCACAAGAATTTAACTATTTATTGGTCTTTGACAAAATCAAAGTACCATATTATGGAAACAAGCGCATGATAAGTGAGATGGCCATCAAGGCTTTTTGATGACTTACAAGTCCCATTACCTAGACTTCTTGCCTTATATTGTGATAATCAATCCACTTTACCAATTGCCACCAACCTAGTTGTTTTACAAGAAGGCCAAATACAATGAGGTAAAATGTCACTCCATATAAGAGAAAACATATAAAGGAATCATTTGCGCTATACACATATCCACTTGCTAGTAACCTATGAATTTATTGATGAAAGCCTTGAGTGGACCACAACATCATTCTCTTTCAAGCAAGTTGATTGTATTTGATTTATATAAAGCACCAGCTTAAAGGTATGCTAAAAAAAATTGATATTGACATAGTGGTTACCACGTCGAGCATCCTAGGGACTAGTAGTTAATAACATGCTTTAGTTCTTATCATGGACTGCTGCATACTGCAGTGTTCCTTTCTTGTAAATCGGTGTCTAAGTTTAGAAACGCTTTTTCATTCATTCGTCTAAACCCATGTATAACCTTGAGAATCAATACAAAATGCTAATTGTCGTGTTGCTGATTTGCCTGTGTTGTGTGCCACCTCCCACATCCTACGATAAATGCTACAATAAATGCCTCACAGCTGCAAATTTTCGAACATGGTCATAAAACGGTATCAGAGGAAAAGTTCGATGACCAAGACTTGTCTTGAAGCTAAATTGTGGTCATCAAGCTCTAGTGAAGAACAACTGATGGAAGCGATGAGAGAGATATCCTTAGCTATGGACTTTAAGTTGGTCTTGCTCATCAAGGGATGAGGAGGTGAGTTGTGGGAGAGTTCATTTCCTTGGAATTGAATGAAAGAAACAATGGCCAGAATACCGCATCAACCAGTTAGATCTCTTGAACGGAGAAAGGATTCAAGTCTTGACATCTTGCTAAGGAAGCAAAGGTTCACTAAAGGGTAAGCATCCAAAAGGGGATGTTCATTTGTTGTACTAATTTCTCGAGAAAGAAATGGGACGGTATCTAGAAAATGCTCAATAGTAGTCTGCCTTGGGAAAATTGAGAAAATCTTCGAAACCCGATTTAACCCTACTTCTAGGTTGCCTAAGGATAATTCAGTGGGATTCTTCATGAGAAGGCTTGAAGGAAAATATCAAGTCCAAAATGCCCAACCAATCAGTTAGTAAGCTTTGGTGGATTGCTTTTCCTCCTGGAAAAAGACAATTAGGGGTACTTTGGATAATATATTTTAGAACACAATTCCGTAAGACAGACAAGCTGAAAACATGAACATTTAGGAAAATGTTTGATGGCAATATTGACTAGTATGTTATTCCAAAGAAACATGTTTATCAAAAGCTTGAAATCCTTCCGAATGGCTTTCAATTTCTTGACTACATGGCAAGAAACTTATCTTTTACCAAATCTTTATCGTGGAAGAAGTTACTACTGATTGATGGATAATATATTTTAGAACACAATTCCGGAAAACAGAGAAGCTGCAAACATGAACATTTAGTAAAACATTCGGAGACAATATTGACTAGCATGTTATTCCAAATAAATATGTTTATCAAAAGCTTGAAATCCTTCCAAATGGTTATCAATTTCTTGACTACATGAAAAAAAAAAAAAACTTAATCTTTACCAAATCTTTATCGTGGAAGAAGTTACTTTTGATTGATGGAGTACACTAAAAATTGTCTTTCAATTTTTCCAAGTTAAAACCTTGATTTTTCTTCTTTTTTTTGTTATCAAGTAATGGTTAACATAGTAGCTTCTTACGTTGAAATCTCACTTATGATGTCACATCTAGCTTGGTCTCTCTCTAAAAATTCTTGTATGGTTAAACCTTAAGTACCAAAATGTCTTACGTATTGGGACTGATAATTAAGTGCGCCTGACCCTGAGATGTGGATCATCCAAGGCACACTAGCATGGCGTACTTCTCCTGTTCGAATCGGGGTATGAGATCTGGCTTCCAGGAGGCGAATGCGATTGAACATCCTGCTGCTCATGGTGTTTCGCGATCAGTATTGGAAATGAACAGAGAAGTAGTGGAAAGGGACCACCACCCCATAGCATGTTGCCGCCAGAAACATAACCCCGTATTTCTTTTATAGAATCTCCTAATTGTTCCAGAGCAATTAAAGAATCTCTCCCTTTATATTTTAAATACAAATAAAAAAATAAAAGAGAAAAAAAAAAAAGAAAAAGAAAAAAGAAAAGCATGTCTTCTTGGCAACATAGTGCGGGAATGTTCTGAAATTTGGACCAGAAATATACAAAATTCAAGATTGGGAAATACGAAGAAAACCTCTCCGGGATTTCTTAATCTCGAATTGACATGATATAACAACTATAAAGAAACCCAAAACTTGCCGTCAAAAGGGTATTAAATTGGACCCTGTGCTAGTAATATAAATCATTGCTATACTTATAAACAAAAGCAAATCTGTATCCTAAAATAATAATGATAGGCCTAGTCAAGCGATTATACTGCTGAACCGCCATTCAAGAAATATGCCTTACGTGTTCGAACAAGATGCACAAAAAGGTTGATCAATCGTTTCAACTGATGACTTCTGTGCTCACTTAGGACAACGACGATAGACCGGTAATCAATCAAGATTTCAACTACAAAATCCTATACTTGATTTTGGATGGTGGTTCGTTTACACGAACAGTTGTAACTCTTGTTTGGGAAGCAATTTCATCAATTATGGATGAGATGCAATGAAAGGGAAGACACTAAAAAGTTTAACTACTCAAGTGAAGAAAGTTAAAGTCCTCACAAAGTTCGAAGTCATCAGTTACATTATACTCTCCAGCTTATTTGATGTTTCTATTGGACTTAGAAAAAAAAAATTATTATTTGCTGCTAAGACGTAAAAAACTATCACTAGTCTTTCCTAGCAATAAGATGAGGATACCCACCATTATCATTTTTAGCCCCTGTCTCTAGGTAGATAACATAATTTTATGCAACTATTAATGAGGTAAACTTTATTGCAGTAACTTTCGACTATGACAACTATTAGATAATGCCAATTCGGTCTACGTCAAAAAGAAGAAGAAAATTGATATAACCTAAATAAAGTATTGCTCTGGGACTTCATTTCCTCCCATATTTTAATTTCTCTAGACCATTATATGTTGTAAAATTCTTGTTCTTGTTTTTGACATTTTCTTTATCAAAATTATAATTATAATCATTAAATCAATTTATTTTTACTGAATTAAGCGAATAAGGTTGATTATTCCACTTACGTTCTTACATTAATCAGTAATTGAATTCAATTATTCTAAGGTAAACAATGGCTTAATATCCTTCTCTCATAAGGACGAACTGCGAAGGAAAGTGAAGCGGGAGATCAAAAGCTCACAGAAATTGCATGCTTTGAACTCGTCCAACCAAGAAAAAAAAAAAAAAAAAGGAACGGCTATGAAGTGTGTCGAATCTTTGATTTCCCTTTGGAGGGTGGCAAGGATGAGCGGCGGATGAAGAGTTATTTCCTATAGAAAACGGCTAGCAGCCATTCAATAGGCATGAGTGTTGCAGTCACATTTCCAAGTTCCGATCTCCATCGGTTTCTTCTATCTTGTTACTCCATCTCGTCGGGCTTTATCTGTCGCTGATTTTCTATCCGACTCTCACAAAGAGGTATGGCATATTGCTGCCAGATTGAAAATCTAAAATATAAGCAAGTTGGGTGTCTCGGGGTTTATTTGGAAATGGCCTCCGCTCTCTGCATCTTCAGAAGAGTTGTTATTCGCCACCTAGAAGGATCTTTGGCATACGAAATCACCAAGGGACAGCAATATCTTCCACGACAAGCGGTTTTTTTTTTTTTTTTCATGAAAACCGCTGTTGAAACTTGCTCAGCTTTTCGTGTGTGATAACTGAAAGTGCAAAATCCACACTAGGTAATTTGGATTAAGATCCCACCTTTCAGCTGGTGGAAAAGCCCTAGGCCCTCATAAGCTGGAAAAAGGCAACTTTACTATTGTCATATATCCCAAAGATGTTATTTTAAGATTTCTAAGAACAGCGGCAGCTGGAGCAAAGATGTTTGCGCTTGCCTCTTGAATCCATTTGAGGCCCACTTGCTATATATCTTAAGTTTTATAATTCATTTTAAGTAATTTAGGATATCGATGGGATAATAACTGAAGAGAGAGTTCTAAAAAGATCTTGAAAGAAGCTTATCAAAGTGAAGATTGAATTAGATATAGATAATACATGTAAGGGAAGAGGATATGGTGGCGTAAGGTGATTTTCTTTTTGATAAGCAACTGACTGGATCAAATAGAATCTGACTCATTACTGAAGACAAAGGCCTGGATTCAACTGTAAAGAGTAGCCGGCATGTTGAGTATATGTATATAGATAATCACGAACTCATTAGTGAAGCAAAAGTTCCAATTGTAAGAGTAAGAATGGGATCTCTTAATGCAGTTCCTCTTCCACTCTTGTTCTTTCTTGTGTCGTTTTTCCTCTCGCTCCATGCAGAATCAGTACAAATAGAGAGGAGGACATATGTCGTACAAATGGATACTTCTCTCATGCCTAAAGCCTTTAGTAGTCATGATAATTGGTACAACTCCAGCCTCGATTCCCTTAAGTCTGCAAATCTTGCCTCATTTGGCGGCCATACGTCGCCCTTGTCGCTTGTATACACCTACAATCATGCCCTTCATGGTTTTAGCGTTTTCCTCTCTCTAGAAGAATTAGAGGTCTTGAAGAAATCCCCGGGTTTTATCTCAGCCTATAGAGACAAAATCCTAACCCTTGATAGCACCCATACTCATGAATTCCTCTCCCTCAATCCTTCTACTGGTCTCTGGCCTAATTCCAATTTCGGTGAAGATGTCATTGTCGGTGTCATGGACTCAGGTATATGGCCAGAGCACGAGAGTTTTAAAGACGAAGGTATGACTACCAAAGTACCATCTCGGTGGAAAGGAAAATGTGAGGGGGGACAAGGGTTCAATTCTTCTCTTTGCAACTACAAGCTCATAGGAGTTAGGTACTTCAATGAAGGTTTCAAAAAGGAGTCTCCCAACAAAATCTCTTGCATGAATTCTGCTAGAGACGTCGAAGGGCATGGAACGTTTGTTGCCTCTATTGTTGCTGGAAATTACGTAAGCAACGTGTCATTTTTTGGTTATGCCAAAGGAACAGCAACAGGCATTGCACCTCGAGCCAGGCTGGCTATTTACAAGGCCGTTTGGGGTGGGGAAGTTTCCTTATCTGACCTTGTTGCTGGTATAGACGAAGCTATTGCTGATGGCGTTGACGTGCTATCCATCTCTTTGGGCATGGATGATATGGCTTTGGAAAGCAATCCAATCGCGGTAGCTTCATTTAGGGCTATGAAGAAAGGTGTGCTGGTTTCAGCTTCAGCAGGAAATGGTGGTCCAACCCTTTGGACAGTACACAACGCGTTCCCTTGGGTCTTGACTGTCACAGCAGGTTCTGTTGATCGTTGGTTTGCTGGTTATCTGACACTCGGAAATGGTGAAACCATTATTGGATGGACCATGTACCCAAGCAATGCCTCATTGCAAAACCTACCACTTGTGTACAATGTTAGCCTTGCAGCCTGTGACAAGAAAATCATGTCCCAAAACATAAATGGCATCATCGTATGTGATCAAGCTGGATCTCTCAGCTCTCAAATGGTTTATATCACCGCATCGAGTGTGCAGGGTGCTGTACTGATTGCTGATAATCCCAATTTCTTTGAAGTGGGGGGTCCTTATTGTTCTTGTGTTGTAATTACCTCAAAGGAGGTGCCTTTAGTTATCAGCTATGCAAAGACCCATGGTACACCCATGGCTAGCATCACATTCCAGCACACAATTATGGGGATAAAACCGGCACCAATTGTGGCTAGTTACGCTTCACGAGGTCCTTCACTCCGCTTTCCCACCATACTGAAGCCTGATATTATGGCCCCAGGGTCACTAGTTTTAGGGGGATGGACACCAGAATCACCAATGGGTCATCTTGGGCTATCTTTACAATATAGTGACTACAATATCCGGCATGGAACATCGTTCGCTTGTCCCCACATTACTGGTGTGATAGCACTTCTAAAAGGTATGCATCCGAATTGGAGTCCTGCCGCAATTAAGTCTGCTATTATGACCACCGCAATCCCATTTGATAACACCGCAAACCCAATTAGAGATAATGGCAATAGGCTTCAATTTGCATCACCATTAGCCATGGGAGCAGGCCAAGTTCGCCCCAATCAAGCACTTGATCCAGGATTAATTTATGACTTAACCCCCCAGGATTATGTCAATCTCTTGTGCTCCATGAATCTCAACACGACACAGATCAGGGTCATGACCGGTTCAGATTGTAACTGTGAAAATCCTTCCTCCGACCTTAATTATCCATCATTTATTGTTTTCTATTGTGGAAGGGAAATGTTAAGGGACCAAGAATTCCATAGAATTTTAACTAATGTTGGAGAAGGTGCTGCTACTTACAATGCCTTGGTTAGAGCACCTAAGGATTCTATAGTTACAATGTCACCGATGAGATTGGTCTTTAAAAAGAAGTACGATAGGCAATCCTTCAAGCTCACTGTAAGTTACAAAGGCTACGAAGATAGTAGAGTTTCATTTGGTGATCTTATTTGGATTGAAGAGAATGGAAACCGCGAGGTGAGAAGCCCTATTGTTGTTTCACCTGTGGTCAATACAGTAGATAATACTTCGTGTCAGCCCTAAAAATTATCTTAGAAGAATTTATGCATGTCTATGGAAGTATTAATGTTCTGTATCTCTCTTCTTTACTTATTGAGACATAAAGTCTCCTTCCTAACGCGCTCAAAATTTAGAGTACCATTTCAATTAGTAACAAGTTGAATCAATTAATTAGGTGCGAAGAATAGTGAAAAGTGCTAATAATGATTTCGGAGCATGATAGCAGCAAGGTATTTATTACATGCTCAACTTCGACAGAGGGTGACCATGTGACCAGGTTGTTGGCATTAGGCATTAGCTTTGCGAATCATCCCCAGAAATACTAATGAATGAAGAAAAAAATAGGGTTCATGAGCATCAACCACATCACAAATTGCTAAAATCAACATCGGAAGGATAATTAAACCCTCGGAGCCCAGGATACGCAATAATGCGGTAATGAAAAGAGCAGATAAAGATACATAAATAAAAGCAAGATGAAACCATGGTAACAAGATTCTGAACAAAGTTCAATAACAATTTGAGTGCATTCCGGTTCAGAACAACTTTTTCTTTCTTTCTCTATTTCGCTTCTGACTGATTGAGAGGTAATGATCACATTTCCTCCACGCTCGGAAACAATCAGTTCGCCATCTGAGCACTGGGTGTACATGTTTTTCGGTTGATTTGGGGTGACTTTAGGTATTATGTGGCATAAGATGTGAGGTAAGATAGCTCAGAAAATGCTTTGATGATCACTAATCTGTCAACGTGTAAAAGAATCGTTCATTTTGTTGATAAAATTGAACTTGAAACGCAAGTACAAAATACTTATTCAGACGTTTGAAACTTAATTTTGCAAGATAGATATTAGACATAAAAAAGTTATTAATGTTATTACGGGAAAAAATAGGCGTTGACGTGATTTCCATCTCTTTGGGCCTGGATGATGTGCCATTGGAAATCAATGCAATCGCAATAGCTTCATTTGGGGCTATGAAGATGGGTGTTCTGGTTTCACACGACGCGTTTCCCTGGGTCTTGATTGTCACAGCAGGTTCTGTTGATCGTTGGTTTGCCTACCACTTGTGTACAATGTTCTTGCAGCCTGTGACAAGAAAATCATGTCCGAAAACATAAATGGCATCGTCGTATGTGATAAAGGTAGATCTATCAACTCTCAAATGTTTCATTTCACCATGTCGGATGCGCAGGGTGCTGTACTGATTGCTAGTAATCTCAATTTCTTCAAATGGGGAGGTCCTTATTGTGCTTGTGTTGCAATTGCCTCAATTGAGGCGCCGTCAGTGATCAGCTATGCAGAGACCCATGGTGCACCTGTGGCTAGCATCACATTCCAGCATACCGTCGTGGGGATAAAGCCGGCACCAATTGTGGCTAGTTACGCTTCACGAAGTCCTTCACTCCGCTTTCCCACCATACTGAAGCCTGATATTATGGCACTGGGATCACTAGTTCCAGGCAGTTGGGTGCTAAATATAGGAACCGGTCATCTGGGTTTTCTGTAAAGCCTAGTGACTACAATATAGTGCATGGAACATCGATCGCTTCATCCCTCATTGCTGGCGTGACAGCACTTCTGAAAGGTATGCATCCGAATTGGAAGTCCTGCCGCTGTCAAGTCTGCCATTATGACCCGGCAACCCCATTTGATAACACAGCAAACCCAATTAAAGAATATAGAAATAGGCTTCAATTTGTGTCACTATTAGCCATGGGAGAAGGCCAAGTTCGCCCAATCAAGCACTTGATCCAGGTTTAATTTATGACATAACCCTAGGATTATGTCAATCTTTTGTGCTCCATAAATCTCAATCTGACACAAATCAGGGCCATTGCCGGATCAGATTGTAATTGTGATAATCCTTCTTCCCACCTTAATTGTCCATCATTTGTTGTTTTATATTGCGAAAGTGTAATGTTGAGGGGCAAGAATTCCATAGAATTGTAATTGTAAGAATGGGCCAGGCCTATTAAAACTCGTGAGCTATAATAGGAGGTAGCTCACGCCTTATAAGGCACAGATGCTTGAATCTCTGTTCCAATGTGAAACTGGCTCTCTCTTAACACTCACCCACAATTTCAAATTTTTGGGTTTCTTGTAGGGGGGCTTGATCCATCTATGTTCCAATATGAAATTGGCTCTCTCTTAACACTCACCTACAATTCCACATTTTTGGGTTTCTTGCGCCGGGGGGTGGGGGGGGGGGGGGGGGGGGGGCTTGATCCATCACCATCAGTAACGAAGTGACTTAGCTTTAATACCATGTTAGAAGACTTAAAAGCCCAATTCAAAAACTAACTCAAGGGTTGGAGAGTCCTCTTCTAATATAAATTAATCTTAAGGATATTAATTTCTAATGTGGGATTGACTCTCTCTTAATAGTTACTAATGTTGGAGAAGACGCTGCTACTTACAATGCTTTGGTGAGAGCACATGAGGTTTCTATAGTTAGAATCTGACCGATGAGATTTGTCTTTGAAAAGAAGTGCGAAAGGCAATCCTTCAAGCTCACTGTAAGTTACAAGGGTTACAAAAATAGAATATTTTCATTTGGTGAGCTTATTTGGATTGAAGAGAATGGAAATTGCGTAGGAAGAAGCCCCATTGTTGTTTCACCTGTGGTCAATACAACATATACTATGTCATGCCGGCCCTAAAATTATTTTAGAAGAATTATGTATGTCTATGGAAGTACTAATGTTCTATATCTCTCTTCTTGACTTATTTGGACAGCATTGTAGCAATTACGACTTAATGCGATTTTTCTGTAGGATCATCAAGCAAGCTGATTACATAAAGAATCTCTAAATTTGCAAAAAGTCTCCTTCCTAACGCGCTAAATATTTTGAGTACCAGTTGAATTAGGAACAAGTTGAATTGCCTATGAAATTATTTGCGTCCATTCTCATCATTTAAGAGGAGTATGCGTCCATCTTACAAGCAAATTTCAAGTGTTGCACTTGACCATAAACATTTTTAGGAAGGGATAAAGGATTATCTTGTTACATATCTCTACTCTTAGGTAATGTTGGATTTAAATTGTAAGGATATAAATCTCATTATTTGGGGATGTAAATCACTTCTTTATTGTGCATTTGTATATAATTAGAAACATTTGAGAATCCCATCACTATCATGTTAAAATAAGTTAACCTTATACAAGTTTTCTTCTCAAGCATGTTTGAATGGTAAAAGACTCTAATACTTGATCATGATCTTATCCAAAAATGCCAACTTCTTATTAAATACTTAAGAGTTCTATTAATTTTCAAAATACTTTCTAATCTAAGTTGTATAATTTTAATAGATAAAATATTAAGAAGAATTAAAGGATGCGAGTATGAGCATATTAGCTTTGGAAGAAGATTACAAATAGCAAAGAGTATTCTATTTTCTTTGTAAATATATTGGTTCCAAATTTTTCTATTGCCTAAGCAAATGCTATACAAAATTAAAACAAGAATTAAACTCTTCCTATGAATAAGTAAATCTATTAGGTAATGTGTAGCAAAAGTAGTATAGAAGGAAATTTGTTATCCTAAAATTTTTAAAGAATTGGAATTGGTAAACATTTACATTTAAAATAAGATGGTAGTTGAAAAACTCTTATAATCTCTTGTATAATAACTCAAACTCCCTATAGGCCACATGAATGATGTTAGAAAATTATAATGAAATAAATATTTTAGAAGTAGAGATGAAAGAATTAATAGCTTGGAGTTGAGACGAAACGATGGCATTTTCCTCAGGGCTCTAGAACAACTGGTTCGCCGTCTGCCCACAGGGTGTACGTCTTTTTCGGTTGATTTCAGGTAAGTTCAGGTATTACGTCGCACAAGATGCGACGTAATAGAGTTCACAAAATGCTTTGATGATCCCCAGTCTGTCAACGTGTAAAAGGCTCGTTCATTCTATATGTAAACTTGAACTTGAAACGCAAGTACAAAATAATTATTTAGGCATTTGAAACTTAATTTTACAAGATAATTATTACACATAAAAGACTTATTAATGTTATTACGAGGAAATATAGGTAAATCAAATTCTCAAAATGATACCACGTCAGCACAATTATCATGTCAACACTCCATGGTTCGTGTTGCTTCAATTTTGTTTTGTTGATTCTTACGTTTGACAATAAAAATATCTTATTGTGTCTATGACAATTTTCTAGACATATGTCATCATTATCATCAACAAATCCTTGGAAATGTTACTGTAATTATCCATTTTCTAATACTACGGAATTTAATGATTGATTTAAAAAAAAAAGGAAAAAGCATGAGAATCAATTGCTATCAACTATTAACCCTAATTATAAGTATTACATCAGTCGCTGCTTAAACAACTATTTTTGCACTATGTTGTTCCTATAGCATAGGCCACATCAAACCCCAACCTCCATTAGATAGTCTTAATGATTACATCTTTACGCGTCTTTTGGGCACTCTCTTAGTAGCTTTCATCGAACCACCTTCAATAGGTTTGGATTTGTCATTTTCTTTTTCTTTACCCTTCTACTCGCCCCTTAATCCATAGATAAAGCAATCATGTCATATTTCCACTCTTCATTTACTTTCAAGAAAATTGTCACTCATACACTAGTTGAATGAGTTTGCTATAACATATCTTTTCGTTATTGTACAAATTTATGAAGACTGGAATAAAACAAAACTCAAAAACAATGGTGCTCCGTAGTGTCTGAAAAACATAAAAAATGTCAAGTAAAAATGTGCACTCATAATAACAAATGTTGAACAAAAGGTTTCCTTTAAAATGAAAACTAAATATAGATGAAACAAAAGTGGAATTAGGTTATGTTTAAAGCTTGTTTAAACCACATTTGACAGAATGCTCAAGTAATAACTGTTGTTGTGGTTTAGTTTTATGATTATATATAATCATTAGTCAGTCAAAAGGGTGGTCCGATGCTATCCCACTAGTTGTTCTTCATGAGCACATTTTTCCGTTCACATCTACATCTTATTTCGTGCTCTTGATCACATCCATATTGCGCCGCATGAATTAGATACTCAGATGGACGACCTTCATTCATTAGCTGTAGTCCTCGCTCCTTCTCCTACTGATAAGTTCGTACCCCTTCATCGCTCCAATGGGCAATGGGATCTGATTGTTCAACCCTTCCTGCTCTTAGTCTTTTGCCACAGCAGACTCCAGCACTCCTTGTTTCCTTTCCCATGTTTCATTTCAGAGACCCTTTGATCAGCAGTACAAGTTCATTGCATCCATCTCTTAGACTATTGAGCAATCCCACGATTAAGAGGCAGTTTTAGATCTTAGGTAAAGGGATGTTATCGCTGAAAAAATTAGCACATTAAAATTAAACGAAACAAAGGAACTAATTTCTTTCTCTATTGAGAGAAAACTCATCAAATGCAAGTAAGTTTAATAGATCAAGTATCAAACAATTAGTAAATAAAAAGTTAAAAGCATAGTTTTGGTAAAAAGTTATAATCAATAATAGAATATTGGCTATCGAGAGCCATTCTCCCTTATTGGAAAAATTATCCATGTCTAGTCATGGGTCTGTCTTACAGTCATACAACAGTGGGAGATAAAGTAGATAGACATATTAATGTTTGTCTACAAGAAGCTTTGAATAAGGAATTCTATGCATATTCCCCAAGGTGCGAGACATTCAAGGGATGATAATTTGTCACCTTAAAAAATCACTCAGGCATTTAGCCAATACTAATATTATTAGGAACTTGAAGAAACCTTGATCTAGGTTGGCTTTAATAGTTGTTACATAATTATTCATTGTTCACCATAAAAGTAGATAAGAGACTTTTAATTGTCGTCCTTTATATTGATGATATCCTAATCATAATGGGGGATAAAGAATCTATTTATGAGCTCAAGAATTATCTCCACTCTAAGTTTTATATTGAAGATTTAAGAATTATGAAGTATTTCTTGAGAATTAAAGTAGCATGTACTTACTTGAAATGAAAGTAAGTTAGAAGAAGTAGTGCCTTGACTTCCACTTTATAGGCAACATCATATCAGTGCTCAATTAGCTATCTAATCTCTTCACCATAATCCAATTAAATATCAGTAATGCAATGTAATTATTGAGTTAATTCATGTATGCACCATAATAATCAAATTAAGAGATTATACTATAAGTGATCAAGTACATTTAAATTTATTGATGAGATCATATAATAATCTCAAACTTGAAGCTCAATGTGGTTCCAATTTGACTAAGTGCAAGATGTTAAAAGAGATCTATTATTGACTTCAGTGTAAAATTAGTGTACTCCTTCCTTCACTCAAAATATAAAAGATAGTCAACAGTTTCTCATACATCCACATAGACACATTATCGAGGCATGGCACCTGCTCAAACCATGATCACCAAAGTCAAACCATTATTTTTTTATTGCTCTCTCCATCATCACATCAAATCCCATTAAATTAAACAAACTAAAAATATAATGTTACCACACAAGAGAGGACAAAAGGAACGTGAAATCCATTGTCCGAGTCTAAAGGTAGGCGTTTCATGCTGGTGCGAACAGCACCAAAATCACGAAGAAAGCAAAGCAGGTTTGCTTTGATCAGGTTGGAACCAAAGTGTCAAAATATTTTATAAGAAAAATCACTTAGTCCATTATTTTTTACCGACCATTATCAGACAACATACCTATGATGGAAACTTCATTAGTAACAAGATCCACAGGCGATTTGTCCATCCATTTGGACTCCCACAAAAATAATACATTTACGAATATAATATAATTACCCTCTCCCTTACCCCAACTTCAAAACCAAATATCTTATAGCCCAACCAAACAAAACATCATTAACATTATTACCCACAAGAAGAAGCAGTCGCCGTCGCTGTCACTGCCGCTCTTTTTCCAAGCCGGCGGCAGAAGTAGCCATCAATGGTATATTTCATTTTATCTGCACCTTTATTTTATCTATACCCAAATGATGATGATGGGGGGGTTGGCATTCGTCTTCCCGGCTATTGCCCTCACCGGTCCACTTTCGTCAACCCATACGTATGTCCCTGGACAATATCCCGTCTAGGTAAAATTTGTCCAGAACTTGGCAACTCGATGTAAAAAAATGCTATGATAATCCCTCTTAGAAATGGCATTAAAAGCAAGCATGGATAGAAGTAAAGAAACAACAGCGGAGGTCCCCCGCAAGAGTCAAACCCCATCTCCCAAAACACAATGATGATGCCCGTCAGGAGCATCTTTCTTATTGTTTCCCCGCTTCATCGCAACATTCACATGCATGGCAGGGAACAGACATGGCCTACTAAAATGACGGTGGAGATCGGCAACCCAAATCTGGCCGACACAGTATCCCAACTCATCTTAGTGGACAGGTATTGTTTTAAATCTTAGACTTCTCGATAGATATGGCCATTACAGAAACTAGATTTGCGTTGAACAGGAATGTACTTAAATTACATAAAAGAGAAGGAAAGATAAATTAGCGGAGGTAGTGGGAGCTTCACTGTTCTAGAAGTCCCATCACGCCAGCTCCTCTATCTCAGTGTCCAAACCCCACTCACCCGCGCAGTGCATTTTCCGACCACTTCTCCCGTTGTCCTGCTGCTACACGCTTTCTTACTGCTTCTACTTCTTCTTCTTCAATTCTATGGGCGTGCTGAGAAAGTGACTAATTTGGCTACCACATGAGAGGAGGAGCAAGAAGAAGGAGAAGTGGGAAAAAATGTCTGACTATTCCTTCTTGAACGATCAGCTCTCGAGGCGTACCTCAATCTTCGGCTTACGATTGTGGGTAGTGCTTGGTATATGCGTGGGAGCAGCCATAGTGCTTGTACTTTTTCTCATATCCCTTTGGTTCACCTCAAGGCGAAACCGTTCTTCGTCTTCTTCTACTTCTTCTAAGCCCAACAACAAGTCCTTGCAGAACCCCACTATCCCAAACGTCTCTAAAGAAATCCAAGAAATCCGAGTCGACCGTTCTCGGGAACCAACCCAACCCAACCCGGACCCAAATCCAAATGCTTACCACCAGGTCTCCATCCCGGACCCCTTACCGGAATCGGAGCCGTTATGCAGAGCTCAAGCCTTGCTGCTGCAGCCAGAGAACGAGAGCCCGGTGACTGGGCGGAACAGAATTCACATAGAAATCGGGAAAGATCACCGGATTTCGTACCCGGAGAGGGCTGGCGGGTCCTCACATGGCAGCGGAGAGGCGCGGTCCGGCGACCAGGCGATGACTGCGGGGCCGGAGGTCTCGCATTTGGGTTGGGGGCATTGGTACACGCTTAGAGAGCTCGAGGTGGCCACCAATGGGTTTGTCGATGAAAATGTGATCGGTGAGGGTGGATATGGGATAGTCTACCGGGGAGTTTTGGAGGACAATACCACGGTTGCTATCAAGAATCTGCTTAATAACAAGTAATATCATTGCATGTTCCTATAACACTCTGGAAATCATAATCTTTTCACTTGGTCTTTATTTGCTCTGTTCTAAGAATAATCGTGGGCATTGTTATCAATTTTGAACTCAGTTGAGAATTTGATGCATTTGTTCGAAATTTTTTCTACAATTTTTCCTGTTGCCGTTATGAATTTGATAATCTGGGTGGCTAGAGCATGTTAACCCAACCGTTGCGTGGACTTTGTATTGTTAGCGATGGCAGAGGAAGCTTAATTGTGGTAATTTTATGCTCTAGGGGACAAGCTGAGAAGGAGTTTAAGGTTGAAGTTGAAGCAATCGGACGTGTTCGGCATAAGAATTTAGTGAGGCTGCTGGGTTATTGTGCCGAAGGAGCGCACAGGTACTTCTATCATTGGTTAGGTCTTCTCTTTCTGATCTTCAATATTTCTACGGAATGAATTGATGGGAAAGAATGAAGTGGGCTTTTCCCCTTCTTTTGTTCTTGGGAGTCAATATTAAACTATGAAATTTTGTGATTTGTGGATTACGCAAGTTTCTTTCATATATGTATTTCAAGGGAAAGCTAAAAAATGGAAGTTGACATCTTTTTCTTTAGAAAAATCTCCAGAGCATGGGAATGAGGGGGGACTCAAAAGTTCCCTTTCCATCCCATGTCCCCCAATTCCTTCTTTTTAATGAACAATTGATGTTTAGAAGACTAAAATGTACAGCATTTCCATCTTTTAACCCTAAATTTCGTTTTTATACTTATTCTGAAGGGAGAAAAAAACTTGTTATCTCACATGGAGCACTGATGGACTTGAATTGTTGTAGGATGCTTGTGTATGAGTACGTTGACAACGGAAACCTGGAACAGTGGATTCATGGAGATGTTGGCCCTTGCAGCCCTCTTACCTGGGAGATTCGTATGAACATAATACTTGGAACTGCAAAAGGGTATGTGTTTATTTTTTTGAATAAGTTTACATATTGATAGTTCTATTAATTGGATTGCTTGTTGACCGCCATGGCTGAATCTTAATTACACTATAGGTTGACATACCTACATGAGGGTCTTGAGCCCAAGGTTGTTCACCGTGATATCAAGTCGAGCAATATCTTGCTTGACAAGCACTGGAATCCAAAGGTGTCTGACTTTGGCCTGGCAAAGCTGTTGGGCTCAGAAAGAAGTTATGTAACAACTCGTGTGATGGGAACATTTGGGTCAGCCCTAGCTCTCTTGATTGAAATTCATCATACTCAATTCGTTTTCTGAAGTTCAGGGTTTCAGCTGAGCTACTTTGAATGACATTTTTCTGGTTCTGTTTGTAGTTATGTGGCTCCAGAATATGCCAGTACTGGCATGTTGAATGAAAGAAGTGATGTATATAGTTTTGGTATTCTCCTTATGGAGATAATTTCTGGGAGAAACCCTGTAGACTATAGCCGCCCTGCTGGAGAGGTATGTATTCCTTGTTCGAGGAAAGTTCATAATATTGTAAATAGGACCAGCTTAAGATGAGACCTTTTCTTTCTGATATCAAGTCAAGTGAAACTTTCAGGTGAACTTAGTTGAGTGGCTAAAAACCATGGTTACAGATCGGAATGCTGAGGGTGTTTTGGATCCTAAATTACCTGAGAAGCCCTCCTCAAGAGCTCTGAAGCGTGCTCTATTAGTGGCTTTGCGCTGTGTGGACCCAAATGCTCAGAAAAGGCCAAAGATGGGGCATGTGATACATATGCTTGAAGCTGATGAGTTCCCCTTCCGTGATGTGAGTTTCTAATTACACTTTCACTACAAATCTCATTTGTTGCATCCTTGTCTGCACTCTTTTGATGATTGTGAAGTTAAATGTTGTTTGAGAGCTGCATTTCTCAAGTTTTATTCTTCCGTGATTTGGGCTCTGAAGCGTGCTCTATTAGTAACTTGTGATTGTTAGGACAGCCCAGAAAAAATGGCCATTTCGTTCACGTATAGCCATTTACAGTGGGAAAGCATGTTGCTGTTCTTCATATCAGATACAGTGGAATTGTAACAACAAAATTACAATTTGAATTCCAATCTTCTTGTCACATGAAAAGTACATGAAGATATGTTAAATAGCGTGTAGTTGACTGGTTCCCCTTTCTGAACTGGACTTCTAATGAAGTATTAGCTATGCAATTTTTTTAGGAACGTAGAGCTGGACAGTTACAGCGTGATGGGGTAAGGGGTAGGTTGATGGACAAGCGCATAAATGAATGTGGTGACAGCAGTGGGTATGAAAGTGGCGCTCAAACCAGTAGGTCATTGGGAAGACAGCATGAACCTGAAGCGCAGTAGCTTCTCCAAGCATGTGTGTGAGGTAATACACATGCCTCATCTTTTGCCTGTTTATTTCCATCAAGTGCTAGATTGTGCAACATTATTAAACTTGCCTGTAAATGTGATTTATAATGTGAATTTTCACTGTCTGTAGATTATTTAGAGTATTGTGCCATGCTCTTTGTATCCCGTCGAAATTCGAGTCTGAAACCCAATTTTTAACCATACTGTTTAAATGTTGTTGTAGAATCCTCTTGTGTGAACTTCTCTTTGATGGGATTTCTTTATTTTTGAGATCAAAATGATCGAAATGTTAGTCAAGTCAGAGTTTCATTTATTTCTTGACATCTTCAAATGAACATTTTTGAGGTGCAGTCGAAAGATTTCAATTGAGTTCTAATAATAAAGAAAATCAAAACCAAGTCATGCTAAAGATTCTTTTGCCTGTATACTCATGTATCACCAACTTCCAAGAAAGGGCGGTGAAAACCCCAATCAATCTTTTCTTCTGTGCATATACATATCGAGGTACCTTTGTCTGGAAATGACAACTATGATTTCATTACCGAGAAAGAAGACTTCTGCTTTCCACGGATTTGCCGTTCAACCACCAAAGGTGGGAGCAGGTTTAGTCCCCACCAATTACATCATAATCTATAAAAGCAAGATGATTGATTATTTAATGTGTCAAGACAGGTACCCGTTGATTTGGGATGGCTACTACGGAACACTTTTTCGTGGGAGGTTAGGTGGGGATATTGTGATCATGGGTCCTACAATTCACAAGCATCACCATGGACATATCGTAGTTTCTGAAGGTGTGGGGACGTGGTTGTGACGAACCTTGGAGAGAATCTTAGGGACCTTTGTGCTTGGCTGTTTTTCGGTCTGAATGCAAAATGTCCACACTACCTTTTCTCTTTCGGCCTTTTGCTTTTGACTTCTTCTTCTCCATAACGTTCTGCATTTCTGTTTTTCCTATTCTGCATACACGTATGAAAGACGTGAATAGAAAAGGAAACTTGTCGTGATTGTCTTGAAGATAGCACGTAAGAGGTTGTGAGAATCTCTCTCTGTAATCCGACGAAGTTCCATCCTGTTTGCTTTGCCTTTGCCAGCATAAACTCAACAAACAAAAAGAAAGAAATAAGAATAAAACACCCCTGCTACGACAACCAAATTTATCTGAGTTTCATTTTTCAGAGATCGAGAAGCAGCATGGAGATTTGGGAGAAGACAAACTGTTGAAGAAGACAGCAAACCGAGAGCCAGAGAAGATGTAACTACTAACAACAATCTTTTTCTTTTCTTTTTCAGTTTCCAGGCAATAATAATTCTGTCTTTAGCTGGAAGCTGACAGTGGTAAAACTATAAGTAACAAGACAGGCATCAGCACGAATGAAGGTGCTACGAAAATAAGAACATATGAGTTCAAAATTTTATGCAACCCCAGTTTATTTATCAAACAAGTTGGAAGTTCCATTGAGTTGCAGTAAGAGCTTGGAACATCCTCGACGCAATGTTTCTGAGACCTCCAGGATTCGACATTGGAAGCACAAGCTCAGCTTTCTTCTTCTTGATGTTGCTTGAGCTCTGTTCCAGTTACGGACTGACATTCCGGCCCAACTAGAATACATTGCTTGACTGTAAGAGAATTTTTTTCTTTTTTATTTTCAATTACAGAGAAGTCGAGGGATAATGGTTTGTCTCCCATTAAAAACTTGTCATCGATCAAGGCTGACGAGTACTCATTTTGCCTCCTCCAAATATAGGTGAAAAGTAGTCTTTCTATTATAAGGTTTATAAGGTGTGGTAGCCACCGTTGAAGGTGGGAAAGGGTAATCACTTCTTTTCCTAAAGGGCGGCTGCCCATCACTATTGATGGTCAAAAGGTAGCCACTCCTCTCGATCCAAAGGATAAACAACCTTCTTTTGGCAGGACCATTCTTATTTCGGAAGGTTAAAAAGAAATGTGCAAATGGAGACCATTTTTGGAGTATAGAATAATGCATTTTTTTATCATATTTGTTGCTAAAATATTAATGGTTTTTTATGTATGTATAAACTATAAGTGTTAATATCAATTCCCTTTTTCTAAATAACTCTACAAAGGAGAGGATGAGAATTCTTTATTCTCGAGATTATTAAGAATAATACCAAAATCAAGTGCTTTTATCACTTCGAAAAGGGATCTGAAATTTTTCTAGATTAAGTAGTACAAATATTACCATATTTATATTGATATGTGCTTACATATAGTTAATAATTCTCATTATATATAACAAATAACCTCAATCTTTTTAATTACTTTATTTTTTTCACATACACACTTAATGTCGAACTTGAGATTAAGAAATTTCAAGCCTATTGACTTACTATTGAACTAACAAGTGATCAACTTTTTAAATATAAGGTCTTTAACAACAACTATGGATATTTAATTCAAATTAAAACTAGAGTATAAATAAAATATTAGCTATATATACACACATATATCTTCTCTTTTTAAGCTAGCAAAATCCTATGGAATTTGGAGAGTGGGCATGGATCTTTATTTTCAAAGCTTTCGGGTCATGGGTAACGGTTATGTCCTCATTACCCCTTGCACTCTAAGTGAAGCTCTACACGGCTTTGCCCAAATAAGTTATTTCCAAGATAAAAATTTTTAAATAGGCCTTATCCATGTATGTTCAGAGATATTTAGGTGGATCAATTAAGTATGTCATTTTTTTAATAAACACACACATTCACAAAACTTTGGCTTAAAAATTCTCTTTTAACTAAATCAAGCAAGTAAATCTATCCTTAAGATGGCAAGTATTGTACACTTTGAATGCCCACCTTTCAAGCAACTAGTCACAAAATCAAATCATTGCACAAAATGGCATCCCCAAAAGTAAAAGGTATAGAAAATTTGACGCCACATTTAAGTGGTTTGGACCAATTTTTGACACCTATGTCCACTATCCCCTAACCCAATAGCTAGAAATTCTTCTCACAAAATCAAGCTAGGAATATAGCCTAAAATTAATTAAACAAATTAAGGTCTTTCTCGGTTCAGCTGTTCACACCGAAGGCTTCGCTTATCCTTTTAATAGGTGGAATGACCTCATCTTCTTTTCCCCTTGATTTTGACCACTGAGGCAGAAAAGCTGCGAAGTATACAGCTGTTGCAGTGGGAGAAACCAGAACTAGACACTTCGCCATTTTTGGCTAAGCTAGTTCTAAAGTGTGTACCAGGATGGGACTTGCTTGCTTTGTTTAGAGATTGAAACGCAGCTCAAGAGATGCGGCCCAGAGGCCCAACGCAAAAACACAACCCAGATGCAGCCCAAATGCTCACAAAATGTGCTTTGTCCAATGAGAGTATCCAAAAGTTTCACAAGATTAGCAATACTTTTAAAGTATAAGCATAAAAATCTCATAAAATTCTAGATTTTTTTTTTCACATCTAAGCTTGGAGGAAGATGCAAAATATTTTACAATCTTTTAGAATATCATCCCTCAAAAGTTATTTTATTTTGTGTCATTTTTTAAAAAGTATGGCACGAAAAATAGTCAAGTATGATAATATAAAAAATCTCCATGTTACGTATTCAAATTATGACATGGCTTCTTCTTTCAAAGATATTATGTCCCTTGTAAGGAGAAAGAGCATTGCAGCCATTACAATTTAGTTTTCTCTAATACAACCTTAGGGATCTTGGATTCCACCCCCTCCCCCTTTTCCCCTCAAAAGAAATCATAAATTTTATACCATGAAACTAAGCGTTTTGGCATAAGAAATGCTTGATTTGCACATTTTTAGTGTATGAGACTTTTTTCTTTCATCCAAAATAGCGATCAAATCTGAAGACGGCTCAAAACATTTTTATCCTAAAATATTAACATCATGTATTAAACGAATGCAGTATTACATGTACAATGCAAGCATTCCTGAATAAAGTGCTAAAGGTTGTAGACAATGAACTTTTGCAAATGAAGAACTTCTTACCCGTAGAAGGATTCCATGTAAAAAAGTGTGGCGTGCATTGTTTGTTAAACCAATTTCTTGGTACCTAAATTGCATTCAACAAGCCACCAAAATAAGTTGCTTGGAAAGTCACAAAGTATCTTCTTTTAGATGTTCCTTTTGGTCCCATGCTAGGGGTGCCTTATTCGCATTTTAATAATTCAAAACTTCTGACAGGGAGACCCAAAATGCGGAATCGAAAGCACATGGTGGGCTCTTTCGAAATCAATCAAACAATGAAAATGGTCCTTGCAGAATCCCTTAAGCGTACTCTTGATTCTAGAGGCCCAATTTATGGTCGTCGCTCATTCTGAGTTCTGTATCTTCTACTCGAGCGTGTATGGATGAGTAGAATTGTTGTCTCGGCGATGATGAGGGCATCACACAAATGCATCCTCGCCCTGTGAAGCAATCAGGGTTTC
The DNA here is from genome assembly GCA_028551475.1 of Casuarina equisetifolia. Lineage (NCBI taxonomy): Eukaryota > Viridiplantae > Streptophyta > Magnoliopsida > Fagales > Casuarinaceae > Casuarina > Casuarina equisetifolia. Next base: position 21,783,146 of record CM052356.1, read on the forward strand.
AAGATGAGGATAGGATAAGGTGGCATGCTCAATTAAACATACCCAACTTTGCCAACGTCTTTTTCGGCCCCTTTTAAAAAACAGAAAAAAGGAGAAAACCCAAGCTAAACAAAACGTGGGTTTAAAGCAATAGAGATTTAATATCCTATGCGTCTCCGCACTCCGCACTCCTTATAAGTAACCCCAACTATCGTTCTGTGGTAGAACCATTCTTCCATTACTCAACCATGCCTTCTCGTATTTCCTTCTATGTGTGTCTTCTCTTTTACTCCATCTCCAACCTCCCTTCCATCTTGACAGAGTCTGACAACTACATCGTTCACATGGACTTATCAGCAATGCCTACAGCTTTCTCCAGCCACCACAACTGGTACATGGCCACTGTTGCTTCCACAATACAAAATTCTGAACTTAGCCTTACTAAAACAACAACCTCCTCTTCTTCCTCCGCTTCTAGGCTTATCTATAGCTACACCCATGTTGTAAATGGTTTTGCTGTAAGTCTTTCCCCTTCTGAGCACGAGGCCTTGAAAAGTGCTCCGGGTTATGTTTCTTCAATCCGGGACTTGCCGGTCAAGGCCGACACCACCCATTCTTCGGATTTTCTAGGACTTAACTTCGGGTTCGGAGCATGGCCGGCGTCCAACTTTGGAGAGGACATCATAATTGGGTTGCTGGATACAGGAGTATGGCCAGAAAGTAAAAGCTTTAATGACAACGGCATGTCTGAAATTCCATCAAGGTGGAAGGGAGCATGTGAATTCGGCAACCACCTCAACTTTTCCCTGTGCAACAAGAAGCTCATTGGAGCTCGGTACTTTAGCAAAGGCCTAATAGCCAAAAATCCAAATGCAACCAAAACCATAAGTAATTCCACGCGAGATACAGAGGGTCATGGGACGCACACCTCAAGCACAGCTGCTGGAAATTATGTGAAGGACGTCTCCTACTTTGGCTATGCCCCAGGAACCGCTAAAGGCGTAGCTCCGCGGGCACGTGTGGCCATGTACAAGGCCCTGTGGGACGAGGGTGGCTACTCATCCGACCTTATCGCCGCTATTGACCAAGCAATTCTGGACGGCGTAGATGTCATATCACTATCGTTGGGCTTGGATGGGGTTCCCTTGTATGCAGACCCCATAGCTATAGCCACGTTTGCAGCGGTGGAGAAGGGTATTTTCGTCTCTACGTCAGCAGGAAACCGGGGGCCTGACACTGGGTCCCTACACAATGGCACGCCCTGGGTTCTAACAGTTGCTGCCGGCAACATGGACCGTGGCTTTGGCGGAGTAATTACTCTTGGCAATGGAGATATAGTCACGGGCTCGTCTCTCTATCCTGGGAATTCATCTTCCACAAAAGTCTCCCTAGTTTTTGCGGGTGCTTGTGACAATCTGAAGAAACTGAAGACAATTGGAAAGAAAATTGTTGTGTGCGAAGACAGGGGTGGTTCTCTTGCTGACCAAATCAACAATGTTGACCAAGCAAAAGTTGCAGGTGGGGTTTTTATCACCAATGTTACTGACTTGGAGTTCTATATCATGGTCGATTTTCCGGCAATTATTTTGAACCCAAGAAATGGAGGGGCTGTTAAGTACTACATCAAGACGAACTCCAAGCCAAAAGCAAGCCTACAGTTTCATAAGACAGTTCTGGGTACCAAGCCAGTACCAAGTGTCACTAGCTACAGTTCTAGAGGGCCATCTCCGAGCTGCCCATTTGTCTTGAAGCCTGACCTAACGGCTCCTGGTTCATTAGTCCTAGCGGCATGGCCCCCAAATATTGCAACATCCATCGCGAAGTCGAAGCGATTATTCAGTAGCTTCAATCTGCTGTCTGGTACATCCATGGCATGCCCCCATGCAGCAGGAGTGGCCGCTCTTTTGAAGAGGGCGCACCCTAAATGGAGCCCTGCGGCCATCAGGTCAGCCATGATGACCACATCGTGTGTGGTGGACAACACGCTAGGCCCCATCAAAGACCTAGGAGATGAGAACAAACCGGCTAGTCCCTTAGCCATGGGTGCTGGCCATATCGACCCCAACAAGGCATTAGACCCCGGCCTGATTTACGACGCCAAGTCAGAGGATTATGTGAATCTTCTCTGTGCACTAAATTATACCATGAAGCAAATCAAGACGATGACCAAGCTCGCTTCGTACGATTGTTCCACCCGGTCCCTGGATCTTAATTACCCCTCCTTTATTGCAGTCTTCAGTTCGAATGCCCCGAAATCTCATACGAAGACAGTGCAAGAATTTCATAGAACAGTGACCAACGTTGGAGGACAGTCAACCTACTTTGCCAGCGTGACACCAATTAAAGATATTCAGGTCCGTGTTACACCTAACAAGTTGGTGTTCAAAAAGAAGAACGAGAAACAGAGATTCAAGCTTATCATAGAAGGTGCGGGACAGCTAAAAGATGTTGTGGTTTTCGGTTTTCTCACTTGGAAGGATACTGCTGGTAAACACATCGTCAGAAGCCCCATTGTAGCCACTAGCATCAGCACGGATCTACTGCTCCAGAGCTAAACTTGTCAGCTCAGCATCTAATTATTTATCTGACTAAATAAAATGTTACCTTAAGCAAGCGGGCAGAAGAAAAAGAAAACCCGCTTGGCCATGTAACTTGTAGCGATGCAACTTGCTGGATAGGTTTTCGTGTGGTTGTTATACATTAGCTTTTATATAATCAAAATATTAATCAAAGTCTCGAATGATACTTTTGTGCTGTTAAAATTATCATCTTATATACTTGGGGGTGATGACCAGAAGGTATACCAAAAGATATCCGGCGGGCATCTCTCAAAGTGAACGTTTCCGGTCGGTGGCCACTCCATATTGTCAACATCGCAAATGGAAAAAGTTAAATGACTACCGTGTAAGAAATGTTATGGCTTAGATCAGCACAACTTTCCCATGAAGTTTAAGTTAATCATTTGGTTGGAAACTAATCACAAACCAAAAATGGAATCATCCAATTATGACCCGACCGGCAGGAGAATAATTTAGAATCAAGACACTGTTACGAGGAAACAATCATGGGAATCTCGTACGAGTAATGTCAGAGGCTAAAATTACTTGTATTGCCACAGCTTCAATCATTTTCCACGAAGGACGGAAGGCCACGCTAGCATTCGTGAAGGAGAATGCGCATCGCTTTCTTCTTAAAGCCAACTGCCGCCGGGCATCTTCTCCGGCCGAATATAGAAACACGCCTTGGACATTCAATCCGAACAGCTCTTTTGGGGCAGAAACGAATCACCTTCCTTCAAGAGGCGAAACGGAATCAAATACTTTCCTTTTGCGACCAAATATTTACCCTTACCAACCCAAAATACAAATTCAAAAGGATTGAGCCCTAGCAGCTTTTTTTGGACAGAAATCGAATGGGCATCAAAGACCTTCCTTTCGAAACCAAAAGGTTGTCCTCAACAACCCAAATCGAAGTATCAACGGAAAATTCTTAACTCTATGCACATTCTCCTTCGCGAGGGCTGTTTCTGGGTGGAAAATGGCGACGACGTGGCGTGATGATGCGTCAGTTCCATTAATTTTATCCTTTCACATGTAACTTCGATCCACACAGAAAGGATCATGCAATATAGCTATTTAGATTCCGACACACGGAGCATCGAGCTGTCTTCGACAATAAAGCCAGCGTTGTTCACACAACCACCGACGATAATTCATAGAGGCAGAAAGGACGTGATCTTCCCCGCTTTCTAACAAATTTTCAGATGATTTTGATGTTTTTTTTTTCTTTATAGTCACGAAAAGCCGAGGAACAGGTGTTATTAAAGCCCTTCGCTCCATGTTCCAGATTCCATACATAAGCATCAGTCAATAGACATTGACGACAAAGCCAAAGGTTGTAGGGTGATTACGACCCTCAAACAAATGCGCATGGGCCAGCAGGAACGAAGCGGATACCCATGAATCAGAAGCTGACCTGTCACGAATACTCATTATGATGCGCTAATCAATGTAATGACAAAAATAAATCACATGGCTCGCACAATTTGCTGAACACTGCATTATCAATCATAATTTGTGTTCCGCTGTATTGTTGAAGTAATCAGAGGGCACAGTACAATAATTTTGTAGGGACCGATGTCTTGTTTCTTAAGGATCCTTCCAAGAAGTGCATAGAGGAAATTCCAAATTAAGCATCTAAATTTTCATCAACTTGAGGGAGAATGCTTCCAAGATCTTTCACACTTTCCTATTCTTTCGGCTTATGAACTGATATACGACATAAGTAACACAGTGAAGTTGTCAATTTGAAAGAAGAGCATTACTTTTAATATTTTTAAGAGTGAAAAGAAGAGTATGTAATTTGTCTACATTCTATTTAGGAATTAATCTTAAAATGAAAGAAAAATTAAATTTTTAACAAATATCACCGACAGGACAGGGACATGTCCATCTTCTGGCACGCATTACTTCCTAAACCTTGCCATGGGCCAAATGATAGAGACATGCCCCACCTTTTCTTGCTCTTGCGTTTACTCATGTTGCAAGCTGTTGAGTATCAGCAAGGCTGAACTAGGGTTTTGAGTAAAAACAACTAGTGTTATCTGTCAATGGCGATTAGTCTACGGATGTTACAACCACCACAGTGATCGATGTGCGAATGTCACTTCTTTGATTGCTTTTCTTTCCTCACGATACCAAATACACCAGCTATATCCATCCCATTTTTCTTTATTCTGAAGAACAAAGCGGCAAAGGAAAGCGACTTTTCAAATTCATCATGCCGTCCAGTCTTTTCTATTGAGATTCCCTCTGAAAAATATCTGTTGAGACTTGAATGTCCATCAATATATTGAATTACTAATTGGGTAGCTCGGATTCTTGCTCCATGAACATACGATTTCTTTTCATGGCCGTAGCTCTCATATCATTCAAGTTGTTTTTCCTATGCAACACTTTCAAAAGGCTATCATTGTGAATGAACACTTTCAAATGCCAATTTTTGGAGAAGACTCTGGAAGTAACTCGACCATGAACCGAAATAATGTTCCGTAATTGACTAGAGGAGAACTGGCTTGTCCAAACTCCCTAACTCTTTTTTATTTCCTAAGTATTTTATAATATTTTTTCATTACAATTTTATAGAAAGGCTATAAGGTATCATCTAATGTAAAATTAGGAAAAGTATTTGTGTTTATGTTTCTTAGATTCCCTCGATATGAGATATGCAAATATTCTGAATTCAAATATTGTTGACTCCATTCTAAGAAAATTTGATTCGTTTTCCCTTTTTCTGCAAATTCTTATTGTTCAAAATCATTATTCATTGATGCTTTGCTTTCTTGTTTTCTTGATTAGTGATTAACTAATTGGTGAGATACAAAATTAAATTTTGTTGATCGTAAGGTTGGGTACGGGGCATATGTGAAGTACACATGCTGACGTGGCATGGGCTTTTATTGTTGTATACTCATCTTGCACGGTAAACCGTCTTATACTCCGTTGCTTCCTCAACGCACGGAACCCAGTTCAGCAAGTTTCTGCCTCCTGGGTTACTTTCTTGAAACACGTAATTTTGACTTTGAGAAAAATAAAATATAAATTACCTTTGTTGTTTTCTAGTCAATGTTTGGAGATGCTTATGCATTTCATGGCTGTGTTTTCCGGTAGAGAAATTTATTAACCTAAGATCTTATTCCACATTAAGGTGGGCCATCAGGATTCTTGGGGTTCCATTCTAGGCCATGGCCTGAAATTTGGGCCTAATTAAATCTTAGTGCAATTCTCCCCATAACTTAAAGAATTATAGAAAATCCAACCCATTCTTTGTCTTCGTTAGTCAATTCTGTAGGCCATAAGTTGTAAAATGTGATTGTTTATGGAAAAAAAAAATTCTGGGAACAATTATAAGAATTAGAGTGTGTGGGTACTAGTCGCACACTTGCTTAAAAAAAAAAATCACGAAAATCACACTTTTATTGCTTCAAACAAGTAAAAATCAGTAGATATTTCTATATTATTTCCGCCTTGTAGTTACTTTCTGCAATTTCTTGCTTGTTCACCTAAACAAGTTAGGATTAAGACAGCTTAAGGCTAAAGAAGTCTTAGGTTCAAAATATAAAATATCTTATTTCTCTTGCTTATGAAAAATAAAAATAAAAAACTTCTTAGATGTATGCAATATTGCATTCCCAAAACCTACGTTAATGTGGTGAGATTTGCCACTATCCGGAAGAGCTAGTTTTGGGCCTCAAAGGAAGTGCGGCCCAACTTAAATTGACGCATCCTAAAGCTCTCACCAATGGTACATGTACAACCATCAAAGCCTACGATGACTACCGGGCCTCCATGCACCAAGAAGTTACTCCAACCAACATCCAAAAACTATTCACTGTTCATTAACCACGGGAACACATCCCATTTATTTTTCAAATAAATAATAAAAATGACTAGAACACGACATATACTTGTCTGTAAAAATTTAAATTAATATACATACATACATACATATATATATATATATATATTAATTGGACGAGATCCCAACCAAACCACGATGGTGGCTATGTATAAAGCACTGCCTTCAGCCACTATTATAGCTAGATTAAGTGACCCACCTTTTTTTTTTTATTCTTTAAATATCAATTGTTTAAGAGACGTAATAATATTCTTTTACAATCATTTCCGCTGTCCATTTTAATTGAAAAACTAAGGAGATCTAGAATTTGAAATAGTAAAAAAAAAAAAATTATGATTTGAATCTATTGAGCTGAAACTTGGCTCTTCGAATCAAAACGGGCAAGACGCTAGAAAGTCCCGATTTGATTTCTTTAGGAGTTAGCTTCTTTAATACATATTTGTAGTGAAAATATACAATTCTATAAAAAAATACACCATTGTAATATATCTTATCATAGTCTATTCCGTCTTAAATAACTTGGATTTCATATCTTTGTAAACTATATTTCCTTTCTAATGTTTTTTTTCCCGATTTGTCCCCGGATTTGACCGATGCTTTGTCTACCTCCAAAAGACACAGATCATTTTACGAGGCTGTCCGGTTCTGGTCATGAAGTGTTAGCGCCATACTTAATGATGAGTGATTGCATGACTAACACATGAGCTAATTGGACCGCCCTGCACCTTATTTTACTGGCTGTTATTTAAGTCATTTAAGGTTTTACTTAATTTCAATCGGTCGCAATGAATAGGCCGCAACTTTTGATAAAAAAATTCACATCATTTGCTTTCGATGTTTTGCTATGGGTCAACTTGAAGCGGAATCACGCCCCACGATCTCATCACACGATCTGTTCATCAATCACCGTCCGATTGCGATGCTTGTGTCTTATTTTAGCTCGAATCAATGCCCACTGATTAAGACGCATCAGATACTTCCCTTTTAAAAAAAAGACTACCGTGGCGGTGCCAACTGTGTCTTGGCTGTCGGATGCTTGGTTCCTCGCTTCTTCGTCTCGCCGAACTTGCAGACACGGCCACTTTTGTCTGTACCTCACTCGAGGGCACGACCGTTCCGTTGCTTTTGGTAATTAAGGAACAGTTGTCTGACGCCGTTAGCATCCAGCCCATGTGCTGAGCTTACCTGCGTGCGGCTCTGAGAAACGTGAAAGTAAACTGACATCCCAAAACCAATATAACTAGCGGCAGCGGTCAAAGTTCTATATTCCTGTACGGGGTATAATATTTTTATGATAACAATCTATCAAACGACGTCGTGACGCGTTCTAATGGTGCATTCTTTAACGTTAACTTGAGCTGTTGGTCAGCAGTCAGCAGTCAGCAGCTCCCATATTAGCCTATTTCTTAATTACCCCTCAACCTTGTCATAAAGTCAGCAGTAGAGGCTGCCAAGCCTAGAGAGTGAAATAGCGGAGAGGCCAAAGAAGGGAGGAAAAGATAGCGGCAGTCTGATCAGATTCCGAAGCCTGAGAATACCACAAGATGCACGCAAAGACGGACTCGGAGGTGACCAGCCTGGCACCGTCGTCCCCCACCAGATCTCCTCGACGGCAAGTGTACTACGTGCAAAGTCCGTCCCGGGACTCCCACGATGGGGAGAAGACGGCGACGTCGTTTCACTCCACGCCGGTGCTCAGCCCCGTGGCCTCCCCACCTCATTCCCATTCCTCTGTGGGCCGCCACTCTCGCGAGTCCTCGACCAGTAGGTTTTCCGGGTCTCTGAAACCCGGATCCCGCAAGATTTCACCCAACGATAACTCGCGTGACGGCCACAGAAAGGGACAGAAGCCCTGGAAGGAGTGTGATGTGATTGAAGAAGAGGGGCTTCTGGAAGATGAAGAGCGGCGGAAGGGCATCCCTCGTCGGTGCTATGTTCTTGCTTTTGTTCTCGGCTTCTTTGTTCTCTTCAGTTTCTTTTCCTTGATTTTATGGGGTGCTAGTAGGCCAATGAAACCCAAGATCACCATGAAGGTATAATTTCATCAGAATCATTCCTATTTTACTATTTTCCAGTCGAGTTGCGAAATGGGGTTTTGATTGATTTGCATGCTTTTGTCGCAGAGTATTAGATTCGGGCACTTCCAGGTTCAAGCGGGTTCCGATTCTACAGGGGTGGCCACTGACATGATCTCCGTGAATTCCACTGTGACATTCACATATCGTAACACGGGCACATTTTTCGGGGTCCATGTCTCATCAACACCTCTAGATCTATCTTATTCCGACCTCGTCGTAGCCTCTGGAACCGTAAGTTTTTCATTTTATCTTTCATCTCTCAAAGTTCAAGAGATCTTGATCTCAGTTTTCTAATTGTATGAGTTGGGTATTGCAGTTGAAGAATTTCTATCAATCAAGGAAGAGCCACAGAACAGTTACTGTGACGGTGACGGGCGATCAAATTCCTCTGTATGGAAGTGGAGCCGGAATGAGCACCTCAACCGGCACGACGACTGTGCCGGTGGTTCTGAAATTGAACTTCGTGATTCGTTCTAAAGCCTACGTTCTGGGAAAATTGGTCAAGCCCAAGTTCTACAAGACGATTGGTTGTTCTCTCACCTACAGTGCGAAACAGCTCAACGTACCAATCTCACTCAAGAATTGCAAATACAGTTGATACCGGAGAACAGAAACGCAGAATTGGAATACTTCTCTCTCTCTCTCTCTCTCTCTCTCTCTCTCTCTCTCTCTTTTTGGTTCTAATAATTCACATTAAAATGTTTCTGGGTTCTTTTTGTGAAAAAGAGGTGTGATATGTGAGAGACAGCTCAGCGACAGCTTTTAAGGTAAAGGCACGTTGTTTGAAACGCGGTTTCCAACTTTTTGGCTGCCCTAATGCCCGAAGAACGGGGGAACAGGTTGGATTCCGGTGTAACTCTGGAGTGATTGCTGTCCTTCCTTTTGTGTAATTTTCAAATACGTTGTAAAATTAAGAAGAAATTCATTTGTTCTCAATTATGTAATTTGAACGTTAGGTTAATGCAGCGTTATTATTAAGTTTATGATTATACAATAAGATTAATATTCAGAAATTGGATAAACTCGGGAGGGCAATCTTCTTCTATTGAAATTACAAGCGTGATGATCTCGTAAAGCCATATCTGGCCAATGTCATCTTCCTTGCCTAGGGGTTGCGTGAACTCTAAACCGAATCCATGTGCGGGATTCTCTGTCAAATGAGTATTCTAAAGCAAAATACGAAACCATGTTACGGATCCTGGCGTTATTTGCGCAAATCGTGTCAAAGAAAATGGAGGGGATTTCACAAACATCCCATATGACAATTTCATTGAGTAAAACGGATACAAGTTCAAACACTAGTAACTGGGTTTATGGGTGTTGGATTGATGGAAAAAGTAGCACCTTAAAAGAGCTAGATCTATCTCCTGCAGTAGGTGATTCTAGAGCAGCCTCTGATGTAAGGGTTAGCAGGTCCTCTGGCTCCGAAACAATAATTGGTGTAATAGGACCTCCCGGAGCGAGGCTTGCAAGGTATCCAATTTGCCGCGAGAGCCTCGTACGAGATGTAATAACGCATATCTCTGCGAAACAGAGATCTCCGTTCACTCCCATCATCTTGTTCTTCCACTTTGCTGAACTCATTCTGGACAGATTTGGTCCATGGCGAATCCAAAGCATCGATCATAAGCTGATCGAGGCTAGTGCGGTCATATCGAGCTTCAATGCTGAGAATCACAGAAAGGACAAGCAGCAGCTTTAGAAAAGGGAATGAAAACGCCATCGAGAATAACTCTTCGGATTCGGGATCAGCTAAGCAGAAGGAAAGAGTGGTTTTGTGGGGAAAGAGAGAGACAGAGAGGGTCTGAGAATAAAAGCGAATGGGCGTTTAACTGTGGGAACACGGACTGAGGAAGGCAGGGAGACACCACCTCCCTTTCCTCTTTCCTCCCCGTGTGCTTCCCACCGACTGTTGTCGGTATCGTCGGCACACACTACCATTTTAGTGAAATTTTGTACAGTAGTGGTCATGGATTCCAATTTCTGAAACAGCCACCCAAATCGACCCTACTCCTATCCTTATCAGAATTGTTTGAGAGTAGTATTAGGATGAGTGACCTACCGGGAAGTCCTCCCATCTCAGATCCCTGACCGACGAGTCCGTCTGGTCACGTTCGAATCTTCTTGTTCCTCTGGTGCATGAATTAAAAAAAATTTACAGTCCAATGCTGTTCATCACATAATTAGGCAGGTGATAATTATTGAAGTGGGCATGCAAACCAGCCCAACCCATCCACTCCGTCTAGGCCGGATTACACCAGCCCAGTAGCCTGGGAGCTAAAAAATTGGATTAGTCTTCAACTTCTGCCCTCTCACCAGTACACGGCACCTATCATCCTCTCTCTCTCTAAGCATGGCGCTTCCTCAACACCAGTTCCAACAGCACTACCAGCCCCAACAGCATCAGCAACAACAATCCAAATCCTTCAGGTAAATGTTGTCCCAAGTCGATCAGATCAACTTCTTTTGTGAAATTTTTTCTCGTCGTCATTCATTTCCATTTTCGTGTTCTCCTTTGCTTGAATTTCAGAAATTTGTACGCGATCGACGGTCAGATACAGCAGCCGGTCGCCTATTACAATCCCACTAATCTTCAGGACCAGTCGCAGCATCCGCCTTATATTCCTTCATGTAAAATCTCTTATCTTTAGCTTCTCATTTTACATATAAAGAGAATGAAAAAAAAAAAAAGCAAAGAAGATTTAAAGCTTTCAAAGCTTTTTGGTTGCTCATAAACTCTGGGGAATTATGTCAAAAGAGAACAAATGATTGAATTAATTGAATTCCTGAACCTCTTGTTTTCCGAGAGAGGATTACAGGTCGCTAGGGTTTTTATCTTGTTTTTATTCAAAGAATAAATTAAGCTGGGTCTTTCGTTTCTTCGAGAAATGATTGCCTGAAAATGCCTGGCTTCTAGTTCCTTTTCATTTCCTTTCGTTTCCCTCTAATTTCTCTGCAACTAAACGAGCCTTAAAAGTTTTCTATCTTTCGTGGGTCCAATTATAACCTAAGAAATACAATAACTATTTTTTTGGTTCTAGTCCATGTAGTAGGGTTTGCTCCTGGCCCTGTTGCTGCGAACGACGGCAGTGACATCGGGGCCGATTTGCAATGGAACTACGGTGTAGAACCCAAGAAGAAAAGAGTGAAGGAGCAAGATTTTCTGGAGAACAATTCTCAAATATCCTCTGTTGATTTCTTGCAACCGCGATCGGTATCAACGGGTCTAGGATTGTCACTTGACAATACCCGCATGGCTTCCACAGGAGACTCCGCCTTGCTGTCCCTTATCGGTGATGACATCGAGTGCGAGCTGCAGAGGCAGGACGCGGAGATTGATAGGTTCCTCAAAGTTCAGGTCCTGTTCTATTGCAAAAACTTCATCTTGTTGCTTATTTGAATATAATTAAACCAGTGGTAACTGGCATTTGCGGGCATTGGCTTTCAGTTTTTGGGATGCTAGATTGGTTTTGTTGTGCTTGAGTTTGGAGCTTCAGTGGACGAGAAGAATTTGCATGTTGGTCGTTTTAGCAGAGAAGAGCGAGAAAATGCAATTTACCCGTTGGCTATGTGATTGCCCAGCTCTAAGACTGATACTCGGGTAACATTAGGCAACCAGAGATTGTGGTAGTTATAAGCTCTGGTTTAACATTTGGGGGTGACAATTAAGACCAAAAGGGAAATTAGTGGCGGTGAAAGTTTGGCTGCAAAAATCTACATTTCTTTCCTATAACAATTAGGACCTAATTCTAGGTTTGACCATTGAGGATGGTTTTGTATGAGCCTAAGATGGTGATTTTGGGCATTGTGCCAGAGGCTTCTCGTCCTTTTCCCTAGTGTGATAATCATATAAAAACTGGATATAAGGAGGGCTCTCTTCCTTTACAGCATTTTTTAACTTTCATGTACAACTTCTTGTGTCCTTTCTTCTTCTTCTTCTTCTTCTTCATTTTTTTTTTTTTTTTAATCTTTTTGGCCCTATAGGAATTGGTCACGCTGTATTTGTTGGATGAATTTACAGTTTTAGGTGGTTTAACAAGATCTGTTGAGGGTGGTTACAATTGTGTATGCACATGCATTTATGTGCTTTTTTTCGCATTTTTCTTACTGATTGTCAGGTTTGGTTAGTGTAACAATTTAATAAGGTTCTCAATTATATTTATTCTGGTTTAACCAGTGTCTACTATCATGAGGGGATAGATCTTTTCTTTTTCACATACCTTGTATATATTACAGAAATAAATATGTTTCTGTGTATGTTTCGGTTTGATTGCTTATGAGGATGGCTTTTATTTTCGAGTTAGTAGGATGTTTTTGTCTTTAGCTATTTGGGTATCATAATCCTGTTCGAATGTGCTAAATTCTCCTGCTAGTTATAAATATCTAATGTGGTTAAAAATTACTGACATCCTACCTGTCTTGAGAACGCTGACCTGATCAGTTGGCTTCCGATGAATATCAGCATCAGATTCAGTGGCATCTCTCAATTTCCTGTATCGTTCTATTTGGGAGTCAGCTACAGCGCTTGAGCTCCCAACAAGATTTCATACCATCATGCCCTTCATGAAAGCACTAGCAATCACCGTCATCCCCCACTACAGCTGCTACAGCTTTATGCTTTTCTTCCAACAGCCACTCGAGCCTCAGATCTAAGCTATAGCCCACAGCCTCAAACATCCATGTTTCTAGTACTAACCCAACTTCTATGTTGAAGTTGTTGATGTTGACATGGTTGGAATGCCCCACAGTGCCAGGTTTGCTTGGAATGATTTTTATTGTTCCTACTTCTGTCAGATAAAATGTCGGAAGGGTGGATTTTCTGACTTTTGTGGATCATGTCAACCCCTATTGACGGTATCACATTATCATTTTTTTAATATTGTCCTATGTGTTCTCCCTTGGCGGATATATAGCTTATCTGGTATTAATATAGCACGTGAAATCCACTTCAATGTTTCCTTTGAGGAGAATTTCAATGGTTTGGAGTTGGAAATGTGTGTTTCTTTACGAGGTTTTAGCAGTGGTAGAAGGGTGATACCACATGATGGAAGAGTGCTGTTTGAAAATTTTCCATTTCACATATTTAGGATTATTGGAGGTGCAGTTTTTAGGATTATAATTCAGCGTTGCTTCCTTCTAAATTCCCTTCTTGAAACAATGAAATTTACTAAATTTAAGGTTCAACAAAAAAAGCTGGTCAGTTGATTTACTTGTTTCTCCTTGTATTGTCTATGCTGTTGTATGTCATTTCCTTGTTGCTTCTTGGGGTTTGTGTGGCAGTGATCGGATCCAGAATATATGTAAGTTCCGGCAGTGCATCAAATATAAAAACTAAAGGACAACCCAATCAGCGTTTGCATCTTACTTACTGAGTCAAGGGTTGTAATCTTCTGTGCTTTTGTTTTCATCTGGAATCCCTTTGGCCTTGTATTTTAGCTCACTATTTCTCTGAAGACATCGCTGTAGGTCTTGTGGTAATTCTTTTCTTTGTGTATTGTATTTTAAGAATATGATAGAGATTGCAATCAACTTAGACCAAATTGACACTGAAAAGTGTCATATGTTGTTTTCAAACACACTGGGATGCAACATTGACACCCTCTGTTTGTGAGAGAGCTTTCCTGGAGAGATTATTTTGATTACACTACTTGTCTCGCCTCTCTAGCCAACAAGCATTCTTCGGTGATTATTTGCCCTTATCTAGTATTTATAACTCTCTCTCTCTTTATTTTTTTAATCTTTTTATCAACAGGGGGACCGGTTGCGGCAAAATATTTTAGGAAAGGTCCAGGCCACCCAAGTGCAAACCCTTTCATTCGTCGAAGAAAAAGTGCTTCAGAAACTCCGGGAGAAAGAGGCTGAGGTGGAGATCATTAACAGGAAGAATGTGGAGCTTGAAGAGCGTATGGAAGAGTTGACTGTCGAAGCAGGTGCTTGGCAGCAGCGAGCCAGGCACAATGAAAACATGATCACAGCTCTCAAGTTCAATCTTCAGCAAGTGTATGCACAAAGTAAAGACAGTAAGGAGGGGTGTGGTGATAGCGAAGTAGATGATACAGCTTCTTGCTGCAATGGCCGTTCCATTGATTTTCACCTGCTTCGCAGGGAGAACAATGACATGAAAGAAGTCATGACTTGTAAAGCTTGTAGAATCAACGAAGTGTGCATGCTTTTGTTGCCATGTAGGCATCTCTGCCTCTGTAAGGATTGTGAAAGTAAGCTTAGTTTTTGTCCCCTCTGTCAGTCCTCTAAGCTCCTTGGCGTGGAGGTCTATCTGTAATGAATACACGTGATAGACGTAGATGTGTTATAAGTTGAATATGCATTGCTCGTCAATTTGTTGCTTGCACTTGGTACTGTGCTCGTGTTTTTTCCTCTGCTCATTTTTACTTCCCGACATGTTTAAGATTGTCTTCGCATATTGAAGTATCAGCAGATTCCTTCTGGGGAGTGTTTAATAAATAAAAATGCTGTCCACATTGTTTTATATTGTAGTCCGAATAGATCACATGCAACTAGCTAGTGCCGAACTTGTTTAATATTTAGGTCTTAGTTTATTTACTTGCAACGGGTTTAAGTTGAGAGAACGACAGTGAAGATATATGCAAATGAGTTTGAATGGCCAGGTGACGTTGATTGTAGCAGTGAATGAGTTTTAGCCAAATAAACACAACATCTGCGGCACAAATTGACCATGGGTTCCTGTAGGCTGGGGCTCTGGTAAATTATAGTGAAGGTAAGAAGGGTGGAAACTGAAGGATTTATCTGGGCTGAAGTCTTGGGAAGCCTCCTGAGTTTTTGCCATTAATTTTACTGGCCAGGTGAATTTCAGGAATTACAAGTGTTAAAGGGTTAGAGAAAATTAAACAAAGGGTTTTATATATAATTAGATTCGATGGCGATTGGATTGAGCCTTTAGAAAAAAGCGAAAACAAAAAACAAAAAGCACATTGGGTTGCGTAGGTCTTCTCTTGCTATTTTAAGTGGGAGAAAGATTCTACAACATGTTAATTGTTCATATAGTATTGTTCACTCATCACGTCTCAAACAATTTTATTCTGCAGTCTGCAGTCACCGAGGTCCTACTAGAGATTATTCGGGATGAAGCTTCTCTAGTCTACATGGGTCCTCATCATATTCAACGGAGATGTTCTTTACCCTATTGGGTGCAAAGTCTGCTGCAGGTGAAGACTTTTGAAGTTTTACTGTCAATGGCGTGTTGGCTGACACTTATGATCCAACGGGCAAGTAAGTTCGTAAATAATGCAGTATTCAACTTGTTGACAGCTATATCACGTGAAATTTGTACTAATAATGCCAGGATTCTATTCCGTGTTTTGCTGAAGTTCAATCCCAGGAATCTAAACCACGTGAACATGTTCAAGAATCAAGAACCATCGAGATTTTAATTTCTGTGGGAGTTCCAAATTCTCTAGAAGTTTTACACTAACAGCGCCTTAAAGAAACATATCTTTATGAATTGCCAGGGATTTATATATTTGTTTTGTTTCAAGGGATTTATATATTTTCACTTCTGAGCCATTCGGCTACTGTCTTGTTTCAAGGGAGGGAAGGGAAGGCCTCATTTCAGGACTGAAGCGCTATCCATATCCATTACTGTTGATAGGCCATGAAAAACAAGGATAAAATGAGAACTCAATCTGGGTTGGTGTCTTGGGAGTGTCATTGACCAGTTGCAAGCTCTAAGAGTTTTGGAACCCCATCTTGGAGTAGCCCAGGCCGTCACCATCGGTCTGCTTACAGAGACTGTCGTTAACGAGGAAGGAGAACTGGGTCGAGTCTCTATGAATGTTGTGCTGAACCCTTTGGGAACCATGGATGAAAACTGAGGTGGCAGTTGAGTTTGAAATGGGAAAGTTCTTTGCTTCACCACTATGAAGTCAATATCACCATAATCAAGCAGTTCGTAGATATAAACAAAGAGCTTCTTACCGACTCTAGTGACACTTGGTTGCTCAGTAAAACATATTTGCAAACCGAAAGGGACGTTTTTCTTTGCATAATAATTACATGAAACTTATGGCCTAAGTTTCAAGGCAGCGCCTTCGCCAAAATTCGGACTTGATTCAAGCGGAGAAAATATAGCACAATTAACGTGGTACTATAATAGAACATGGGTTGGACTTTTGTCCTCTAATTTTCTATGTAGTATGGTAGAAGACTTGGGAAGCAAGTTTTGTTTTGGGTCTTGTATCGGACAAAGTGGAGGAGGGTAAGGAAAGAGCGCTTTTTTTGGGGGAGGGAGAAGATTGATGAACTTTTTTCTAATCATGCCTTAGAAAGTGATGACAAAGAGGAAAGTGAATATGCTTCCCCCATGATTATAACCATCTTGCCATCTATTATTAGTATTATTATTCCCACCACCTACACTTTCACCTTCCACCGCAAACCCCAGCCGATCTAAGTCCTGTCATACTCATGGCCTTTGCTTTTTCTTCTTTCTTTCTCTCTCTCTCTCTCTCTCTCTCTCACACATTCAAAGGAATCATCTAAAACCTAAATATATTTTTATTTATTATTTTCGATTGAGAGAAAAAATCAATGCAGATTGTAAGTTTACTCCAGTTCAATCATGCAACTCCCCCTCCATATTCCCTATAAAGCTGTTTTCCCCTTTCTTTTTCTTCTTTCTCTTGGTGGGGTCTTTGGCCCGCCATCTCTAAGGCTTCCTTCCACTTTGTATCTCTATTTTCTTCTTTTCATAGGCGTTCTACATCAGTGGACAAACTTGGCACTCCTGTATGTTTCCTTTTGCAATCAAAGTTATTCCTTCATCTGCTTTCTTTCCGTACTGCTGCTCAGGTGCACAATAGGAGTCCAACTGTTAAAAAACAGTACTTTTTTAGCTAGAAATACTGGAACGCTTGTATTACCACTTAGCCTAAGCAGTAGTTTTAGAAAATAGGATGAGTTAGGATCACCTTCTTTGGGGATGCTTCTCCTATCCTATGCGCCTAACTGTTTTAGTTTTTAGGTATCTGCAACATGAAGAACATGGGGAGACGTTTGAAACAAGGAAGTCGGACTAAAAATGAAAGTCTTGGTTCCCACAATGTAGAAGGAGAAAATTTAGGACGTCTGCCTGATCTTTAGGTAATGAATTGCCTCGAGTCTTTTTCAGTCGAGGACGACGTTCCCCAAGAAAATCTCAGCTAATCAGAAGAACCTTTAGGTGATTGTTTTTGGAGCTGTATGCCAAAAGCAGATTTATGTGTGTAATCTAGTCAATCTCCAATTGCAGTGGGGTAGTGCTGCTCAACAGAGACGTTTTAAAAAAATTTACTATTGGACGTGCAGCCCAAAAAAGATGATAGTAACGAAAAGCTGCACAGCAAAATTGTGTTTAATCTGATCAAAGCTAAACAAGAACTTTACCGGGAATGTATTTAGATTAACTTCGTTTTTTTGTTCTGTGTTTGAAGGTGAAAAATGAGGAGCCCTATGCTCTCTCGTCCAATGTCCCACAACTTAAATTTCACTTACAGGATTTGTCTTATGTGTTCGTACGTATCTGCTCTCTTTTTTCTTTCTTTTTTTTGCTGTTTGTTGATCTTGCACGTATTCATGGTTGTGGTGGGACGTGTAAATAAAGCCAATATCAGAGAAGAATGACAGCTAGCTTCTTCGTTCCACTTTTGGCAACAGTGTCGTGGACCAGAAGCTTGAATCCAAATCCACCTCAGCTTGCACGTTGTTGCTCAACAAAGCAGAGAAAAAGGGTCAATAGCCCCTGCAAATCTGGACTTTCAGAGACCAGGGAGTGACTGGTTTTCCTTCTTGGATCACCATTGGAGGAGGGATGAAGGATGAAGGATGAAGGATGAAGGACGAGGGACGAAGAGAAGTGAAAAAAGAAGAATGATTGTTCCCCATAATTGGGGTGTCCTTTGCACCTCCCGTGAAGCGGCGCGTGAGAAGAGAACGTTGGAGATAATGGAGCAGAGTGTGGACCGTCCGTCAATGTTGTGGCCAGTTGAATGATCTGCATCAGATCACTTGGAAACTTTATGCTTGACATGATTGAGTAGCCAAAAGGGTTTCCTTAGTGGATAATTAGGTGGCAATAATATTAGGATGATTATGGAAATTATGCGAAATAAATCAGTGGGAAACTGGACAGTCCGGATCAACCAAACAAAGCAAATGATTTGAGGAAACCGACCGCTCCTCTGTGTGAAATTACGCTAATTTTCACCGAATTCCGATGATGTCTCTTGAGACCGCCGGTTTTGACATCGTGCATTATTGGCTGTCATCGGAAAAAAATGGCACTTTAAGCATTTGCTTTGTGAGTAATGGACGTGAGAGGTGGGTCTTGCTATATATGCATGAAATGATGGTGAAGATGATGGAGGGACCCAAAATGGACCTGATCATCAGATGGATTCCCTTGGATTGAGGAAGTAGTAGTAAGCAGCCTTGAAACCGTGGGACCCTTTCCCAAAACACCTTTCCCTCAACGTTCATCAGCCACAGTATCAAAAGAAGAGAAGAGAAGGAGGAAAGAATGTGATGTGCATGTGATCCAACAGCCTTTATGTTCCCCTCTTCTTCCAACCAAATTCACAAACCACCATTCCTTCTTCTGTGTCTTTTTTGACATTCGGTGACCAACACCACTTTTTTGGTTAATCATATTTAGGTCATATATGGGTGTCCATGTTTTGTACTAAAAACTTAACTCGGGCCCATCTTTTGACATGCGAGGTCGGCCATGGTCTCATTATCGACAACACCAACAACAAAAAAGCAAGTTATTAGTGGAATTCAAAGACCCGATATCACATCAACCCAATGATCGAATCCTCTTTACTTTGGGGGGTACTTGTTTTTCCGTAGAATATACTCTGAACCCTATCACTTATCCTGTATGAGTGGCAAAGTTTCTGAGGTCCATGGAAGGATCTTTTTCACGTAGGAGTTGAATTGGTGTCTTTTAACAAAGAAAAAAAAAGGGGGGGGGAGGGAAAGGAAAAGAGAAGGGAAAGAAGAAAGAAAGGAAGAAAGATAATGGAGGAAAGACAACTCTTGTTGTTCTCTCCTTTTAATGTAACTATAAAGTGAGTTAAAATGAGCTTTGTCTTTGAAATGAAACTATAGGCCATGCAAGTCTACATTTTTTTTTTTTTCCTTTTTTCCTTTTCTATGTGGAGTCCCTTTTGGACTAAGATTCGGATTAGATCGTTCATGGAAGAACCTGCTTTTTTAACGTCTCTTTTTTATTTTTTTAAGAAAAATAAACTTTTGCATGGACGTATGACTAGCCTTTGTTAAATCTACTTTCTCAATTCATCCCTTCCAAGCAACTATCGTCCTTTACTTCATTTGGGGACAATGTATTTGAAAAGCTGCTCAACACCACATTATAGTTTTCTGGTGTAAACCAGCTCCCAAGTGTGGAGATTGTGATTGGTTTAACCCCAATTAGAATAAATTAATACTGGAGATGTTTGGCGATTAAAACTACCCAGAATAAAGCTTTGCTCCGTAATGATTGTATCCCAGAATTGGCTTAGGATTGAACTTTTCCATTTTGAAGGGTAGATAGACAGTCATGGGAATTTTGATTCGGCAGATTTTAAGGTCCATTTGAAAATATGATACCAATTTATTTTCTCTGTTGAATCAAATCCAAGACGAAACTTCTGGTCTCACGGGTAGTGAATTGAATGGCTACTATCAGGAAGAATTGATAATGAAGTAACCTTTTATTTTGATCTCATTGCATGTGTCGACAGGCTTTTCGTCAGACACTCACGGTATGTTATTTTGACTGGTGTGTGTTGTACCTAGAAGCTGTAGTGGGTTCCGGAAAGACCCTTTCCTTTGAATTGAAGGTTCATAATAAGTTAGGGATACCCTTCGTTTTCAGTCACATTGCTTCGCCATTCAACTTCGCTCTTTAATAGCAATCTTGGGTGTACAATTTGAGAAATTTCCTTGACTCTTTATTGATTGTACGGCGATCTCTCTTTCTCTCTCTCTCTCTCTCTCTCTCTCTCGCTCTCTCTCTGTGTACAATCATTATTAATTTGAGAAGTGACCTTGACTCTCCGTTGAGGGTGAGGAATAGAAGCAACGCATTAGTGTGAAAGAACCTCGGCAACTAGTTGCCTTCCAGCATTAAAGAGCGGGGCAAAGAAAAAAAAAAAAGAGAATGTGGCGTATTCCCCACACTGTGTGTGTGCATGGGATGGGGTACATGAGTGCTCTGGAAGGACAATGGCTTATCCAATGTGACGGGAAGAGGACGTGATCGAGAGAAGGACAGAGACGTCAATCTCATACACAGAGGACACAGCCTGGGTCTGGTTCCATTAGTACACTAGAAAGACAAACGGGTTTCTTGTCTTGTTCATTATCATCAGATGCCATTTCCTCGTGGGATCCATCCTTCGCCTCGTGACTTCTTATAATGTATGTTTCTTTCACACTCACACTGGAGCTTCTGAAGAGTTTGAAAATCTTTGACTCACCCACTTTCCCCCTCTCCCTCTCCCTCTCCCTAGCCTTCTTCAGGACCAGAACACATGACATAGCATTGCTTTTTCTCAGTTTAAATAAACTAAAGATATAATAATAGATGGTTTGAGTTTCTCACCGTGCAGGAAAGTGACCAGTGAAACGGACAAAAGAGAGTGCAAGAAGAGACAGAAGAAAGAACCTTGTAGGTTTGTCGTATAGAATACAGATTTTGATTCTTTCACTTTAGAAAGAGTGACATAAAAGAAAGTGTTTCTAACATAATAATATGTCAGCCATAGCAGTCACCGATGCTTAAAGTAATGCAGTTTTTATCCGTATTCGCTCTATGTTTTAAGTTGTCTCTCCTTGAAATCCCCATTCCGCCATTATCAATCGTGCTTATTTTATTATTAGATACGTATTTCTCGAAAGGTATCGGCGGTGGTCATGTGAGGGGAGGTGGGGTTGGTTCACTTTCACTGCGTTTTAGAAATTAGAATAGAATCTTCTTGGCTCTCAACTTGTGGAAAGAGCAATGGCAAGGTTGTGTGTATGTGTGTGTGTGTTTTAGGTGATTTTGCTAGTCATGCTGGTGGGCTCCCTTCGAATCTGTCTGGGTTTGAGACAATTTGGTGAGGGAGATCAGCCTTTGTTTCTACATCTTCACACCATGGGGACCCCAATCCTCACTCTCTCTCACTCATGTCTTGCATTATTCAGGCAAAAAATGCCCTCATAAAATTACTCGCTTAATCATAAACCCTTTATGCTTAATTTACATTTCCTATAAAATGACTCATTATGTTCATCCCTCCTATCATTAATGGATCCACCTTCCATTATGTTTCATTTTTGGGTTATCAGGTGATTGATTATATTAGTGTTTTTAATCACAACCCCATCCATCCATCCATCCCCTTGGCCATGACTTTTTGTTAAGAGTCCCCGGAGTTCGAGCTTATCTACATAGAAAGTAGTAGAAGGGTCCTGTTCTGTGCGTGCGCAAGCTGTGAGTGAGAGAGAGAAAAAAACAAGAGAGGTTCTACATGGGAAATATTCCAGAAAGATGTACGTAACATGAATAAGGGAAGAGGGTGGTGGAGATGAACATATCTTGTCTAGGGAAAAAAACAAAACAAGAATCACGAGAATGGCATACTCCTCAGAACCATAAAAATTAAAAGCACTACTGTCTCCATGACAGCCGCTGCAAGTGCTCAGAGAATGCAGATGGGTAAGACTGTGAAGGGGGGGAATTAAGAAGGGAAGAAAAAAGGTGGAGGAAGACAGCAACGAAAGTTTTGGAAGGTCTTCTTCTCATACAGGGAAGTCATTTCCCATTGTAATTGAATATCGGGACTTGAAGCTGACAGAGCTAGCTTCCTGCCTGTTTCTTTTCTTTTTTTCTATTCAAATTTTTTTTTGAATGTCACAAGTACACGCTTCTTCTTTCCTCTCCTTTCAGTTTCACTATGTGATATTTGTGGGTACATTAGCTGTGCAAGAGAATGAACAACATACATCAATTGTCACATTTTTTCACCAAGCATAAGCATGTAAAAGTGCTTAAAAGATCTGTAACAAAATACATCAAGAAATAGTTACTGCCAGTTTAACCTACTTGTGACGGTAAGAAAAGTAATGGGTTGTTCAGTAATGATTGGTGTTAATTAGATTGATTTCGAAATTGGAAAGGAGCTAAGGAACATGTAAAAGTGAGAAATTATATGGGTGGGGAACCGGGACAGTTTAACTTTGTTTTTCCAATAATGAGAATCATATGCATGATCAAAATAATCAGTTGAGTATCTATGTGAAATAATGAGTCATCATTTTCTTATTCTTTCACTTTGGCCTGCCTCCGTCCCTACACCTTCTGTCACTTACTCATCACTCAGTGAATCCGTCTCTCACTTTTATTGGATCCCTCATTAACCACTCATTACATTGGGTTTCATGCAATCTTGTTCAAATTATGACTCTTGGGGCATTACACAGTTACGAATAGCAACTCTCAACCCCCATTATCTTTTCATTCTCTTTTTTCTTTACCTTACGTAACTTCTAACTTGAAGGTTAGGTTATTTTCGTTGATGAGGAGGCATATAAAGTCCATGCCTCCTTTGGACAAAGAGAAAAGGAAGGTCGGGATGTACATATATAAAACAAATATTTCTTGGGCCATTACAAAGAAAGGGAAAGCTGTTAAAAAAAAAGAAAGAAAGATTTTTTTTTTATCTTTTAATTCCAGTTATCCATGGAAACTTTTGGGCCAATAATTCAATCACCTGGACATGTCAGCAAAAGGAAGCCGAGCCGAGGAAGAGCTAGAGTGTTTGTGAGCGAGCTATTGTATGTTAGTGAGTAAAGGTAGTGGTGGGCAGAGAACAGGACCGTAGCCCATATGCCATATAGAAGTTTGGAATATTATGAGCGAGAGAAGAAAAAGAAGAAGAAGAAGAAGAAGAAAGTTGGAGAGAGAAAGAAAGGAGAGGGAGGGAAGCAAATGGAAGAGAAGCATTGGAAGGAAGAAGTGTCGTCACTACGAACAGGCTTTAAATCCCATCACGTAGTTCGATGTATCCTTTACCTTATATCTGCTGGAGGTAGTAGAAAATGATGGGGATTCGAAATTGGAGACTGTGTTTTGGTTGGTGACATTAAACAACAAAGGGAAAGCTACAAAATAGAAAGAGGACACTTGTTTGACGTGAAGTGAAACCACCTTCTTCTTCTTCTTCTTCTTCTTCTTCTTCTTCTTCTTCTTCTTCTCGCTTCCTTTCTTTTCTTTTCTTTTCTTTTCCTTTTTTCTTTCTTTTTGGTTAAAAAGGACAGTATTTTATTCCAAGTACCTTTTATAGGTTTCTAGATACGCAGCTTGCTGGTCAAGAAATTTTCCCCTTAGCCTGGGGCAGAAACAGTGGGGGACTCTGGGTGGGTTTTACAGCATCGGACATTAAATACTGGAATGCTCACAACCCACATGCGAGGGTGTGTAAATGTGAATGCCAGGTTGTTTGAGGAGGAACAGATGAACCAAAAAAAGGCCTGAGCATAGGATAGGAAATTTGAAAAAAGCATCAAGAGAAAGAAGAAACACATATGGAACAGTAGTAATGAAGCGTTTGACTATTTAGCATCAGAGAAAGAAAGGAATAAAGAGAGAAGGGGAGAGGCACAAAAGACACTGCTGGCCCTGCTCCATCCTCCTGTGCATGATTTTAAGTGGGTGCGCGCGGGATCAATGTCAGGGCCTGAGGATGAGTGAGAGAGAGTGAGAGAGAGTGAGAGAGAGTGAGAGAGAGTCACGGGTTTGTCTTGAAAGGCCCTTATTTCACAGTCCTAGACAGACAGACACATATTCTCTCTCACTACATAACCGAGGAGGGAAACAAAGATATGTTTTATCTGATAAAAAAACGTAATCAATAATAAAGAAATAAGCAGAAAAGAACAACCGCATTACACAGTACCACCTCTCCCCGACATTTTTATCCAGCGACACTCCCACTCTCACTCACCCCCTTGGCCTACTATTTCTATTAACTCTCACCCTTCTTTCTCTTTCTCTGTCTCTTTCTATCCTTCTCTCTCTCTCTCTCTCTCTCTCTCTCTCTCTCACACACACACACACACACACACACTCTCAGAGCTTGCTGAGTAACAGTACTTCCGCTTGATCTTGCTCCCAATGGCTCTTATGCTGGATAATTGTGAGGGCATCTTACTCTCCCTTGACTCCCACAAATCAGTCCCAGCTCCCTTCCTCACCAAAACCTACCAACTGGTGGATGATCCCACCACAAACCACATAGTTTCATGGGGGGAAGACGACACCACCTTCGTCGTTTGGCGGCCTCCCGAGTTCGCTCGTGATCTTCTTCCCAACTACTTCAAGCACAATAACTTCTCCAGCTTCGTCCGCCAGCTTAATACTTATGTACGTGTGTACCTTCGCTCTCTCACTCTTTCCGGTAGAAGTTGATATTCTTGCAGAAAGGATTTTTTTTTCTTTTTCTTTTTTGTCTCTTATCTTTTTTCTCTTTGTGTGTTTGGAACAACTAGGGTTTTCGAAAGATTGTCCCGGACAGATGGGAGTTCGCCAACGAGTTCTTCAAGAAGGGAGAGAAGCACTTGCTGTGTGAGATCCACAGAAGGAAAACTGCCCAGCCTCAAGTAGCCCTCAATCAACACCAACATCATCACCACACGCATTCTGCACTTGGCGTCAATGGCCCAAGCTTTTTCCCCTTTTCAGGCCGAGTGAGCATCTCTCCGTCTGATTCGGACGAGCAAGCCAATTGGTCTGATTCGCCTCCACTCTCTTCTCCGAGAGGAGGCACCGGAGTCTCAGTGGTTGGGGGAAACTACAACAGCTCCGTCACAGCGCTTTCCGAGGACAATGAAAGACTCCGGCGAAGCAACTCGATACTAATGTCTGAACTCGCGCATATGAAGAAGCTCTACAACGATATCATATATTTCGTGCAGAACCATGTGAAACCCGTGGCTCCGAGCAATTCTTACCCTTCTTCTTTATTTCTGTGTAACGCACCCGCAACTGCTACTCCTCTTACTACTAGTACCCCAATGGTGCAAAAGCCGTTGAACCAGATTCTTGGGTACTATCAGACTAACCCTAAGCAAGCCCCTCCCAACCATGTTATGAGCTCTCCAAGCACTACATCAAAAAGCTCCGTCACGATTCTAGACGAAAGCAACGGTAATAGCTGCAAGACGAAGCTTTTTGGTGTGCCTCTTCAATCCAAGAAAAGATTGCACCCGGAGTATGGTACTAATCCAATAAGCACGGAGTCTACCAAGGCTCGTTTGGTCTTGGAACATGATGATTTAGGCTTAAATCTCATGCCTCCTTCCGCATGTTAGTTTCCACGGTTCCATTCAGAAATCTAGGCTCCCATTTACCTTTTTCCCCTATTTTTTTTTCTTCCCGATTTTCTTGTTCGTTGTTTCTTTCCCCCCCCCCCCCCCTTTTTTTTTTTTTTCTCTCTTTTCCTTTTTTATCTTTTGAGTCAGGAAGTATGATGACATTAGTATTGATGATATGAGTGTGCGTGCGTCTGGGTGTTTGTGAGTCTGTATATAACTTTAGTGCCGGTATTATCTTTGTTCCCCCTAGCCATGAATGCAGGTGGGTTTTGGTTAGAGTGAAGATCAAAGCAATGACTTAAATCACCAATACCATCTTTTTCGATGAGTTTTCTACATTTCAGTAGTTCACTTTATTGCTCTCGACTGTCGGATCTCTTTTTCTTCTCTTTGTCCTGTTTCTTTTACTGATTATGATCTTGAATGTTCAGTTCCATTAATGCAACGGAGAGAGAGAGAGAGAGAGAGTGTGGATGGTTTCCTCTGAGTCTTGACCGAAACGAAAAGCCAAGGAAGTTACAGGCTTGTTCATTGCCTATTTCCTAGAGGGGGGGGCGCTTTCTCTGATTAGTCGATACGGTTGGTTTGTACAGTGATGACACAGAAAATACCACACCTAAGTCTAAAAGCCTAAACAAAAAGATGTTATACATCAAAAGGTTTAGCTGACACTGAAGGACAGTTCGTCCTCAAAACCCCATATTTACGCACTCGTTATTGGTTTTATCATCACTGTTATTGTCAAACGGGAAAGTATACTATGATTTGTAGAAAAGATGACTGTCATGTTGTATGATGAGGGTTATAATCTCTAGCTCTCTTGTTTCTATGAACTGTCAGTCACGCAAGAGAGAGAGAGAGAGAGAGAGAGAGAGAGAGAGGGGGAGGGGGAAGGGGGGGGGGGGGGGGGGGTTGAAAAACTAGAAGGGTGGGTTATTCGATGAAAGGGAAATATAAGAAAAACTAACTAAAATGTGGTTGAAAATGCTTCTGTCAAGCCTTCTATACTCGTTCTTCCGAGGACCAGAAACCTTCGCCTTTTCCTACTTTAAGTACACGATCGACGTCTTCACAGTCATTGGATCCTACTCTACTCTTTCACCAATTCCAAGCTCCTTTTCTCTCTTGCAGACAAAAATCAGAAACAAGAGACTGAGTGAGATAGATAAAGAGAGAGAGAGGCTTGAATGGCAGATAAGCAACACAGTCTTCCCCAACAATCCGATGTCCGTAAACTCTACTCAGGCTGGTTTTACATCTCTCTCGACCCACCTCGTCAATGTTTTTCGTGCAGTTGTTAAATCCAAAACAGAAATCCTGCAAGCCACTGATGAAAGCATGCTGAGAAAGATCTATTTTTGCGTCTCCAGTGAGATAAAAGTACGAATATTTTAGAATTAGACCATCTTTTTTCCGCAATGATTTCGTCTCATCTGCCCAAGCAAACAATAAAAGAGAAAAAGAAAAAGAAAAGAAAAGGAAAGGAAAGGATCCCTAACCCTAGCATAACAACAGGGTACCCCTACGCCCCTCCTCCCTGAGCCCCTCTCCCTTTTAGAGTGTCGCACGTGATTCGAATACGCACGTGTTGGAAGTGGGATACGTTCGAAGGAGGAAGAAAAGGGGGTGACGGGCTTCCCTTCAAAAGTGGGATACGGATCATCCGGTAAAAGATGCTTTAGGAAGAGCGCTTGTGCGTATCTGAACAGCCTTATTGAACCACGAAACCAGTTTTCCAGAGAAAGGCAAAAGATGAAGTTTGATATAAAAAGACATGTTCGCTCGCTTTGAGTCTTTTGAAGGTCCTTTGTTGACATTTTCTTCCTCGCATTTCTTTTGGTAGGACGCTTTGTTGACAGTTTATATAATAATGGTAACTGCACATAAGGAAGATTCAGAAAAGAAGCCTCCGGGCCATGGCAAAGGTACATGTATGAAACTCTTCCTTTTCTCACTGCCTCAAGTGAAAGTTTCAGAATCAATTGGTAAAGCAGATTGTTGCTGATCATTTTTCTGACACCATTTACCACCCTGGTTATGCCAACTTTAGGCAGCATTTCAGGTAATGAATCTTCAACCTTTCTGTATCTTATTCTGATATGCATTTTTGGTCAAAGAATTACTCTTTAATCATTCTCCACATCAAAAAAATTAAGTTATCCTAATTAGATCTCTCTTGATAGAATCTTTACTAAATCAGATATCTTATATAGGTCACACTTTAGTTTGTTTGTCAATTTCTTATGTTCTCCTAGTTGCCTCGCATGACAATGAATTTCTTATGTTGTTAGCTTTTTCCAACATGATTTCAACTTTATTTGTGCCAACTATTTGGAGAACACCATCCCCCACTTGGTATATGTAAAAAATAGGTTATACTGCCTTAATATATTCTATTAAGTAGGTACTTTATAGGCAACCAACTTTACAAGTAAACTTCCTACAAGCTACTTAGGTCTACGTTTTGTATATGATTAGAGATAAAGGTACTTCATGAATACAAGTATATTTTCATTATCCAAGATAAATAACTTGTTGATAATAGAGAAATAGATGGAACCCAGTACAGATTGAGGTAATACATCCCATATCCTATACATGATTTTTATATTGGTTCAACTGTAGATATAAGTCATATCATTATCAGTCATTAATTAAGCACTTATATGTTAATGGATAATTCATATTTGATATGAATATATTAATTTTTGTTTCTACTATTATTGTTCTTAAAAAAGAAAACTATAATAGATTTACTACAAAATATCTTGATATGTCTTGATATAAAATTGGCAATCTCTCGAGACTTTTAACAAAGTTTCTTAACCATAAAACTTATGCAGTGACTCAATCTTACTAGAGACATCTTTTTATTATTTTAT
Organism: Casuarina equisetifolia; assembly: GCA_028551475.1. Taxonomy (NCBI): domain Eukaryota; kingdom Viridiplantae; phylum Streptophyta; class Magnoliopsida; order Fagales; family Casuarinaceae; genus Casuarina; species Casuarina equisetifolia. Next base: position 21,811,881 of record CM052356.1, read on the forward strand.
TTTATGACTTCGTATGGCCTATGCCTTCAGCATATTCTAATAAATCGACAAGATATTAGACTTGTTTTTTAGCCATTGATTACCAATAGTTATCTTCACTAATGACTTTATGAGAACAAGTTTAGATCATCTTTAAGTGCAGAATATAGATCTTAAAGGCATAAGATGTAGTCACTCAAATTGCTGGTCTACTAATTCTTTAGGATCTTTCCTTGATGCTTCAACATTTTGCAAAGTCTAGATGTTCATGTCTATGAACTACACAATCAATGTTTTTCATCCAAAGACAACTTAGTGATATCTTGTATTTTCCGAAACTCCATGTTTTTTGTAAAAACTTCCACTCGTTTAGCATACTCTAGATATTTTTCATTATAGAACTTAATGATTTTCGAATTGTGAAAAGTATAATAAAATCCATATCTTAAAGAATTTATCATAAATTTGGTACAAAAAATACATTATTTTTTAACTAATTTTTCAAAAAAACTAAAAATCTTAAGTTAATAGGATACCTCTATACAAATTATTTTGAACATAGTTTCCATCTATTACATAATTCAAATATGTATTGAAAATAGTTTTGGGTGGAATCCCTGTTAAATATAGCTATTAGTAGTTTAGTATTAATCATATTCTTGAACATATCCGTACACATTTAAGTTCTTTTTGTGCTCAACCCTTTTGTTTGTGTGTTGAGAAACAATACTTTCCTTCTTAAGGTGTTTCATAAATTAAAGGCCTGGACGGCAACCTGCGGACCAGAAGCCGGTCGGCTATGCGCCCATATTCTTTGGAGCCTTAAGGCCCATATTCTTGAAAACCTAGAAAAACTGCAAAATCCTTTGGCACCGACTAACCGTGTTCGCGCTTTGCTTCTGCCTCTGTTGGGTCTCGGTCTCAGGCCACCGAAGTCCAGTACCAATCAATGGAGGTAGTGGTGGCTTCGTCTTCTGTCGACGCTGGCATTGGCTGTTGGGAACTACATACAGGCGCGGAGCAACTCCGTTACAAATCTTGCGCCTCTCCGCCTCATGGCCTCGTCTGCGTCGGCCAACACTTCCTCGCCTCTTCGCAGCTCCGTGAACCCTCTGCCTCCTCTGGTTCCATCCTCTATTGGTCCTGGTCCAAGGTGCACTTTTTACTGCTCTTTTAGCCTTTTTGTCTCGGTTGCCAACCTGTTTGTCAATTTGCCCCAGTGACCAATCGAATGAAGTGCACGTTTCGTTTGTCTTTTTATTTCTTATATCTGTGTTTTTGGTTTTCAGCCTCAAGTAGAAGTTAAGAGCTTTCCAGCGGAGTCGATAAAGCCGCTCGCTGCTAACCGTGAAGGCACTTATATTGTTGGTGGGGGTTTATCCGGGGATATTTACTTGTGGGAGGTTGTGAGGGGGAAACTGCTTCGGAAGTGGCATGCTCATTATAGGGCTGTTACTTGCTTGAAGTTTTCTGATGATGACTCGCTGATAATTTCTGGTTCAGAAGATGGATCCGTTAGAGTTTGGTCACTTTTCATGTACTGACTTCTCCATTGTTTGCCCGCTTCTACTTCGGAAAACATTGTTTATTTGTTTTATTGTTGAGCAGACGTTCATGTACCTCTCTTTCTCTCTCTCTTGCCCTAATAACTCAGGATATTCGATGACGTAAGACGGCAGGAAGCTGATCATCTATATCTGCACAACTTTTCAGAGCACACTCTACGTGTGACTGATCTTGTAACAGGATATGGAGGATGCAATGCCATTATAGTGTCTGCTTCTGAGGATCGGACATGTAAGGTTTGGCATGCTCTTCACTATAATATGTGGTTTATGACTTTTACTTAGAATGTCGTGACAAGTACTCTTTCTTTTATGTCGTGGAAATTAAAACAGAAAGTAACAATAAAGTTTGAGTAAGTTTCACCTGCGCTAAAGTTGCTTGTCATGAATTACTAGAAAATCATAGTTTTATAGGATAATATTTAAAGACAAGAGTTAGTTTGTGAAATAAGGATGATGGTTTGTAATCGAGATTGATTGTTATACGAATAAGGTGAATCCCTTGTATGCTGCAAATAGTGGATTCAGGGCACATTTTTTCCTCAATCCACTGTTTATTGTATGTTGCTTTTTCAATTCTATATATTAGATCATCTTTTCTCTTTATTGGGGTGGCTTTGAAGAAAAACCCTATTTATGTGAATCATAGGATCTGTTGGGACTGGCATAAAAGTGTCTATTTAAATTTAGACTCGAAGAGGTTGGGTATCTCCTTTGTAGGACTTATTTTATGGACTGCTTGTGTTCAGCTCTATGGTTCTTTTTTCCTATGTTACCTTTTCTTTTTCAAGTGCTGTGAATATTTTTTTGCGTCTCTCTCCTACATCATTTTTACATGGGCCTGAGATGTGTTTTAACATGTACATGAGGTGTCTCTGTGAGGGTATTTTAAGAGGAAATTACACATCTCTTTGTTTCAGTGTATTCTTACATGCTTTAGCATCATAGGCAGTCAAAATATTTTAGAATTAGATGTCACATTGCTAAGCTAATTGGTCCCCTGGATGCACTCTCAACTGCCTCTTCTAGCCATGCTGGAAGGAACCTATCTTCCAAACTGAGTACCTTGGTAATGGTAACATTGTGCCCCCAATAATCTTGCATGCATACAGTATACAGACCATCTTGTCAAGTATTGTCATTGTGGTCATATATTCATGTTTTGTTAAAACACTAGTGACCTAAGTAAGAAACGGTGACAGAATACACCTCCCAAAAACTACTACAACATAACTAGTCTCTTTTGCCTCCTTAATAGTTGTTTTATTTACTAGAAACTGTTGTTTAGCTATTTGGTTCACTTGCATACTATCGATCATAAATGCTGAAAACTATGTTGCTCCCTGGTTCCCTGTGTTCTGGTCACTTCACTGGGTGGGGGGTTGTCAAGATGACATCACTAATGAAATGGAGGTAATGAATGGTTGGAGTATAGTATGGTTGGCCTATGTAAGTAATACACTTGAAACAAACTATAGTGGATATTTTGTTGGGACAACGAAAGGGGACAATTTATGCTGTAGGGATTCAGCTCAGGTGTTTTCAGAAGCAATTAGTTTCTAGGTAAATGGTGCTTTCTGTTGCCAGATGGCAACATAATATTTAATAGAGTTATTTAAGATTTTAGAAACTTTTAGCTGAGCTACCAATGTGAAAGTAACAAAAGAAAAGTGAAATGGGAAGGGATGGAGTGACGAGGGAGGGTTAATTGGGAAATTTTGTGTGCGGCTGTAATGAAAATTCAGTTCTCAGCGTCTTTTTCTAGTCATTTGGTATTTACTGCTCTATGTTGTCCTTCATATTTCTATATTTGTGCTTTGTTTTTGTGTAGCATAATTTTATTTATAGCCACCCTTCCCCCTAAGAGAAAACAAAATTTCGTTCTCTCTTATCATATAAAATACAAAGTATTTGCTTGAAATTTGCCTCAATATTACATGCTACTCTTTAGTACTCTGATATACCTCTTTCCTAGGTATGGAGCTTATCAAGGGGGAAATTACTACGAAATATCGTATTCCCTGCAATAATTGATGCAATTGCACTCGACCCTGGAGAACATGTCTTCTATGCTGGTGGTAGGGACGGCAAGATATACATAGGTGCACTAAATGCTGAGAGCATCTCTAACAAGAAATACGGATTGCATATCATAGATTCAATATCAAATCACAGGTCTGTCTCTTTTAATATGGATTCACATTTTACAGGGTAATTTTAATTGAATTGGTTTTTCTGTTTACTTAGAAGTTGGCATAACGGTTGTCTCTGGTTGTTATTGGGGTGTTCTTTGCTAATCTAAGATATATATTTGTTGCATTCTTAAGAACAGTTTATGTTCGGTGTTCATGCATATGCCTGTTGTGGCTCATTGGAAGGCATAGGTTTTAATGTTGATTCTATAATCATTTGGAATTCAGGACAAGTTCTTCTGTGTTGCATTTCTTTTTTTCCTTTTGCTATAAATGGGATCTAGCCCTCAAGAGTTTTGGCTTGCTTTGACGTCCAACCTCCTGAGCTTCCGCTTTTGTTAGTTAACCATTTCTCACTTTTTTCGTTTCCCCTCTCGGTCTTGTTCCCAATTGATTATTTCTTTCTCTCCGAGCTATGTTGAGCTTTTGGATTTGTTTATGGATCACCAGTGTGGTTGTTATGGATTTGGGAAGCTTGACGCCTTAGCTTTATGAAAATCTCACCTTTTAGGATGAGACGTTGTCAAAAAGTTCCTTGTCTGCCAACTTTTGGGTAAATTATGAACGTGATTGTTTTGCTGAAAATAGAGCTATTGGTCAATGTTCTCTATTCCATCGGTCGAAGTACATTAATCAAAGATTCTTGCATGTTTCCACGTTAGACGGACCTCTTATTGGATTGTGAAAGTAGTCCTCCTGCTCTGGGAGTAATGGCTTATATGATCTCTTTATTTACAAAGTCATTCTTTGATTTTTGTACAGCAAAGCTGTTACCTGCCTAGCATATTCTGCAACTGGAAGTCTATTGATTTCTGGATCAGAGGACGGCATCATACGACTTTGGGATGCTAAGAATCAGAACATTGTTCGGGTGTTCAAACATGCGAAAGGTTTTTGCTCAAGCTTCCCGAATAAATTCCTTGCTTTTGTCGTTTTTAAGAAAAAAAAGAAAAATTGATTACAGTTTTTAAGAAAAGAATAATTCTTTCTGCTAATGTGTTTTCCCTAATCACTTGAGATATGTACAGTTCTCTTTTTATTTTTGTACCATTCTCTTGCAGACATTACCCAATTAGTCAACAATGTGCTTTAAAGAAAAGAGTGTTTTTTATCCATAACCTCTCCATGGCTATTTGACTCCCGAAAGTTGTGGTTATCTCACTCAAGTTTTGTTGTTCCCCTTTTACTGTGCAGGCCCTGTGAACAATATCCTTGTTGTTCGGCAAGACCTCTACGCCAACTTTCGTCCCAATTCACAAGTTTCCTCGAGAAGGCACGGATCATCATTACCGCCTTCACTGGATAAATATGCAGATCCAACGGATGAAGACGCCAATGCTACAGTTGTTATTGGACTCCAGTCAAGTAGCAGGAAATCTATGGATGATTCTTCATATCAAAGTTCTCGTGTGATGAATAATATAATCAAAGAACTCCAGGTTTTTTATTGCTCAGTGAATTTTCTCTCATCCACTTAATTTTCGTTACCATTTGTTGCTACATATTTGTCCACCTACTACGCAAAATAGTGTTACCTCACATGCACCTGGAACCTGTGTCAGACCTTTCTTTTTCTTTACTTGCAGCAACAAGGCTCTTCTGCCGCTGCTGAGATGGAAGTGGAGAGACTAAAGCTCGATAATAGAAGATCTAAGCAAATGCTTCAGCAGTGGAAAAAAATGTACGAAGATTTGAATCAATTCTGCGTAAATGAGCTTTTGGATGGTGATCGGACAGGAATTCCTAATGGGAATCCCACCTGACGCGGTTATTTCTCGTTTCCCTCTTAACTCCTTAGTTAAGTTTAGGTGTACCACTAGTTGATTGTATTTGGTATTTTTTTCTACTCTCATTTTGATTTCCTTCTTGTTTTGTGTATTTAGTCCCTGGTTTATTTTTTATATTTTTTTCGCTTTCTTCTCAGTTGTGTATAAACTTCTAGTGAAGAGATCTAGACGTCCTTTATATATGAAGCTATAATTCAAATCAGTATTTCGTACGTTAGTTGCATTCTGGTTGTTGCACGTCTGAAAGTGGAAGACTTCCAATCAATAGATGCTGTGGTTTTTGTAGGGGAAAGTGTCAGCCTTCAAAATGGTTTACATATCGAGTAAATTCTAGGACACCTGGTATTCATGAATATTTTTCTGAAAAGTGTTTTTACACAGCCAGACAAAGGGTCCTAAATACCTTGATCATTTTAAACCGACCACAATCCCGTTTGGTTGGTTGGAATCTTGGCAGGCGAACTCATTTGCAGAGCAAGACAATCCATTTACGGGTTTGATCAAGGTTTTGAGTGAACTAAAATATGATATCATGTTTTAGTTCCTATTGTTTGATTTATTGATCACTTAAAATGACATACCACGGCGTAGGATTAGTGATTGTTGCTCCCATCGAGTAGCATCTTTACAAGTGAAGAAAGCACTGCTCTCTGATTAGCACCCATGGATGCAAGCATGGAAGTGCAAAGTCAAATATTTGCTTCTTATTGCAAAACCATTGCGCCAGATGACAACTCGTCTCAGGACGAAAATACAACCAAACTGCCGTTTACACTCTTTTCCATCTAAGACTGGCATACCGCATGTGAAACTGGATGCAGCAGTAGGTTCAACCAAACAACTGGCAAGATGCTTTGACTGCCTGACATGAGCAATTAGGTGACAAGAAAAGGATCCAAGCCGAGAATGATGAAAATCATGCAGAGAGAGAAAGAAGAAGATCAGAAATGGGACCATTTGTGATAAATAGCGTTATGCAGAAGGTCCTCTTTTTCTTTGTTTCTCTCCCTGCTCTTGGGCTGGCCGCAGTTCCCAATGAAGGAGAGAGGGTCAGGGAAAGTGGGCAGCAAGAATTATCATGGCGTACTTGTTTGCCTGTTTGCAGAAATATAATAAGTACACTGGAATTTAAAATGTGCTGTGGGGGAGAGAGGAGATAAGGTGCTACGACAGTAGCTGATAATGCTAAGTAAATAAAGATCCCCACAACATCAAGATCTCTCTTGTCAGCCTTCTTTTTATCCGATCGAACCTATTCTCAGAGAACATGTCCTTTATTGATGACTTGTAGACAAGAAAAGGACCTATTATATTATAGACAAGAAAGGAAAAGGGATAGGGTAGTTCTCGCCATTGATCTCGAGAGTGCACCCAGAGCAGAGCGCGGCAGGGTTTTTGGTGTTTTCTAGCGTTTTCGCAGGATATGAGCAGGGAACCACGCACCTTTGCAAATCACCATGTGGAGTTGATGACTCAAGCACTTTCAAACTACCCAATTCGTTGAAACCTGGTTCACTAACCTTCAAAATGGTTCGTTAGCGAAGAAAGAAAGAATGGAAGAAGGTAAAAATGGATAAGCTATGCATGTTAAACATTATTATTATTATTATTTTGTCCAAGTTGGCATGCATTCTGTTTTAAGAATTTGGAATCACACACAAGAAATCAGAATTATGCTGACTGTTTGTTAAAACTCAATGTATGCCCTAGATTATGAAGATATCCATTTATTGTACTCTTTAAATATAGAAGCATTATTTTTTTAATCAATTTTAAGAGAAGTTCTTTTTATTTTTATCTAACATTTAATTTATGGGCGATCAAACAGGCTGCCCAAAAACTAAATATTTATTTATCACCTATGCGTTTGAGTGCACACCAAAAAAATAAAAATAAAAACCAAATAATACAAGATGGGTAGATATACCTACCAACTACCCATGGGATAGGAAGGCCGACATCCCCCAAGAGTTAATTTTCTATTTAACATCGAAATGAAGTCATAATATATACCCAAGTAAGCTGTCATGGATCCGTCTTCTTAATGAATTTACCTTAATTGTATGCACTTCAAGTAAGAAATTATAGGAAATCCCGAATGCATTTATACATTACATTTCTTGATCTACATTCTGGTATTAATGTCCCGTTATACATGCGGTAAACATCAAATAGATGTTCGAAGAAAGAGCAAGCAACTAGTTTTTATTTTTTATTTTTTATTTTTTATTTTTTATTTTTTATTTATCTTTTATACGCATGCGCATGGGAAGGAGAAGGGAGGGGTCGACTCACTGGTTAGCGGTCTAACCTAGTTACTATTGGGTAGGGGAGTCCCCCAAGCAACTAATTATAGATGTTCCTAATTTGTTATTATAATGTTTTCTCAAGTTAATATCTTCCTGTTCATGCATTTTCCCCAAACCTAGGAACAACTTGTGTTATTGTTTTAATTATCTTACTTTATCATTTTAATTTTTTATTAGTTGCAACAAAAAGAGGACTCTCTTGGCCTAGTGGTAATTAGGTCGGACACTTGACTGGTGAGTCTACTTGGTCAGGTTTTGAATCCCCTCTCCCTCCCTATGTGCGTGAGTTGTAAAAAAATAAAAAAAAATTACCTGCAACAAAAGCAACAAGGATTATTATTTAATATTGAAATCACTCCAAAGCAAGAATAAGCCATAGAGAAGCAAGCAATATTCACATACAATCATCATCATGAATCCAATTCTACAATCATTTAAAGCATGTATCTAAAGAACTACTCTCATCACTTGTTTTAGTGAGACAAAAACAATTCAAACATTAAAAGAAAAAGAAAAGAAAAAGGACTTCAAAATCGTAGTACCTTATAAAGAATTAATAACTATAGAATATAACTACCAATTACCTCTCCATTTTTTATTTTGTGTAAGTCACAAAGGAAATCCAAAGCAACCAAAGCCAAAAAAATGTTGAACATAGAAATATCATGTAAAAAAGTCCAAAACTTAAAAGTTAATTCTTAAATGAAAAAAAATATTATATTTAAACATTACTTAAGGATGACATGTCTTGATATGATATTGTCATCCTTAATATTTCCTTATTGAATATAACCAAAGAGTTTAAAGTTGAATTGGAATTTAAGTATATTAACTTAAGTTCTAATTTATATAAGAAAGCCCAAAACTAATTAGAAAAGCTAACTCTTGGATGAAATAAACCTATATTAATATTACTTAAGAATTGTATTCTTCTAGCATGAGACTTTCATTTTTAACATTAGGCCATAGTGAAAATACTCAAAGAGTTCAAGAATTGAGCTGAAATTTGAATGAATTAACATAGACTTTAACACTATGAAAAAGACATAAAGCCTAACCAAAAAACTCTATTTTAAATACAGAAAAAAATATTTAAATATTATTTAATAATGACATCTTTCCACTGTAGGACTTCTCCCTTAGACATATCAAGATGCAAATTGAAGAGCCCAAATAACGTAAATCCAACATCATTAAAGATCCCTTTGTAATGCTACGTAGGCCCCTATTAGTTCCCACTCCATCAATTTTACAGCAGCTGCACCAAATCTTAGTCCGTCACAAGGAGAAGAAAAGAAACTTACTGCCAGGAGAGGGTTGCGTTTCACATGAGCCAACACATGTAGTTTGGACAACTCTATAACGTGAAGACCGGGAAAAAGAGCACAATGTGGATTCATCTGTCTAACCCAGCAGGTCACTTTTGCTTGGAGAGGGGCCTCACTTCTGACTATATCTTTGTCACCTTGAGATTGTCTCTGATCTTTTACTTCAAGCATAGCTTCTCCATATCTCATTCACTCTTGTTCTGGCATCACGCTCAGTTACTGTTCGTCCGAATCCTAAACCACAGACAGTAGCAGGCCTCTCCCGATCCTTGATTTGGGAATTAAAGTCATAGGAGACAAGGTATGCTCCCACTGCAACTTGCCTCCAAACTTTTTGGTTGTTTACTCATTAGATTTTACATTTCTTTTAAGTACATACCTATTTCCTTGTAAACAGGTATTTGTCCTTCTGCTTGTGAAACAGCATTCGGCTTTCTTTTCTGCCACGACTCGATTTAAATTTTCGTGTTTACATGGAAACCTCGCCGGCTTATGCAACATTCATTAAGCAAAATTGCGCGTAAGAAAAAATAATTCAAAGTGCCGAAAGGAAAGTCGGTTTGGAGTGTCAAATAGTAAGCATATCGACAAACTTTCGACTTTACAGTGAGGCATCTTTTGGCTTTCGTTGATTTTCTTTACTTTCTCCAAATTACCATTCAAAATTATAAAACTACAACCCTTTATTTTGAGACAATATTAACCCATACAGAGTTCCAATAAAGTTGGAAAGCGGCAAGGAGTGATAGTCAATGAAATAAACGTCATTTCTACTGCACTTGTCACAGAAAGAGAGGAAACGCAAATCTAATGTCCTCCACTTTAGGATGCAGTGTCTTACGTGGTTGGGTTTCTACTACGCCTTCTTGTTCTCCCTCTCATAAGACTCCGGTGAAGAAGAAGAAGAAAACCATAAAAGGATGGTCTCTGAATGGGAATTAACCGATATGGCGTTGTACTCTTTTTTTTTTTTTTTAACTGTCATGTATTTATATATCTCAAAATTTATAGTATAGAGAATTCAATCAATCATTCAACACTTAGACTTGAAAATGACATTTGAAAAATGTCAAGATTATTGTAAATACTTATTACATTTTATGTATTTACATCTTAATTGATGATATTTTGTCCTTTATATCTTTTTTGATCTTCGTAGTAATGATAGTGTTCTCTATTGTTGAATTTTCTTTTATATCTTTTGTTCTATATATGATAGATTGTAGCTTTAGATAATGTGATTAACATGGTTACTTTAGAACCTTTGCTTTTTATTGCTATAATTATCAAATTCACTTCATCTCTCTATTGTTCAATCTTTTGAAATAGTTCATTCGTAGTCAATATTTCTTTTTATATGCATTTAGTGACCCTACAATTAAAAATAAATAGTGACTTGATTTTTGTTGTTGTTGACATAGATTGTTTTATTACTCTATTGGGTTATTTCATATTAGTCTTGTCCACTCAATTTCTTCTCTACTTCTCTTAACTTTGAATAATTTTTGGCAATACTATACTATTTGATGACTAGATGTGAGAGTTCATTTATGACCTATAAGATGTTTCTCTAATATACTTAATTTTTCTACATTTTTTTCAAAGGTCATCCATCCTTCACATAAAAAGTTGAATGGTTATTCATAAGTGAGCATAGAAATTTACTAATTATTGCCTTATTCTAAGTGTGTAGATGAATTCAACTCCTTCAGATTTCTTAGAGTAACATTTTTTTAAGCCACTTTTACTTCCCATAGGTCGAATTAGATAGCTGTTTTCTCCTTACCCAGATCAATCCTGTCGCTTCTTAAAGGTCTTGCCTCTCAGCATTCTAAATGGACCCGAGATGTTTCCTTATCGACGTCTGCATCATCTCATCATACGCCTTGTCGGGTCCACTCTGGATGCGTTAAGTTGGGGTCCACTCCCTTATTGACGGGGGCAGAGGATGAACCGAGTGTTCATTATTGGACGTCTTTTGAATGCCAGCTTGTGAGAATTACCGTAAACCATTAGAGGAAGCTTCGGATTTGGAGTCACCTGTCGGCTTCCTTGAATCCGAGCACTGTATTTCACAGCCTTCTTAGTTAACAACGTACTTTATCCTTCGCAATGAAAAAGAGACTTTAACTTAAACAAAATGACCAAAACTCTAGCTCTTAATTGGTATTCAAAATGGACTGTCGGCATAGCAAATGCATGTATCAGTGAAAAAGAACAGGAGCCTAGTTTGATTAGGGGGTCTTTTACACACCCCTTCACCCAAAGTCGGAGGTAAGTTGAGCAGCAATACCTGCAGGAGAAGCAGGTTGCATCAGAACCTGATCCATCTCGAAAGGCGTTCAGCAGCAACGAGAGGAGGAGCTTGGGATAATGAAAGAAGTTGAAAACGCTAGGGAGTGACCACTGGTCCACTGCCATCTGCGCATCTCCGAGAGATCCAACGGCACCGGATTCCCACAGCCAACCACGAAAGTAACTCATTTAAAGGACTCTGGTGAGATTTCTGACACCTGTCATGTGATGTGGGGCTTTGTGGTTTCGAAAAGAAAGTGAATTTTAAAGCAAAGTTAGACCCCAACATTCCACTGACTTCCACTCAATGTATACAATATGCTATTCCAAAACTTCGTAAGAAAAAATGATGCATGCACCATCAAAAGCACTTATGCTACTCCCCTGGAACAGTTGGTAGATCTGAACCCTTCCATTGGGTGGGCCATGTAATCTCAATATCATAAATCTTCCAAACCCTAACAGGGTTCTGCATTTCCTTTTGAAAGAACTAGATGATGGTTCTGAATGTAGGTGATCATTAAAGACAATCACAGACAGAATGATCCAAGAAGTTAATCTAAATCTCTCATTCTCGACTCAAACTACAGGCAAAATTGTGACAGTTAGTCTGATCATATCTTAAAGACTTTCGGCCCACAAGTTTAATGGTATAGATCGATAAGCGCCAGTAAGCCAGCGTACTCTATGATGCTCTTTGAGGCAGCATAATCATGTAGTGGTTTTGTACTTTATATTGAAACCATAAAAGGGGGTTATGTCATTCAAAAAGATGGAACAAAAATGAAGGAAAAAGAAAAGAGAGTTAAACAACTTTGCAATGGCCAAAGGGCAAGAAATTGTGAATCATTTATTTATTATATTATATTCAACCACTTGTTATATATACTCTCGCCACTGGATGAATGATAGTCTGTTCCCGATATCACTATTTTTATACTTTCCCTTTATTTTCTCTTTCTTACCCTGAGATTTCTTTCCGTCACTGAACAGTCTGATAAAACTCCAGTCTAGCACCTCCCTCGTCTTCTTCATCCCTCTGGCATCTGTTCCTCAGTCCTCAGCCTTTTAAAGGCCATTTTTCCTTTTGGAGAACAAATAAATCTCCGTTTCTCCTTCACTAGGACTCTTTTTAGAGAGTGTGCTTAGCCATGGACATCAGCCAGTTAAAGCCGGAGGACCAGATGGAGATGATGATGATGATGGAGATGGACAAACTTTCCGAGTTTAGCAAGGCCTACAACGATCTTACTGAATTGCCACAGCTACAGGAGCCTTCTGGTGCGAGCGGCGGTGGTAAAGTTTGTGCCATGCCACATTACATAGATATTAACCCAAATATGGCTTCACCCTCATACATAAACCTCCCAACCCCAGTTTCCATCAATCCGCTTCAGCAACCTTCAGCGCCACCTTTCTTGTCCAATTCCAATACGACCACGGGGAGATGGAGAGGGAACGTATCAGGTGCAGGTGCATTTTCTACGCCGTCACAGAAGCGGAATTCTATGGTGGCAATGAGGGAGATGATCTTCCGCATCGCGGCCATGCAGCCAATCCACATAGACCCCGAATCCGTGAAGCCCCCCAAGCGAAGGAACGTAAAGATATCAAAGGATCCTCAAAGCGTTGCTGCGCGCCATAGGAGAGAAAGGATAAGTGAGAGAATAAGGATACTGCAAAGACTCGTCCCTGGAGGCACCAAAATGGACACTGCTTCCATGTTAGATGAAGCAATTCACTATGTCAAATTCTTGAAGACGCAGGTGCAATCCCTGGAACAGGCGGCGGCTCATAGGCCGACAGCGATAGGGTTCTCCGAAGCCATGTCCTGTGGGAGTTATCCTCCCATGGCGAGAGCTTACCAAGCTGCCCAAAATGTTCTGCCCTATGAAGATTCTTAGACGAAGAAGAGAATGTAGTTTCAACATATATAAAACGCACTTTTCTCTGATGATGATGATTTGTGGGGTTGTAAAGGGGTCATGCAAGCTCGGTCGATATTCTCTTTATCTTTATGCTTGTATTTCCTGTTGTTTGTTGTAAAATAATTAAACTCGCAGGAGCCATAGCCCAACCCTTCTGTTCAATACTACGAGGTGATAATCGTTAAAAGGCGATATCTATTAAAAGTAAAATCTGCCGAAAATTGCAAAGAAAAGCCACCTTCTCGATTCTTGTAGTACAGAAAATTGTGATCTTTGTGGGTCGACCGCTGTTCAAACGATCTTGTTCTGCCTGCGGGGAAAAATCTAGAAACGCTGAGAGATGACTCGTGTCGAGGGACCACAATGTAGATTGGCGAATTTGGGACCTCCTGCCATATGAGCAATGCATGCCTTAAAGTCTGGTGAGAGACACCTGCACCATGCAACCCAGAAAAACTGCTTCCGGCAACGGATTCGGGGGGGCTTTCTCCGCTGAATGACCTAAAGCTTATAGCGAAATAGTAAAACGGTTCTATGAACATAAAAAAGACAAAAAAAAAAAAAATCATCCAATGTTAAATTTAATCATAAGCTAGTCTAACTACTAATAGGTAAGTGTTGGGTGTCATGTGATAAATATAAAAGCTTGAAAAGTAGTATATAAAGAGATAAGTTTATGTTCTTAAAATCTTTGGATTTTGAGTTGAATATAAATTATTTTTTATAATTTCTAATATGGTATTATAGTCTAAATTTTTTTTAACATCTTTATAAATATGGGTAAAATAAGAATTGATACAAAAAATGACAGTGTGGGATAATTCAGATAAAACTTTTGCAGTAAAAGAATATATTGACGATGTAGATGTTCAATCTTATATTACTGAAGCGTAAATGTGTCTTGTTAAATGTGATGTATTTTTTTACTTTGTGAGTTAACTTTGGAGATAAAAATGAGATTTATAATATAATAATAGAGTCTAAGTTCTTTCTTGTCATCTTTATAGGTATAAATAGGTTTAGAGTTGATAAAAAAAAAAAGGCACTATAAGATAGTTTGAGTTAGATCATTATAATGGGGGAAGGGGGGTATAAATAAATAGTGTGAAGTTGTTATTATACATTACTAAGAAGTTTTGGAAGTCTAGGTTTTATATTTTACTCCTTTACACGTGGATAAAGATTCTTGTATGTAACATTGTTTTATTATTGGACGAGGGGATGAATTAAGTCTTATTTGAAAAATATAAAAGTCTAAATAAGTAATTTACAATAAGATAAATTTTCTTAGCTAAGAGTCTCAGAATTTTAAGTTACAATTTTTGTAATTCCTAAGAATCCAAAGTTTAGCTGTAGGGATGTAAATGAGCAGAACATACACGAGAATTTCTGTGCACTGTTCCGTGAGATTATCATTGTGCTTCCTTCTCGCATTCAATCAAGCAAGGAGGCTGGAGATGAATCCCAACGAGAACGCAAGGAAAATACACGTGAAGCTCTGACATGGCGGTGATGTCTTTTCGATTGGGCGCGGCGATAACGTCGTTTTCCGTCAACACCCAAACACGTGATCTCAATCCATATTGTCAACTCATTTGGCCCCTTACACCTAACGTGGCTGTCCACATCGGACGTTCCAAATTACGGCGTTTTTCATTTAACTTTAATAGCCAAATTGAGAGATGTTGCTTAATATTCTGGATTATTTTCACTCGAATTTTTTTGTACATAGTTGGAAATTTCCCTGTGTATGTACATGAGCAACAATTTTTGTTCGTGTTTGTAGATGTGGTTATGTAGGTACAGTCCTTTATTTTTTACAAAAAATTAAATGTATTGATTCAATTTTCTTGTGATTTAGTTTAGCTTAATCTTTAGAATTTCGAAATTCTGGATTTCTGCCTATGTTCAAATAGATTATTACGTAAACTTTTCTTTCACAAAATCATAAGCCTATACGCACATGTTATAGTTTACTAAGTCAAACCTTTCAATATTACACTATAATTTACCGCATTATATTTGATAACGTGACCTAGATTAACGCATTATGGAAGCAAAAATAATAAGATAAAAAAAACCAACAGAGGGTGTATGAATTTAGGGGTGAGTTCCCGACTCA
Organism: Casuarina equisetifolia; assembly: GCA_028551475.1. Lineage (NCBI taxonomy): Eukaryota > Viridiplantae > Streptophyta > Magnoliopsida > Fagales > Casuarinaceae > Casuarina > Casuarina equisetifolia. The sequence goes on from CM052356.1 coordinate 21,827,386, forward strand.
ATAAAGAATTAGCCACATTAACCCCATCGACACAGGTTTTCTCGCATTTCTCCTCAAAATCTTCCTTAAATCTCTTTTGGCTCCTGAGGATGTGTTAAACGGATGGCCCTTCGAGTGGGGGATGGTCACTTCATGTGGCTGAATCATAGGAGGTCATAACACTTTCCATCTCTTTAAGTGGGTAACTTGTCCCCAACGTTTGTGTAGGACTCAAGCTTGAATTTGATTATGATCTTTTCAAGTTTCCGTGAAAGGGTCCATCGTTTGCTAGTTTTTGAGTATTTTAGCCTAGTGCTTCCTCACTTGACGTTCAAGAACTGCTTGAGGCTTGTGTAACAAGAAGTCTCCAGGTTCAATTACTTGGGGTGGTTCAAGTTGGAGACTAACCTTTTTTCAATAACTTGTTTGAGATAGGAGACGTGGAAAATGAGGTGCAGTCGAGAGACTTTAGGAAGTTCTAGCTTTTATGCAACTAGGCCTATTTTTTGCAATATAGGAAAGGGTCCATAGTTTTGGGGAGCTAACTTGAGATGGCTCTTTGGGGCAATTGAGATATGTCTATATGAGGCTGGCTTCTTGAATAGACCTTATTGCCAACCACAAAGTTTGCATACGTTCTTTTCTTATCATTGAAGTGTTTTTTTATCTCTTAGGCCGAATGTAGTCTTGTCCTGAGTTCCTGTAGAGCTTGATCCCTCTTTTTTAGTATTGTAGAAGCCTGTATTATAGTAGTATTTATTCCAAGGAACTCACTTCACCTACTGTTTTAGATGAACACCTCAAATACATATCTATTACCCTGTTCACCAACTTAAACCTAACCATTCCTTGCAAGTTGACTAACTCTTTCCAGCCTCAAAGGGAATCTCAAGTTAGCTCTTCATTGATATGGACCTTTCCTATAGTGTGAAAAATAGGCCTAGTTGCATACAACTAGAACTTCCAGAATGTTGTCGGTTGCACCCCGTTTTACGTGTCTCCCATCTCAAATGGGTCATCGGAGAAAAGGTTAGGGTCCCATTTGGGCCACCCCAAGTCATTGAACCTGAAGATTTGCTGTTACCCAAGACTCAAGCAGATCTTGAACATCAAGTAAGGAAGCGCAAGGCTGAAGTATTCATACACTAGTAAGACATGGACCCTTCCACGTCAACTTGGGAAGATCTCAAGCAAATTCAAGCTCAACTCCCACACATAAACCCTGGGAACAAGGTACCCAATTAGGGTCCCAATGATTCAATAACATGAAGTGATCGTCCAATCTGACGCTGGAAGTCTGCTTTTTTATAAGTGGTTTTTTTGTTTTTTTGTTTAAATAGTTAGTCAATGGTGGAGTATATTATTTGTTTCCATAAAGGTAATTTCCATGTGGGTTACCTGCTCTAAGGGTTTTGGTTGATTCGAGGCCATATTTCATTTCAACCAAATTCTTACTAATAATTTTAGTAAGATTAATATCATTATCTTTATTTTCGAGAAAGATCGTGGAGATGTATCGAACAAAAGCATCAACCCTTCAACATCATATTGAAGTCTCTGGTCAGGATTTGGACGGACCGAAGAAGTAAATGCCAAAAAACAAAACCAATTTTTTTTTTTTTAAATGAAAAACTGAAAACATGAAAAGAGTAGACAGATAGGCTGTCTGGATCAGATCTCGTGGGACCCTACTAAAAGACAAAATCTGATCTTTTGGGCCAATATTCCTCCTCAATGTCCCTTTGCATAGGTGAAACGCAGGACAACACATTCATCTTCAACAGTGTAAATTTGATGACTGTTTCCAGAAACACTACTAATGGAGAAGAAGAAAAACTAGACTTCCACTAGTTAAATAAGTATGGAAATCAATCAGATCTTACTTAGGACACCATAGAATTGAACGATAAGCAATCTTTTTTTTTTTTTTTTCAATGACAAGCAATCTGTTCCCGTAGACTTAAAAGGCAAGGTTTTCCAAAGTGGCGACTGTGTTAGCTGTTTTCCACACCGACCAGTGGTCCATCAGCTGTATCAACTTCCAGTGGCAGCATGAGACTAGGCGTGGAATTCCACCCTTGTTTTTATAGATTCTTGCATGTGAAGAATGAATTTATGTTCGTGTGTTGTACGAAAATGAGCTCCACATCATCAGCCAGGTCACCACCCCCGACAATGGGGTCAGGGACGTGCTGCACAAGCTTCCCCTACATTCAGAGGCGTGCTTCACAGCTGCCTCTACAACCCTAGACTGGACACAGAGTTGCAGAGCAGAGAACACGCGTGACAGCGACCACCATTTGAATTTTGAATCTGTTCTTTCAGCACTCTATTTAATCAAGTAGATAGCTTTCATTTGTATTTCATCATGAGAACAATTTCTCCCGGACATCTTGTATTTCGGTTTGCTTGTTAATACAATCAACAAGATTCACCCAATTTCGTGTTTACTCTCTTATTTTGACATGTGTCAAATCCCAGGGGGCAGAAGCCGTGTGAGTGGAATTTTTGGTAGTTGGGCCCTTGAGAAACGCAGACTTCAAAACGGATGATAAGTTCACAAAATGTCCCAAATTTTGCTCAAGGCAATCCAAGCCTACTGAACCCAAAAGAGCTTAAAAGAACTTCAACTCAGCACATGAAACTATTATGGAAAAAAGAGCACACTATTTCTCTGGATAAATCATCGACATTTATGTTCTTTTTGAAATTCTACGTCTCCAATTGTCTAAAATCTGGATATGAGTGCAACGACAGGGGTGGGAATTTATTTATTTTATTTTTTTGCAGTACCAAGTATGAAAATGGACCTTATTGGTTCTAGGAAAAATTTTTTAAAAAAAAAGAAGAAAAGAAAAGAAAAAAAGACAACCCATAAAGTAGTTCTATGTAGTGGGTGCTCAAAAGAAATTGCTAGATTAAATTTTCTTTGATGGCTCCGTAGAAACAAGTGAAAGTTATGCTAGGAAAAACTAAGTTGGAAGGAAAGAGACGAAGATAGAGACTGAAAGTTAGTACTGTTTCCGTACGTACTCCGAAACCTGAAATAACGCAGTATTTCCTTTACATGTAACCGATTGCTACTTACAGCCACAGATTCCCCAAACGTGACGCCGCATAAATACGGTATTGTTACAACAATATGGTGCAGGTGTTCCACTTATTTTGCCGTTTGAATGTGTCTTGTGTGTGATAGGTTGACATGTGCCCTTTACCTTATCTTCAACAAGAGCTATTATTTAAAGCCGTCATTAAGCATTTCCTGCAGAGTAAGACGCTTTAAGAACAGTAGTCCTTGTATACACGCATAGAATCACTTTCCGGTATTTTAAGTATTCTTCACTAGAGAGGTTGACATAGCAACTCATCAATCGTCTTCTTCGTTGCTTCATTAGCCATGGCGTCTTCGAAGGCACAGTCCCACGACTATATGTTGCTTAGGCCAGAAAAAGCTGGTTTATTTCGACTTGCTCGCTTTCTGCTTTCCTCTGGACCTGATATATTGCCAGGGTCAGAAAAGCCGACTTCAAACAAGTATGCTCCCTTTTCGCTTTCCTTTAGGTCAGCACAATCATTCGAATTCGTGGAGTGCACAAAAAAGCTTGAGGGAGGTTTTTGGTTCCGATGGTACATAACCATCTCCATCCTTGAGCTGCAGCTCCTGCATTTCTGGGAAAAGCCCAGGGCCCAGGCGGGGCAACTGCTGGAGATGTGGCTGAATCTACTTTCACAAAACGGTGGATTTTTTATTGTGCTGTCGAAGCTCCCTTTTACGCTGCTGTTAAAGCTCTTTTCTATGATAGGTTAGTTGCAAATCTCTGCAAAACATGTATGCGCAAAGTTGCATGCGTGCAATAACTGTCGTCTATGTGTTCAAACTGAAGGGTAATCATGGATACCGAATAATTAAACCATGTTTTTCTAACTTCCAGAGAATTGGGGAACTGTCGTGACGCGGGATAGCTCATCGGAGACGTTCACATCTGTGCTGGGATTCGTTGATAGAAGAGTGGAATTAGACAAAAGCATTAGACATGATGACCCAAAGTACAAAGCAACTCTTGCAATGATGGCCGCCAAATTGGCATACGAAAATGAAGCATACGTGCAAACCATAATCAGAGATCACTGGGGCGTAAGTTTCATTTACATTGTAAGATATATATATGTTAATATGATGGCTGTGATCATTACTTTTCGTTTTCAATTCTGCGCAGATGGAACACTTGGGGTTCTTCAACTTCGCGAACGGTATGAAACAACCTTGTGCATTCCTTGAAAGTTTATGCTTAGAAGCCGGCGAGTCTTGGTTTCTACACGTACAAAAAGTAATCCTCCCACGAAGTTGGGTTCTCTTAAATTAACAAACTGTAAACATGGAGCTTAATTAAGAGGCCTTCAGGATTATATTGGCTCCCATCTGAGCAGAAGCGCCACTCTCCTTTAAACTCTTGAAATAGGGACGGTTGCCACAAGATTCATGCAAGGACCGAGAACCCTTCTATCACAAAAGGATATCATCGATACATAATCATAGGATCTCATACTTTCCCTAAATTCTGCTTTATCTGATTCCACTTCATAGCAGGAAATTGGGATTTCAATCCATCGCCATCTGAATTCTATTCCTGTGACATTAATCTGAAAGAAACCACCTTTGTCATTCTTGTACTTGATACTTCCGTTTTTGGCAGTATTCTGCTAATCACCGTTAGTTATGATTAAAGTACAGCAAATTGAAGTTGATTAATGGGTTTGAACAGGTGTGGCTTTACTACTATATCTGTCAACAGATGTAAACAAGCGGATTGTTTAATCTGTTAGGTCTGTGTAACTTTTCTTTGATCCCAGAATTGAATAATGAAGGCACCAATGGCTAAGTGAGTTCATTCTCACTCATTTGTTTGGTCCTACCGATATGCCAACAGATCTGCTTATATATTAATTTTCTTTACGCTGTCCTCACCTTTAAACATGCTGTGCATTCGCTTAGTGAGATGATAGACTGTTGATTAAGTTGTTTGTTTTGTTCTTACATCACTAGAAAATTGTGGTCAAAATAATAATGGGAAATAACCACTCTTTATACTGTCTCCAAATCCAATTGGGGGACTGAAGTTTGAAAGTCGTGCTCAATCAGATCTTTGTTCTTTGTTGGAAGTAACGTTTGTGATAATTGTCGGCAAGCAACGGTTACAATAAACTAGAGTCTGCTTTTCTTGCAATTATACCATATTTTTTCTGTTGTGTTTGATCACGTGGCGAACATGGATTTCTAATCCGATGCTTCACAGATCACCAAGAGAAAGCTTTAACTAAAGCCATCATGTTCCAAGACACAACAGATCATCATAACCTGGTCGTGGTTGCATTCACGGGCGCCGGTCCTTTCGATCCAGAAGCATGGCGGACAGATGTGAATCTCTCATGGGTTGAGGAGAAGGGCGTAGGTAAGCTCCATTGTGGCTTTATATACGCTCTCGGCATGCAGGAGGGAAAAGGATGGCCCAAAGAAATAGACCAAGGAAGTGAGCAGCAAGAATATGCTTACTATGGAATCAGACAGAGACTCAGAGATTTATTGAAAAAGAATAAGACTGCGAAATTTATATTGACAGGACACGGCTTAGGTGGGGCATTGGCTATTCTTTTCGTTACTGTCCTAGCTATACATGAGGAGACCTGGTTGATGGAAAAGTTAGAAGGGGTCTACACATTTGGGCAACCAAGGGTATGTCACGGGTCCAACGCAGCTACAAGTACTTATGTTTGTATTTATAAATTTTGGGATATAATATGTAATAGGCCTTGAGATCGAAGGGTAGCTTCGGTACTAACTCTCGTATTAAGGGTCTTTTTGTACTTTACTGCCACTAAAACAGCCGACGGTAAAAGGGGAATTGGGGATGAGGGTTACGGGAACTGTTATCTTGAATCGTGAATAGAAAGGTGCAACGTCCCTTGATGCTGAGGTTGTAGCGTCCCTTAGATGCTATATTGTATCTTGTTCTGGAATCATTGGTTGGTACAGGAAGAAGAAACCCTTTCGGGGTCTTGACCTTCCACTCCAGGTTCTTGATTCAGATTCCTCTAGGAGAGATTCTGACGGTGACAAATTGGTATCAGACATGGCAGATCCTGCTTTGGCCCGGCTAGAAAAGGAGTTGGAAAAAAAGTTCAAGGAGGAAATGGACCATCATTTCTAAGAAGTCATGGAGAACATTCAGAAGATGTTTGTCACGTGGGGAGGGAAATCCGACAAGAATATTCACGAGGAAGGCTCTAGCTCTAATCGTCGGGAGAAGGATGTCAAGAAGGAACCTGAAGATGGCCAATCTGAAAATCAACATTGGCAAAACAAACTGAAAAATATGCGGTTTGATTTTCCAAGGTACGAAGGGGGATCTAACCCTACGGGATGGATCTCATGAGCCAACAAGTTTTTTCGCTACCACCACACGCCTGACGAAGACAAGGCAGAAATTGCGTCGTGGCATCTGGACGGTGATGCAGAGGCCTGCTTCGAATTCTTGTAGAGGAAGTGCGGAGAGCAGCCGGTAACGTGGTCACTACTCACTCGCGAGTTGCTCTTGAGGTATGGTCCAACTTTCCATGGAAATTTCTTTTTAGATCTCATGTGGCTCCAACAAATAGGGTATGTAGAAGAGTACCAGGCTAAGTTTACAAAACTATTGCTTAGAGTAAATCAAATGCCGGTCGAACAAGAGATAGCTATGTTTCTGTTTGGGTTGAAGGAAAAGCTTATGAAAGAAGTTCTTTCGAGGAGACCTGCTAGTTTGACAGAGGCTATTAGTTTGGCATGGATATTTGAAGAGGAAGTTAAGGTGGCTAGAAAAGAAAGACCTTTAGCCTTGAAAGAAGTCGAAAACACCAACAATAAGTGGAATAAGGGGGCTGGCCAGTCAAGTCATACTAAGCGATTAACTCCTAAAGAGGTACAAGAGCGGAGAGAAAAGGGGCTTTGTTTTAATTGTGACGAAAAATATACAATGGGACATCGTTGCAAGAATAAGCTCTTTATGTTGTTGGGGGAGGATATGGATGATGATAATGAGAGTGTTGTGCCAGAAATGGAAGAACCCGATAAATAACAATTTCAGGAGGAACTTGAGGTTTCCTTAAGAGCTATGAATGGTTCAACTACAGCTCGAACTATGAGGGTGATTGGGTACATTAACGGAAAAAAAAAAGAATAAGATTTGTATTCTGCTTGATTCAGGTAGCACAAATAACTTTATTAATGTGGGGTTGGCCAAGAAGTTAAGATTAGAACCCTCTAAGTGTGGTAGTGGCAAATGGCGATAGATTAACCAGTGAAGGGCTGTGCAGGAACGTGCTAGTTTGGGTGCAAGGTTGGAAGTTCAGATGTGATTTTTTCTTGCTGGACATACCCAGGACAGAGGCAGTTTTAGGTGCAAGTTGGTTAGAAACGCTTGGACCTATTATGTGGGATTTTGCAGAACTTCAAATGGGGTTTACAGTGGGCAACAAAACAATATATTGGCAGGGAATTAAGACATAAAAAAGTTACTTGTTGGATGATAAGAAGTTTAACAAGGAATTAAAAAGTATGAGAAGTGGAGTCTTACTGTAGATTCAGCTAGTGCAGGATGTAGTAAGAGACATGGAAGGGGAGGCAGAAGTATGTTGTGAGCTTGAGTCTACTTCCGACCAACCATTAAGGGAGGAAATCAAGAAGCTGTTAGAGGAATATAAAACAGTCTTTGAAGAACCAACAGGACTTCCACCTCCTAGAGAGCATAATCATCGGATTCCTTTAAAGGAAAACAGTGAACCCATCACCTTAAGACCCTATAGATACCCTCACTACCAAAAGAATGAGTTGGAGTCAATGGTTAAACAGTTGTTAGATCCAGGACTAATTCGACCTAGCACTAGTCCATACTCAGCCCCGGTTTTGCTAGTTCAAAAGCATGACGGATCGTGGAGACTATGTGTGGACTATCGGGGCTTAAATAAACAGACTGTTAAGGATTGCTTTCCAATTCCCACAGTAGAAGAATTGATGGATGAGCTGTTTGGAGCTAAGTATTTTACAAAATTGGATTTAAGGTTTGGCTATCACCAAATCAGAATGCATCCAGGAGACATTTACAAGACTGCCTTCCAATCCCACTAAGGGCATTATGAGTATTTAGTTATGCCGTTTGGGTTATGTAATGCTCCTTCATTGTTCCAAGCTTTAATGAACTCAGTCTTTAAGGAGTATCTAAGGAAGTTTGTCTTAGTATTTTTCGATGACATACTCATTTACAGTGGGACTTGGCAGGATCACTTGGAACATGTGAAAGAAGTGTTTGGACAACTAAAGGCGCATCAATTATTTGTTAAAAAGAGTAAGTGCTCATTCAGACAGCAAAAGGTCAAGTATTTGGGGCATGTAATCAGTGCAGCCGGGGTAGCTGTGGATGGAGAAAAGGTTAAAGACATGCAAGATTGGAAGAGACCTACAAACTTAAAGGAATTAAAAGGCTTCCTTGGGCTCACGAGATACTATAGGAGATTCATTAAAGGTTATGGCAACATTGCTTACCCTCTCACAACCTTGCTAAAGAAAGATAACTTCTTGTGGAACCCAGATGCGGAATTAGCCTTCGAGAGGTTGAAAAGAGCCATGGTAACAGCCCCTGTTCTAGCAATGCTGAACTTTGATCAAGATTTCATCTTAGAGTGCGATGCCTCTGGTGTTGCCATAGGAGCAGTATTATCGCAAGAAGGACACCCAATAGCATTTTTCAACAAGGTACTTCAAGGAAAAAATGTTTTACTCTCCACTTATGGGAAGGAACTCTTAGCGATAGTGATGTCAGTGAACAAATGGAGGAGTTATTTGTTGGGAAGGAAGTTCGTAGTGCGCATAGATCAGAAGAGTCTGAAACATTTGTGGGATCAAAAAATAAGTACACCTGCCCAGCAGAAATGGTTAGTGAAATTAATGGGATTTGAGTTTAACATTGAGTACAAACCCGGCAAGGACAACAAGGTGGCAGATGCGCTTTCACGAAAGGTTACTAGGGAATCCAATTTTGGCAAAGAAGTAAAACTTGGGCTGCATTTGTTACTTGAATCAGAAGGCACCCTGCTAGCTTGCTCAACCCCTATGCCGAAATGGATAGAGCCAATCCAAGAAGAAACAAAGGAGGATCCCAAGATGCAAGAGTTAGTTAAGCAAATTCAAGGTGGAAAGGTTGGAGCACGGTGGAAATATCGGAATGGGTTGGTCTTTTACAAGAACAAGTTGTATTTGAGCCCTCATTCAGAATTATGTCGACCACTAATTGAAGAAATACACACTGCATGTCATGAAGGAGTGCATAGGACGTTGTAGAGGGTTAAGGCAGCTTTTTTCTGGGTTAAGATGAGAAGAATGGTTCAACAGGTTGTGCAAGAATGCACCATATGCCAAAGAAATAAGAGGATGAATACACTGCCAGTAGGGTTAATGTAGCCGCTGTCAGTACCCAAAGAGGTATGGTCAGAAATTTCTATGGATTTTGTAGAAAGATTACCTTCCTCTAAAGGGAAAACATGTATCTTCGTTGTGGTTGACCGTTTATCGAAAATGGCACACTTCATTGCACTTAGCCATCCCTACACTGCAGTGACCGTGACAAAGGCCTTCTTCCAAAACATTTACAAGCTGTATGGAATGCCAAAGAAAATAGTGTCAGATCGAGACCCAGTGTTTACCAGTTTATTTTGGAAAGAGCTCTTCAACTTACAAGGAACTCACTTAAATTACTCTACAACGTATCACCCACAGTCAGATGGACAAACAGAAATAGTGAATCGTGTTATGGAGATGTACCTTCGGTGTTTTACTGGAGATCAACCCAAGAATTGGGTGAAATGGCTACCGTGGGCTGAGTTGTGTTACAATACCAGTCTTCACGGGTCCTTGGGTAGAAGTCCTTATCAGGTGGTGTATGATAGGGACCCTCCTACGTTGTTGGATTATATCCTTGGAGCTACATCCGTGGAGGTTGCTGAGAAGGAGTTATTAAGTAGGGATGAAGTGATAAAAAGGCTTAGAGAGAAGCTGATGGGGTCCTAAAACTGCACGAAGAAAGTCTATGACAAGGGTAGAACAGATCGGGAGTTCCAAGTGGGTGAGCACGTATACTTGCGCCTACAACCATATAGACAGTTGACTGCTGCAATGAGGCGAAATCAGAAGCTGTCCCCTAGATACTTTGGACCCTTTGAAATCCTGGAAAGAGTGGGGAACTTGGCCTATCGTCTAAAGTTGCCTGAGAATTCCAGAATTCATCCAGTGTTTCATGTTTCAGTGTTGAAGAAATTCATTGGAAGCAAGGTGATAGTGTTGACAGAATTTCCCTTAGTTGTAGAACTAGAAGGAAGGTTGGTGCCTCAACCCCAATCTGTGATTGCCAATCGTAATGAAGGGGAACAAAAGGAGCTGTTAGTTGTGTGGAAAGGATTAACTGCCAGTGATGCTACTTGGGAACCTGCTGGTGAGTTTCTGATGCGGTTTCCTGAATTCAACCTTGGGGCCAAGGTTCATCGTTAAGGGGGAGGGAGTTGTCACGGGTTCAACGCAACTACAAGTACTTATGTTTGTATTTATAAATTTTGGGATATAATATGTAATAGGCCTTGAGATCGAAGGGTAGCTTTGATACTAACTCTCGTAGTAAGGGTCTTTTTGTACTTTACTGCCACTAAAAAATAGCCGACGGTAAAAGGGGAATTGGGGATGAGGGTTATGGGAATTGTTATCTTGAATCATGTATAGAAAGGTGCAGCGTCCCTTGATACTGAGGTTGTAGCGTCCCTTAGATGTTATATTGTATCTTGTTCTGGAATCATTGGTTGGTACAAGAAGAAGAAACCCTTTCGGGGTCTTGACCTTCCACTCCAGGTTCTTGATTCAAATTCCTCTAGGAAAGATTCTGACGGTGACAGGGTAGGAGACCATCAACTGGGGGAGTATATGGAAGAGAAGTTGAAGAAATATGGTGTTAATTATTTCAGGTATACTTACTACAACGACCTGGTGCCTAGGATCCCTTATGATGATAAATATTATTATTCACACTTCGTGGGGTGCCACTACTACAACAGACACTACGAAGGAAAGGTCATTCCTCTCTCTCTCTCTCTCTCTGTCTCTCCCTCTCGATAAGCATAGATAATCATAGAATTTTAAATGACATGACATTAAGTATGCCTCCCGATTGAAGTCTAGGTTCTACCTGAAGGGCCGAATGAGAACTACTTCTCATTATTGTGGGTTATACCCAAGTCTCTAAACGCAGTATTGGAGCTGATCCGGAGTTTCACAATCCCATACATAAAGGGGCCAGAGTACAAAGAAAGTTGCTTGATGAAAATGATTAGGATCCTTAGATTAGTATTGCCCAACATATCGGCGCATTGTCCTCTGGATTATGTAAACGTTACCCGATTGGGATCCTGCTAAAAAGAAGATTGACTTACAAGATACGGAGTGGCAGATCTTTCAAGTTTCTGTTGGTGGAAACTGAATTTCTTGTGAGCTGTAATTGTAGGAGTGGTACCAGAGATCACACATCACTGTACCTACATCTCAAGAAATAAAGATCACACCTAATTAAATAAATCAGCTATTTGAGTGAAGTATGAACACAAATCTTAAATTACAGACAAGTGCGTGTTGGGGACCAAATTTCTTCTGCATCTTTAGATAGGATGAAATGATAATTTGAAGAGGTTAAGCATCACTTTTTGAAGTCTAGCTATCTAAGTGAAAATGATGTGTAAATCCGAGGGTCTGAGTGTTTTTTTTTTCTTCTTCCCTTTCTTGTTCATTTTCTGATTTCCAATATCAGCTTAACCAAAATATTTAAAACGTTGATTCCTTTTATGTCATTGCAAGAAATTGAGACTTAGTTACTTTAGAACTCATAATTTATTCTTAGACGAAATGTTAACACACTGATTCCATTTGAATCACTACAATAAGTTGTTTTTTTTGACACAAAAGGATCAAAAGATCCATGTTTAATCTAAAGCATTAACTAACAGCAATATCATTTATAATCATAAAGGTGGTTTCAATTAGCAATATAGGCTAATGGCAGTAGGTAATTGCATGACTCACTAGGTTTAAATTACTAATAAACGCAACTTTCTAGTTGCCATATTAATGGCAACAATCAAGTAACCACTCCCACAATAACTTATAGTTATGGTTAAAAAAATTGTGGCAACATAAATAAATGTCATTTCGTTAAGAACCTTCTCATTGAAGGTTTCTAATTAGCATAGGGAAGCAAAAACTTTTTGGAAAGCATGTAATGCAACATATATATATTTATAATCAAGGTGGAATTCATTCTCCAATTAGGAACAAAGGTTGTTTTATGATAGCCATTTAGTTGTGGCAAAGGGACTGAACTTAGAGACTTGAGAAGCAATAACAACAAATAAAAACCAAGATTTAAAACAAGAGTGATTGTGAGAAGGAATTTTTTGTATTGAAAAACATATTGAGTACAAAGAAAGGTATATTATTTACACAACTAAATGAAAACGAAAATAAAAATCTCATTCTTCATTGAATCTAGAAGCTACATGGAGACGATTTGTCTTCAATTGTTATCCTTTGCATTTATAATCTACTTCACAACTTTATCTTGATTGGTTCAGTTTTGTTGGTACCATAACTTGAATTCTTTGATTAGGTCCTTTATTTTCATAGTGTTCAACTTTTTGTCTTTGCAACAACACCACATGCACTTAAGCGGTAAACAACTATGGTTTTAAGAGGTCTATCATGGTTACTAAAGATCATTAATGAAGACAAGTGTTGTTTAAGTTGTTTGGTAGGTATGGTAGCCCATTCAAAGTTGGAAATCATTAATGTGGTTGGTGAGATCACTAATCTAATAGGAGAGTTGACATTATTGATTTGGGTTGTGTGTTGGTTCATGGACTAATTTGTGAGCTAGTCTTTATCTAGTTACTAACATTCCCCTTCAAACTTGGGTTGACAAGGCCAAGTTTGACCCATAAACTAAGAAAATAAAAATTGGGTAGAGGCTTGGTGAAAAAATTTGCAAGCTAAATAGATGATGGAACATGAATTGTTGTGATAGTTTTTTAGGCTACCTTTTCACGAATTTGATATGTTTGGTTTGTCTGTGTATCATTGGTTTGGTAGTGAGTTGAAAAGAAGACAAATTGTCATAAAACAACTTGTTTGACCAATAACGTCAAACCTTAAGATCTTGGGGCAAATGACAAATTCATTTTACTTTAGTTGTTGATGAAGCTAGAAACCTATATTTAGCTTTATTTGACCAACAGTGGGTTGTCGGTTTATACATCAAGACACGCAATTAATATCTTAAAAATATAAGTTAGTTGTTGATCTATGCATTGAACTACAACCAACCCAATCCATGTCACTAAAGCCATAAAGATTGAATAAACTTTTTGGATGAATCTTTAACCTAAGATTGACTATGCCATGTAAGTATTGAAGCAACCTTTTTAAATTATGAATATCCTATCATGTTGGTTATTGCATGGATTGAAAAAGTTAATTGACGGAGTATTGTAAATCAAGAGTGGTAAGAGTGAGATATTGCAAGGAATTAATTATGTTCTTGTAGAAAGTTAGTTGGTTATAAGCATTTTCTCCATCTTTGACCTTAAGTAACTTTAGAGTCATTGGTGTCAAAATTTACTGGCAAAGCTACTACATTAGCTTTATTTAAAATTTCTACTGCATATTGTTGTTGAGATAGAAATAATCCACTTGGTGATTGTAAGACATGAATTCCTAAAAATAAGTGAAAGAGGCCTAGATGTATGAGTGAAAACTCTTGGCCAAGAGCATAGATAAAATCATCTTATTAATTATGGAATTCACTACTCTTCATATGATTCATCATTATTTGTCTATTAGTTTTATGAATAGTATGTCCTACTTTAGTTATGTGGATTACATTCATGTTTACTACTTTTATGTTATCCAAACTAGAATAAGTAGTAAAGTCTAGTAATTTACCAGCTTCATTTATCATATATGTTATAGCATCAGAGTTTGGGATCCACTCCTCATTAATGGAATTTGAAATCTATATTGCAACCAAGGCCTTTGGAATCTCCTTAAACAAAAAGCTATGATCAAACATTTTGAAGCACTAGAATGCATTATGTTTGCACTTCATACATATTTGACATACTAAGTGGTGTGGTGTAAGTTTTTGAAATTTTGTCTGGCCTTGAATCTATGCTCCTCTTTAAGCACCTCCATGACCTTTGTTGCTTTAGGTTGATGCAAACCCTTTTGCATCCAGTAGTTCTTCCCCCACACTTTATGCTTTGGGCAAAAAAGGCTAAATTTTAATTTGGAGATGCATAATGCAATTAAAGTTTGACTTCCAATTCTTGGAGTTACAAAATCACGAATGCTAGGGCATTGGCAGCCTAAACATTGTCATTTTGAAACTTTCATTTTCTTTGCCAAGGTTCTCTAGAATTAGGAATGAATTTTCCAAATTAGACATTGAACGTCCAATAGCAAATAATTAATTGAGAAGTCCTATAAACTATATGATAAAACCTAATAGTGTTTTGAATTATTTACATAGGTAGTGAAGTTGTGATAAGAAATTGAATTCTCTAGATTCAATCGTGTAGGCATACTAGTTGGCCAAAGTTGCCTATGCTTTAGTTATGGTTTCAAACTTAAATATTATCCAAAAATTCTTTACACAACATTCTTATCACCTAGGATTTTACTAGATTGTTTGTTTACTTTCAAGCTTTAAGATCAAGGTTTGCTTCTTCACTAGTCAAAAGCCCATAAACCTGTTGGATCTACGTCAATGACTTCACCTAGGTAACTTAGGGAAGATACTTGCTTTCTACTAACTTTATGATGATGAAATTCACCATGTTGATTAAGAATTGAGAGGGATATAAAGATTGGTTTTAAGTAGCTAATGCATATTGAAATGAAAAATGGTAAAAGTGATGGTTTCACAACCTTGTTTGCTTTGATACCATGTTAAAGTAAGGTGGCTTATTCTAAAACTTATAAGCAATAAGAAGTTTATCCTCATTTAATATAAAGTCAGGATTATGCATCCACAATTTTGATAAGTGATAACATCCTTAACACATTTCTTTTATGCCGAAAGTGATAATATGGCATTGACAATAATTGAGGTGTGGAAGGTTATATCAAGAAATGGGTCATGGCTCTAATATGAAAATAGAAACCAAAATTTGACATGAGTGGCTATAGGAAGAAATTTTTTTTATTGAAAGTGTGTTGAGTATAAAAAAAAGGTCTACTTGTTGGGTTTATAGGGCCTATCAATTCATTTTGTACTTGAATGGGTATAATTGCATAACATGTGACATTTATGCATAGCCAATGTAGAACTTCATGTCCACCCACCACTTAATGTAGGGCTTGGTGCTAAGTGTGAGATGCAAGATGGGGGTCTAATAATGGTATAGGTACCCAACTCTTATGCTTGAGGAGATACATATGGCTTTAAGATAGTAAGGTTATATCATAGCTATTAACATTTGCTTTTGGCCTAATAATAATGCATGGTGATCCTTACATATTATTTCTATAACAAAATGAAAACAAAATCTCTTTCTTTATTAAATATACAAGCCACATGGAGACAATTTGTCTTCAATTGGTATCCTCTACATTTTAAATCTACCTTACACCTCCATCTTGATTGGTTTAGTTTTGTTAGTATTATAACATGAATTCTTTGATTGGGTGCTTTATCTTCATAGTGTGTGCATCTTTATCTTGTAATGACATTGCATGTGCTTTATGGGTTGGCAACTATAGTTCCAAAAGAGTTATCATTATTATTAATGATCATTCTAAACTAATGGATTGGTCTATGGCAATTCATGTATGGTGATATTTTTCTAAAATATTGATGTAATATGCAGTTATTCATATGAATAAGAATTTGGTAAATGCATTGCTATCATTGATGAATGTTTTGATAACTCAAGTTTTAACAAAATAAAAGACCTTTGTCTTGGCTTTGATGAAAATAGTGGTACTCAATCTAAAAAATATCATCATAAAAGATGATTATTCGACTATGATGTTGTCTTTCTCACTTAAAGTAAATTTGAACCTACCATTGAAAATTCTCTTTTACTTTAATATAACGACACTTGGTGCATTCCTTAGAACCAACTTTGGCATTTTAGAAGGCAATTACTCACATCTCCAATTGCAATGTCAAGATGCATTCACAAGTAATAGTTATTAGAGCATAATATTGGTGTTTGCTAAGCAATCTTCCTTTCTAACAAGTAGATTGTGCTTAATGGTACACGGGAAATTAGGCTTCAAGGAAATGAAAATAATTGTCTAGCTTCAAAAAGTTATGTCGTAGTTATGTCAATAAAGTTATAGTAATGAAACTTTAGCATAAAGGAAAATAGTATGAAAAATTGTAAATCACATGAAATTCTAAACTAAAGAACATAGTTTTAAACAACTGTTATTTTAGAAAGATTCAAAACCTTAATCAAAAAGCTAGTTTCAAAATTAAAAGGTCATCTTTCATTTAAGTTTCATTTTAGGATCTTATCTTTTAATATGAGACTCTTGTCGTGCACACACTCTCTTAATTCTAAATATCATCAAATTCAATATCATATAAAATAGAGTAAAATTAACTTGAACTATAATATTATATTAAAAGGCTAAAATACCCAATTTAAATATTAATTGAAGAGTTTCATTTAAACTTCACTTTAAAACTCTTTTTTTTTTACGTACAACTTTCATTTTACGTATAATTACCCATATTGTCAAGTTGACTAATAGATGGCTAAATGAGGCATTGCAAACCATGGCAGGTAAAATAACCCCTCAAAGAGCTTATATGTCGGGCTTGGTGGAAAGATAAAGCCTTAGTGGAAGGTCTTGGCAACTTGGAATAAAACCCGAAGAAAGGTCCAAGACAGCTTTCTACATACCAAATTCCCACTTCCAGTGGACGGTCATGCCATTTGGATTGAAGGTGGCACCATCCTTGTTTTAGAGAGCGATGATGAAGAACCTCCGTCTAGTTCTTCATCATGCCCTAGTCTACATTGATGATATCTTATTGTCCTCAAAAGATGGAGAATCCCATATAGAGCTGCTCAAATAGTTCTATGAATTAATGCAAAGATATGGGATCATGCTGTCAGAAAGAAAAATGATAATCGGTGTGCCAGATGTTGATTTTTTAGGGATGAAAATCTCGAAAGGAAGATACAAATTACAACCCCATGTGGCTTTACAGCTGCTCGAGTTTCCCAATGCAGACATGATAGTAAAGCAGGTGCAACAATTCTTGGGTATTATTAACTACATGGCAGACTTTATCAAGAAAGTAGCCGAATACACTGCACCGTTATCTCAATTGTTGAAAAAAGAGCCCCCAGCATGGAATCTGGAGCATACTCGATGTGTCAAGACACTAAAAGTGTTAGCTCAGAAGCTGCCACCACTCCAAATTCCAGATAAAGGCAAAAGGGTACTGCAGACTGATGCTAGTGATCTTTATTGGGGAGCGATCTTACTAGAAGAAACTGATGGGAGAAGAAGAATTTATGGATACAAAAGTGGCACGTTCAAAGAATCTGAGCGTCATTATCACTCCACTTTCAAAGAGATTTTTGCGGTAAAAAGAGGGATTGAAAAGTTTCAATTCCATCTTATCGGTTACCAGTTCTTGATTGAGATGGACTGTTCAGCATTCCCAAAGATGTTACAGTTCAAGCAAAAGGTAATCCCCCAGCCACAACTGTTACGCTGGGCCAACTGGTTCAGCCAATATAAATTTGAGGTGAGGCATATCAAAGGAAAGCACAATGTCCTAAGTGATTTCCTTTCTCGACCTTCCAAACCTCCCCTCACCCTTTCCATCCACAAATGTCCTCATCCTCCTCCATAGTTGCAGAGACTATGGAAGAAAAAACTCCCGATAATCCAAAACAACTACTAGCCGAGCTATTGGATCTCTTACCTACTACAATAAAAGGGAGCATTACTGATGATGCTCTACTTAGGTTTACTATTACCAGAATCCATGTTTACCAAAGGATACTTCTTAGGAGATATGGTGTGTCAAGCTCTCCAGTCCAGTGGATAGACTGGCATCCAACTTATCCTTTTCTTAACGTCTTCTATGTCCCATGCTTACATAATATCTTTCCCGAAGGAAGCCTTTTGTCTATTATGGTATCTTGCTCGAGTCTATCAAATTTGCATGATCTTTTACAAACCATGGTTGACTAATTTTCTGAGAAGATTTCCCACAAGAAACCAAAGTCCCTTTTTCCGCAAATGGCTCTTCCTATTCTCTACTGAAGCAAACTGGTTACAAGAACTCAGGCACTTGACAGACTGTTCTTATATCCTCATGACATTTCATCTCAAAGATCATCTTTATATGGATAAGGACAAGTCACGTGTAAATATTTTCCCATGTAAATCCTTGTTAGGAAAGTACAACCAACACCCTTTTAACAATATCCACTATTCCAATCACAGAAACTGGAAGGACATTAGGGAAGCAATGTGCCATGTCAATAACATACGTCCTGCGACAGTACCACAGGAACTGTTCAATCCTTTCTTTTTCAATGAAGACGGACATGTAGACAAGACCGAGATCCTATTTCCAGAACATTATCGACTCTATCTTAGGAGAGCACAGGCTTTTCATTTTATCATTGACGAAGATTTTTGGATGGAGACTTTTAAAGATTTAGATTTTCCATATCCTCAAAATCCAAAATCCTATGACCTTCAGTCTGAAGCCGTTGAAGAGGAGTTTGCACCTAAGATCGTGGCTAAAGAAATTTATCTCACAAATCAAGAAGGAATCTAGGCACGTGAAATCAATCATGAACTTTGGGGACCTGACATTAATGTGGAAGAACACAATTTGGACAACCTGCTGGAAGCGTGATCAAGATTTGATGCTGATCCGATGGGATTCTCTATGTATAATTAATAGTCTTACTTTTGTGTGGTGTGATGTATGCTAGTCTATGATAGTGTATGTAAGGACTCCACGTATGATTCCACCTTTATAGAGTGTTAGGTGGTCAAAAAGAAAATTTTGAAAATGGAATGCCATTTTGAAAATTAGCTTTACCTAAAAGTAAAAGTAAGAAAGTTAGATGGGTCTTGTAAGAAAGTTAGTTGTAAAACCTCTATATATAGAGGTCCTTGGCATGCAATGAGAACCAAGCTTTGGCATAACACTTTTCTCTCCATTCTCTCATTCTCCCACGAAATTCCCTTTCTCTCTACTCTCTCCATTCAATCCTAAAGCCTTCTCCACTCCAATACCTTTGCCTTACGCACTCCAACCCTATACAATCAAGAAAGAACTTCTCC
Organism: Casuarina equisetifolia; assembly: GCA_028551475.1. Lineage (NCBI taxonomy): Eukaryota > Viridiplantae > Streptophyta > Magnoliopsida > Fagales > Casuarinaceae > Casuarina > Casuarina equisetifolia. The sequence continues at coordinate 21,846,815 of CM052356.1, forward strand.
CTTGTATAACCTAATGGTATCGGAGCCCAAAAGGGCGATGATAGCTTAACTTTTCATTCTTGGAGTTTCTTTTCTCGCCTTAGGGTGATTCTTGTTCTATTGCTTCTTGACTTAAGAGAGATGTGCAGTACTTGAAGGGCTGTCCTTTCCTCTCTGTAGGGGAACATCATGCAAAGATTGCTTGTCTCTGCAAGGAAACAATAAGCAAAGACTGCTTTCGCAAACCCTTGAAAGGAAGTACTAACCCTAAAAGGCCGTTGCGAGTTTGTTTAGGCCATGGAGGCCGTTTGTTTATCTCAGGCATAAATGGGTGAATCCTTCTTTAAAGGGGCTTGAAAGTTTGTCTTAGCAATATGTGACCTTAAAGGGCGAGTATATCTATGCAAACCGTGACCCTTGAAGGGAGGTTGGATAGTCTAACGATACTCTGCGTGTTTTTCTTTTGCCAAGACGTAATAGCACTTGAAGATCTCTTTGGTTAAGGATAAGAGACTCTGAGAACCTCTTTTTCCTATGGATAAATCTATTGTCACTTTTTCTTCAAAATCCTTTAAAAACTCTAAAGTCCTTACTGCTTCTCCTTTTTTTAACAAACCGCGAGACTCTTTTTCATCTACCAAATCACTTGACCATCTCTATGAAGTTGAGTATATTCCCCAGGATGATCTAGTCCCACAAACCTTTGACCCTGTTATCCCCAATCCTTACCGAGTTCTTAAAAATGACTACAAAGAGGTTATTGTCAAACATCTCTTTGGTAGGTCTAAATCCAAGAATATCAAAGAACTCATCTAGTCCTTTTCTTTTCATACAAATGCTCTTGAAGCCACAGATGCAGAGCAACAAGTTACCCTTGAAATCCCTTCAGAAATTCCTCAGCTTTACTCTACTGAAGGTTATACTCACCTTCATTTTGGAGCTGTCAAACTCTACCTTTCCCTCAATGGTAGAAAAGGAATGCCTTTAGTAGCAAGGATTGCTCTCCTTGACTCCAGATTTTTGCGCTACAGTGATGCTTGCATAGCAACTCTAGAGACTACCCTGAATTAGGGGACAGTCACTTTCACAATCTATCCAAACTACTGCGTTCCTTTGTTAGATCCACATCTGTGTCGCTGTCTTACTGTCCAAATCCAGATCCCTGGTGCACCCTAAGTTGCTAATGCTACCAAAGCAACGTTACATTACCAGATGGCATATCGTCTTCAGAACCATTCTTTTGATGTCGCCACTCCTCACAACACAAATGGTGAAGCCCTCTTGGTCAAATATGACTCCGCACATGTTCCTAATCATGTGTATGTCCCAAGGCAAATTCCTCATGATGAGCTGGTGAAATTATTGCCAGAATCTTTGATCACTACCTATGAAAGAAAAGTCCAGTCCACATAGCCAATTGCAAGTCAAGATCCATCTTTCAAAATATTACCAAATGGAGAAGTTTCTATTACTTTTCCAAAAGCTAAAGAGTTGTTAGAAAAGCCATCCTCTTTATCCACACCCTTTTCTACTGCCTATTTAGTCTCGGATATAGACCCTCCTATTCTTTACTTTGACAGAGACGGGAAAGCTGTTTATGCTGGTTAAGATGAAGATGGCCACAAGTACTTTGAAGAATGTAGTTGCCAAGCATGTGTTGATTATGACTCAGAAGAAGAAGATGAGCTAGACTCTAGTAACTTTGGCTATTCTCAACGAGAACTCAGGGAGTTATATGAAGAAGGTGATCCAGCAGTAGACACTTTAGGCGAACCAACAGGTAAAAAGTTTGAGTTTTATGTGCTTTATGGTGATCCAAAAAGACCACCTAAGGCATGGCTTGATTACAAAGCCCACAAGCAAGCAGCCAAAAAGCAGTATAGCAAGATTCCAAAAGTAAATATGATCAGAACTCTAGAAGGAATGGATCCTAGATCTATCACCTACGAAGCTGAGTTTCCTTCGCTTGAATACTCAGATAAGCAACAAAAGACAAGACATGTTTAGAAAATCCCAACAACTACCATTCAGTCTGATGGTACCAGAAAGCCCATTACTGCAGCAGAAGCAACCATGAACTAACAATCTGAAAATACTTTTGCACAAAATAAGATGCTAAAGTAGATAGCACGGGGACAAGTCCAGATTTCAGAACAACTGGATCGTGGCTTCCAAACTTCTCATGATGTGATTGCAAGGTGCTAAGCATATATTGATCAGGTGAATGCTGAATTATCCGACCTAGCTAAGCGAATCAGTGCTTTCTCTCTAGCTTTTCGCCAAAAAGAAGCTGAACTCAACCACCTGAAATACCAGTTAGAAACCATGAGAAGAGAAAAACCTTTGATAGACCCATTTTTTTCCTCTTTTCATTCCATACAACCCTCAAGAGTTTACCAACCTTTACCCACTACATCACCATATGAGTCGAGTTTTTCATCTTTCAGATTTCTCAATAGTTACACCTAGGATGTTGGCCATGATACCTGTCTTAAACGACAAAGATCTCCAACTCTACCCCCCCATGATCGAAAGCAAAAAGGACTCTGTGTCAGAGATGATAAGGTGCTGACTTGCCAAAATTCTATTTCTACCTTTTTGGAAGAATTAGCAGAATCATAAACACCTATTCCTCCAAAAGAACCTAGAGTCCTCAGCATTCTGGACGATGCCTCTGACGATGATGACTCTTGGATTGGTGACTTACTGATGAACATTGAAGAGCCAATAGTTACTCAAGCTGAATCTCAGGGTGAAACAAGCACGAAGAGGCTAGAGCCTAAAACGGTGCCTATAGCTTCTGACCACTCAAAGACATATGCTCGAGCTATTCCTCTCATCTCCTTGGATGATATTCCTCCCCATCAATGGAAGGATAAATTGTTACAGATTTATTCTTACATGGGTATTAAGCTAAGAAAAGAAGGTATTGCTTTTGCTCAAGCAATGGATAGAGTGATTGCAAAATTCCATGGACGCCTCCAACTATGGTGGTTTAATCTTAGAAGTCACAGACAAGATGAAGTTCGTGCATCCAATGACATTAATCATTTCTTTGGACTCATTCACACCGAGTTCTTAGGTTTCTAGGGAGATTTTATTGAACAAGCCCAAGAAGAATTGCTGAAGATCAAGTGTTGTTCTTTTAGCAGAAAAGACCTGGAGCGGCATTACAATATGTTCTCAAAAAGATTTTATCTGGTTGGTGGCTTTGATGATGTCAATCTCAAACAAGCCTATCTAAATTCTCTCCCTGATCCATTAGGGAAAGAGATACTGCAGAATCTCAACATGACAAAAGTACCACTTGCAGCAACCACTCTTGGTCAGTTATATCAACAAGCCTTGATTGCACTGGATCAACTATGCAACAAGTACGAGTTTATCCAAAATCTCCAGTTTATGGAGAAAATTATCCACTCCAATTGCCATAGACTAGACTTGCAAATCAAGTGCAAAAGCCCAGATAAAAACTGTTATTGTCCTTCTAAGAAGAAGCACCACAAGGCCAAGTTCAGACATTTCTCTAAACATTCCTATGGAAAAGAAAAGAAAAGGAGATTCTGTTTCTTCAAGAAGAAAAAATTCAAAGGAAAAAAGTGGGGCACTAAATGCTTTGTTTGCAAGAAAGAGGGTCATTTTGCAAATCAATGTCCACAGAAAAAAAAAAAAAAGCGTGCTCAACTTATTGATTCCCTCCATCAAGTTACACCATGGGACAAGGATGCTGATCTTGAATCCATATTTTTTGAAAAAGGTGAACAGGGCCCAGATACAATTCTCAAAGTAGCAGAGGAATATTTTGACACCAAATCCGATTCTGGTGATTCCTCCTATGAAGATGAAGATTATCATTGCCACATGATATCCACTTTTGCTCACACAATGGATCCAGATTTGTCCTCTCTCAAGATTAAAGATCATATCACTCCATCAGCACAAGTCTGGATTATTCCAAAAAAGTATGAGAAGCCAATCAAAGTAATTGCATTCTTTGATACAGGCTCTGTGGTTAGTTTCATGAAGCCAGAAGTATTGCCACAAGCCTATTGGAAGAAATGTTCCCGAATGTTTCGAGCTGCCAATGGTGAACTATTTGAGGTTACTCTCAAAAGCAAGCCAGTCACTCTCAAGCTCATCACTGGTTTTCAATTCATAACAACGTTCTATGGCACTAATCTACCAGGCAAGGATGTTCTTATTGGGTTTGATATTATTCCCAACCTCAAGAATGTTCGTTGGACTTCAGAAGGTATGAAGATTAGAGGACATTTGCTCCCATGGACAGGGGTTTCAAACCTGTTCCACATTTCTGATGGTTTATAATAACTCAAGATGAAGATTGTTGAGACTAATTATGCTGAAGGCCATACAAATTTTCTCAAAAAACATCCAAATCCATTATGGCGAAATGAAGAATTCTTCATCACACTTCTGTTCAAACGGAACAAAGATATTAATCCAACAAAAGCAAGTCATAAAGGCATGAATCCTGAACACTTGGCATTAGCTCAGGCTGAGCTGCAACAACTCCAGCTTGACGGCTTGATTGAACCAACAAAGTCAGAATGGGCATGTAAAGCATTCTATGTCAATAAACGAGCAGAGCAGGCAAGAGGAAAATTGAGGCTGGTAATCAACTATAAGCCTTTAAATTATTTTTTCACTGATGATAAATTTCCATTGCCAAACCGTTCTACACTTTTTGCTCAATTATCAGAGGCCCATATCTTTTCCCGACTGGCCAATGCTGAGCTCCTCATATCTAGGGCTCTCTTCTGAGCTAATCTAAGCTATTTCATTATCTTATGCATGGATGACGATCTCTTCTTTTCCAGCTTCATTTAAATCAAATTTTTTAGTTAGAGTCATAGTGGTAAATGCTTCTGCCTCTCTTTTGCAAAATACAAACACATAATGCATGTGTAACAATGTTGCTGCAAGAAGAGAGAAAGAGAGAGGGAGTTTTTCTTTCTTGAATTTTTTTTATCATCTTTCCTCCCGCAAGTTTCAGTCCAAGGGATGGGCTGGATAGAGCTTCGTCCTACCTTTTTGTAATTCCCACTACTCTGGCATTAGTTTAAAGGAGACCTTACTAGTGAAATTACAAATTTAACATGTGTTTTACCCTCATTTTTAAAACTGAAATGGAAGACAATTTGGCCGACCTCAATTCTGTGTTGTGATATCTGGGTTCTAACACTAAGATCAACCTAAATTTGACCAGAGTGACAAATTTTCGGAAAGTGTATTACGTAACCACATTGATGAAAGAAGAAACAAGGCAACATCTTCAAATATTTGAAGAGTATTGCAAAAGACGTTTAGTAACACTACAAAACAATTAATTGCAAAATAACCTCCAGTTATAGAATTGGCTGGAAAATATCCATTTGCAGGAAACTGATGTTGTTACAATCGTTATGGGGAGGTATTAGGCCTGGTACCGGGACAAACTGACATAAATTCCACGATATTTATCAAACTAACAAATCCATTGCAGTCATCTGGACTGACCTACATTTGATAAGCTTGTGTGGGTTCAGAGGTAATAGTTTAACTCCTTGGGAGAATTCAATATTAATACGAAAGCTAACTCATTAAACATATGTTCTTTACTCAATTTAATTTTTTTTTAATCTGATAACAACTTTATAAAAAGGTATATCTTATGCTAAAAAATTGAAACTAAGCTTTCCAAAGACAATAGCAACCAAACACTTACTAGTAATTTTGTTTTGTCTTTTTTATGTTTGAGAAAGTCCACGGAGGATATATCAGACAAATCATCAATCTTTCGACGACCTATTCAACTTTCTGGAACCTATTTGGACCGACCGAATAAGTAAAGAGCCAAAGACAAAACTAAAAAGAACATTAAAAAAATCAAAACATTAGAAAATTAAACACATTGGCTGCTTGGATCAGATTCGCGGTTCCCGCCAAAAAACAAAATATTATCTTTTGGGCCAATATGCCTGCTTTCTGTCGCTTTGAATAGGTGAAATGTATAAGGAAAAATAAAAATCCACCAGCTAAATAAGTGGTAGAGAATTTTCAAGAAATTACGTATCAACGGTGAAATAATTATGTTGGAAAGAAATAATTATTGAATAATGTTTAAGCATAAATTTATTTCTTCAATTCATAAGTTAATTTTTATGTTGAGTTTTAGGTTTATTTACATTTATCATACCACAAGTTGATCTGCTTAAATTCTAGTTCAATTTTTTCAGATTACAATACGATCTTTTTCTTTTTTGTTTCAATCACAAACAATCTGTCCCCGTACACTTAAAAAGCAAGGAATTCCAAATTGGCAATTGTGTTGCTGTTTTCCACGACGATCATTGGTCCGTCAGTTGTATTATCTTTCAGAGGACAGAATGAAATGATATCCAGCAAATATTACAAAGAAAATTTTGGCTGCGACATAGAATTTTGAATGTAGGTTTAACGTTTAGGAAAAGAGCGACGTAGCATCAAATAGAAAATCTGCATTCCTTAAATGCATCATTGTTTACGTTGCTGCGACATCTTAGGAAAGGAATAGTATGTCCGGCTTAATGAATTTTTGCACGGCTGAGTGAATTTCTGTTTCGGTTGTCGAAATTGGAGAACATCGCAGATGTCGTGGGTTGAATGTTTTTACGTTTGGCCATAGGAAACACTGCAGATGTCTAAATAGGCGGACACAAGCCTAAGACTCATTCAGCATTGCGTCAACAAATGTCCAAGTTTTTCTCAGATCAATCAAATCAAGCCGATAATCCAGAAAGCTTCAACGAAAGTTCAGGCAGCACAAGAAACTATAATGGAAAAAAGAAGCATATTGTTTATCTTCCACTGTCATTAATGGAAACGGCTGCAACAAGGGAGGTGTTTTTTTTTTCATCTGTTAACAGTGGAAAGGTATGAGAGACGCCATTATTGACCCTAGAAAAGAAAGGAAAACCAGCACTATGTGGTGGGTGAAAAATAAAATTGCTTCTACAAATCAAATTTTTTTGGATGACTTCATAAATAATGATGTTTGGATTTAATCACATATTAAAAGTGAAGATTGCCAATTGCTTGTATGCGCTGCCAATCAGCATAACCAGGTAATATAGATATGCATTGTTCTCACAAAGTAGTTTGACAAACTGTTTGTTTACCGAAAAAGGAAGGAGGATTAAGTTTACTGAACTTCAAAATTTGGAATAAAATCCTTTTAAGACATATGCTTTAAAATTTCATTAATCTCTCAAAAGGCTCATTATAGAGTAAATGGATTCACAATACAAAGTGTAAAAGAACCTCAGTAATGCAGTTGGACATAAAAGGTACCATGACTTGAAGTTGGCGGGGTCTCTTGAAGTTAAGGCCTACACTTACCTTTGTTCTCTCGAGTCCTACATATTGTTGCTAAAAGATTTATAATGATCTTCGGCAAGTTGGAGAAACAGTGAATTGATATAATTTAATTTGGACATGTGACATTAGCAAACATAATTCCATTGGATGGCTTGTTTATAAGGATAAACTTTCTACAGCAACAAAAATTGTACGATGGCTTTCTTTAGTAAATATATATTGTGATTTTTGTCAATCTTATTTAGAAAATAGAAGTCATCTCTTTTTTGAATGTGCGTGGACAAGGATGATTTGGAAAAGTATTCTTGCTTAGAATGGAATCCGACTTGACATTGGAGGATGAAATGAAGGACTACAATGGATGATCAAAGAGATAAAAGGAAGGGATTTAGCTATCAAACTTCTCAAGATATTTTTCTTAGCTTGTATTTATTGTATATGGGCTTAACGAAATAGAAGACGTTTTCAGGAAAAAACAATGGATATCCCTATTTTCTTAACGAAAATAAAGAAAATAATACAAGGGTGAACTTCTTTGTTTAGAAATATAAAATTTTTTGAATGTAATATTATTTTGAGTAAGATTTGGTAGCTTCCAACTTCCATCTTTTCATAGATATGATGACTTTTGTAATACTAGGGTATGTCTCTGTGCTTTTGTACATTAATATGTATTAATACAATTTACCTTTTTAGCAAAAAAAAAGATATGTGAATTTAGCCTTATATTTGATAAAAGTATACTTTTTATTATGTATGAGTTTTAGAATGGATCTCCCTACTCAATAATTAGGTTAAGAATATAATAGATTGGAGGAAAAGGACATTGGCTAAGAAGAAAAAATTATTGAAGTAATTACCTCGCCAAATGAGGGATGCCAACAAAGAAAAAGTTAATTAATGACAGCTCATTTCTGAAGATAGTGAAATTTAGTATAATAAATAGTTGATACATAAATCGAAGCTGAGCGAAAGCAAGGACAGCGAAAGAGATAAACCAACCGCAAAGAAATCACGACAATAGAAATAATCCACGATGTTTAACGTTTACACGGAATCTCAATTTCACTTACGTACTCAGCTGAGAGAAAGGGAAAGAAACTTGTTTTTTGAAATAAGAAACGATCTTTAATCAATCAACTAGTTGAACAAGAGGACTCAAGGCTTGAAGTTAAGGCTTTCGTACGCGCAAAAATTAATGCCCCACCTAGGAATTTCAAACTTTCATGATGCGTTTAAGGACTGCTTCTTGGGCCATCGTTGCTGCTTTGACCAAGGGAAACCCAACCCTTTTAAGTTTGGTGAAGACCAGGGGTTGCTTTCTAGAGTGTCTTGTTCATCTTAGTAGTAGTATCTTATTGTAGTTTGATGGCAGTCCGCCGTTGTTTGTTTCTATTGGGCATACATACCGAAGGTACACTGAACACAGTTAAAGAAGGGTATTGTTAGTACTAAAGAATGAAAAGACATTTTCTTAAATGAATAAATTCTAAGTTTACTTTTTTTAGTTTAAAATCTCATATTTATAATGCCAAAACTCAAGGACATAAAGACAACTTACCCCATTTTTTAGTTAGTTTTTGCTAGGCCATTTCTTAGCTAGTTTATTAAGCCTCTAAGGAATATAAGGTGTTTGATAAGAGCTTTCGTCCTTCTTCCCTTTTTTTTTTTTCATACTAATGTTAAACCTAAGACCAAAATATTCTAAACAATACCTCCTCCCAAGCTTGTTTACGTACGCTCACAGGAATAGTACCTCCCAACCCAACCAGGTTCTTGTCGACATATACACCTCTAGAATCATTTTCAACTATTTTGAAAATTCTCAATTGAGAGTTTGACACAGCAACCCATCGATCATCAAAAAGAATAATTCATTCAAGCCATCATAAAGCATCTCTTGCATATTCTACTCCAACGTCGCTTTAAGAGTTACTGTCCTCGTATACAAGTATAGAATTATTTCGGGTATTTTAGGTGTTCCCAATTGGGAGAACGACACAGCAACTTTTGAATCATCCTCTTCATTGCTTCTAAGCCATGGCCTGCGACAATCATATGTTGCTTAAGCCAAAAGAGGCTAGTTTCTATGGTCTTGCTCGCTTTCTGCTTTCCTCTACATCAGAAACAGGTGCATTCGTCGAATGTACAGAAGAGCAGAAGCGAGATTTCTGGCGCCGATGGTACATATTCCACTCCCTCCTTCTGCAAAAACTCCTCCTTTTCTGTGGAAAACCCATGGCTCAGTTGGGCAATCTGCTGGAGATGTGGCTGAATCTACTTTCACGAAACGATGGATTTTTTATGCTGCCGTTCCGACTCTTAAAAAGTTCGTAATTTGTTTCTTTTTATTAACTAGAAGGTAATCATGGGTACTGAATAACCAAACCATGATTTACTAAATTCCAGAGGATGGGTTAATTTAATGCAGGAACCGTCCAGTGGCCGGATAGGTCGTCGGAGAGCTTCACATCTGTGGTGGGATATATTGATACAAGAGTGGAACTGGACAAAAGGATTGGACATGGTGGCCCAAAGTACAACACATCTCTCGCTGTGATGGCCTCCAAATTGGTATACGAAAGCAAAGCATTCATTCAAAACATAATCCGAGATCGATGGAGAGTAAGTTTCATTTACATGGCAAAATGAACATTTGGTTGATTTTATGGCCATGAAGATTACTTTTCCTTTCATTTCTGCGCAGATGAAGTACTTGTTCTTCGAAAACTTCTGGAACGGTAAGAAACAACCCTTCTGTAAGTGTTGGTTTCTAGGGGTATAGAAAAATAAGTTGGGTTCTTTTGAATTAGCAAACTACAAAACCTGGAGCGACTTAATTAAGAGTTAGAGGCCTGCCATCTGAGCAGAAGTGCAACTATCCATTGAAGTCTTGAAAAAAGACACCTGGTACTAGCTGTCATGAAAGGAGTGCATCCAACATTAGTGGAAGAATACCACCGATACCGGATCCCATACTTGCCCCCGAAATTTCTCCGTCATGTGAAATAACACTTTATAGTTGGAAAGAAGGGTTTGAAATCAACACCTTCACTCTGTTCTTGTCTAACCTTGATCTGAAAGAAACCTTCTTTTCCATACTTATGCCTTTTTGGACATGAACTATTGGCGGTGTTAGGCTACCCACCATCTGTTATGATCAAATACTGGAACTTGTAGTTAATTTATGGGTTTTGCATAGCCGTGGCTTTACCATTTTATTTGTGCGCAGATGTAAACAAGGGATTCTTTGATTTTTTATGTATAATATTTCTTTAATCGCAGAACTTTATCGATAATTGTCTTGTAATTTCTTAAATTTTTTACGTGCGGTGCTCAATTCTTGATAAATTAAGTGATTTAGGTTGATCAAAAGATTAGCCTTATCTCTGTTGAATAACCCTGTCTCTGATGCAACTCAAAAAATCAAATTTTCAAGGAAAAAAGAAATAAGAAAACTGTAAAGAACATATTGAGTTTTCATAACTTTGTATTATTTGATACAAAGCACAGCTCCTAAAATGGTCAGACATGGTAAGGATCTGTTTCTGTGCCATATTTTAATTTTCTCTTACCTCGTCCTCACCTTCTTTATGGTTCATGCACATGAAACATGCTGTGCATTCACGTGAAATCCGTGCTCAATCATATCTTTATTCTATGTCCACAAGTAACGTCTGAGACAATTGTTGGTAAGCAAGGCTTCCAATAAGTTAGTCTCTTCTTTGCTTGCAATTATACAATATATTTTATGTTCTCTTTTACCACGTAGAAAACATGATTTCTAATCCGATGCATGACAGATTACCAAAGAGATTGTTCAACTCAAGCCATCATGTTCCAAGATACAACAGATAAGCATAACCTGATCGTGGTTGCATTTAGGGGCACCCTTCCGTTCGACCCAGAAGCATGGCGGACAGATGTGGATCTCTCCTGGGTTGAGCTAGAAGGCGTGGGAAAGTTCCATAGAGGCTTTATGTACGCTCTCGGCATGCAGGACGGCAAAGGATGGCCCAAAGAAATAGAACAAGGAAGTGAGCACCGACAATATGCTTACTACACAATCAGAGAGAGACTGAGAGATTTATTGAAAAAGAATGAGAATGCGAAATTTATAATAACTGGGCACAGTTTGGGTGGGGCATTGGCTATTCTGTTTGTGACAGTTCTAGCTATGCACGACGAGGCCTGGTTGATGGAGAAGTTAGAGGGGGTCTACACATTTGGGCAACCAAGGGTGGGAGACAAGCAACTGGGGAAGTATGTGAAGGAGAAGCTGAAGAAGTATAATGTAAGGTATTTAAGGTATGTTTACTGCAACGACTTGGTGCCTCGGATCCCTTACGATGATAAAATTCTCTTTTTCTCGCACTTTGCGCCATGCCTCTACTACAATATCTGCTATAAAGGGAAGGTCAGTCCTTTCTCTCTCTCTCTCTCTGTGGTGTAGCATACAGAATCATCGAATTTTAAATGACATGACACTAACTACGCTTCCTGATTGGAGTCCAGGTTCTACCCGAGGAGCCAAATAACAACTACTTCTCATTATTGTGGGCTATACCCAAGTCTGTAAACGCAGTATGGGAGCTGATCCGGAGTTTCACAATCCCATACATAAAGGGGCCAGAGTACGAAGAAAGTTGGTTGATGAAAATGGTTAGGGTGGTTGGATTAGTAATTCCCGGTTTAGCAGAACATTGTCCTCAGGATTATGTAAATGCTACCCGACTTGGTTCTCCAGCCCTAGATCCAGAAGCCTATACATCCAACAGGTTATAAAGAAAATGACCCACAAGATTAGTAATGGCAGATCTCTCCACTTTCTGTTGGTGGAACTTGAATTTGTGTTCGAAGCTTCATTACCAACACCTGTATGAAATAAATTCAAGCTATAATTTTAAGAAGTTCGAGCTAAATATCACACATATTTGTACCTGCAACTCAAGAAAATAAGTCACATCCAATTAAATTATGCAGCTCTGTAAGTGGAAGATGAAACACGGTTACTAAGTTACAGAAAGAGCGTGTACGAACCAAACTACTACTGCATCTTCACATGAGATGAAGTAGCAGGAACGACTCTAGATTACAATCAAAACAGCAGATTTTAGAAGAACGACTCTACAGTACAATCAACACAGCATATTTTGCACCAAAATGAGCGAAGCACCACGGAGTGACATTTCCGCCATTTTATCCCTAAAACAAGGAGTTGGATTGTTTTTCTCCAAAAGCCGAAAAAGAAAAGAACATTGCACGCAAAATTTAGCAGACGGATTGACAAATAAATCAATAATAGTATCATAATTATGCGCATTGAACATTCTAATAATTCCCAAGTTTCAACAAAAACATGGCTTAATTGAATGATTGGTATCTCCACTTATAGATCAAGCTGTCTTGGTAAAAAAGGAAGAGAAAAAAAATTCCAAAAGGAATAAACAAAAAGAAAAATTTGAAGTCGGATTTACAAACATACATGTGCTATTAACCATAGAATCACCAAGAATGCAGTGAATTCAGTCTCGCCTCTTGTCAAATACCTTGTTGGAAGCCTTGCTGCTTTAGGCCGTGACAAACGATTAATCCAACCAACGGTTAGAGCTTATATTTGTCCTCCAGTACAACTACGCAATCATGATCCTCAATTTTCGTTCTACGTTAACCTGACCACAATTAGAACGTAGTATATAACAAGGGACAAAGGACAATGCACACAAAGTTTCCCCATCATTATCAGTATCACTTTTTATGCAAGATCATCCAAAATATGAAGACACTTGTCCGCTACGTGAAACCAACTTCGGTTTTTGGGAAGGTAATTGCTCCCATCTCCAATTGCAACGTTAAGATGCATTTGCGAGTAACAGTTATGCAAGCGTAATATTGGTCTTCCCTATCTAACGAGCAGATTGTGGTCAATGGTAAACAGAAAATTAGTAGTAATTGTCCTCCTTCTTAAAGTAGTGTTGCAGATATGTCTTAAGTTTCAATGTTTGGACTCTAGTACAAAGGAAAATAGCACGAAAAATTATTAAACATATGATTTGGAATTAAAAAAGACAGTTTTATTCAAATGTTATCATAGAAATGTTCAAAATCTTAATCTAAAAGTTAGTACAAAAATTAAAAAGTTCTTTTTTCATTCAAGTTTAATCTTAAAAATATTATCTTTTGACATGATATTTTCATCTTATATATACTCTTCCACTTTTTGCATTTCATTGAACTTAGGATCATACAAGATGGAGCAAAATTAACAAAGTCTAATGTAATCTCCAAAAGTCCAATTGTTCAACTTAAAAGTTAACTTAAAATTTTTATTTAAACTTTACCTCCGAACTCTTGTCCCATGGCAAGAAAAACAACCGCCAAAAGAGCTTATGTTGGGCTTGGTGGAAAGATAAAGCCATAAGGAAAGTCTTGGTAATATGATGAGCATGATTGGCCAACATTGAGCTCCTCATTGTTGGAGTTATTGATTTGGTGTATAAAAGAGAAGTTATATCACCAACGCATAGAGCAATCCTCCTAATACATCCATACAAGAGTTCATATTTAGACAAGATTTCACCGAGATATCTTTATACATCAACCACCGTTTAAAGGACCATCCAAGCCACCATTTAAGCAATTGTCCAAACCACTGTCCACATTGTCCATAATTATTATGCCACTGCCCAATCATCATGTAATAAAATATGTTTAGAATAGTCTATAAATAGAAGAGAGAGATAACTTTTATGGTATGTCCGACTACTCCTAAAATGTTATAGATATGTAGAAGGGCATTTAAGCCTGCAACAATGATTTCTAAACTATTTTAATGTCATTATCTTTCTTTCATATATGTTTGTGTTGGAATAGTTTCTATTATCATTTCTCTCATTTTCTCATTTATGTTTAAACCACTTCTTAAGGTATTTTTCAATTATTGTTCTAGCATTATCTCTCATATATCCTTTGCTATAGACTTGTTAATCTTTGGTTCAACTTGTACTCAAACAAAAATACCAAATGTTACAAACTCTTATTTTCAACTCTCACGTCTTAAGCTCTCTTCAAAGCCAATTTAACCTTGTTCATTGTCTTATACATGGATCATGATCTCTTCTTTCCCAACTTCATCTAAAACAAATTTCTTAGCTAGGGACATAGTACCAAATGCTTCTGCCTCTCTTTTGCAAAACACATAGACGTAATGCGTGTCTAAAAGTTTTACTGGGAGAAGCGAGAGAGAGAGATCTTTTTTTGAAGTTTTTATCATCTTTCTCTGGCGATATGGCCTACAGGAGTAGTGGACTATAAATCTTGTGCTAAAAAACTCGTTCATGCTAAAAGTTCTAGAATCCTATTTCCTGCAACTTTCAGTCCAAGGGATGGGCTGAATAGAGTTTCGTCTTACCTTATATAATTCCCATTCCTCTGCCATTAGTTTAATGGAGACGTCACTCTTGAAATTACAAAATCGGAATGTGTTTTGCCCTCATTTTTAAAACTGAAATGAAAGACAATTTGGGTAAACGCAATTCTGTGTTGCGATATGTAGGTTCTAACACTAAGATCAACCTAAATCTGGCTAGAGTGACAAATTTAAGGAAAGAACATAATGTAATGACATTGATGTAAGGAAACAAGGAAACATCTTCAAGTATTTAGTAATTTCAAAAGATATATAGTAACACTACAAAACAATTAATTACAGAATAACCTCTAGTTATAGAATTGGCCCGAAACACCCATTTGCAGGAAACTGATGTTGTTACAGAAAGGGGAGGTATTAGGTCTGACACCAAAACAAACTGACATAAATTCCATGATATTTATCAAACTAACAAATCCATTGCAGTCATTTGACAAGCCTGTGTGGGTTCAGAGGTAATAGTTTAACTCCTTGGGAAAATTAAAAACTAACACGGAAGAAAACTCATCAAACATCTGTTCTTCACTCAATTTTTTTTAAAAAAATAATACTTCATTTGATAATAAATTTCTAAAGGATATACCTTTATGCTTTAAAATTGAAATTAGGCTTTCGAAACACAATAGAAATCGAGCATTCCATTTCAAACAAACACTTACTAGTAATTTTGTTTTATCTTATTTTATGTCAACCTTTGGACGTCCTATTCAACTCTTTGGACAAAAGAGGTAAAGTGCCAAAAGCAAAACTAAAAGCAAAATTAAAAAATCAAAAACAGTAGAAGATTAAACGCCTTCATTCTGAACAGTGTTAATTGCTTAATTCGGTTTCCAAAAACGTAGCGAACGAAAAGCAAGAAAGAATATATCTGGACTAGCGAAATAAGTGGTAGAAATTTCTCAAGATATTACATATAAAGGGTGAAAGTACTATACGGAGAAGAAATGATTATCGAATAATATTTGAACATGAATTAGTTTCTTCAATTCATAAAATAACTTTTACGTTGAATTTTAAATTTATTTACATGTGTCAGACCCCAAGTTGATATGCTTAAATTCTAGTTCAATTTTGTTAGATTACCTCAGTTGTATCATCTTTCGGTGGGCGGCGAGAAATGATATCCGGCAAATATTTTACAGGGAAAGCTTTTGGCTGCGACGTAGAAATTTGAAAATACAGTTTAACGAGCATGAAAAGAGCGACGTAGCAGCAAGTAGACAATCTGCATACGTTAAGCGAGGAATTGTGCATACGGCTCGATGAATTTTTGCATGGCGGAGTGAACTCATGTTCGGTTGTCAAAATTGAAAGTCGAGGGTTGAATTCTTTTACGTTTGGCCATAGGAAACATTGCAGATGTCTAAATAGGCTGACTCATGCCCAAGACTCGTTCAGCATTACGTCCACGAAACTTCGCGGATGTCGAGGGTTGCCAGCACAAGAAACTATAGTTGAAAAAAGAAGCACTTTGGTTACCTACTACTGTCATTGATGGCAACGGTTGCAACGAGAGAGGTGGGATTTTTTTTTTTTTGAATCTATTAACAGTGGAAATGTGGGTGGAAAATAAAATTGGTTCTACAAATAATTTTTTTTCTGGATGACTCCATAAATAATTTCTAACATGTAAAATTTATGCTTAGGATAAAAGAAAAGGTTAAAGTTAGCCACCGACGAGCAAGACTATGGAAGTAATTAACTTGTTAAAGTGGGGCTGCGAGCGAAGAAAAAATAAATCAATGACAGCTCATTTCTGAGCATAATGAAGTTTAGTACAGTAGATAATGCCAGTTAACACAGAAATCGAAGCGCAGAGGGATGCAAGGACGGCGAAAGACATGAACCGACCACGAAGAAGTCTTGATAATACAAAGTTTTGTTATATAATCCACGATGTTTCACGTTCACGCGGAATCCCAATTTCATTTATGTGCTCAGAAGAGTTAAAGGGGAAGAAGCTTGTTAAGAATGATATTTAATCAATCAACTAGTTGATAAGAACATGGGGTATCTCCGCCCTCGTACGGCGCAAACACTAAAGTCCCACCTAGGGATTTCAAATTTTGGTTGCTATTTGATGCGTTTAAGTAATGCTTCTTGGCAATTGCTGCTGCTTTGACCAAGGAAAACCCAACCCTTTTTTAAGTTTGGTGAAGTACAAGAGTTGCTTTCTGGAGTGTTTTGTTCATTTTAGTAGTATCTTATTGTAGTTTCATGGTAGTGGGCCGTTGTTTGTTGAACTGTTTTTTAGGAAGATGGCCATCTAGTTTCTAATTTCCAAAATTATAAGTCAATGGGGTTTGATCATTTAAAAGATAAGTCATTTCTAAGTATTTTTTTTCAACAACGGAAAAAGATCCTAAACCCTGAAAAAGAGTTACAATCTAGAATAAGGAGAGAAAACAAAAACAAAAAAAATCATGCTTTACAAAAAAAAAAATATATATATATATATATATATATATATATATAATAGTGGAGGACATGAAAAATGTAAATAATATGATAAAAACTAGATGTCTCTGCCTTAATAAGAAGTGGCGATTAGACCAATTCTCCATTCCTCTTTGAAAATGTCATATAAATGATATGTTTATGGAGGATTAAGGTAATATTGTTTTTTCTTTTGTGAATTGGATAATACAGTGTTGGCAGAAGGCCAAGACGAAACGCTACATGTTGCTTTCATCATTTCTTTTTGTTATTTCTTATTATTTTTAAGAAATAATTTTTTCTATTTCTATTGAACATGAATGCCTAAGGTTAAAACACTTGTAAATAAGGGTATAGTTAGTACCGTGGAATGAAAAGACATTTAAAAAAAATGAAAAACATTCTAAGTTTTATTTTTTAAGTTTAAAATCTCATATTTTTAATGCCAAAATTCAAGGACACGAAAAAAAGTTACCCGTCTAATTAGTTTTTGCTTGGCCTTTTCTCAGTCAACTCTTAAAGCCCCTAACTGATATTGGGTGTTTTGAAGTAAGAAGTTGAATCTATATGCATATCAATTCCTTTTTGTAAATTTAATTGCATTAATACTAAGATATCATTAATTACCTTATCGATTTGCTTTACTGAGAATAACAACGGATGCCTATATAATTAAGCAATATTAACAACTTAATCACATAATAAATTTAAAGTCGATATTCCTTGTTTCAATTTATAAGAAAGTTACTTTCAAAGTTTAGCTTCAATTTCTATACAAAATAGAAGTCTACGTTTCAGTTTCAACAACTAAAAGTATGAGTTTTGGTCGTATGACAAGTATGTAACATTTCATAGTTTCCATCTAATTTTTAATAAAAGATTTGTCAATTGCTCTTTGCTCCTTGATAGATCAATACAATTGTGTTGTGCGTGCTAAACTACATTACACTCACAATTATGTCAAAAATTTGGAAAAGATAACAAGAATAAGTTATAAGTAATAGAAGGTCAACAAGATTAATTCATTTAAGCCATCACTTATTCTTGTTATCTTACATATTCTATTCCAAATTAAGACGTTTTAAAAGCTTCTGTCCTGCCGTACACGTATAGAATCATTTTCAAGTCATTTAAAGATTCTTAATTGAGAGGTTGACAGAGCATCTCATCGACCAATTACAATAATAATTCGTTCAAGCCATCACTAAGCATATCTTGCATATTCTATTCCAAAGTCTCTTCAAGAGTTACTGTCCCGATATTCAAGTATAGAATCATTTTCAGGTATTTTAGGTGTTCCCAATTGAGAGAACGACCCAGCAACTTGTGAATCATCCTCTTCATTGCTTCTAAGCCATGGCGTCTTGTGAGACACAGTCCTGCGACAATTATATGTTGCTTAAGCCAAGAGAGGCTAGTATCTATGATCTTGCTTGCTTTCTGCTTTCCTCTACATCAGAAACAGGTACATTCGTGGAATGCAAAAAAGAGCACAAGGGAGATTTTTGGCGCCGATGGTACATATTCAGCTCTCTCCTCCTGCAGAAACTCCTCCTTTTCTGGGGAAAACCCATGGATCGGCTGGGGAATCTGCTGGAGATGTGGCTGAATCTACTTTCACGAAACGATGGATTTTTTATGCTGCTGTTTCATCTCTTAAAAAGTTCGTAAGTTGTTTCTTTTTATCAGTTCTGACGAGAAGGTAATCATGGGTACTGAATAACCAGCCATGATTTACTAAATTCCAGAGGATTGGTTAATTTAATGCAGGAACCGTCCAGTGGCCGGATAGGTCGTCGGAGAGCTTCACATCTGTGTTGGGATATCTTGATACAAGAGTGGAACTGGACAAAAGGATTAGACATGGTGACCCAAAGTATAACACATCTCTCGCTGTGATGGCCTCCAAATTGGTATACGAAAATAAAGCATTCGTTCAAACCGTAATCAGAGATCGCTGGAGAGTAAGTCTGACCTTTCTTTCAGTACTTCATATTCAAAGAGGCAAAATGAACATTTGGTTGATTTATGCCCATGATGATTACTTTTCCTTTTCAATTCTTAGCAGATGAAGTACTCGTCCTTCGACAACTTCTGGAACGGTAAGAAACAACCCTGCATATTCCTTGAAAATTTATGCTTAGAAGGCTGTAAGTCTTGGTTTCTACGGGTATAGAAAAGTAAGTTGGGTTCTTTTGAATTAGCAAACTACAAATCTAGAAGATTTTAATTAAGAGTTGGTGGGCTGCCATCTGAGCAGAAGCGCAACTCTCCTTTAAAGTCTTGAAATAAGACACTTTATACTAGCGTTCATGAAAGAAGTGCTTCCAAAACTGGTATAAGAATACCAAAGATACCGGTTCCCGTACTTCTCCCCGAGATTCTGCGTCATGTGAAACCACTTTAGAGTTGGAAAGGAGGATTTGAAGCCGACACCTTCACTCCATCCTAACCTGGATCTGAAAGAAAAGTATTTTCTGTACTATGCCTCTTTGAACATGAAGTACTGGCAGTGCTAGGCTACCCACCTTCTGTTGTGATCAAGTACAGGAACTTGTAGTTAATTTATGGATTTGCACAGCTGTGGCTTTACTATTGTATTTGTCTGCAGATGCAAACAAGGGATTCTTTAATATGTTATGAGTAACTTTTCTTTAATTGCAGA
This sequence comes from Casuarina equisetifolia, assembly GCA_028551475.1. Lineage (NCBI taxonomy): Eukaryota > Viridiplantae > Streptophyta > Magnoliopsida > Fagales > Casuarinaceae > Casuarina > Casuarina equisetifolia. The sequence goes on from CM052356.1 coordinate 21,866,680, forward strand.
ACTTTAATGATAATTGTCTCGTAATTTCTTAAATTTTTTACATGCGGTGCTCTACTTTTAATAAATTGAGTTAGGTTGGTCAAAAGAGCACCATTGTCTCTGATGCCACTCAACAATACAAATTTTTACCCAAAAAAGAAAGAAGAAAACGGTAAAGAACATTTTAAGTTTTGACAACTTTGTATTGTTTGATACAAAGCACAACTCCTAAAATATAAAATGGACAGACATGGCAAGGATCTCTCTTTCTCTCTCTATCATATTTTTGATTTTCTTTTACCTCTTCCTCACCTTCTTTATGGTTCATGCACATGAAACATGGTGTGCATTCACTTGAAATCCGTGCTTAATCATATATTTATTCTATGTCGACAAGTAACGTGTGAGACAATTGTTGGGAAGCAAGGGTTCCAATAAACTAGAAGCTGCTTTGCTTGCAATTATACAGATATGTTTTCTGTTCTTTCTGACCATGTAGAAAACCGGGATTTCTAATCCTATGCTTCACAGATTACCTAAAAGAACATTCAACTCGAGCCATCATGTTCCAAGACACAACAGATCAACATGAGTTGATCGTGGTTGCATTTAGAGGCACCCACCCGTTCGATCCAGAAGCAATGCGGACAGATGTGGATCTCTCCTGGGTTGAGCTGAAAGGCGTGGGTAAGTTCCATAGAGGCTTTATGTACGCCCTCGGCATGCAGGAGGGCAAAGGATGGCCCAAAGAAATAGACCAAGGAAGTGAGCAGCGACAATATGCTTACTACACAATCAGAGAGAGACTCAGAGATTTATTGAAAAAGAATGAGAATGCGAAATTTATATTAACGGGACACAGCTTGGGTGGGGCATTGTCTATTCTGTTTGTGACAGTTCTGGCTATGCATAAGGAGGCCTGGTTGTTGGAGAAGTTAGAGGGGGTCTACACATTTGGGCAACCAAGGGTGGGAGACAAGCAACTGGGGAAGTATATGAAGGAGAAGCTGAGGAAGTATGATGTAAGGTATTTAAGGTATGTTTACTGCAACGACGTGGTGCCCAGGATCCCTTACGATAATGAAACTCTCTATTTTTCACACTTTGCGCCGTGCCTCTACTACAATAGCTGCTATAGAGGGAAGGTTAGTCCTCTTTCTCTCTTTTGTGTAGCATGCAGAATCGCAGAATTTTAAATGACATGACATTAACTACGCCTCCTGATTGGAGTCAGGTTCTACCCGAGGAGCCGAATAAGAACTACTTCTCATTATTATGGGCTATACCCCAGTGTCTAAACGCAGTATGGGAGCTGATCCGGAGTTTCATAATCCCATACATAAAGGGACCAGAGTACGGAGAAAGTTGGTTAATGAAAATGGTTAGAGTGCTTGGATTGGTAATTCCCGGATTAGCAGCACATTGTCCTCAGAATTATGTAACCGCTACTCGTCTGGGCTCCCCAGCTCTAGATCCCCAGAAGTCAGCGCCGAAACTTGCCACTGCCACAATGTAGGGGGTCCTTTTTCTTCAGACATGAGATGCGGAGAAGATTTGGGCCATTTCACATAAATTTCCAATTATATTCAATCTGGAAGGGGGCAACTATAAGTTCTTTTGCTCCCAAAATCCTTTGTTGGGATTTTTTTCAAATTTGATGGTACAGTATCCAATGGAGTGGTTAGGAAATTACAATTTTTCTCTCAATTTAATCTTCTTTTGTAGAGTGCTTTGTGGTGAGATTAAAAGAGGATAGACGGGGCCGGTGTTGATGTACGCTTCCACCACCCTCTAGCAAACCTTCATATTAACAATGTACATAAGAAGATACGGAAAATATGTTGTCGGAGTATGGAGGGGTCAATAGCCCACAAACAGGGGACGAGACAACCACACTTTCAAGCAGCAGTAGCTCCCACCCAATGGGGAACAGGTTAAAATTCGTAAGTTCTAGGAATAAATTACAACACCGGACCTAAGGCCATATGTACAACACATCAACAAAACACAAATCTGAACTAGGTTCGGAAAAGAGTTGTGTTAATATTGTGATAACAACTAGGTAAAAGGGCATAACCATAAAATTAGTGAGACCAAAGTAAAGTTCTTCAAATTAGGATGACCATTGAGAACAAGGATTATTTGAAAGGATGGGGATTTTTATGACCTAAACGTAGCTCACCTGATTAGGCTAGAGTACCACGTGGCTTGAGTTAATGAGAAATGCAGCGGAGTTAGGGTGCGGAGAAGAGAAGGGAAAGGGCACTTCATGGACACAACACAACGAGAATCAGAACAATCTTCTTCCTTAGTTAGGGCATCCGTTCCCCTGACAACCAGCCCACTGCTGTGTAGTGATATGAACTGCTAATGTAATTTGTGGTGAACTGAATACTGCCCAAGTTCCTACCATTTGTGAATTCCATCGTCAATTTCGGACTAGGGCATGACAAAACTCTAAAGAAGACTCACTCCCAAGAGCTGGGAGTAGCAGATCTCTCAAGTTTCAGTTGCTGGAAATTGAAATTTTTTCCCGAAGGTTCATTACTAACACCTATATATAAAACCCAACCTATCATTTTAATAAGTCTCACTGCACCTGCAACCGAAGCAAATAAATCACACCTAATTAAAATAAGCAGCTCTCTAAGTAGAAGATGAAACACGACTACTAAATTACAGACAAGATCGTGTACGGAACCAAACTGCTTCTGCATCTTCACAGAAGATGAAACAGCAAGAAAGAGACCGACTCTACGCTACATCACGACAGCATATTTGGGACCAGACTATTCCATCTTAGATGTGAAGGGAGCGAAGTACAACGCAGTGAGATCACCACCATTTTAGCCCTAAAACAGAGGAGTTAATTGTTTTTCTCCGAAAGCCGAAAAGAAAAGAACATTGCCCGCAATTTAGCAAACGGATAATTTGTAAAAGAAATCAATATATCAATCATAAAACTGCACAATCAACAAAAACATAGCTCAACTAAACGAATGGTATCTCCACTTATAGACCAAGCTGTCTTGGTGAAAAAGGAAGAAAATTAAACCTCCAAAAAAAAGAAAATATCGAAAGGCTGATTTACATACATACATGCATTATTAACCATAGAATCGCCAAAAGTGCTCTTATCCAATACCTTGCAAGAAGTATTGCTGCTTTACTCCACAACAGACGCTTAATCACACCAAGAGTTAAATGTAATAGTTGTCCTCTGCTGCAACTATGCAATCTTGTTCTTGCACTCCATTCTCCATTCTACTTTAACCTAACCAGAAATAGAACATAGTATATAATAAGGGACATAGGACAATGCTCACAAAGAGTTTTCCCATCGTTTTAAAGAGTTCTCTTTTATGCAAGATCATCTAAAATGTGAAGATACATTGTGCATTTCAACAAACCAATTTCGATGTGTCGGAAGGCAATTGCTCCCATCTCCGATTGCAACATTATGATCAAGAAACAATTATCCAAACATGATGTCAGTGTTTGCTAAACAGTCTTCCCTATCTAACATGCAGGTTGTGGTCTATGGTACCCAGGAAATTAGGCGTTAAGACAACGAAAGTAATTGTCCAGCAGACCTCTAACTTTATAGTGTTGCAGACCTAGAAATTATCAGTGGAGACTCCGATAGAAAAGAAAGTTGCATGAAAAACTAACATGAAATTCTAAACGAGAGAAGACAGTTTTATAGAAACATTACCAGTTAGTATTGACGAGTAATAGATGGCTGGATGAGGCATTAGAAAGCATGGCAGGTAAAACAACCACTCAAAGAACTTATATGACGGGCTTTGTGGAAAGATAAAGCCTTATGGGAAGCCCCGCTAACTTGATGGGCCTGATTGGCCAAAACCGAGCTCCTCATGTCTTGAGCCCTCTTCTGAGCGAATCTAAGCTTGGTCATGATCTTATCCATGGATGATGATCTCTTCTTTTCCAGCTTCATCTGAAACAAATTTTTTAGTGAGGGACGTAGTAGCAAATTCTTCTGCCTTTCTTTTGCAAGACAAACACAAAATGCAAGTCTATAAGAAGCGTGTGTGTGTGTGTGTGTGTCTGAGAGAGAGAGAGAGTTTTTAAAAGTACTTTAATCATCTTTCCTCTGCCCATACGCCTACAGGAGTACTGGGCCTTAAATCTTGTGGAAAAAAACTTGTTCATGCTAAACGTTTTATAATCCTACAATAACACCACAGAATAACTCATTGGAAAATAACCTCTAGTTTGCGTATTGCTGCCTCAGCTTTTGCCTTCTGCAGGTTCTCCCATGCAGTGATTTTGGCTTCCTCTCTTTTCAACCTGTTAAAAATGCCAAAAGACTAACACATTAAGATACAATAGACAAGTTTCTGCATAGATCCGATAGCTAGTACTTAGCGAGATTTTATCTTCTGGAAAAGTAATTCGGCTCAAACAAGTATTCAAGGGCTCAAAAATTATAGAATTGGCTCGAATCATCCATTGGCAGGAAAATGATATTGTTACAATAGTTATGGGAAGGTATTAGGTCTGGTTCCTGACCAAACTGACATAAATTCCATGATATTTATCAAGCTAACCAACCCATTGCAGTCACCTGGAATTGACTTACAGTTGATATCCTTGTGGGCTCAGAGGTAATACGTTAACTCCGTGGGTAAACTAAATTAGTAACACCAAAGCTAATTCATCAAAGATCGGTTCTTCACTCAATTTAAGAAATAAACCGATGGCTTAAAGGATACATAGCAAGATATACCTAAAAACTTATAGCGCCAGCGTTGCAAAATCACACTACCAGACTTTTATTTCAGCCCCACCTAGATGAACCGTGGGGGAGTATTAATAAGAATGGAAAATTAGATATTTTTTTTGTAGGGACTCTCATAATGTTCAATACTCGCACTACTGGTTATCTCCTACGTTTTTCTTAACAAAGTTTCAGTGATCCCGTTTACTTAATAGAGGTCCATCATGTTCTCCACTAATACACCTGACAAAATGAAGAAAATGAAGAAAATGAAGCACTAAAATAGTCAAAGACATACTTGGAAATGCTCTTTACATCCCAGTCTGAAGATTGAGAATCTACGTCTTTCTTTCTCCAGCTATCAACACACTCTGAGCCCTTACCAGGGAATCGAGCTTTATGTTTCTTGGACCACCTAGTGACAGTGACACGTTCATCTACCTGCACGTCCCTCACTTCAAATTTAGAGGATTGACCGCTCTGCAACTCTACAATAGGAAAGGCTGATGATGCGGAGGCAGAGAAAGAAAGCGTCCTTTGTGGAGACGAGTGAGTGCTACCCTCTGGGCTCATTTGGGTAGCCATGTCCCTTCTTGAAACATCTCGAGATATGTCGGTGCCTGCATCCTTGACCCCATCAAGCTTTTCATCTGCTTAAGTAAATCAGGGGCAAAAGGTTACGATCAGATATGTGCGAACCTAACAGGTTTAACAAATTCGTTAAATCTCCCCAGCTTTCCATGAATGAAGGTAATAATGAAGTCTGAATAGCACGCGATATCTTATCCGAATACAGGAAAGCCAGGCTCAGTGAAGCTAATCTGGTAGTACCTTGGGTTCGTGGTAATGATGATTGGCTTGGCATATCGGAGTAGCCATGCGCACTAACCGAACGGGCCATGCACGGCTCCGTCCCCCCAGCAAAGCCTCCACCATTATCACTACAATGCATCGCCATTCCATCCGCCTTTATCTCACCCGCCGAAAACGGAGAACTAGCGACGAAGCTCCCCACATTCCCCGCATCAAAAATTGACATGGCAGGCGAATACAGAGAGTAATACGCAACCCCAGGCGGCCCTAGCGGCCCACTCTTGGATTTAGGGCGCCTATGCGGTGGCTGGGCCGAAGGCCTGGCACCACCGTCACCCGAAACCGGACTGAAAATCCACCTCTCAGCGTCTTCCCACTTCGACGGCAGCGTCGACCTTCCGTTGTTAAAAGGCAGCAACGCCGTATTCACAGCCTGCCTCCGATTGGCGCTCGCATGCGACGGTACTCGCTCCGAGCTCCAACCTTTCTGTACTCCGATTCCCGCGTGCCGATAATTCGGTGTCCCGGGACTCGGAAACGTCCCGGACCGGCGAGACGAAACCGCGGAGCTCTTCCTCATGGTTGCCAAGCGCGGTGAGGAGGACGAGGAGGCAATGGCATTATTCAGATCCAACGACGCAGGTCTCCGCCTGTCTAGCTTCCCGGACACAGCTTCAGATCTGGATCGCCGCTCCTGGCATTCTATGCAGAGAATCGAAAGAGAGCTTGTACAAGTCAGAGGCTCGACTAAACCAAGCAAAAGCTTTAAGCTGTGGCTCGTCGTAGAGGATACCTTTGAGAGCTAGAGAGAAGGAGCTCCTGGCAGAGTCTAGGGGTGGAGCTTCATCTTCAAACTCCCCGTCACTGTCTTCCCCTTCAACAGCGTATGTCACAGAGAGAGTGAGAGTATGCCTTACGGGAATTTGAATGCTAAAAGCGGTGCCGTTCTTTAATTCAATTTCTAAACTCCTCTGCTTTGCTGTTATTCATTTTCTCTTTTAAATATCAAAGACGTGAAAACGATGGGTACCTTTTGTTTTGTGTCCTCCTCTGGAGAAACGACTGTGGTTCTTGCTGCTAGTGCACTTCTTAGATATCCTGGCGGGCGCTGTGGATTTGTTTGGACCTGTTTCTGGATCCGGACCACTGGAGCTGTCGTGGTGGTCACCCTGCTCACGTCCTGCCAAATGCTGCATCAAATCATAGATTTTAAACGTTTCGAAGCCGATGGACCCCGGATCGATGAGCTGGATTTCAATGGTTGTACCAGAACAAAATTGACTATCGCAAAAAGAATCAGAGTTCTGGGATCAAGATGCGCAAGCATGCAACTGGACCCAATCAAGCTCAAACAGATGAGTTGGACGGAACATTACCAGCGAGATTTCAGAAGCCAGGGAGTCGTGGTCGTGCGCGTCGGATGCGAAAGAGCAGCGATCGACGCTTGCCGAAGCGGAGGAGAAGAGGCTGGCGAAGTTGGATTCCAGAGTGAATATGACGGAGTCGGGACTCGCATCGCGTGCTCCCAAGCCCGGACCCCTCGACGACACGGCTGTCCGGTCCTCAAACCCCATCTCTGGCATCGTCGGAATCACATTCACACACAAGTACTCCGCGCGCGTGAAGGGGAGAGAGAGAGAAAAGAAAGAGAGAGCTGAGATTCGCTTTTGCGCTGAGAATCTGTGAGGTTGGCGGGTATAAGAGGGGGAGAATTAGTTAATTAAACTACCATTGTCAGGATCATAATGTTGCTTGCAAAGCATGCCCAACGCTCTGTTTTTAAATGTTGATTACGACAGAGAAAAACACAAAAAGTAGATCAAGAGCAACAAAAACATAAGATCTTCAAAATTTCTTGAAAGGACATCATTTTTTGGCTCTTTATCCAAATTTCTTGGCGCTTTTAATCATGGAAGTTTTGTTCTGTTCAATTAGTGCGGGGTCAGTGACTTGGTGGGTTTGCTTCTTTTCATGTTCCCCTTCATTGCATTCACAGCATACATTTGACTGAAACAGAATGCCAAAACGGCACTTGGATGAGGGGTAGAAACGACTTTTCAGCTTATATGGAATTATCCCAAAACAGTTTCTTTAATCAAAGGATTGACAAAATCTCTGCAGTCCGCGACAACTTATGGCAGAACATCATGACCATATGTCTGGCAGGTAAAAGAGGACGAGAGTTTGAGCAGGAACTAAACAGTCCCTCCGATCCTCACCTTTTTTGACTGAAGGGTTTAAAAATTAACGGTTCCACATATCTTGCAGAAGATTAGGCACAATGCTTTTTACTCAAAAACGGCAGACAGTAATATGAGTGGCGCACAGGAAACTTGCGGTCATCAACAATATTTTGGTCTACAATTAAGCGGCATTGTTTTCCCTAGATAAAACTGGAATTTGAACAAATTCTACACACGACATTAAAGTGAAATCCAATAATGCTGCCGGTTTCTTGTATTCTTTTTGTGTCAGAGACTGCGACTGCATGGGTGTGACCCTCGTCCCCACAATCTGTGCCGCGTAGCCTGGTCACTGTTTTAGTTAATTGAGACTCTTGTCCCGCGCTGGACCGTAGAATTTCGTAGAAACTGATCTTCTCAGATAAGATGCTCTGATTGAGCCTTGTAACTACACTCTTCGTTACAGAGCAAATAATCATGTCCTCGAGAAGGGAGCTCTATGCCTTTTGTCCACAGTATGCTCAACTCGTGGAAGATGGACAGCCTGGCTCATGCCGGTCAAACCGGGTAGTCCGGCAAACAAATCATTAGAAAAAAAAAAAAAAAAAAAAAACGTCGTGGAAAGTTCTAAATCTGGATAGAGATGGTCCAAACTGGGTGGTGGCCATCTGCATGTGGCATGGATTTGGAAATTTAGAGGATCCATGCAATACTTTGGGCAGAGCAACCGAGCTCGCCAAGTTGTTTGTAAACAAATGGGGTGGCCATTAACATCCTGGACAGAGAGGCCGTCCTTTAGCTTGTGACAACTGCCACGCCAGGAGGAGTTTCAAAGCTGAGGAGGTCAGACTTGGACCTGGTGGCCTTTCGGCCCCAATCCCCGAAATCAGTGTCGCTCGGACGCACTTGGAGGTGCCTGTCGCAATCCGAATTCCGCGTCATGCAGGTTTGGCTCTGCCGCTCGCAGTTTACGAATTCAGAAATGGGTGGAAGAAAAAGTTGATTGACAAAAAGGCGGGCCTTCACGATTTAAAAATGAAGAATGAGACTGCACTTTTCTTGTGTATTTATTGTCATCTGAAAAGAAATAATGACATCTTTTTTTCAATGTTCATTAGAGTCACAAAAAGGTGTGTCCAATCTCACAACTGATTTTTCGGAGCCTTCTTTATTGAAGCTTTTGTAGTCAGCGTCCCCACCTAAAAGCTGAAGTATGCCTCCTGCATGCCAACTTGGATGCGTACATCTTCAGAACAGGATACTCTCTTTTAATAATTTCAAATGGAGCATACTTCCTATTTTTTGTTTTAATTTTGACCAATTTAACATCGGGCCTTTTAGCAATTCTTCGTTACTTTTTCCTTTATAATAAATAAAAATTGCAATCCATAGATTTTAGATTTTCACAAACATAAATCTTAAATCTGTCATTAAAAATAAAATTTACGAGAGAATCAGGAAAATAAAAATACAAGCAGATTCTGAAATACGTTCCTCTAACAAACCATCACCATATCTAAAGCTTTTTGATGTAGCAAAATATTTAATTACAAAATATGCCTACTAACCATTTCGCATCATTAACAGGTTGGAACTGGGGAAGGAAGCTGGAGAACCTAGATACCTTTCCTTAAAATAGTTTTTTGAACCCAGCATAAGAGAAAGGGTAGACACCAACGCACACAAATGTTGGGAGGCAGAAGAGACTTAGGGCCTGGTTATTTAAAAATAACTCTGCATCCAGACACCACTAATAGATGGCCATAGGCCCCCGGGTAAAAATTCTAGACAAACTATCCGACTTGTTAAAACATTAACCCATCCTTCGAACAAGGATAACCAAAAACAGAACGAATTAAAGAAAGTAAAACTACACCCCCCTCCATTGGGTGGCTGACCTACCACTCAGTTCTCAACTATACGTTTCCAGTGACTTTTTTCTGAGTTGAAAGACAACAACATTTAAGAAAAGCCACCTGCCCACATCCACCGACAACATTATGCACTTTCTACCCAGTAAGGATACAACCCCCTGCATCACGCCATAGCCGTGTTATTACCATCCTTTAGCTTGATCTACAGGGTATTGAAGTCATCCCCCAGCAACCGTGGCCTCAGCTTATTGAATTGCAACTTAGTTTGTCAGCAACGATATGATAGCCTACAATAATATATCAGTGTGTAGAAAAAGTATCTACTATAATTTGAACTCAAATTAAAATGGTAAATACTATTACAGCACCAGTTTATATTACACCATTTACCATTTAAAAGGTCCAAACAAAGATAGCCCCAAGTATAACTTGCAAAACTGTAAATTGCACCACAGTACAGCAGGCTAGCCACCTCAATAGCCACCAGTCGGGCTGATTCATTGTCCATTGCTGGTGGCATTGAAGTACGCAGTTATTGCCTTCAACTTGCCATTCAAATAGTTCTTCTCAACCTGAGAACATGGGCCTCAGATTACAAATAAGAATATAAGGGATCACTAAGAAGACGAAACAAAATAGCACTATTTGAAGAGCATAAGAAAGCTAAGTTCTTCCGCTGGGAATATTAACAACCCAAACAAACAAAGATTAGAACTCCAAATTAAGGGGTACAACAGGGTATCAGTAAGCATGGCGCCAGACAGTTAAAGATGCCAGTATAATCATTCATGATATTATTGTACCCCAACAACTTGCACATTCATTGCCATCGCGGGAGATAACTAAAAACAATTTACGCTCATGTTATCAGCAAAGAAAAGTGCATAAAAATACTCTTTTGGAATACTAACACATGAATATTTAGGACAGAGGACATTTTGAATTTTGGTTTTTGTAACAACTAGTGGGCAAAACAGCGTTGTTCTGCAAATTATCTAGTCATGTATTTTTAATGAAAACTGGAATCCAAATCCAATCTCTATAAGCAAGATGCAGAAAGTTGACTCAGCAACACTCATTAATGGTAAATAATGAGAATTGGCACCTTGAAGGTGGTAGCTAGACTGGCTATTACGGTTATGTGATACCAATGGGATTTAGGCCAACCAATGAGATTGCAGCTCTGGCAGTCTAGCCAGAAGGCTTTAGTGCCCGCCTGTGGGCTTAAAGACAGCAATTTATAATGCAATAAAGCAAAAACAAACACACAAGCAACCAAATGCAACTTTTGCCCCATGGTCATATACTACAGCAGCTGACAAAATGCTTAGATTATAAAATGACACTGGGATTACTAAAATCTTGATAAGAGAAATCACACTACATAAACAAACTTAGTACCTCTAGTTTCCATGGAGGAAGGGCAGATAAACACAATTCTGCCAATTGGTTGATATCAACATTTCTCGGAAGAAACATAACAAGTTGGGAAGCAATCTTCTTTGCAGTACTAAACAGGAAATATCTGCACAAGCCCAAATCCGAAAAGCAAGAAGTTAACACCATTCTTCATGCAAATCTCATGTCTGATTTAGAAAGAAAAGACTAACCCATCACATGGCTTTAGCATTGTCATGATATCATAAGTCTGCACTTTAGCATAATCAGGTCCCCCCCAAGGAGGTGATAGGAAAACCGTGTCTGCCTGTAGGACCAAAGCAACAATGCCAAAAACAGTGAAAATATTGTATAACCAAAATACAAAATGGGCATACAAAGACATCTTATACTGCACACACAAAAAAAAAAAAAAAGGTGCGGGTTTGCATTTCAGTAGCCCATCCAAAAAGTTAAGCAGCATAATATATATATATTATCCAAGATGACTGCCTAGCTCAAATTAGTTTTCAATCAGCACGAGTAGGGGTCAGCTATGTGTTCAAGGGAAAAAGAGAATTACTCTGACAGCAATATCACCATATAAACAAACAAACTCATCCAGAGACCAGTAATATAATGGCAATGCCACTAAAGATTCTTTGCACCACATACTGATTAGAACCAAACCGGTAGACTCAGGCCAACATGTAAATAAGCAGATCAACATGGGAACTGTTTTAGCTGACGGACTCTTAAACACGGAAAGTTATAAAAGTAGGGCATTCAGCTTCACAAGTCATTGACATCATAATGAGTATCAAGCAGAATTTACCTCCTTTCACTACTTTAATAAAGTTTGCACGACCAAATAATTGTTCTTGTTTGTTAATATGTAGCACCTTTACATTAACAGGGAGAGAAATTTTCTCCTTTAACCCCTTTTTCCTTTATTTTTCCATACTCGAAAGTCCACCGAGTCAGAATATTTCTCTTTTAACCATTTTCCTTTATTTTTCCATACTTGCAAGGCCACCAAATCAGAATAATGTATGTCATGAAACCTTACAACTGCATCGGTAAAGTTTTAACCCCTTTTATCTATTCTTTTACTTTTTCATTGGCCCAGAGTAAATAATCTACGTGCTACAAAAACTTTCTCCTCAGTATCTTAGGTAGAGAGACAAAGCCTTTAAATTGTAAAAAACACATGATTTAAGCATTTGATTGACTTTCAGGGGATTGGTTCCCATACTTTGGCAAGTAAAACCACTGCCTCGATAGGAAAGCTTTCAATAATGAATAAAAACTTATTTTAATCAACGAGAACAAATACATTATTCTACCCTTAAGTTTCTTGACGATAAGTTGTGCCAGTTTTCAGTACTAAATCAAACCAATGTCTATGTATCAACTCCTCCCACTTTCATTCAATAGGTGAGAAGACATACTCTTGATGATATGTTTCAAGAGGGGAAAACATTCCCACTCACCTCAGGAAAAAGATGGACCATGTCAATCACCTTAATGGCAACTTCCACCACACAATAAAGGACATCAAATACTGACAAATTCCAATCTATTAAGAGACAGATTTCATACCTTCAACTTTGGGGCCAAATTGAAGAAGTCCCCTTTTATGAAATCTATATGGTCATCGATTCCATAGATGGCAGCATTGTGATGTGCATAATCAATCTTCTTTTCATCAATATCAATTGCAATCACATGTTTGCTCCTGAAAAACGACAAATAAAAAGAAACCAAAGATAATTAAATTTAAATGCAACTCAGAACTTCTTGGAAAAGAAATGCCAGAAATCTCCACGTTATTCCTCTAGATATATGGCCCAAACCCACTGAAGGTGAACCAAAAATATTTATATGGGAACTTACAATCAATTTAATCAGTTAAACAAATAGCAATAGTTCAAAATTTCAAGAAGAATAATTCAGCCCTTTTTTTTGGTTCCAGAAAAGAGATATCATCATTAGCAGCATAAATCAAACAAGAGAGCAATTGGCCTACGATGGATCCACTTTTTGGGTAATGGCAATCATAGTATTAAGTTGAGCTATCACTCGAGTGAAGGAACCCTCACCAGCTAAGTAGTAGTTTCAAAGCTGATTTTTATTGTTCACTAAGGCCAAACACAGTGTTGAAAGCATAAAATTAATCGCACTAACATCAGAATCTAATCATGCTTCAGTCTTTATTTGGATTCATACATTCTGACTGCAATTGATAAGTTGCAATTAAAGATATCAACTAGGAGAATTTCATTTTGTTTTGACAGATGATCAGGAATTCAGACAAGCAATCGTTAGCTGGGCCAAATCAAGATCACTGGAAAAACAACATGAAATGCATTTGAATGGGAGGCGACTCATATATTATCGTTTCAGTGTTTGTAGGAAGTTCACCAGTCCCCTTTCAGCATCTGGGAACGCTGCAATAGTTAAGGTGGATTTTTTCACCCTCAAATAGTTATTACGTTAGCAAAAGAGGAATTGATTAATATTTATACAAATCTCTCCTTTTTCTTTTTAACTTGATTGCTAATTTGCAAACATAAGAGTCCACTTAGACCCCACGACCTCAAACTTACTTCATTCTTAAAAGAGCGCAGGCATCCTTTGACCATAAGCTCATTGGTAAATTTCATCATCAATTAAAAAAGCAAGTGTAATACATCATAATGTCCCAAGAGAACAAGAAGCAATCAGATGACTGACGAAAGGCATACATTCCCAGATTTATACACTAATCTCCCTTCAGGAACAACAGCCGTAGGAAGAAAAGGCAAAACATAGCCAATATAGTGAAAATCATTGATACTAAGGCATGTATAAAATGAACCCTCAAAACACCGAGCAACAGCAGTGTTTAGCTAAAGGACCTCCAACAAGGGACACATGGTCCAAAATGTCACAGGCTTTTAAGTGAAAATTCATCCGTAGCTTCCCTCTGATTTATCAATGGAAGCTCTGAAAGTAGTTGAAATAAAGAAATCACAAAATGGAGTCATAAAGATAATCACCTTTTGGCAAATTGGATTGCATTCCCACCAACACCAGTAAAACAGTCAACTATGACGCCACTGCTACATCGAGATGCATGATGCCTAGCTATAGACTCTGGAGTGACAGAAAACCATCCTTCTTCATCCATTTTTACACCTTTATCGAATCTTGAGAACAGTAAGTATCTCTGGCACCAGTATTTGCCGATGTTGGCAGAATATTCTCCAAGAATTTCTTCATATTGAAGCTCTGCATTAAGCAAATGGTTTACATCACTTTAAAATGTAAACAATATTTCAAAGTACCAGAAATAGTTGGTCGCATTAATAGCACAAAACAGTAATTATCTGGCAAATAGCACAAGCACAGTCAACAGACAACATGGATAAGCCAAGATCACAGTCCTGACCATCTATTTAGATTTTTTTGGTTGCAGAACGCCAGCCTTATTTACAAGCATCCAACCTATATTCTATTAGTTTGACCACGTCATGCAGCATGAGATGCAATGATCTATTCCATGGCCAGCTGCTATAGACAATACATTTCATTCAAGTTCGGAAAGAACAGGCCCATCTACATTTTACTTTCTGCAACTCCTTGTTGATTGGATTTTCCACCTGAGAGAGATTTCAAAACAGATGATATTTTCTCAGTTGTTAAATAAATTTGTTGCAGTGCCCAAAATAGGGAAGAACATAAGATGATTAAGAATTACCATTAAAATCCTTTTGACTTCCACACATCAAATCACACTACAATGGAATGCTTGACTCATTATAATGAAAAAATTGGATGTTCATATTACAAGAATTTTTCTTGCTTCTCATATTAAAATACAGTAGAATGAGCAAGAACATTACAACAAACATCCAGGTCAATATATCCAAGTTATCTTTTTTACTCAAATTATGCAAAGACAACAGAGGATCATGCTCTTGTAAGGGTCAATTAGGAAGACAAGAAGAAATAAACAAAATGACAAAAGTAAAATAAAAAAATGGTTCGCCAATACTATAAGTTCCAGCAGAATCAGAAAAACTAAGCTAGCATCAGAATTCTGTCATGAGACTTGTAGTGCTTGTACCCAAGTTTCCTCCAATGAACCACAAAGAGAGAGAGAGAGAGAGAGAGAGAGAGAGAGAGAGAGAGAGAGAGAGAGAGAGAGAGAGAGAGAGAGAGATTAAGTCACAAACCTTCATTGTCGTTGGACAATTTTCTTTGTCCTCTCAGTTTTCTCACTTTCTTTTTTTGTTTTTTCGTGACAGGATCTTCATGGGTATCTAAACTATCTATCTTATCCGTTATGATGGCTGAACCTCCCAGAGGCCGATGACCACACTCAGAAACTGCTTCAGTAAGCGTATCTGACAAGCTGCAAGCAAGGTTCAATTTTAGATCCCAAGTAGGTGAAGCTCTTTATATAAATGCTGAACAAGATGCAAAAATGACCATGCTTATTATTCTACCTGCTAATCTCTAAGGCTTGAAAGGCTTCATCAGAGGTCATGATCTCATTGGGTTTATCAAGGATATCAACACAATTTAGTTCATCAGCTTCATCAGTTGACGCCAGTTGCAGAACACCACTGCAGACCTCTTCATTAACTGGCTGCTTGATTTCTATTCCTGAACTGCAACAATAATAGGATAATGTTAAAACAACAAACTAAATGCATAGATGCAGAAAATTAACAGGCAGGTATGCGCACATACCCACCAATCACAGAGAGTACCTGTCAATATTCTCCAGGGTGTCTGCTGAAAAAGATATTGTACTATCATTATCACAACTTCTAGTAATCTCATTAAATACATCTGTATGCTTAATGCTCCTGCTTGCAGTAGCTACAGTAACAGCAGACAAAGAACAGTCTGTGCCAGGTTCAACCCCCATTGTCAGTTCATTGATTAGCTGACCCCCTAATTGATCATTATTCACAGATTCCTCAAATGAGTGCATTTCAGTTTGCAAATTACACATATCTGTTACCTCTTCACCCGCAGTAGCATCTCTTTCAGTTTCCTCAGCAATCAATTCATTTGAATCATTATTGAGGTCATAATATTCTAGATGTTCCATCCCTGGGGGTGGGTACCACGTAGAAGCATCTGTCTTGACATTATAAAAATAGTTTCTCCCATAGAAAGAGTCCCAATAGACCATCCAATTCCCAAGATCATCATTATGTCTAAATTTGTTGATCCCATCATGATCAGGTGACTTTGAACAACTAGCACATGCAGCTGAATCAGAAACATCTTGCTGCCCAGTGCACTTATTATTTGAATTGTTTTCGTTTCCTGTGTTATAATAAGAAGCCAATGAACCCTCTAAACATTCATAATCCAACAATATCCCATTACCTTCTTCCTTATTGTGGTCAAAACCAGCATCTATCAAATATCTTCGTGAACAATTTTCAGCATTCCAGTTAGTCAAATCAGTTGAATTTTTCATGTCATCCTTGAACTGAGTAGAAATGCACAGGAAGTCACAATCCCAGCCATCAGAAACATGCTTCCTGTCAGCATCGCAAGTGATCACAAATGAACTTGCTGAATTATCTCCTTCATCTGAGGGGCACTGTGATGGTTTGACATCCACTGCAACACCATAATTAGATGATTCACTTTGGCCCAGCATTGTCATAGAACATAAAGAACTGCTTGTATTATCATGAAAAGTAATATGAGATACAATCGCCCCTTCACTCACTTTGGATAATTCAATCGCTTCATCCTCAATGTCTTGATGAAGGTTATAGCGCTTCATTCGTGTACCCTTTCTTTTGCCTTTATCCATTCCATTTCTCTTCTGCAAAAGAATATTTCAAAAAAATCAACGTTACAGATAGACCAATAACCAGGGAGTATCCCTTGTAGTAAGTAGTAGTAATAGGAATCACAGCAGAAAATGGATTTGAAGTAAGAAGCTTATGTGCTCCATTTTCTTATTATAATGGCTTAGTTAAATGACATACAGCAAAAGGCAAAGTGCTTTTGCTTTTGCTTTGCTTTTATCTAAGACTTCCCACTTTATTGGAAACTATCCCCTATCAGAAAGTCTCAACAGCTGATTACTACTCCAAAAGCATTATAGTTTTTTTTTATTTTTTTATTTGCTGGATAGCCTCACTTGCTGTGTTGTAATACGTAAAGATTCTACTTCGTTACCTATTTCATTTACATCATCTTATCATCTTAAAGATAGAAACCCTGTTCTAGATGTTTTCCTGCATATAAGTATGAAATGCAACTATCTTTGTCCTACCATTAGCCATTACTTATCACTTCCCAGAGGAATAGAACCCAGTTTTCACCGGCCATGACTTGAAAAGATTAGCGGTTGCCCAGTGTATTAATCTTAATATGCACAAAAATGGGATTGCCACAAGAAATATTCGTAAAGTTACCTCTTTGTTTGTGTGGAAGGAAAGAGGAAGCCCCAATTCATTCAGCTGCTTAGTTAGCTCTATATCTTCTGCCAAATTGCTATTATCTGAACAACCAGCCCAAAGAACATCGAAACTTAAACTCCATTATAAACACATAACAATGCCATAATCAAATCTTATGCACAATATGATCGAGGCAATAGATAATAATCCTACTATTCAAGCATTATTTCCCAGCGCAGGACACACGAAACAGTTCGAATCACTAAAATAAAAAACGGGAATGAGAATGCACTTGCCACTGATTGTAGAAAGCATATTTGAATCGTTACCATCATCATCATCATCATCATCATCATCCCGAGCTGATTTCTGCTAATTCAATGAAGGACAATACGAATTAAATAAAGAAGGAAGAATAACTAAAGACTTGGAGGGATGAATAAGAAAGAAATCTGAGAAACAAAAACTTACAGAGCGTCTGGGGAAGGATCGCCCCAGCGGTGCCTCAATTGATCCATCGTCCCTGCAAAACAAGTTGAAGAAGAGCGTGTTATTCCATATCCAAAGGCCCTGAGTTGTAAGATTATCTGACGTAAAGCTAAGAATTCCCCTCATCTTTTGGCACTGACTAGTGAGTGTGTGCGTGTGGGCACGAGTGAGAGATGGACTTAGAAAAAGAGAGACCAGAGAAAGACTTCAGTGAGCTTGAAAAGAGAGCCGAGAGCTGTGATAGCAGGGCCCCGGCACTCGTTCTCGACGATGTCCATGTTGAGGAAAATCCCGGAAAGCACTTGTTCGTAGACTGATTAGGTCAAGAAACGACCTTACGAACTCCAGTTCCCGCGACGGTGAGCAACAAAACATCCGGCTCATGCCCTCTGCTTTTATAGCCAACGGCGCTACTCCCCCGAACCCCCCACTTTTGAAAAGGGGAACAACCAAACTAAGAAATATTCACACCTTCGTCATGGGCATATTAAACAGACCAATGTACATTAATTGAGTTGAGCCAACATTAATAACAATAGGCCAAATAATCCAACTAGTCGATTCAGTTCGAGGTCACATTGGGAAATTTTAATTTGATATATGTTTTTTTTTTTAAGAGAACATGAATATTAATACTAACAAAATTGAGTATAATAATTATATCTTAAATAAATATAATAAACAAAATATAAATTTAATTTATTAAAAAAAATTAATTACTTATATTTTACGTTGTTACACATAAATAAAAATAAATACATTGGGTGGCATATTCACTTTATCTTATGATGACTTATAATTACTTGAACCTATAATTTGAAAGATGTTTTACAGTTTCAAAATATTAATATTTTATTTTATTTATACATAGATTTTTATTTTGATTACCTTAGTTAGATATCTGAAAGTGGAGAAAGTCGGAACGTCGTCGTTGAGCGAACCCGTGGCATTCACAACTTGCATCCGCGACCATCACCAAGGTTCAGGCCCAAGGGACGATGGAAGACGGGGAAATAGACGAGGGGTCGATGGTGGGAGAGGAGGAAGAAGGGCGTTCCTCATCGCAATCGCAGCAGCGCATGTCAGAGAAGTCGGCGCACGAGATGCTGCAAGACAGCAAGGCCTCTGTGGAGGATATTGTGGCCAAGATGCTTTCCATCAAGAAAGAAGGCCAGCCCAAATCTCTACTCCGAGAGCTTGTCACACAGATGTTCCTTCACTTCATTACTCTCCGCCAGGTCCCTTATAGCTCTCTCTCTCTCTCTCTTTCGTTTGGGTTTATGATTTTCTTTCGTTATTTGTCCTGCGTTTGCTCTTAATGCAAGTGATAAAAGTTCATTGACTCGATGAGGAAGTACTTCAAGTAGTTTTTTCGAGGGCAAGCTAGAGGAGTATGACTGGCATACAAGTGAGAAACTATGTACCTGGATAGGTTACCACACTCAAACGGATCCACTTTCGCTTCCGTGCAATTTGTTTTTGTCTCTTTGGAGTTAGGAAATCGTTGTTTCGTGTACGTTAATTAGGTTTTCGTGGTTGAAACAGAACGAAAGGTCAGTACAGCTTTGGGAACTTAAACAAGTGCGAGCAGTAAAAGGAAAAAAAAATCTGAAACGACAGTGGGAGGTCACTAGCACAGTTTCTGTAAACCCTAGTTTTTGCGTATGTTTTGGGCAAAAAATTGGAAATGTCCCCTTTGGTTGTTTATCTATTTATTATTTTAGGGCGGGGTGGAAGGAAGAATATATTGGCAATAGCATCTAATTACCACTACTCGAAAGAGCAAAATCTGTTAAAATAATGTGGTCCTAAATTGTTTTTTACGTTGTTCCCTCACAGGCAAACCGTTCCATCTTGCTAGAAGAAGATCGTGTGAAAGCAGAAACAGAGCGTGCAAAGGCACCAGTGGACTTCACGACCCTTCAGTTGCATAATTTGATGTATGAAAAAAGCCACTACGTCAAAGCCATAAAGGCTTGCAAAGATTTCAGGTCAAAATATCCTGATATAGAACTTGTATCTGAGGAAGAGTTTTTTCGGGATGCACCTGAAGAGATCAAAGCCAAGACGTTGTCCAGTGATGGTGCACATGAGTTGATGATGAAGAGACTCCAATTTGAGCTGTTCCAGGTGTTAATTCCTTGCTATGTTTAGTTTTTTTTTTGTCGGGAATTTGCTTAATTTTGAAGTGAGCAAGGAATTATTGGGGTTGGTATTTAATACTTGGAATAGTTTTGACTATCTCCTATAATATTTTGATCTACAAATAAGAAAGAAGTAACCAGAAATTTGGAAATATTAGCGTTATACATATTAGGATTAATAGGGGATTTTTGTAATAATGCAGTACTCTAGGTGTGTACAATTCTAATTTTTTTTAAATTTTCTTTACTTGAACTTATTTCTGGATTGCCATGAATACCACTCCATAGTGACAACAAGCGGTGGAGCCCTTTACAAGGTTGTGTAAAGGAGAATTTCTCTATCTGTTTTTGTTGAATGTGAGGAAAATTATGGAATGCGATGTACTAATCATAGTATGGTGGTTTTGTAGAGAGTTTGTTATGGTGTAGGTCCTGCTTGAATGACGCATTTGGCCTAAGACAAGTTGGTAATCAAGGGTGAATTTTTATTGCTCAAGTTATTTAGTGATAGATGTGGGCTTGGGATGGGAACTGTTCTATGATGGAGTTTCCTAATTGAATTTATCTTTACACCTCCCCACTATCAAGGTCTGTATGTGTTTAAAGATGGTCTCTATGGTCTAATTTTGTTTTCTTTTCCCTTTACTAAACAGTTTATGGGATGCTCCACAATTTCTTTAAACTTTTTGAATTTAACATTTGATGTGGAGAAACTTTAAGTTTTAGCATAATCCTAATTATGGTTTATCTAATGTATCTGAAAATAAGAAAAGAAACACTCTCTTGTCTTAGAATCTGATGACTTTATGAAATGAAAGAATGAAAAGTATGGTAATTGTCCATTTAGAATGTTGACTCATTCTAGCATGTGTTTGTGTCCTTTGTTTTACTGGACACATGGCCATGGATGCAAAGACATTAAGAATCCCACATATTTGATTTGGTTAACGGCTGTGGGAAGAGTACATGCATATGTTGCCATTAGATGTAATACATGTAGCATATTGTTAGTGGTATGCATTTCATTACTCCTGTAATTAAAGTGAAGGATGTTCCAGCTTGCTCTGGAAATCTGTTTCCCTCATCCCAGTGTAATTCAAGTTTTTCATGGGAACTTGGAGTTCACTCTCATGCTTGCTGTTCTTATTGTCACTCACGTTATTTGCCATCGAATTGGGGTTATTGTTTAATAAACATCTTTTTCAGCGAAAGGAGCTCTGCAAACTTAAAGAGAAACTGGAACTACAGAAGAAAAGACTTTCAGATACAATTGCAAACAGGAAGAAATTTTTGTCAAGTCTACCTTCGCATCTCAAGTCTCTTAAGAAAGCATCCTTGCCAGTACAGAACCAGTTAGGGGTTCTGCATACAAAGAAAATTAAGCAGCACCATTTGGCCGAGTTACTTCCACCTCCTCTCTATGTGATTTACTCAGAGTTCTTGGCACAGAAGGAAGCATTTGGTGAAAATATTGATTTGGAGATAATAGGAAGTGTGAAGGATGCTCAAGCTTTTGCTCGTCAGCAAGCAAATAAAGACACTGGTATTAATATTTATTCTCACATTCAAGTCCATATATGCTTGTGCTGTTTCTTTCCGTGAGTTGAAAGTTTTTGCATCTTAGAAAAATTAAGTTGACCAATTATCAAATAATCATTTTCCTCGATTTTTCACGAAGGACTCTGGTTTTGAAATTCATTTTCGCTCTAAGTACATATTGGATAGTTATTTATTGTTTTCTGGTCTTGCCACTGTCCAACAAGGACTAGTAATTGCCATTCATTCTCTTAATAACTACTTGGCGAGTTATTTATTGTCTTCTGGTCTTAACAACCAATCTGATCAAGATATCATAGCAGATGATTTTTCCTTTCCTTTTTTTTTTTATATTAATTTTTCGGAACTTAACAGCATAATAAACAGGCTGGATGTCTTTTTCACATTAAATGCTGGTAACTGCATAACCACTGAGAAAGGAAAATGAAAACTGATGGGGTGTAATGACGCAGGCATATCTACCAGTGTAGAAAATTCGAGATTGGAGGACGATGCACCTGATGAAGAAGATGATGGCCAAAGGAGGAGAAAGCGGACAAAGAGGGTTCCAAGCAAGGAGAGCCTTGATCAGGATAGAGTATATCAAGTTCATCCACTTAAAATTATCCTTCTTATCTATGATGAAGAGGTTTCTGATCCTAAGTCAGCAAAGCTTGTCACTCTGAGGTTTGAATACCTATTAAAGTTGAATATTGTTTGTGTTGGGATTGAAGGGTCCCATGATGGAGCTGAGAATAACATCTTATGTAACTTATTCCCTGATGACACTGGTGTTGAGCTTCCTCACCAGGTATAGATGTTCTGTTCACTCTCATTGGTCGTCATTGCCTTTTAATACACTCATTCTTTATCTTTTCTTTGCATTCCCCTGTTCCATTTCCCACTTTTAGTAATTACAGTTGCTCTGATGATGTTACAGTTGGCCAAGCTCTGTGTTGGCGATGCTCTTGCATTTGATGAGAAAAGAACATCACGTCCATATAAGTGGGCCCAACACTTGGCAGGGATCGATTTTTTGCCCGAGGTGTCACCATTGCTTTCTAGCCATGGAACCCTAAGTGGTGAAACAGCTAAAAGTGATGCTATTGCATCTGGTCTTTCATTGTATCGCCAGCAGAACCGTATCCAGACAGTTGTGGAAAGAATTCGTTCTCGGAAAAAGGCTCAGTTGGCTCTTGTGTGAGTCACTGCTTTGTATGTTTGGAATCCTGGATCATCAAGGAAAAAACTAGAAATAAATAGGAGAGAGCTAGCGGTCTGGTTAAATCTGAATTTAGAACTTTGGTTTTGTTTTATTTGTCAAGACTTCAGCATCTTTTATAGTATAGTGGTTGTTGTTTAAGGAACTTTAATCTGTTCTGCTTGTTTATGACTTGTTTGTTGCTTTCTTTTTATATGAGAGAACTTTGTTTTCTGGGGCTCTCTATGCATTGTTTGCCATTGTCTCAAGATATCCTTATGTTGAAAATTTGGAATTCTTATTGGCTTACAGGACGCAGCTTGATTTGCTTATGAAGCTTAAGTGGCCTGCTCTAAGTTGTGAAAGTGTTCCCTGGGCTTTGCATAACCCTTTGTGCAGTTTGCATAGTTGGTCACCTGTAGGACCTCCGCCTGTACAGACTTTATCTTTGCCCACCACAGATACAGAGCAAGTTCGGGAACCTACAGAAGCTAATACAATTGAGCGACCTGGTAGTTTGAAGGACGATCTAGAAAGTACCAGGGAAGATGGGGAACTTCCATCTTTAGTAGCTGCTGCATTTGTCAGTGGTGATGTTAAAGTTAACCGCTCAAAGGGAACTAATCTTGAGCATTCCCGGCAACTGACTTTAATTTCAAAAAGCCTTGTATCTCCAATCAGCATGGGAAAATCACAAAGTTTCAAGAAACCGGATGATGATTCAGAACTTATATTGGATAGTGATAGTGATCAGGCTGGGCCTGGATATATCGACTCTGAGGTGGAAAATACTGCTTCTACTAAATATTATGAGATGGATAAGAAGTCATGGGTGGATTATGGGGTGAGGGAATTCTATCTTGTTTTAACCAATAACTTCGATACTAACAAGAGCCTTTGGAAGTTAGAAGCCAAGGTAAGTATTGTTGTGTTACTTTTCTTTAAATTCCATCCATTTGTTAATATATTTTTGGGAGCTTCACTTCAAATGTATTATGGCAGATCGAGATCAGCATGGAATATCCTTTAAGGCCTCCTCATTTTACGTTGAGTCTTCACACTAAGTCTTCTGGAGGAAATGTTTCTGAGAGTGGTGGTTCTGAGTGGTGTAACGAACTCTGTGCCATAGAAGCTGAGGTAAGCATCTGAGGTCTTCGGAGAAGCTATTGCTAGTGATTATATTATTATTCGGTGACTTAAAGCACAGTGGGACGGTTGTTAGTTGATTGCAACTGATTAGCGTTGACTTTACAGCATGCCATATTACATTACTTGCTTCTTGTTAATGCAATTATTTCAACTATGAAATCTGATTTTTATGTTTGTTTCTTATTCTTCGCTTGTTGTAGGTCAATGTTCACATACTAAAGATGTTGCCTATGGATCAAGAAAACTATATTTTATCTCATCAAGTTCGTTGTCTTGCAATGTTGCTCGACTATTACATGGATGACACATCCACATCCTCTGAAAAGAGAAACAGCACATGTGTGATTGATGTTGGTTTGTCAAAGCCTATCAGTGGCAGGCTTCTTGCCAGATCATTTAGAGGCAGGGATCGTAGGAAGATGATATCATGGAAGGACAAGGAATGCTCTCATGGCTATCCTTATTAGGAGTTCTAGTTAGCGATCTGAAAGCAGAGTCCGTAAGGAACGTTTTGGAATAATTTATGGGATGCATGAAGGTAAGATTTCGATGCTTATAGATTTACCTATAATAATGAAACACTGGTGCGATAAGATTTGTTTGCTTAGATGCTTGGGGCATGTCATTTAGACACGGGCCTGAGTCTAGAAATCATGAAGTTGCTTAGCCGGGAGAGATTCTTCTTAGCCATCTTCTATATTAGGATTTGTTATGTCGATTTTGGGGCGCGATAGCAGGAAGTGGAAAATGTGTTGTATGCTTGATTTGATGCCAGTTACTCATAAGTAGATGGGGAGCTTATTGTAACATTCCATAATTGTGGGGATTTGAGAATCTCATCATAACATAGAAGTAAAGGTTTTAAGTCTGTTGGGTATGATATATGGTTGGTCATTGACAAATTCATTTGATTATTCAAAAGTTATTGCTATTCTTAGAAGAATGTCATGTTATTCATATCCATGCAAATAATTACATAGCGGATATAGTTGTGATTGTGACAAGTTTAGTTACAATTGCTTATTGGAGTCTAGAGGGATCCTTTTCTATCATAAGTTTTTCTCATTTTTTTATTCTTTTCTTTCTCTCTATGTTTTTTTTTTTTTTTTGGTAAATGAAACGTAGTTTTGCACAATTTTCTCAAGTGTCCACATTTACAGAATGCATTCTGTAGTTGAAACACGAACCTTCGCAAACAAGGAAAACACCAAAAGAAAAAGAAAGTTGTGTTTCAATATCATTATATTTCTCATTATATACATGCACACATTTGTTGTGATAGTGCCTATGTAAAAAAAAAAAAAATGAATACAGTTAAAGAATGTGAAGGACAAAATTGTTGCAACCCCAAGAAGGAGATGGGATTATCACTTCAGACTGCTCCATAGATTGAGCGTGTAATGGGGAAGCGGCACAGAGGGCACAAGCGGCTTCTTTCCATCCAGCGGCTGATGCAGTCTTTGTGAAAAATGTGAAGACATGGCAGCCGTCTGAGCTCTTCCACCTCCGAACAATCACCAAACTCTTCCAAACACACTACACAATTCGACACCCACTCCAGTGAACCCTGACACTTTTCCCAACTCACCGCCTCCAAGCCATCAATTAGAGCCTCCACTCCCGCCATTGACTCGCTGCCACGGCCCACTGTATACCAGAATAGAGCCTCCAATCCCTCAATTGACTCACCATCCCCGCCCACTCCCTCAATTAGAGCCTCCAATCGCTCAATTAGAGCATCCACTCCCTCAGTTGATTCATTACTACCGCCCACTCCATCCCAGAATAGAGCATCCAATCCCTCAATTGACTCACGACTCCCGCCCACTCCCTCAATTGGCTCACTACTCTCGCCCACTCCATCCCATAATAGATCGTTCTCTCCGATCGCTCCTTCTCCTTCTCCTTCATCATCCTCGTTGAACCATTCCTCCTCCTCCGTTCCTCTCCGCTCCCACCGTATAACCCCAAAAGCCACGCCTATGTATACCAAGCCCGAATTTCCAGCGCTTGCTAATATCTCTTGAATACTGGAGGCAATGGAATGGAGGGTTTGTAGCTGAATCCGTTTTGAGACTTTCCGTTTCCTACGCCCCATGTAGAATTCTCCTCCGAACAGTTCCTCTTTGATTCTTTGGATCACACGCCGGATCTGCTCTGAATTTGGACTGTGCTGTGAGCCTATATCGACGGAAACATAACAGGCTCGAGTATGATACCACTGGCCGTCGCTCAAATACCTATAATTTTCCGTGGGGAAGAAGGGATCGATTTCAGTTAGCTGCCAAACCCTGGGTTTGTACGTGAATTTACTCCGACGACGGAGAGCGATCACTCTCCTGATGTCTGCGAAAGCCGATCTGAGATTACGAAAGGAAATCATATTGGAATTGCAGGTCTTGGAAGGGAATGGAAATCGGATGCAGACTTGATCAAAAATTTGAATTGCAAGCCAACAGAAAGCTAACGGCACAATTTTATGAAAGCTGGTTCTGAAAGGGAGGGGCTGTGTGCTATATATAGACGCGTGTGCTCTAAGGCGGTGCGATGGATGATGGGCCTCGAGCCCAGTTAATAATGTCTAAGATCTGACGCCATTTAAAAACTTATTTTAGCTTTGGTCCTCATTATTTTTTTAATTTTTTTATTTATTCTCTAAATACGGGTTTCAGGGTCTTGGTTGTTGTTACTAAGTGTTTGATATTTTGCTCGTGTTCTTTTATATCAAGTTCTTGAGTTTTATGTATTAAAAAATTGTCTAACTTAAAAGTCTATACAAGAATTTGTGACAAATTTCACACACCATGATAAGTTTTTTTTATTATGATTGATGAATAGTGGATCATTAATGGTGCCTTGCAAGGAATTCGTGATTTAGTTACTAAGTTATGATATCATAACTATAAGAGTGTAAAGAGAGAAATTTGAATTATAATATTATATTAAATGACTTATTATTTAATTTAAAAGATGATTAAAAAATTAGTAAATATTTTTATTTAAATAATTTTATAAACTTATGCCTTAGAAATATGGGACAAATTCCACAGCTATGCAAATCTGTTGTTTAGTATTTTCTATTAAAATTATGTAGGTAGTGACAAAATCGCAACTTGAGTTTGTGGAGTTTGTTTGGTTTGAAGAACATATAGGTTTCCTAAGAGACACATACGATTTTGGTCCTTTTCCAATTTGGATTCTGGATTTTGGATTTTTTAGTTGCTCTCTCTACGCTTTTCGATGACCGACCGTGGTGTGTTGATTACCACTGACTTTCTAGCATTTTCAAAGGTGCTACATAATATAATAGTCCTGCCCGGAAATCGACGCAAGCCTGTTAAGTTCCACTCTCGGTGCATGTAATTCTTTAATATGGATATGAAAGATGAAGACCGGCCTTGGAAGATTGTTTCCTGCTTCTTTCTATTACTTTGCTTCCTGTTTCTCATCTTAGTTTTCTAACTACAGAGCTTCCCCCGAGAAGTAACCCAAGGTAGAGGAGTAGTAAAGGAGGTTTAATTTCATACCAGAGAAAGGAAAACAAACTCCAGCACCCGGTGTTAGAAAAGGGAACTACTGCGTAGTTTCTGTCACCAATCTTGTGATCAAGTTTTGGGAAATTTGCTCGAAATTCGCTTTGAAGTCGTCCGCTTGATTGGAGGATTTGTGACGCCAAATCTTATTTTTATATGAATCGGATGACGTGACTCCCACAATGATGGGAGACTAATCTATTTATTTATTTTATGTTTGTGGGATTGTACAAAAGTGGATGTCGATCTCTCATTTGAAGTTCTTCCTCAGTTGGTGGACAAACAATTTATTTAATCCATGAAATTGAACACATTTGTTGACAATCCATATAATAGAAGAGTTCACCCGTCTAATATAGTTTTCGTTTTTAAATCTATGCTTCTTTTCTGTGGGTCATTTCCGAAGGAGAGGTGTTGTCTAGTAATTGGATCATAAACTAGATCTTGAACCTTTCCTTTTAGTATGTCAAGGCCTACATGTCAAAGTTGCTGATCTAATCAAACTTGCCATTACCATGCCAAGTTTGAGGGGGTGTGTTAAAGTTACTATTCTGAACAAACTTGTTTGGCCGTAACGTGGGAGAATTATGATCATGGCATAACTACAAGCAACGTGGGAGATATCTTCATGAACGAGAACGTTGAAGGTACATGCACTCTGCTGGAATATTTAGGAACAGAAGACCCACTTGCTGCCTTGAAGGCATACAAAGAGGATGTATCTAAAAGTGAGTATGGTTCAACGCACAAAGTTGCAGAATCGGATAAGAAAGGAGGTTCCACAAATCCTGCTATCTTGATCTCATGACAGAACTCTTAAATGCCTGTAACTACCTGTGTTGCATGATGATGCATTTCCAGCAAGTTGTGCAAGTTGTGCAAATTGTGTACAAGTTGTGCTTTATCATGTTGCTACCTTAGTTGCCTATATAAAGGCGCTCAACGATTGTAGAAATAACGAGAAAACTTTAAAAAGCTTAAGTTGCTTCACTCCACACACTCTCTCCTTCTCTATTATCTCTTCTCACCTTCGGCTTTATCCAAAGTCATGTTCTATCTTTTGTGAATGGTAGCAGGGCCATCTGGCCCTGCGTCTATGAAAGTTTCACTTATTCTCCTTTTACTTCTTTAAATTTAATGTGTTTCTTTATAGCTTTTGCTATGTTCTTTTTAATAATTTTCTGCACTCATATTTGTTTATAAATCTTGTGTTATTCATCTCATCTTTTTGTTATAATTTTGATGCTTTAGTTTTATCTCCTTCGTTTACTAACTCCTCGAGCTTCCTCATTCAATCAGTTTGTTCACTAAATCAAACCTCCCAAGCTTGAACCAAAAGGCCACACATTGCCATACTCAATAAACCCACCAAACTCTGATTTTCAATTTGGTATCAAAGCAGGGATTAACCTTTAAGGTTAATCTTTGACTCTTGGGATTATCTGTTCTATGGTATACTTTATCTCTGTTTTTTAGGCATAGCCATATGGCATCAAAGAATTATTCTGCTGCATATTGAACAAAATCTGCCAAACCAAGAAATGATCTTGGTTTCACAAAAGATCTTCAAGGCTCCTCATGAAGGCTTTTAAATCTCAATTTGTCAGCTTCCAGAAAGGCACACTAACCAAAAAAAAAAAAGTGGGACGCCAAAAGAGGCGTGCTCAAGAGAATGGGAGATAACTCAGAAATATCTCCCAAGTTAACTTAAATTCTGCTCTTGGATGGATTTGTTAAGAGAAGATATGATCTCGAGGTACAACCTAGATCAGTCTCAGATGAGAGCACAATGTAGCACTACTCAATGCACGAGAAAACATGCAATTTCTTTTCATGAAGTGTCAGAAGCACGCTTCTATTTCAACCACACAATACACACGCAATTTCTTTTCATGCGTGACATTTATCTGCCATTTATCTACCACTTCCATATATTTGCCATTTATCTGCCACTTCCATATATCTTCCATATTCTGCCACTTCCATATATCTTCCATATATCTGCCACCTCCATTTATCTACCATTTCCTTTTATCTACCACTTATCTACCAAACAAGGACAACGATGAAGATGATATCTCCGTGTCCTATGTTCTATCTTTGTTGAGAATCAAAATTCCAACAAAAGGTCAAAAAAAAAGGAGGCATCACAGCAAAGATAGCCCATTTTCAATACACAACAGCAAAGTCCTCCCAAAAAGGGCATGAGACTTCACATGTTGAAGCAAGTAGAATCCTCCCAAAAAAAAAAAAAAAGAAAGGGCAAGGAACTTGCTCACAGTTTTAATCTCCAAAGGAGAATCTCCATCTCAAGCAAGTAGAATTCTTTCATCTCAATGCTTTCAAAAAAAAAAAAAAAAAAGGTTATAGTGCAACTCGGCATTACAACACCAAGTTTGAAGGGTGTGTTGAAGTTATTGTTCTTATCAAACTTGTCACTATCTTGCCAAGTTTAAGGGGGTGTGTCAAAGTTGCTGATCTAATCAAACTTGCCATTACCATGCCAAGTTTGAGGGGGTGTGTTAAAGTTACTATTCTGAACAAACTTGTTTGGCCGTAACGTGGGAGAATTATGATCATGGCATAACTACAAGCAACGTGGGAGATATCTTCATGAACGAGAACGTTGAAGGTACATGCACTCTGCTGGAATATCTGGGAACAGAAGACCCACTTGCTGCCTTGAAGGCATACGAAGAGGATGTATCTAAAAGTGAGTATGGTTCAACGCACAAAGCTACAGAATCAGATAAGAAAGGAGGTCCCACAAATCCTGCTATCTTGATCTCATGACAGAACTCTTAAATGCCTGCAACTACCTATGTTGCGTGATGATGTATTTCCAGCAAGTTGTGCAAGTTGTGCAAGTTGTGCAAGTTGTGTACAAGTTGTGCTTTATCATGTTGCTACCTTAGTTGCCTATATAAAGGCGCTCAACGATTGTAGAAATAATGAGAAAAATTTAAAAAGCTTAAGTTGCTTCACTCCACACTCTCTCTCCTTCTCTATTATCTCTTCTCACCCTCGGCTTTATCCAAAGTCATGTTCTATCTTTTGTGAATGGTAGCAGGGCCATCTGGCCCTGCGTCTATGAAAGTTTCACTTATTCTCCTTTTACTTCTTTAAATTTAATGTGTTTCTTTATAGCTTTTGCTATGTTCTTTTTAATAATTTTCTACACTCATATTTGTTTATAAATCTTGTGTTATTCATCTCATCTTTTTGTTATAATTTTGATGCTTTAGTTTTATCTCCTTCGTTTACTAACTCCTCGAGCTTCCTCATTCAATCAGTTTGTTCACCAAATCAAACCCCCCAAGCTTGAACCAGAAGGCCACACATTGCCATACTCAATAAACCCACCAAACTCTGATTTTCAATTCTACACTCTCTTTCTTTTTTCTTTTCTCAGTATAATTTACCACACAGATTGAAGAAATTGTCAACAAAAAAAAAAAAAAACTATCAAACCTTATCTATTATCAGTTGGAAGTCTTGTCCTCTTCCTTACAAAATGAACAAAGATGATGTCAAATACGATGTTTTTAATTGCCAAAGGACAAGGGTTCCAATAATGAATCTTTCTTTATTTTTGGCCAGTAGGTGTGGGGGGAAAGTCAGTGACCCTGATTTTTTATGTGCCTGTACGCTGCTCTGAATAAAATCTGTAGCATCTGCTTCAAACTTCAAAGCTAAAGACTATGGGAGATTACATGTTCAAACTTCTTGCCTTCTTGTCTGGTATACTAGTCTTTTTCTCTGTTATCAGGGTTGTATATCTTGTTTGGTGGAGACCCAAAAGACTTGAGAAGCAATTGAGGCAACAAAGGATCAGGGGAACTTGTTACAAACTTTTTCATGGCGATATAGAAGAGTTTAAGAAGAGCACCATGGAAGCGTTGTCCAAACCGATGGGCCTAAACCACCAGATTGGGCCACGTGTCTCTCCTTTCTTCCACGAGATGCTACAAAAATATGGTAAATGTACTTCATTAGCACATGGATCAAAAATATATGTTCTATTTTTCTGTTGAATGATTTTAGATTCTCAACAATGTTTCTTTTTTTCCTTGCTTTGGTTCCTAACGGCGTACTACTTATGGAAAACACTTTGTGTAGGAAAAGTATCTGTCTTTTGGAAAGGAACAAGGCCAAGATTGATCATAGGGGATCCAGAGCTGATCAGGTTGATATTAGCGGATAAGAACGGTCATTTTGTAAAGCTGCCGTTGAGCCCCCTTGGGGGTATGCTTCAACTGGGACTGGCAAACTTAGAAGGAGAGCGGTGGGCCAAGCATAGAAGGCTGATTACACCTGCTTTCCACCTTGAGAAGTTAAAGGTACAGCCATCACACCCTCTAACACCTACTACAAGCACATAAGTTGCCAAGATTTTGACTGGGGGCATGGACTTGCTTCTCCCTATTCGTGAAAATGTCCTTACAATGATCGATTTGCTAATTGTTTGATTGAAATCATGAAACAGTCCTTCACTTATTTAACTTTTGCCCACTGCTGAACGAAACAGAGTATGGTTCCAGCATTTGAAACTAGTTGTCTGGGTCTGATTGATCGATGGAAAAAATTGATTAATCGTCAAGGATCAATTGAAATAGATGTTGTACCAGAACTCCGAAACTTCACTAGTGATGCCATCTCTCGGGCAGCCTTTGGAAGCAGCTTCGAAGAGGGCAAAAGGATATTTGAACTCCTACAAGAGCTGACTAAATTGGTGTTTGAAGCCCATAATAGCATTTATACCCCAGGTTTCAGGTGCATCCTAAGCCTTTATCAGATGTGTTGTATCCAATGGTCTGGCATTTTATATTTATAGAGCGTATGTAGTTAACTGAAATATTGCTTACCAATCTTGAGATTGTTTTGCAGTGTCTACTGATTGAAGGGATGTTTGAGTGGCTTATAGCTTGTCGTTAGATTAAAAAGTTATATTTGTTACATAATTCAAAAACCAAAGCGGTATTAAATATTTATTCTAGTTTTAATTAATCTAGTTGGAACATGCATCTCCACAGATTCATTCCTACAAAGAAAAACAAGAGGAGATATAAAGTAGTCAACGAGATGGATGCAATATTGCAAGATATGGTCTGCAGGAAAGAGCAGGCTATGCGAAATGGAGAATCAGGGAGCAACGATCTACTAGGCTTGCTATTACAATGCAAAGAACAATATGATAATGGTCTAACAATTAAAGAGATAATAGAGGAATGCAAATTGTTCTACTTTGTTGGCCAGGAGACCACGGCTACCTTGCTGGCTTGGACAATGATTGTTTTGTCTATGCATCCTGATTGGCAAGAAAAGGCAAGAGATGAGGTTCTGCAAATTAGTGCCAAACGATCACTTGATTTTGAGGACATAAATCGACTAAAGATTGTAAGTTTCTTTCTTATTTCATGAAAAAATATAATTGGTGTAAAAGCTTACACAGTTTGTTGATAGGTACCGATGATACTATACGAAGTGCTTCGACTATACCCACCTCTAACTTCTCTCTATCGACACACTCGCCAAGAAACCAATGTAGGAGGGCTATTCATCCCAGCTGGGGTCGACTTGGCGTTACCTGTTGTGTTTCTGCATAATGATCCCAATTACTGGGGCGAGGATGTTGAGAAATTCAATCCTAACAGATTTTCTGAAGGCATTTTGAAAGCTTCAAACAATCAAACTGCGTTCTTCCCATTTGGTTGGGGCCCTAGGATATGTCTTGGCCAAAGCTTTGCCATGATAGAAGCAAAGATGGCTTGGGCCATGATTGTTCAAAATTTTTCGTTTCAACTCTCCCCATCTTACTCTCATGCTCCTTTTAATGTCATTACCGTCCAGCCACAGCATGGTGCTCCAATCATAGTGCACGAGATCTAAGGCATTTAATCTTATGGAGATGAATAAAAGACTTATCTAGACCTCTAACTTTGAATCCATGTTCTGGAGACTTGTGTGTAACTTAAAGTCTTCTACTCGTCAATTTCAATACAAGTTATTCATACAAGTAGTCGCTAAAGTGTGTGAAAGTTTCTCAGCTGATTCAATCTTTTTACAGATCTTCTCTGATGAAGTGACGATGTGATTGATTTGCAGAAGAGAACTTCCCAAGGAAGATTCACGGGTAACGGGTCTAGTGGCCCGAAGCTTGGTTTATGGGCCAAGTGTACGAGCCTTGGTCTATGTTTCTACTCATATAGTTTTGAGACCCTTGTAATTGCTCTTTCTGTTTCAACACGATAGTTCGGCCCTTGTTCCTTAACATATATAAAGAAATCTCTGTTATTTTTATCTTTTCTCCAAAATATTTTATCAGCATCTAGCCAAAAAAATCTGATAATTCTTCCTGGACTAATTCCAAATTAACCCACAATTTCGAAGTCAATTTTCATAGACTGATTCCTAATTAACCTGCAATTTCAAACTCAATCTTCCCAAGATTGACTTCGAATATAGTATGAACTTGAGTTACGAGGAAAAAAAAGAAAAAAAAAAAAGGTTGTGCTAGTTCTTTCCTTACATCTATCTAAATTTGTCTTGACCGCCACATAAGCGTGGGATGCTAGTAGTGATTACATGTCAATTAGCAAGGATATGAAAAGAAATGATAAAAAAAAAATTAAGTTTCAAGGTTTGTTAATTTATATTTTATTTAAATATCATCATAAACTTGGATCTTTCTAAACCCAAGTTTGTCACAATTTAGGGTCATAAGAACCCACTATGCTCTATAGCCAATGCCCTTACCTTGACGTAACCTAAGTACTCATTTCCATGGATTGCCTCCTTTGTAATTTGAACTTGGAGTGTGAAGTTAGATTTGATGTCAACACCATTTATCACATGCTTAATCATTGTGTCAAAAAACTTAAGTTTACATGCTAATCAAAACATATTTTATTTAAATATTATTATCAACTTGGGTCTCTCATAATTTCAAGTCCATGACAATCTTGGATTGTAACAAATTTCTAATTCTTCAAAAACTTATAATCAAGACAAGAAAATGAGAAAGTTGATGTTTAGATTTCTATAGGGCATGGTATCTAAAACTTGTTTTACTTTATTTAGATGTGTTTTAATTCATTTTGAGATGAATTCTCTCCTTCTCTCTCTATAAATTCTAAAAGTTGGCTACCATTAACTCCCCTAATATTGTGCCAAAAAAAAAAAAATCTAACTAGAGTATCTAATGGTTTTTGTTCTACATAATAGTTTTTCTAGGGATAGTTATTAGTCAACAAATGTGATGTCTTGCAATCTTCTTCATTGGTGACATAAATAAGGCATTTCCATCTTTTGAACAGAGAGTATTTGGTTGATGTTTGTTTATTTAGAACTATCAATGATTTAGATCATTTAGTGGAAGAGATTGCAACAAAATTGTTAGAAGATAAGCAAGGATTGAGTAGCAAACAACAAAAACAAACACAAGGAAGACCAAGGATTTATTTGGTTTAAGGAAAGCAATCTCTATATCTATAGGAGTAGCAATTTGTCATCATTTTGAGATTTCATAGATTAGGAGTTATAAGGAATTTCTCCTCTTTGGAGCTCTATCTCCTCTTTGGTCACTATAATGACTCACTAAATGGCATGATGTGTAAAGATTTTCAAAGTTTCAAACTTATATAAATGACTTCATATAAATTTTAATTTAAAATTTTCTTATTTAATCTTTATTCTAATTTTAGCTCTATAACTAATAAGGATGATATCAAGAAAAGACATAAATTACATCTATAGTTATTCTTAAAAAGGTTTCAATGTGCGATCCGGTGGGCCAAGCTAACGGGGCTGATTACAACCGCTTCCCACCTTAAGTTGAAGCTAACTGCAAGTTTCACCAAATCCTTGACCTTAATCCCCAATGTCTTGTTCGAGTACTGGACATGCTGATTTCCAGGACCCTTTAGTGGGTGATGCCGCACTACTGCTCCTCATCTACCTCCACTTTTGCTCCATCCTACATCACTTTTCTATGTACATGTTCATTAGAATTTTACAAGTCTAGTTGCATGTCCCATCAAATTGAAGTTATGGACCTAGAAATATTCTAGGTCACTGGAGTCAAACGTACTCCCAAAATATTCTTGCAATCAGTATATACAGAAATAATCCTAGAAAGTTTTGACTTCCCATTTAATATTTTAAGAGTTGTTAACTCGAGGAAAAAAGTTTGGCTCATGGTAAGTAAAAGAAAATAAACAATGATTCAATATCGCCAAAAACTGAGATGATGAAATATGAATCATTTATTTAATACATGATGGGTGAACTGTATCCTTAATTTCAGGTGCAACTTCAATTACTGAGTTCATCTTTGAACAGTAAGTTTATGGGCACGACCTGCACTTGCTGTTGCCAGAATAAAACATCTTACAAGCCTTCACGATATTATGTATTCAAATAAGTCATTTCATTCAGGCGTAACATGTTCTAAGTTGCCCTTCCTACATAAAGAATTAAGTATAAGAAACATTTCAATTATCACATGACATGCCCAATAGTAACCTAATAGATTTTCTTATCAAGTATCGTTTTCACGTTTCTCAAAAAAGTGTTTCTTCAATGCTTATCATGAAAACCCTAAGCATGCGCAATAACAAGTGCAGGCGTTGCCTACGAATGCTCTCATTGTCAACACCTCAGCTCACCTAAGCACGAAAGAGAACCTTTTTCTTTCCTTTCTATTTTTTTTTATTCTATTTGTTTCCACTTATACTTTTTGATTGGATAATCACAAGGAAGCACCAATTAAAGCTTCAAAGGTGTCGCTTTTTTTTCTTTTTCTTTTTCTATCATTTAATACTTTGCATTGGTTTTTGTTTATTAAAATGTCAACTAGTTATAAGAAATTGTACTATAGGTAAGGAGTTAGCGGCAATATTATCAAAACTACGACGCTACAGCTGCGATGCAAAGAGCAATTTGAGAGGTATCACTGTCGATTGTGTAAGAGGGGAGTGCAGGTTGTTCTACTTTGCAGGGCAATAAACCGCAGCGAGCTTCTTCACATGGCCAATGATAGTCTTGTCCGTGCTTCCTAATCACTAAGAAAAGCCATGACCGGAGGCGCTAAAGGTCTTTGATGACAAGTGAGCACATTGATTTTGAAGCTAGAAACCAACTCAAGACCGTAACTTCCTCTCCCCATGCACTTAATTCTTTTTTATGGATATAAATTATCAAAGCATATCTTGGAAGATCCTTCTTGCTTCTTTTTGTTAGCTTGCTTTTTGTAGAAGAGCTCCTCCAGCGCTGAAAAGGCTCAAGCTAGAAAAGTAGTGAAATGGGTTCATTTCATGCTAGAGAAGAGAAGGCAAAAGTAGGACTCCGATACCCAGTGTTAGTAAATGGAACTACCGGGATGTTTTTGTCACATATCTTCTGATCAAAATCTGTTACATTAATTGTCTATTGACCGACTGTTGAATTGAAGACTTGCAGGTTAGGTTAGTACATTGCTAGCTGACGATTCCAACTTTGTAAGACTCATTCATCGTATTCATATTATTGCCTGTACCTTATGACTAGAATAAAAAGTGGAACAATTATGTGGTTGCTTGCAAGCATCAATAATGCTGTATAGTGTCTTACAACTTGTCTATCAATTCTACATGGGTTGACTTTCTGTTCCCAATACTAAAAAGTATGATCCATATAATTGGGGGTTAAGATGTTTAAAAACTCAATTTAGAATTATTTTTTAAGGGATTTCCGAGAGCAGAAAAGGATGGATATGCGTTCTATCCCGTTTGGTTGAGGCCCTGGAATGTGTCTTGGCCAAAACTTCAGTACGATATAAGCAAAAGACAACGTTTCTAATGTCAATTCTCGCAAACTATGCCTGTTCTCCTGGAACTGTCGTGGGAGTTGAGCTACAACCTGGGACTCGAGTCATACTACACACCAAGTGTAACATGTCCAACATCATGTGTTGTTTTGGCCAAGAAATAAATAAGGTCTGAAGGAACATGGCCATGGTGGCCGAGTGAACTGCATGACAGTGATAATTTTTGGATTGTGAGGTCCAGCTCCCCTTGGAAGTCGTCTGTCGGGCCACAGGATACTAGAATGAAAATCTTATTTTTATATGTATAGGATGGCATGACTCTTCAAATATGTGAAAGTCATCTATGCAAGGAGATTTTATTTATGTTTTTAGGATTATATAAAAGTAAATTTTAATCTCTTGTATGAAGTTCTTCCTCAATTAATAAAGAAAGATTTTAATTAGTCTGTGGACTTAAATAAACTTGTCAATCACGGAAACTAGGTGTAGTATCTTTCTTTGATTTTCTTAGTAATTTTAAAATATAGTTGTCATTTTAAGACAAATGTGTATCCTACTTTTAGCTTTTCTCCTCTTTCTTTAATTCATTACTTTTTTCAACATCTTTCGCTTTTAATCCTGTCCCTATTTTGAAAAGTTTGGAGGAAACTTCACTATCTAAATTTACCACATACGTTGAAGCGACTACCAAATCATTTCTATTATAATATGTAAATATTTTTTTATCATAAAATAGAATAAAAATGAACAAGGATGATATCAGATCCAAAATTTTTAATTCCCAAAGGACGGTAGTTCCAATAATCAATTTTTCTCTGTGGAGAAGGACGTGAAGCGAAAAGTCATCAACCCACATAAATATTCTTCACACAGCTCCGGGTCAAATATGTAGTTTTTGTTTCAAAGTTGGAGGCTAAAGGAAGATGCAAGATTACACCTTCAAGCTCCTGGCAATCTCGTCTGCTGTACTAATCCTTTACTCTGTTACCAGAGTACTAATCAACCCACATAAATATTCTTCACACAGCTCCGGGTCAAATATATAGTTTTTGTTTCAAAGTTGGAGGCTAAAGGAAGATGCAAGATTACACCTTCAAGCTCCTGGCAATCTCGTCTGCTGTACTAATCCTTTACTCTGTTACCAGAGTTGTTTATGGAATATGGTGGAGACCCAAAAGCCTTGAGAAGCAGTTGAGGCAGCAAGGGATCAGAGGAAATTCTTACAAGCTCTTTCATGGCGATATAAAAGAGTTTAAGAAGTGTACGAGGGAAGCGTTGTCCAAACCCATGGCCCTAAACCACCCGATAGGGCCACGGGTCTGGCCATTCTTTCATGAGATGCTACAAAAACATGGTAAAGTTGTTCACTAGCATGTATATCGATCTCGAAGTATCTCATAGTTCAGTCTAGTCCCCCTTAAATCATATCTTGAACGACTTTTTCGTAGAGAAAACTGCGATATATGAAAAAGTAGTGGAGTCAAAATCTATGTTGGATATATATTTGTTGAGTGATTCCAGATTCTCAAAGGCTGGATGCTAATTTGTCAGTGTTTTGTTTTTCGTACCTTTGGATCCTTATGATGTCCAGTTTGTGGATGATGCTTTGTGTAGGAAATGTTTCTCTTTTCTGGCATGGAACAAGGCCAAGATTAATAGTAGGGGATCCCGAGCTGATCAGGTTGATATTAGCAAATAAGAACGGTCATTTCTTGAAGCTGCCACTAAGTCCTCCGGCGAAAATGCTACAAGTGGGACTCTCAAGCTTGGAAAGAGAGGAGTGGGCCAAGCGTAGAAGGTTGATTACGCCTGCTTTCCACCTAGAGAAGTTGAAGGTACGTCCATCCCACCCTTTGTTCCCATCATCATGTCGCCAAGTAGCCAAGATTGGTCTCTCTGACGTTTTTCCAGAGTATTAGATGATCCTAGTCGCCCGTACAATTTGCCTTGGGAGTTGACCTTGCTTCTCTTTATTCCTTTCTACGTATCCACAGTGACAGATTTGCATTGATTTATTGAAATCGTCAGAAAGCCCTCACTTACTTTAACTTTTATTTAATGTTGGACTAAGCAGAGAATGGTGCCGGCATTTGAAACCAGTTGTCTGGATCTGATTGGTCGATGGAAGAAGTTGATTTTACCTCAAGGATCAGTTGAAATAGACGTTGCACCAGAACTCCGGAAGCTTGCCTGTGATGCCATCTCTCGGACAGCCTTCGGAAGCAGCTTTGAAGAGGGCAAACGAATTTTTGAACTTCTGCAGGAGCAGTCTATCCTGGTGTTCGAAGCCCTCGACAGCATTTACACTCCAGGTTTCAGGTGCTTCTTAAGCCTCTACACGGCGTTATGCATAATTTGGAAAAGTTTTAAGGCCTGCACAGTATGTTTCACAACCAGATTTTGGGGATTCTAAGTAGAGGATACTTAGTTGAAAGAACATATTTTGAGTTGCTTGCTTGAATGGAGGGGTGTTTTTACTCTTTTTTTTTTTAATGCCTACACATCCACATTATTAAATATTGATATTGTCTTACATTGAAATGAAAAGATAAATTATTAATTTTATAAGTGATAAATTTTATTATTTAATACTTCAAAATTTTGAAATAAGCTATTATACTTTAATACACACATCCACTCAATGTTAAATCTTAGACCAAAAGGTACAGGCTATCACCTACCAACGTTTGAGTACTCCAACATCTTGCGGCTCATAGATTTCATAACTATAAAAAATTTAATAATGTTAGCATTCCATTAATGTCATAGTAGTTCTTTTAGAATTTGATTTGGAATTATATTTTAGTTTCATCCATGAATCATCAACTATTTAAATCTAGTTCGATAGTTCTAAAAGTATTTCAGTTCTCATTATTTTCCCACTTTGTCATCATTATCACAACGTAAACTCTTAACATAAATATCTATATAATTAGCATTATACATCATGTTATAAGTTGGTTATATAAGATTGATTAGATTTATAGATCATAATTTGTTCATCTACTAAAGTCATGCGTATCAGAAATCATTTTTTCAAACTTGTTCTAAAGTAGAAACTGTGCTGATTTTTTCTGAAACATTAAATGTTAAATAAAAAAATAAAATTTCAAATTTAATACGTGATTTGAAAATCAAAAGGTATTAACCGTTTACTTTAATTATTAAGTGATTTAGTTGGAATGGTTTTTTTCACAGATTCATTCCCACTAAGAAGAATAGAAGGAGACATTATATAGCAAACGAGATCAACGTATTATTGCGAGATGTTGTACACAAGAAAGAGCAAGCTATGCGAAATGGGGAATTGGGCAGCAGCGATGTACTAGGCCTACTATTGCAATGCAAAGTGCAATCTGATAATGGTTTGACAATTGAAGACGTGATGGAGGAGTGCAAGTTGTTCTACTTTGCCGGCCAGGAGACCACAGCCACTTTGCTCACATGGACAATGATTGCTTTATCTATGCATCCTGAATGGCAAGAAAAGGCAAGAGATGAGGTACTGCAAATCTGTGGGAAGAGAAGACTTGATTTCGAAGCAATAAATCAATTAAAGATAGTAAGTTCCCGTTGGCAGTAACCTTTATCTTAAAGTCTCTCTTCTCAGTCAGGTAGAAGAAAACCAATATTGCTTATTTTATGGAAAAAAATATAATTGCTGTTGATATTTTATGAACAAGTACTCGATTGGAAATTATTACCGAAAAGCTTATTCAATTTGTTCACAGGTACCTATGATATTTTATGAGGTCCTTCGGCTGTATCCACCTCTACCTGTTCTCTATCGGCATACTGGCCAAAAGACCGATATAGGAGGGTTATCCATCCCAGCTGGAGTGGACTTTGCGTTACCAATGCTACTTCTACATAATGATCCAAATTACTGGGGCGATGTTGAGAAGTTCAATCCTGAGAGATTTTCTGAAGGCATTTTGAAAGCCTCAAGGGATCAAACTGCATTCTACCCATTTGGATGGGGCCCTAGAATATGTCTAGGCCAAAACTTCGCCATGATTGAAGCAAAGATATCTCTGGCTTTGATTCTTCAACATTTTTCGTTTCGACTCTCTCCATCTTATACTCATGCCCCTTGTAATGTCATAACTCTTAAGCCACAGTATGGTGCTCCAATTATAGTGCAGGAGATCTAAGATGTTTAATTATTTAGAGAGGAATTGATGCTGGCTCAGATGTAAACTCTTAGCTCTCTAGAGTATGTTTGGTATGCTTGTGAACCTAAATCTTAAACTTCTTGTCAGTTTCCGTAAATACTGTAAATTAGATTCTGGTCACTATAATCCTCGATCCAATTGTTGATATATTGTGAACCCCTAGCGCTGCTGCTGTTGAAGTTCTTCAAGTGGGCCAGTGAGATTGTGGAAAGTTCAAATAGACTAGGTTACTTGATTTGGTAAGGCTAGCCATGGAGTAGATTGCTTGGTGAGACAGGCATGTTTTGGTACATTTGTGTAAGTGTTAAATGTTGAGATGATGAAATATGAACTATTGAAGAAATAAGGCCAAGATTCTTATGACTAATGTCGTGGGATTACCTTAGAAAATATAGATGATCTTAACCTATGCATAAGA
The DNA here is from genome assembly GCA_028551475.1 of Casuarina equisetifolia. Lineage (NCBI taxonomy): Eukaryota > Viridiplantae > Streptophyta > Magnoliopsida > Fagales > Casuarinaceae > Casuarina > Casuarina equisetifolia. Next base: position 21,908,525 of record CM052356.1, read on the forward strand.
CTACAAATAAAAACCATAAGCTTATACCAGCTGCAGTTCATGCATCAACGTACTTCCCAAGAACCAGCGGGGTTGACTGAGGCGAGAAGACGTTGAAAATTTTGATCTGGATCTACTTTTTAGAGGAGATTTTAGACCAGCAAAGGATCAAAACACATTAGGTCCCTTTAGTTGAGACCCTAATATACGTCTTGGCCAAATGTTTTCTACCATAGAAGCAAAGGAAAGCTCAAACTTCGATTTTTCAACATTTTTTCTTTTTCATTTCAGTTCTCAGCGATTTATACTCATGTTCTTTGTGCTGTTATTAGGAGTCTGGCACAAAACTGGAACTCCAATTACAAAACATCATGTCTAAGATGTCTAAAATGTCTAAAATTGGATACAGGCTACGAAATCCCATAACTATCTAAGGATACTGTTTCAATTTAAGCAAATAATCAGGTATCAAGAAAAGCCGAAGTCAACAAAGGTTCCTCTAGGTTTGCTGCGGGAATCGTAAAACAGTAAAACTATTTATCTTTGTCCCTCTCGAATCAAGTCTTGAACAATTTGATGAAGCTTCACTCTGAAGTTGTCTGTCTGGTCAGCCTATGGCTTTCTGGTGAATCTCTGTAACTTGTGATAGAAACCCCATGGTCACATCATATCGAGACCAACAAGATATTCTCAAAAGTTTCGGGTTTTGAACATATAGGCTAATCAAGCCACGACTTGGGGTTTTGTCTTATGCGCCCTCTAAAAAACTCTCTTTTTATTTTTTATTTTTTTTGGGCCTAAGAACGAAGCGTTAGGTCTTCTTTCCTTCTTGTTTTGATGTTGGAATTGCACGTGACCTACATGGTAATCTGTGTTGGGGGCGGAAGTGCTGCATTGCACAATAACAAGTGCTTAGATAAGCATAAAACCTTATTGGCATACAAGATTTTGGACGGGGTCTTGGCTTAGTAGTATTTTTTAAGCTAAATTTTAACTGACAGTCCTATTGGTTGTGGATTTAAGTCCCTTCTCTTTCCTGGCTGTGTGTAAATAAATAAAAATAATAATAAAAAAAAAATTTGTCTTATATCCACTGTAACCAATATATTTATTAACCATTTTTCCTTTTTTTATAAGAAAATTATCAAGAAGATTATAAATATATGTATAATGTTTTTTTCTCTCTCTTGCTTTGGCTATTCTTTGCCGATAGCCAAAGTGCATTTTAGTAAGTAACTACCCAACTTGGTAACTACATAAAGCAAATTGATGTTCAGCATCGCACCAAAAACCAATGTTCAGATTTGAGATTAATCATCATAGAAGTTTGTTTAGTGTAGGATTCTTGTAGCGCATATTAAATATCGATCCAAAGCTAGTCTTCACATGGGAGAATGATTCACATTGAATCTGATTAACTTGAGTATTTAAATGATGTCAGTGTACCATTTAGCAATTTATTTTTATTAGATTTTGAAGAATGCTTTTAAGATTTTCTTCTCAATCAATAGAAAAAGAAGTCATTATTGTTATTAAAATGTCAAATAGGTTATCAAATGGTTCTAAATGATCACAATCTTCTTAGATCATTATCAAATTCTTTTACATACACGTTCTACAGACATTATGAATAACTTAGTATAAAAACAAATCATGCCTAAAACGATTGGCTTTTGAAGTGGGGAAATCTTATAGGGCTTATACTATATTATACACTCACATCAAAGCCTACATAAAAATATTTTTTCCAACTTTAAAAGCTTTTTTTCCCTAAATATTGTGCGGACAAAGAACACGCATTATATTTATATCTATGCATGCCAAAATTGTTCTTAGTTTACTGGATATAGCCTCATGATGCTCTTGTATTTTATGAACATTAACATAGCCTTTTGCATTTCACGACCATTGCACCAACATTTTGGAGGAGCTTCCCTGAGAAGCCCTCCATACATCGTCGTTTTAGTTAAGTTGTTGCCTAAATTGACCAAGGTCGATTGATACTATCATGCTGCCATTTCTGAAGCTCTTACGGTAACAATGCTACGGGAAGATAATTTACCACTGATCTAACTGATAAAAGGTGAAGGAAGAAGCCTCAGGTTAGGCAGAGGAAACCAAAAACACAAAAAAAAGAAATTTCTTTTATTCTTGTATACTCGGTGAAAATGAGAATGTTGACATACTCTTGATTATTTCCCTACTAGAACACACATACGGAAATTTCTGTTTTATTCTAGCAATTTAATTGCCTCAAATATAATTTGGGTAAACTTACCTAGAAAGTATAATTAACCTCATTGTCATGGTGGATTACGTTTTTCCCAGGTGAGACAAACTTAGATATGAGATTAGAAGAATTCTTGTAATCTTTTAAGATTGTTTAGAAAAGAGAAACACTAATTTGATTTATAATTGAAAGAGTGGATGTACAGTTACAGTAGCCTAAACTACTTATATTTGTCTCTTTCATGTATTGATTGATCAAAATGGAAACACAAGTAATACCTTAAATTTGATATCAAATTGTATGGTGAAAAAATTGCATAAAGATAAAATAAAAATAAAAATAAAAATAAAAAAAGGAATAAACACCTCAGTCGTAATATATATAGATCATTATATTAATCTAAAATAAATTTCTTAACATACATTAATCAAAAAGTTAATTGAAAATCCACAAAACAAGAACAAATTTCATGTATTACACAAATTTTTAAGACCAAATAATCGAGATTCAAGTGTCATTTTTTAGCGATATGGTTAATTTCAAATATCCCCTTAGCTGTATTTTTGGTTGGTCTAACATACTTGGACAGTTTGATGAGAATTCTAAATTATCAAAAAAAAAATTAAGTTCCAAACCTAATAATATTTGTTAATGGACATAAGTAAACTTGTGGATCACCCAAGTTATTAGCACAATTTTTCCATTTTTTTTTCAATTCTTTTTTTTTTGTCGATCATATGTGCTATTTAATCACTTTTCTGTGTTTTAAATTTGGTTGTTTCCTTCACGTCATTCACTTAATGGCGGAGAAGCTTTTGTACAATCTTTGGACCACACTAGATACTTATCCATCCCATTTTTTGTGATTAGGAGGAAATCATATCGTCACAGACAATTATTTACAACATTATTGAAGCAGTAATCAAATCCGTACCTATTATAATCCGAAAAGCTTTTCTTTTATAAGAAATGGACAAAGATGATATCACATCCGAAATTTTTAGCTGCAAAAATAAAAGCAAAGGACGATGGGTTCCAATAATTAATCCTTCTTTCTTTTGGAAGGAGGTGTACTCACAAAGCCATTAAACTCGTCAAACATCCTTAGGCACTGCCCAGAATCAAAGCTCAAGCGTTTTTCTCAAACTTCAAAGCCAAAGAAGATGGAAGACTCTCTTTTCAAACTTCTACCAATATCCTCTGCTCTACTAATCCTTCACTTTGTTATCAAAGTTGCTTGTATAATTTGGTTGAGACCCAAAAGCCTTCAGAAGCAGTTGAGGAAGCAAGGAATCAGAGGAAATTCTTACAAGCTTTTTCATGGCGATGTCAAAGAGATTAAGAGGGGCACCATGGAATCGTTGTCCAAACCAATGGCCCTAAGCCACCAGATTGGACCGCGAATCTTACCACACTTTCATCAGATGCTACAAAAATATGGTAAAGAAGTACTTAACGGGCACATAATCAAAATATATCTTTGATTTTTGTGTTGAATGATTTCAGATTCTCAACAATGTTTCCTTCTTCAAAGCCTGGAACTAATTCGTTAGTGTTTTTCTTTTTTTCCTTGCTCTGGTTCCTAATGATGTACTCCTTATGGAAAACAATTTGTGTAGGAAAATTATGTGTCTTTTGGCATGGAACAGGGCCGAGGTTGATCGTAGGGGATCTAGAGCAAATCAGGTTGATATTAGCAGATAAGAACGGTCATTTTGTAAAGCTGCCGGTGAGCCCTCTGGGGGGTATGCTTCAACTGGGACTGGCAAACTTGGAAGGAGAGCAGTGGGCCAAGCGCAGGAGGCTGATTACACCTGCTTTCCACCTTGAGAAGTTAAAGGTACAACCATCACACCCTCTAACACCTACTACAAGCACAGAAGTAGCCAAGATTTTGACTGAGGGCATGGACTTGCTTCTCCTTTTTCGTGAAAATGTCCTTACAATGATCGATTTGCTAATTATTTGATTGAAATCATGAAACAGTCTTTCACTTTTTTAACTTTTGCCCACTGTTGAACTAAACAGAATATGGTTCCAGCATTTGAAACCAGTTGTCTGGGTCTGATTGATCGATGGAAGAAATTGATTAATCGTCAAGGATCAATTGAAATAGATGTTGTACCACAACTCCGAAACTTCACAAGTGATGCCATCTCTCGGGCAGCCTTTGGAAGCAGCTTTGAAGAGGGCAAAAGGATATTTGAACTTCAGCAAGAGCAAGTTAAATTGGTGTCTGAAGCCCTTAAGAGCGTTTACATTCCAGGTTCCAGGTGCATCCTAAGCCTCTACACTTCATTATGCATTATTTTGACAAGTTTCAAGGGTCACATCATATGTGTCAAAACCAGTTTATCATTGAATTGAATAGAACAGGTGTGGTAGACTGAAATTTTGTTTACCAATCTTGAAAATGACTTGCAGTGCCCACCGAGTGTTGGGGTGTTCGAGTGTTCCATAGCTTGTAGGGTGTTTGTGGTCCACAACTTGTGGCCCAGGGAATACGTAAGTCTCGAAAGACTTAATAATTTAGCCGTGCCAAAGTTGCAAAATATAAAATATTATTTGAGTATTAATTTAGTATTAAATCTTAAACATATCCTTGAATTATCAAACTGTGTTAATTTAACTTTTGAAGTTCTAAATGTTTTTCAAATGTTACTATATTCACACTTTATCATTATTACATTTAATCTTGTAATCTATTTTATTTTTTTAAGATATTAATTTTTGTGCCTTTTTTTTTATGAACACACGCACCTGGAAAAGGAGGGGAGGGGACTCAAACCCATGACCGGTGAGACTATCGGTTAGGGTTTGGCTTAGAAAACATTATTGAGCCAAGCACCACTCCTAGTTGTTGTGCCTTAGAGTTTAAAATTTGTAGGACAAAATATATGACGTGAGGTTGTGGATGTTTTTATCAGTTATAACACATTGAATGTTGAACTTGAAAGATAAATAATTGAAGAACTAATATTTAAAATTCAACACATAATTCAAGAATCAAAATGACATTAGACCATTGTTTATTCCTTAAGTAATTTAGCTCGAATGCTTATTTTTTTCAGATTCATTCCCACCAAGAAGAACAGAAAGAGATACAGTATAGCCAACAAAATCGATGCACTGCTGCAGGATATGGTCCTTAGGAAAGAGCAGGCAATGCGAAATGGTGAATTGAGGAACAGTGACCTGTTAGGCTTACTACTGCAATGCAAAGACCAATCTGATAATGGTCTCACAATAAAAGATGTAATAGAGGAGTGCAAATTGTTCTACTTCGCTGGCCAGGAGACCACGGCCACCTTGCTGACATGGACAATGATTGTTTTGTCTATGCATACTGATTGGCAAGAAAAGGCAAGAGATGAGGTTCTGCAGATATGTGGGAAAAGAACACTTAATTTCGAAGCCATAAATCAACTAAAGATTGTAAGTTCGTGCCTTTTGAACTAGCATGCGATAAGGAATTATAAATAGAGCTTAACCAAAAGCATGGTCAATTTGTTCACAGGTATCCATGATTTTATACGAAGTCCTTCGACTATACCCACCGCTGCCTGCTATCTATCGACACACTCGCCAAAAGACCATTATAGGAGGGCTATCCATCCCAGCTGGGGTTGATATTGCGTTACCGATAGTATTTGCACAAAATGATCCAAACTACTGGGGCAAAGATGTTGAAGAATTCAATCCTGAGAGATTTTCTGAAGGCACCGTGAAAGCATCAAACGGTCGAACCGGACTCTACTCATTTAGTTGGGGTCCGAGAATCTGCCCTGGCCAAAATTTTGCCATGATAGAAGCAAAGATGGCTCTAGCTATGATTCTTCGGCATTTCTCGATTCAACTCTCACCATCTTATACGCACGCTCCTTGTTACCTCATTACTCTTCAGCCACAGCATGGTGCTTCACTTATACTGCATCAGATCCAAGATGTTTAGCATGGAAATGAATATATGCTAGTAGTTCGGTAATAAATGGATTATGATTTAAGTTTCTGAATTTGGGGGAATGCTCGGTCCTCTTGTGTCCGTTTGTTTTGTTGTAAAATGAAGTTCTAGCTTTTCTCATTCTGTGCTACTAGTTTTTCTCATTTTGTGTTGAAGCTTCAGCCACTTTGTAATCTAGTGGTAGCCGTATCTCTATTAAGCCATTCAGAAGGGGATTTATCCTCCTCATAAGAGAGGTTCGATGCTTGCCTAGTTCAACTCGTTAGCTTATTTTATAAGCTCATATAATGTGGGCTTCATCAATAAGCATAAATAATTTTCTTATGAAGGTATATTAATGTAATAAATATTGGTTCAGTTAATTAGACAGATTTTGACATTGATTGTGAGTATGGTGCTAGCCAGTATGGGCCTTAGTGCACTTTATAAAACTATGATGTGTCAAGATTATTTGGTTAGCAGGTTTTATATTATATTAGCTAAGTCCCCCTCTAGCTTATAATATGTGCATTGGGATCCGTATATGGAATCAAGCTTATGGTAAGGGCATAACGGTCATTTTACGATGATTTGTTATTATGCTTATTTAACGAAATGGAATAACCATTTATTCATATCACGTATCCGTTCGTTAAAGAGGCACATGTTCACTATTTTCTCTCCACCGTTAAGCGATTTGATCTTCTGATTCCATTGTGGAGTTCCAGCTTCTCATCAGTCAGCACGTTTAAGTAATAAAAGGTAAGAGCTTAGCCACGATCCTTCTAAAAATGCATTCGTTTTCAGGTACACTATTCTCGTTTTTGTTTTTTCTATTTTTTTAATTCATTCTCAACCTATAACTGATGTTAGATTCTAGTTTAAGTCTCGTTTGAGACAAATTTATTCTAACACAACTAACCCACTTCAAGCCAAGGACAACTTTCGACTAAGACATGAGAATAACCAAATCAAGACTTAGGTGCCCAGGAAGAGATGATATCAATTTTGTGGAAGCAGAAGATAGTCTCGAGAAGCCATTGAAGGGCTGCTCCTGAAAGACTTTGCAGCAATTAGAGTGTAAGGGTCCATTCCAAAACCTTAAGGCATTAGGTAAAGAATTCTCATCACTTATAAGACCACAGACCCATCCTTTCACTTCTAATGTGGGATCATACCCACCTTCAATACTCTCCCTCACTTGCATGCTATCATAAGCATTGCAAGTGGATTGAAGCCCAACTTTGGAGCGTGAGGGTTTATAAAACAGAAGTTTATCCTTAATTCCGATACCATATTAGAGTATAAGGGTCCATCCCAAAACCTTAAGGCATTAGGTGAAAAATTCTTATCACTTATAAGATCACGAGCTCATCCTCTCACTTCTAATGTGGGATAATACCCACCTTCAATAGCAGCAGCCTCTCATTTGCCACAAACCCACATTTTCTTCGCACTTCACTTCTTCTTTTCTTTTCCTTTTTCTTTTTTTTTTCTTCTCCCTCTTCTGCGTACTAGTTCCCCACACTTACCAGGGAAAACACATTTTCCAAGTTGTAATGCTTTTTCGTTGTGTTATCTATCCTTTCGCACAACACATCATAAAAGGATAAGTCCATAAGCATTTGGCACAATTTGGAGTAAGTAAGACCATGTCTTATCTCGCACCATTTGATCTCAAGTTCAACGCCAAATATATGTGTATGTATAGATAAAAGGAAAAAAAACTAGTAACGGAAGATAATAATGCCACTGAAAATACAAATGATGTAATTATAAAACTTGTGACTCTAATTGGCTACTGAAACCTTAAGGCAATAGTAAGGGGAGCCTTGCACCTTACATGAAAATACAAATAACATAATTATAAAACTTGCGACTCCAACTGGCTCAGTAAAACCCTAAGGCAATAGTAAGAGGAAGCCTTGCACCTCACAAGGCATTGTGCTCGGTCTCCTCGTACCAATGTGAAACTACTTTTTGTGCTCCTCGTAGACTAATGCCGATCAATTTTACTAGGGCATGGTTGACCCACGAAAGAGTCGGATACGAGGCCCATGGCTTTATATAAAACTTGTGACCCCAATTCGCCCACTAAAATCCGAAGGCAATAATAGGGAAAAACTCCAGACCTTAAAAGGCATAGTGTTTGATCTCCTCGCAGCGATGTAACACTGCTTTCTTTAGTAATAATGCATATTCTTTCACGTTCATGGAGTAAGATGCAATCTTAATATGCCCAAAGCTATGCAGAAGCTCTATGGTTAAAAAAAAGATAGACACGACGGTTCCTCTGGAACTAAATTAAGTGATGCAGCCAAAGCCCGTGGAAAATTAAATCCAGATATAGCGGGGAAAGAGAAGTGAAAAGAAAATCTACTTTCACTCCCTGCAGTAGTTGAAATCGGGATAAACTGTGAAAGCCCAGGAGGAGATAGTAAATGGAACAACGGTGGAAGACTAAGTTAATCTCAGCAGAACCAGAATAACGAACAAAACTATTGATGTGCTACCAGATTAATAAATCATGGAAAATAAAACATTCGGCAATAGGGCTGAGCGAGGCAAATAAAGAAAATAATAATAATAGTAACAAGAATAATAGTGACATTGCCTGGAACTAACACACTGTTAATATCGAGCAACCCAAAAGTCTAGATTCCACTAAGCATTAGACGGATGTTCCACATGTCTACTAACTTTAATCATGTTAAGTAAGAACAAGATCTAGTTAAAGTTAGGACATTTACACATCATCTAAAACGACTACAAACTTCAGTAAAATGAGGGTCTGATTTCTAACTTGACTACACCAGCAAAACCAAGCAGCAGATCCGAGGTTAGTTGACCAGTGTTATTGCATCACATGAAATTATCTTACTGGTCAGCTTGACTTTTGTTCGCAATATACCAGACGACAGGCTTGCAGAGAAAAGGCCTTATGAACCATGCTTACATGTCGACAAATGAAAACCATGGACCACTTTCAATCACTACTGCATGTACTCCAGAAGAGAAATTAGACGATCAAACATCGATGTTCCACGGAAATGTCTACGTACTGTGAAGAAGAGGGCCTAATAAACGGAGATGCAGGGGGCAGTGTAAACGCATTATCACATGCAAAATGCAGTAAAACATAATATGTAGGACTACCGATGGTTGGAAACTGGACATCCTCTGAAACGCATAAAAAAGTACCTAACAGAATCTGAATTGCTCCCTTCCTCTACCCACCCATGTTTAGAAGAAAAGCAACCAAGAAGACACGGGAGGAAGTTCGATGTAGTACACCAAAAGGCTCAATCTTCTCGATATACACAACACACTTTCTCATTTAATATGTACAGCCACCTACCACACTAGATGTTTAACCGCATTCACAATCCCATTTTCGTACTTCACCACGGACCACTCTGTGATTTTCTCAAGCATTGTTTCTTAGCTCCCCGTTGCATATTCATCATCTCCAAGACCTGCGACATTACAGAAACCCAAAAGACAATTATTACATGGCTCCACTTCTTCCTCTGCAGTCAATCAAAAAGGCAATGTAGTAAATAGAAAGAGAAAGAGAGAGCGGCGTGTGTATGTATCTTTAAACTACGTTTTACAGTTAATTCTAAAAGCTTTCATTTATGGGTTTCCCTAATCATACCCCTAACAATCTTCCAAACGCCAGAAGACACTGAATTTACAACTGAAAAAGCAGATAACAGAAAAAGTTGGAATTTCTGGTAATGTGCTACTGCCAATAACCCTTGTCATACCGGGCCATTGCAAAAGGAATGTTCTTAGGTGCATATGAATAAATTTATGCTTTTGCAAATTGGAAAGGGATTGGAACAGTCCAGATTGAGAGGGTTCCTTGATCAGTAAGTAGGGACTGTACATAAAGACTGAAAAGCTATGAAAACCAAGATCTAGCACTAGAGCGGAGAGATTTATCACTAACGGTAAATACCCGAAAAGTGGTCATACAAGATTGATGCCAATAACTCCACTAACTAAAAGGAAAAAGAAAAAAAAAAAAGGGAAAGCAAGATTTTGTTGGATAAATTTGAGTTATAAGCATCATGTCAAACCTATCTTCTGCTTTCTTTTTCCTTGTTGTCAGTAAAGATATAATGAGAATTAACCAATATTCCTATTAAGCAGGGTTTTAGGTTTTTTAAAGTTTATCAATAGCCAACTTGAAGCTTTTATGCTTTTCTATTTCTCATTTTGGTTCCCAATTTTGTTGGTTTCACCATAGAAATGAGACTAGAGTAAGTATAAAAAGCTTACGATACAACAATTGTAGAAGATGATACCCAAAGGAAATAATCTAGATATGCCATTTATGGCCTGAAAATATACCAGCTAATGCAAAACAAAGATTTGTCAGCATAACATCACTACGACATACACCAACTGGACTCATATGATACTCGAACAAGAAAAAGGCACAGGCAGATCAATCCACACATAGCTAACAAACCAGTTATGCTTTTAGTGAAACTTCAGAAAGAAAGAAAACAAAGAACAAAATAGCATGATTCCTCTTTCATGGATTAGATCGGACACTGGTTATGACTGGTCAGATTCTTTATCCATCAGTACAATTGACACAACATCCCATAATGGTGGGGCCAAGAACAATAAAGCAAATCCAAAGTACCTGATTCTTTTGCATCTCCATTATTTCTGCCTGCAGCAACCAAAGGAAATAAATGAGTACTTACAAACAGGGATGCAAGTCCAGAGCAGCTAATGGACGCGTACGTTAATATTCACCCATCTATGCTTTCTAAAATTCAAATACCTGTTTTTTCCGCAATTCTTGGTTCTCCTCCTTCAATTTGGCAACTTCAGCTTCCAATTCCATTGTATAAGCCTGCAAGACGGCCACGGGCAGTCTAAGACATATAACAAAAAAAATTTTAAGGATGAATACTACGATATATCATTAGATGTCATTTCCCCATCTTTTATATTTCAAACAGCATTGAAGACACTAGTGTCGAACATTCTTTTTTTTTCAATGTATCGTTTTGATAAGATATAACTAACTTGATGTCATGTTTCTTGAATCAAACATCCCATTACCTTGTAATAACCTTGATCCTTTTAACTGCTCATGACAGTTACTTATCAAAACCTTTCATCTCTAGTCATGTCAGATCTCTATCACATTACCATTCTGCTGCATAATCTTTCATGAGTTTTTTGGACACAGCGTCAATAGTGATGAAAGCAGTAGGTTGATGGCTAGAAAAATCCACAAAGCACAAGAAGTTCATAGTTGACATTGTATTCCTTTTAATTATCAGTCCTATTTTATATCTCCCGTGATATCCTTCAGAATAACTAGAATGGTACAGTATTCTGTGCAGGAGTAGCAGAGAAAAGAGAACTCAGTCACCAAAGGTTTTTTTTTTGTTTGTTTCATTAGATGGCATTAAAAAACTGATCATAACAGCACCCCAGAGGATGATTACATCATGATCAAATGGAGCTCAACTGCGTTAAAATAAACATCTTGAAAATTAAACAAACAATCACCTGCTTTCGAGCTCGCGACCTTGCAGCTGACTCCCGATTCTTAATCATCCTCCTCTGCCTCCTCTCAACGACCTTCTCTACCGACCCACTTGATCTTCTCCCCCTGAAACCGCCATTAAACCCATACGGAACTGGCGACACCGACGACATATCACCATTACTCTTCCCAATCCCATCCGACGATAGCTGGTTGGCAGGCGACCCCGTCCCAACACCTCCAGCTCCAGCACCTAACCCCGCCATTCCCATTCCACCACCCTGCAGTGCCGCACTCTGAACCAAACCCTGGTCCGCCATACCCACCATCCCACCCCTCATTCCTGGACTACCCAGCTGAGGCGTCGGGTGTGCCCCATAATTCACCGTAACCGGCTTGGGAAAAATCTGCGGCTGCTGAGGCCTTGACAACTGAGTCTGGTCCGATCTAACCCCATTCACATTCAGGGGCAAATTCGAAGACTGAATTGAAAACTGATTGTTACTCTCCGGAATCCGACTCCCCATCAAGCCGGTACCGCCACCAGTCTGCTGAAACGCAATTGCCATACCAGTATTGCCTAAGAAACCTCCATTACCAGCAATACCACCAGGCTTGGCTTCCAACTGAGCGTCTTCTCTCACAACCCCGGCTCTGAATAAGAACTCCTCCAAAGTCATCTCCCCTAAGGTCTGCTGCCTCTGCGGTATGCTTGGGCCTCCATTTCCAGTCCCATCTTTGGATATATCCTTCCAGACCTCGTCCACAGTCTTCTGGCTCAGAGTCCTCGGCAGAGTGAGCGAGCCCTGCCTCTGCAGGTTTCCGCTAGGAGGGGCACCAATCCCTTCTGTTCCGGCGGTCAAGGACGGGTTGGCCATCATGGTCTGGGTCTCCTCGGCGTTCCAGATGTTCTTGAGTAGCTCGTCCATGTTCATAGACCCGAAGTCCTTGCCTACGCTGCCGCCCATCGTGTTCTGCAACTCATCAAAGGTCAAAGAGTAGATCGACGGTTGCCGTGTCAACGGAAAGTTCCCCGGAGGCCTTCCATTTCCATCGGCCGTTGGGTTCGACCCGAAGTTCTTGAAGTTGAAGTTGCTCCCCATTCTTTTTTGTCAAAAATCTGAACTAAAGAGAGCCAGACCAAGCTAAGAGGACAACCAAGAGAGACAATCACTGAGAATCAAATTTAGATCAGAATGGAAGGAAGTTTTAAAGTCAAACATCTTTTATGATGAAAGAACGAATCGAGATTGAACTTTCGTTCATGGATTGAACATTGTCGTCATCAACAAAATCAGTGTGTTCTTACAGCCACAAAGCTCAGAGCACAACCACCCCGGCTAGATTTCACCTACCAAACAACCAACCAACCAACCAACCACCCACCCAACGAAGCCCACACTCAGCTCAATAACTAGTTTTCAGACCACTGAAGAGTCAAAACCCAGTGCAGACCTCAAAAAAAACATTTCAAACATTTACACCTCGGACAAAACCAGAATACCCAGAAAAAAAAATCAAAGACAAATGCTTGGTTGCAGACACAGCAAAGATCAGCCATGTTTACAACTGAAGAGTTCAATTTCCAAGCATTAATGATTTAGAAAATCCGAACTGGCAAGACAAACACCCGACGATAAAATAGGAAAAGAAAATCGGAGGAGGAATTATCCTTGTTTTATATACCTTTTTCTTTCTCTGGGAGTCTTCAAATCTTTATAGGAGTTTCTGGTGGCTTCTTTGGTCGCGTTGCTTTGTCTGTTCCTTCTTCTTCGCGTGTTAGGGCTTGGTGGATGCGCCAAGTGTCTTTATGTCCCTCGTTACCTTCGGCTCTCCTTTAAGACGCAGGCCCGAAGGCTCGGTTTTACAAATACATTATGAGACGTGGACCAATTGGTCTATTACGATAGGGTAGGACGCTTGATGTGACCTTCACCCAATCAGGCTACGCTAGGTGGGAAGATTATGGCTGCCCACGTTTCTTCCAAGGAAGGGCTGGATCGCGTGCGCCGGTACGATTGAAACGGCAAGATGCCCGGAAGGGCATTTTCGTCTGATGGTAAATAAGAACAAAGGTCCGAACAGACGAATATGCCCCCCCATGGTCGTTTTCCCACGTCATTGAAACGACAATGATAACTCAAGAGGGGAAAAGAAAGGATGACAATGATCCGTTTGGTAGACAAAAAAAAAAGTGTTTTGCGTCCCTAACACCATAAAAGATCATCCGGTCACTTACTAGACAAATTATTATAGCTTTGTTCATAATGGTACGAATTAAACAGGTAGTACGCGGTTCCCTCCGATCGTACGGCGCAGATTAAGCCAGTGGCACTTTCCTAATTTGGTGGTAGTGCTTACCAGCGACTTAAGAAGGCTTTGGAGTAGCAAAGTGTGACACGCATTCAAAGATGGATGAGATAACGAAAAGGAGAGCTGTGAAAGAGTTTCTGGCCGGTGGGAAAACCCAAAAAGTAAAAATAAACGACCAGGAAGGTGTTAAGGTGCTAATAGGATTAGACTTTTTGATGCAAAAAAAAAAATTATACCAAAGTTGGATAACATGAGTAAACATATAGTTTAACCATCATAGTGAGGGGTTTTATTAAGATATGATCTATGAGTTTTACTTAATGTTTTAAATTAATATGGGCATATACTATAAAATTTATACATAATATTAAAGTTAATATTCTTTTTTTTAGCACCCTTGTGAGCTCCCATTATTTTGAGCATATAGTTTTTATTGATTAAGTTTACATGTTGTTTACATGATACTGCATAATAATAGTTAGATAATTAAACTATCATAATAAAAGAGTGTACTGAATTTTGTGATGGGTCAGTAGTTTGACTATCATAATAACAAAATTTGTTAAAATATGATTAATTAGTTTTACATTGTTAAGTAAAAAAATTAAATATTTTATTTACAGAGAAAAGAGTAATTTATTATTTAATATTTTAAAATTTTAAATTAAATATACACTTTATTTTACAAAATTTACCAATATGCTCGACAAGAATTCTGACTTGTGTAGGCCCCAAAGGAGGCTGACAAAAGTGTAGACCTTCCAGGTGGAAGCACTGTAATTTGTTGCGGATGTAAATAAATTATTTGTAGGCGTCAAATCGAAGTCTTCTTGACACAGTGGTCGCAGAATGTAATAGAGGGAAATTATTTACCGCAGTGGCAGAATCGTATCTTTGACGGGGAAGAATGGAGAATTTCCCCAGCTTTTACGAGTCGCAGCCTCTTTTGGCTGACTATAGCCGGTCGTCCTCAGAAAATATCGTACCCATAATTGTCGGAAGCCAATCCTGAAATATGTCGGCAGCTTTTGGAGGACCGGTTCTAGGTTTTCTCTTTACCTATAAACAAAAGCTTATTGGGATTTACACGGTTTCTGGGCTCCCTATAGTCAAGATGTGACCGATTAAAATTCAAAAGATATCATCCATTTTTCAATGAAAGTCAACAAATCTAAGATGAAATTACGTTTGATCTTCACTTTTGACGACGAAATCTTCAATCCCTAGAGTTTTCTTTCCAATGTTGCTGAGGTTTAAGGCTCCATGTCTAAAGTAGATTTAATTTGAAATGACTTATGGAAACCCAATACCTCAATTCACACGGAACCTGTTTTGCCTAAATAAGTTCTTATTTATAATTGGTTAGTGGAGTAACTATATAGTACATTCTTTTAATTTTTTTTTTGGATATGGACACGGTGAAAGTTCAGCTTGTAGTGTCCAAACCATCATGTCCTTTGATACTGAAAAGTATTTATTCGGATTTGTTTTTCTCAAAATTATTGCGAATTTGGGAAAATTAATGGGGACATAAATGAAGATAAAATGGAATGAATGACACTAAATTATTGAGGATTGGAAAATTATTCAGGTATCAAGCAAGTAAATCTAGAGAATACATTGTGTATGGAATTCTTGAAATTTGAATTTTTTTCAGGGGAAAATTATCCTAATAAATGAATAGTATAAGTTTATATATTTCAATTTCTATCATGCCTATTATCAATAGATCACTAGACAATTTGAGTCTTTCTACTTAATAAGTAAATAAAATTTCCCAAAAGTTAGACTTACTTATAAAGTTAACTAATTCATAAAATTTATTAGAATTTTCTTTTAAAAAATTATAATTTAGACACTAAATACTTGATAAGATAAAGGAAAGTCACTTATGTATAGGTAAAATTTTAATGATTGTTGTTGTCAATTTTTAATACATACATACATACATATATATATATATGTATGTATATATTATATTTGCATATGTAAGAATAATTAATAATTTATATGTGTGAGTGTCTATAAAATTATAATGTCTTAATGTTAAATTGTTTTAGATTATAAATATTCTCGTAAGAGATACAATAAATAGCAAGTTTAGTAATACAAAAATTACATGAGTTAATACAATACAAGTGGTAGAACTGAATAAGGTAATATATGAAGAAAAGTTTATTCAATTAGCTCAAAAGAATGAAATCTTAAAATAGCAACTAACAATCGTTAATGTATATTTGTATAGAAAAACATATAGAGAAGGATTATATATTTTTATTTTGTACAAGGATTTAATAAGCTAATTAGTATTTTAGGGCTAAGCTGTTTTGTTGGAAAGGAATTTGGGTAGATAAAACTTAGAATACTTAGTCCTTAGCCAGACTGGACTCTTTTGCAAATGTATATCAAATTCTATGAATCTTGTATAAGAGTTGCAGTTTAGTAGTTTGCATAAGAAGTAGTGTTCAAAGATCTGATCGTTACTAAAAGAGCCAATGATTTTTATATTGATGCGTAAGCTTTAACGTAAAATTTGTTGACGCATTGATGAGTAGCAACTTCAGACCGGAAAAAGAACTTTTGAAGTGGGGAAGCTGATATGTTCCCATCAGTAGAATTTGAACAATGAAGAAAAGTCGGCAAGAGGCCCAAAGGTGGGAACTAAATGGTAGCCACAAAAACTAGAAAAAAGCCACATCAAATCCAGTAAATAGTCAAACTTTGGGTCCAGTCATTTTCACCATAGAACCAAAAAAGTATGTAAAAGGTTTGAAGTTTGTCTTTTACAGTGGACCACTCAAAGGAAGGATGAGGATTAGTAGTGGGGTTTTGCTTGTGGGCTAAGGCCACATAATGGACAAACACATCGCTTTCCCCGCATGAATGAAGCACCCATTTTCTCTTGGTAAGTAAGGCTCCGGCTCTCCAAAAGTGGTATGTAGTGAATGATTTCCTTGAATTACTTTCCATACTTGGCAATCTTGGCTTAAAAGGTTTGTCTACAGCCATAAAGCCTGCTTTCCGGGCAATGCGAGATTGGAAGCAAAGTAAACGGACATGAGTTGGGCAACATGTGCACTTACTTTTGCAGGCCCTGCGTCTAGACTAGCATTAAACCCTCTATCGTGGAACCTCCATTTGCTTCCTGCACGAAGAAGACCGAGCTTTATGGGTGCTTATCTTTAAGATCTAGCTTTCTTTAATTCTGTGATTCAAATTTTAGAGCGTTTAATAACTAAAAGGCCTTCGATTCTAGTGCCGAAGTAGTATCCGACATCCACGCGAATGTGGGAGCTAATCAGATGCTGTCCTAAAACAAACAAAACCCAGGCCCCTTTGATTGATTACCAAGGAACAAGAACAAAGCCTCGTTATAGACCGAAGATGACGAGGCACAGACGATGTCGTGTTAGTCCGCAAAAACCCAATTCTTCACAGTATCTTTTTATAGTAATTTCCTATATATATAGGAAATTAAGGAAAACTAAATATGAACAAATTTCAAACCAGCGTGGGCTTTGGGGGCATGCGTGACCGGGCGGAGAAGTGCCTCCCGACCAATTGTTTGAACATATTTTAAATTAGTCAGAGCGCGTGGGAGTTAAGAAATGCTATTCTCGTCATGGTGACACCAGCTTTTGTCCCTCACTTTTTTCCCCGCTTTCGTTTCTGGATATTCTCCGATAAGACGGCATTTACAATGTCTGCAACTTTTCTCTTTGCCGGCTCTGTACTGAGTTCGTCTTTGAATGTTTTCTTAGGTCTACACGTGTAAATCTCGTCTGATTCTGATGAGGTATTGTGGACCTGACGGGGATCTGCATTACGTGGTCGACAACCGGCTTTGAGACGCGTAACCCCGACTTGCAAACACTCTCACTCGGTGCACTGTTGCTAGTTTGGAATGATCATCGTGGTTGCCATCGCTTGTGCCCATTGCTGGTCTGGACGTATTATGAAAGGTACGATGATATTGGAGCATCGACAGAATTTTATACGTGTCTTTCTCGTGTAACAGATAACCGAAAGAGGAGTCCATGGTGCGCACCATATCGAATCAAGAGCAGCCCCAGCCAGTGATTTTGCAACATCTTTCTATCACTCCACACTCCTTGCCAAGATTCGCACTTAATGCTGTGAGCATCAACTATGGAGTGTTCTTCTTTTTTGACCCTTTTTTCTTCTTGCTTTTGCTTTCAATTATTGCTTGGAAAGATGAAAGAAGGTACACGTGCCCACTTAAGCTCTGCCGTTCCATAATGGGTTCTAAATTGAGAGGTGAGGTCCAGAACCGATGCCTGCAAGTCAAGATCAGTCTCAATCGTCGGGGTGTAACAGAAGAAATGCATGAGTAATATGGTATTCTGGTTGGAGTCCCTTGCAAACAACAACATAGCCTGAATCCAACTGAGAAAAACCAAAACTAATAAATCTAGCAGGTTGGAGACTACAAGAATTAGCGAGAGAAAGGCATTCTCTTTAGGCACGAAGGTCCCTGTGTAACACTCAGAAAAGCTTACTCTCATTCCCTTTTGGATCCACAAAAGGAGGAGTGTCAAATATAGGATTCCTGGGAATTTGATACTACATACAATATTTCAAGATTCTGATCCACAGTAGTGGATAGTTGCACTACGGCCTGAGAAATCAGCCCACAGCTTTCGGTCCACCTTTTTCATAAGCTTCCTCAACTTCAACAAGTCAAGAACACTATCTCCTGATTTCTAATGTTTTACTTCAACACATAAATACAACTTATTATACTTGAGGATATCATAAAACTTAAAAAAAAAATCTTTCAAAACAATGATACAGGTGGAAGACGATTGATAATACAACCTCATACACTACGCCTCTGCTGTCGGAAATGTCTGAGAATGAAACTGTCAGCATACAAAGGATAGTTCTTCTTGATCAGGCCCTTTATACATTTCCAGTAAGAAAAGTCAACCATCTCTCCATCCTTTCGAACTATGAACAAACACCGTGACTTTTCGAACTCAGGGTGATACCCAATCTGTAAATCCAAAAATGAGAAATATGCATCATTTACGCTTCACTCCAAGAAGACTACAATTATCATCCAACAGACATAGTTTTCTTATGGTTGAAACAATATTCAATAAAAAAGAAGATTATTAGAATTAAAGGCTCTAAATAAAACCATGCAGTTGAATAAATGTGAGACTGTTCTTGAGACTTATTTGCACACCTAAAAAGCAAAACGATATTGCCCTTGGAGCTGCTGACCAAGTTATTCGCACCTGAAGTTGGGTGCCAACATCTTGGTAGCCAAGTATGGAGTCATGTTGGCTCTGCCTTGATCAAGAAGATAAATCGCCATTGCTTTTTAAGGAAAAAAAACGATTGGTCTACTCATGATTATTAGGGACTTGAAAAATTACTTTACCAATTTCAAGGCCAATTATATTCTCTGTTGCCTATCTAAAAAACCTGAAAATAATGGACAAGTTATAGCCTCATCTAGAAGCACAGTTGCACATGAAGTCAAACACCAATTTTAGATAGCTAATTTGCATCTCGCTGAACAAGGACTTTTCCTATGAACATACAATCCAAACTCCAGTACATGACTGTAATATGTGAACCAAATGGAACTGAAAAGGAAAATTGTATGTGAACACACTCTGGGACATTACACGCAATTGTATGAGATCAGTCAAACTGATGATACCCTGCGCCATTATGTGCAGTTCCAGAATGAACAGAATCTGGAACCTGTGTTCCATTACTGTTTTATGTGACTTTGAATATAGATTGGTATTTGGTATGCCAAGGCTTGATAGAAATCGTCTTAAAGCATTTAGTAAAGCTAAGGCAGATGACGCATGGACCAACAAATTGCATATATAAGGCTGTTAACATGAAAGGTTCTAATCAGATAAGTCAGAAGCTTCATTTATGCAGGTCCATTTTATCGCTAGAGTGGTAACTCTTTTCTAATCAAGCCAAGCTTTCTGGAAAGAAACAAGAGAGAATGAGATTGAGAGGGAGCGAGATACCGTGATATAGTCAATTCCGCATCCAATCTTCTTCTCAGAATGAGGATGAAAAGGAAGCAACCTCTCAAGTATTGTTCTCTCATGCTCTGCACTTAGTCTGTCTCCACTTTGATATCTGCACCAACATTTCCCGTGTGCACATTGAAAATTAGTAACATGAATGATGGTTAACACAACCATACTGATAAACCATAACTTGGATGTGTTATTGTATTCTTAGTAAAGAGTTTGAATGGTGATACAATTCCATCAGTAGTTATTCAATTCTTTTTTCTCCAATTGAGTTGCCATAGGAAGATAGGAAGGACATCAAAAGTAAAAAATATACAAAACATGAACTGCAAAAGGAGTGAAAATATGCAACCATCCAGCATCTAGCACTTCTGTGGTAAAAAAAAAAGAAGCAGCCAACCATGTATACAGATATGCTGAAAAGAGGGGCATCAGCAGAACCAAAACTATCCGGTAGAAGAAAATTTGGTGTGAGGTACCAATAGTCAATCTTTAGATTCTCGCTTTACCAAGAATCTCCATTATGAGTTGAAACTATTCTCTCTTATGTTCTATTTTTTCTTTTTGATGGAAGGACAAACAGCTAACCGAAGAGAATAAAAATGTATAGTAAATTCAAAGGAGTCAATGTAGAGGGACATACAAGGATCCATATGCGGGAGTTCAAGAATCCTATTAAGCAAAAATATGACAAACAAGATTATGAACAAAATTTATAACATATCCAGAAAGCAACCGCTAAGCTATTAAACAGTTTGTAAGATTCTCTACAAATCTTCATTGGCGGAAGTGACATAATCTGTTGGTCAAATACTACATGAGGCTCCGGATTTATACGGTCACATACACTGTATATTTCTCCAATTTCAACGAATCAATCACTGGTCCGGTCAAAAGACAACTAGAAAAACTAAAACTGAGTTTCTTCCAAATCTAAAGACCCAGTCAATACAGTATCCGCTTTTTAAGAAAATGAATGCACCACTCACCTAGACTTACTTTGAATTAAACTGACCTATTGGAAGCTTCCCAAACTAACAAGCCTCAAGCCTCAAGCCTCAAGCCTAAATTTTGTCTTTCGTTAAACAGTACTTAATTGAATTGAGTTAAATTATAATGGCATCATTAACTTAAAGACATAATCAGACGAAACAATTGCACAACCCACATTAGATGATAAAAGCAGTCGACTTGTTAAACCCTAACAGAAAGAAAAACAAATTAAAATCTTTCCAAATTTCCAGCTCAAGAATGGGATTACAATAATTGAAAAGAGAAAAGACAGTAGCAAAAGGTCCTTGCTTTTGCTTACGTTCCAGAATGAAGGATCATCCTAACAAAGCCTACCAATGGAACCGTGTCCTCCAAAATCCGGTCCTCCCAGTCCACCCATTTATCTTCCTCCTCGTCCTCATACTCTTCCTTCCCCTCGCTCTCCTCTTCTTCTTGCGAAACCCCACCCAAGTCCTTCTCCGGCGCGACTATTGGCCTTCTTAGCAACTCCGAGCCGTAACCGTCGGGACCGGTTCGAACGGCACAGAGACGTCGGGGAAACGATGCCGACGGGAAGGAAGCTGTTGCCGGGAAGGAATGAAATGAAAGGCTTACGGGCAAGAGTTGGAGAGGGACAGGGTTCAAGGGGAGCTGGACGCGTGGCAGAGGTTTAGATATGGAAGCCATGGCCGTGCCCATGCGCTGCTGCAATTTGCTACCCCAATTAACTGCTCAGTTTTCGCACATGTCAACTTGGACGACGTAGCAGAACGTTTTCGGCTGTGGATGTCGTTTCAGTAGGCTACGGTCACATTCTCTTACCCTCTTTTCACTCTCCACTGTTAAGCACCGGATATCCTATATTCCCCTCATCTGCGATATGGATCTGGGCCTGGAGAGCCCAACCCAATAAAACTGGCAATTTAATTCCAGACAACTCAGATCCCAATTGGTCGTTTCAATCGAATTATGTGATATAATGTGATCGTTTCTTCACAGGCCGATGAGAAATGTACTTAAGATGTCCGCCCGTCAGAGCCTAAATTTTCAAAAGAAAAATGCATATGTCATAACTCACCTGTCTATATGTTAGGATGTAAGTAATGAGTCTTACATGGCTAATAATTATTTTGATATTTATACTTGTGTAATAATAGGCTTTACAAATTTCCAAGTTAACTTCTAGGTTGGATAATAAGTCTCTTAATATATTAACAAAGTTAAGAATCCTCCTTATCATCCTTATAGACTTTTTATTGATTTGAGTTTATACATTACCTACATAATGTGACATCGTAATGTTTAGATGATTTGATCATAATGATGAGAAAGATGTATTAAGATATGGACAATTGTTTTCACATTGTTAAAAACATATATTAATATTTATGTTTATATAATAACAACTTTCTTAACATGATATTAGAACATTGGTTAATTTTATGTATTACTCACGTAATGTGACATCATAATAGCTTGATGATTTAACCATAATGAAAAGAAGGCATGTTACATAGTGGGCAATGATTTCACGTTATTAAGGAATATAATGAGAATTCTTAATAAATGAAAAGAGGTTTATCAACATTAAAGTTGACTTTTAAGTAAGATAATATGTATTTTAACATGATAATAGAGTTTAAGATCCTTCTTAACACTCTTATAGACTCTTATTTATTTGAATTTAAGTATTGTTTACGTAAGCATTATGATGGTTCAATAATTTGACCCTCATAATAAAGGGTTATGTTAAAATGTGACAATGAGTCTCACATTATTGAAAAATATATTGATATATATGCTTATATTGTAATGATTCTATCAATTATTAAGCTAATTTTTAAGTTAGATAATTAGTCTTTTAACATTATGCACTACATGTCAACCATGTTCAACCATTAAGTTAAAACACAATGTATTTCCTATTTTCACATACTAAAACTAAATTAATTTTTCTTATGGATGAATGAAAGTTATGTGATACCACACAAGAAACTAGTGGCTAAGCTAAGCAAGCTAAGAGTTTTGCCAAATTCAATAAAATTTCCATATATGTCTTTTGTTGCTCTGCTTACATTGTAAGAGTCAATAATACTTTTAGTATGATTATCAATGTTTTGTCATAAATTATAAGATAGTTTGAAAGAAAAATAAACTTATTTTTCCTTATGGATGAACTGAAGGTTTGTGGTCCTACACAAGAAATTAGCAGCTACATTAAGCAAGCTAAGATTTATGCTAAATTCAATAAAATTCTCATATATGCCTTTTGTTGCTCCACTTGCATTGTTAGTATCAATGATACTTTTAGTATGATTACTAATGTTTTGTTATAAATAATAGGGCCATATGAAAGAAACAAAAGAAAAAAATATATGTAGTTTGATATTTCGAGATAATTTTGAAACATATGTGCCTTTTGTTGCTTCACTTACTTTGTAAGTGTCAATTGTACTTTTAGTCTGATTACTAATGTTTTGTCATAAACTATAGGGCCATTTGAAAGAAACAAAAGAAAAAAATGTTGTTTGATATTTCAAGATAGTTTTGAAACATCTGTCATTCTATTGCTTTGCTTAAGTCATAAGTGTCAATGATATTTTTAGAATGATTATTAATGTTTTATCAAAAAAATAAATTTTTTATATAAGCCTCCTATTGTTCCACTTATGTTGTAAGTGTCAATGATGCTTTTAGTATGATTATTAATGTTTTGTTATAAACTAAAGGGTAGTTTGAAAGAAGACTAAATTAATTTTTCTTTATGGATGAATGGAAGTTTCATGGTACTACACAAGAAACCAATAGCTATGCTAAGCAAGCTAAGATTTATGTTAGATTCAATAAAATTTTCATATATGCCTTTAATTATTCCGCTTTCTGTCGTAAGGGTCAATGATGCTTTTAGTATAATTCTCAATGTTGTGTCGTAAGTTATAGGCCCGTTTGAAAGAAACAAAAGAAAAAAATGTGTAGTTTGACATTTCGAGGTTGATTCTCTCTCCATCCTTCTTGGAGGAACCGAGTAATTAGTAATCTAGTACAAGCATTTATCGCAGGTCATGCTCATTTCAATTTCATACTCTCCTTCCTTGCACTCAACAGAAAACTCATGGAAAACAAGAAGTTCTGTGTTCTTTCTTTCTTCGTGGTACTGCTATTGTCGGTGGGATCAAAAGCGAGGGCTAGGGAAGGAGGGGACCACTGTCCGACAAAAGAAGTTGCAAGCTTGGGTGTTTTTTTTTTTTTCGTAGTTCTCTTGTTGGCAAGCAACAAAAAGTAGCCATCGATTTGGCCCTCCAAGATTTGAATCACGTGAAGTGTGATGAACAACTAGTTTTGGAACGAACAGGTTCCCATGGAAATTCAACTCGAGCAGTTTCGGCTGGTAAACTAAACTCCTGAATTTTTTTTTTTTTCAAAATACAAGTAAAGGAGAACTTTTTAACTGCTTACGGAAATGATTTTTTTTTTTGGCTTTTTCAAATGGTCACATGAAATATATTACATGCTTGATTAGAGAAGTACTTAACAAGCCCTTGAAGGTTAATTCTTACTCATCATGTATGGGCTAAGAGTGTTTCAACGGGAAAGAGGTTGTTTGAATAAGTTTCTTTTTGTTTACAAAATCTATCCCTTAAAAATGAGGACGGGACAAAATGAGACAAGTTAAAAGATTCAAAATTTAATCCAAAAGTTAACATAAATATGAGTTTTTAAAACTCAACTTGGTGCTATCCACCTTATGTTTACACAACATTTAGTATCTTTTTTCTTTTTCTTCTTTTTAGTTATTTTTACTTAAAGACATTAAATTTTGTAGAGTAATGCTCATATCTAACTTAAATTTTAAGGTATTAAGTGGTAAAATCCATCTTTTTATAAATAGGATGTTTAATATTTTCTTTAACAATGTGAGACTTTTAAACCACATTTTAAGGAGTTTCCTTATCACGATGGTCAAACTATGTTAGACCATCATTATATTGCACAATTCAACGAAAAAGCAAAAAACTATATTGATATCATTGATATTACCGATGGGGTCCATACAATCACTGATAGGGTCACACCTGATAAGGTGTGTGGCGTGTGCTATATAAGTTGAACCACAGTTTTTGCTAGTCAAATCCAGTTGGCCACGGTTCTTATACCATCATCCATTTCTTGTTGCAAAAGACTAACGGTACAATTTTCATTTGCAGCAATTGATCTTAATGATCGCAAGAAAGTGCAAGCCATCATCGTCGGAACGTTGACAATCCAAGAGGCTATTCTAATGTCTGAAATGGATAAAACCACCAGGGTTAGCCCTATCCTATCCCTGGTTTCATCAGCTGTTGTCCCGCCCCTAGTACCACTCCAGCCGTCATTTTTTATTCAAATGGCTAACGATGTCACCCTCCATATGAGGTGCATCGCTGCCATCGTTGGCTACTACAAGTGGCGAAAGGTGACGACGATTT
Organism: Casuarina equisetifolia; assembly: GCA_028551475.1. NCBI lineage: Eukaryota > Viridiplantae > Streptophyta > Magnoliopsida > Fagales > Casuarinaceae > Casuarina > Casuarina equisetifolia. The sequence continues at coordinate 21,934,002 of CM052356.1, forward strand.
ATGAGAACAATGTCTTTTCTTCTGAACTAGAGAAAGTGACCCTCCTTTCTGATTCTCTTCGAGCCGTTGGCGCAAGGATTGAGCACTGGTCAATTTTACCTTGCCTATCCTCTGCATCAGATCCAGAAAAAACTATTGAGGAAGAGCTCAAAAAGCTAAGGAGTGAAGGCAATAAGGTCTTCATTGTTGCGGAGTCTTCCTTAGAGTTCACTATTCTGCTTTTTCAGAAGGCAAGCCAAATGGGTATGATGGAAAAAGGCTACGTATGGATTGTGGGTAATGAAATCGCAGGCCTTCTTGATTCTGTTGATTCGTCTGTAATCTACAACATGCAAGGCGTAATTGGTTTTAAAATTAGATTTGAGTCTTCCAGTGAAGCTTTCAGGAGGTTTACAATCAGCTTCCAAAAGAAGTACGCATCAGAGTACCCGGAAGAAGAGATTGCCAAGCCAAGCATTTTTGCACTCCGGGCTTACGATGCAACTTTGGCCGTCGGTCAGGCCATTAAAAATTCTCGAGGAAGGATTACCTGAAGAAAACTATCCAAAAAAATTTTGTCCAACAACTTTGAAGGTCTAAGTGGCACGATAGTCTTCAAAAATGGGGCATTGGCACAGCCGCCAGTCTTCCAGATCATTAACGTGATTGGCAAGAGCAACAGGGAGGTAACATTTTGGTCACCTGAACTTGGTTTCTCAGAGAACTTCACGGAACACGTTACTACGAAAGAACGAGCTAGTAATGGCTCTGTTGGAGTCCTAGGTCCGATCTATTGGCCAGGTGGCCAGCAAACAGTTCCTAAGGGGCTGCCAGACAGCATTGGGAATAGACCACTGAGAATAGGGTTCCGGCCCAGGCTGCCTTCAGTCAGTTTGTGAGCGTGACGTCTGATAATGCCACGAAGAGCAGCATTGTCAGTGGGTTTTCAATCGATGTGTTTGAAGCAGCTTTGCAGCAACTGCATCCTAGATTGGACCATGTCTATGTTCCGTTTGAAGGATCATATGATAACCTGGTGAAAAAGGTGTACGACATGGTAAGATTTTTGGCTGTTTCCGTAACTAGAGATTATTCAAATTGTCCACCATATGATATTGTGTTTGAATCGTGATGCCATTGATCCTCAAAGCACCCATGCTAGGTCTATAAACACAATCCAATGAGTTTATGGCCCGAGAGATTATGATTTTAGATGACAAGCAAGTCGAGATGAGAAAATGGACTCATTACAACGATTTTTCCCTTACTACTCACTGCTGCAATTTTAAGTTTCTCACTACATTTTTTTTATTTTGTTACTAATAGCATGTCACAAATATTAATATTGATGAGCATTGGTTTACATCTGAAACAGACCTTCGATGCTGCAGTTGGGGATATAGAAATAGTGGCATATCGATTACAGTTTGCAGACTTTACACAACCATATGTTGAATCCGGACTGAAGATAGTAGCCCCTGTCAAAAATAACCTGAATCAAAAATGGTTATTTGTCGGGGTGTTTACTCCAAAGATGTGGCTAATTATCACGCTGGTGCACCTGTTTGTCGGATTTGTAGTTTGGTTGATTGAAAATGATAGCAACCGGGAATTCAAAGGAATTGGGAACATGATTTGGTTTTGCGTTACCATTCTGTTCTTCGTGCACAGTATGTCTCCGAATGTTGTGCATCACGTACATATTTTTCTCCTGAAACTTATTTAAATCATGTTGCCTTGACGTTTGCTTTTCTTTGCAACATCCTAGGTACACCATGATACCTGTTTCTAGCAACTTCTACTATTAAACTAAAAAGCTTCATTTTGGCTTCATTCCATTTCGGCTTTGCAGGAGAACCAATTAAGAAGAATTTGTCTCGTATAGTGCTGGCACCATGGCTTTTGGTGATTCTAATTGTGATGGCTAGTTTCACGGCAAGCCTCTCTTCAAGAATGACTGCCTCTCATTTAAAACCGTCTGTTACGGATATTGAGACGCTTAAGAAGACAAATGCAAAAGTTGGGTGCGACAGAAATTCCTTCATTGTGAAATATTTAATCAATGATTTAAAATTTAAGCCAAAGAATATCAAGAGACTTCACAGCATAAAGGACTACCCAGAAGCTTTTGAGAGAGGTGAAATAAAAGCGGCATTCTTCACGGCCCCTCATGCTAGCGTCTTCATCAAACAATACTGCCAGGGCTACGCCATGGTAGGCACCATTGTCAATCTGGGTGGCTTGGGATTCGTGAGTTCCTCTCCATTTTCTTTATCCTTTGTACCATGTCACCACTTGAGTTGTTTACTAATACTTGATTTCCTTGGCTGCATATCCCAGGCTTTCGCAAAGGGTTCTCCTTTGGCTCCTGCCATTTCAAAGGCCATTCTTGAAGTGACACAAAGTGGAGAAAAGGCACAACTCGAAGCTTCCGTGCTGTCATCTAATAACTGCTCTTCAGCCAGCTTGAATGACGAGCAACAATTAGGTCCTGAGCCTTTCTACGGTCTCATTTTTATTTCTGGTGGGCTTTCATTATTGGTATGCTTAATTACCGTTGTGCGTCTTATGCGACAATACCGGTCGAACCTGCACTCCATAGCTGCAGCAGTTACTGGCAGCAGAGTTTGGAGATGGGTAAGAAAATTTCTTACTCAAATTAAATTTCCATCTCTACGTAGAAGTTAGAAGGAGTTCAGTACGTGGAACAATTTTTATTTGGCATCCGGACATGTTTTTTCTGTTTATGCCTGCCAAAACTTGAATTGTTCATTGGTGTTTCATTGATAGTTATCAAACCACAACTTGTTAAACAGATGAATGAACTAAATTTGAATCCTTCATATACTAAAGAATTTTGGAAAATACAATTATTCAAAATTGGACCGTTGAATGTTTTACTAAATAAATATTTTTGTAAAATGCAATACAAAATATTATAGACTCACTTAAATTCTTTTGCTTTTGGGCAAATCATAACATAAGAAGAACCCTTATTTCTTTTGGAGGCAAAACTTGAAGCGATACAAAGTAAAGAAACGCAACAAGTAGGGGGAAAATACATGATTCCTTAACCATGTTGAAAACTTACTCTGCGTAAGTAAGCAAGCATTGGAGAAGAAAGAAGGAATATCATACAAGCTTTGGAGTTTATGTTGAGTGGAGCAGTAGAAGTAGAATCAGGGGAACAACGACAAAATCAAGGAAAAAAAATACAAATTATACATCATCGGCGTGAAAAAGAAAAAGGAAAAGGAATTCCATTGCTTGGAACTAGCCGCTATTATCACTGACCTAAAGTCTAATCCAACTAAGCATTGGACCTAACGTCTACTGACTTTAATCATGGAAGAATTCTGGAGGTATTGTTGAAGGGCAACTCTTCTTTGCTACATATTTGTACTGCATGAGAAGTATAATTGTTAGAAATTTACATATAATAAGGCTTGAAAAATTGACAGACTTAACTCATATTTACTGACCTTATGCTGACTGTATTTCTCCCTGACTGCGGGTAAACTAGAACTTGGACTATTACAGCACAGGAGGTGCAGATCCTTGACACACTGATCCAAATCAGAGGCCTGGTATCGTGTGTAATGCCGCAAGGTGGAGTCCTGTACCCAGAAAACGTAAACAGAAGAAGAATTGAAAATCAGACCATCTTACATGGCAGTCCTGTTCAGAAACAAGAGCCTAAATAGCAAAGACAGAAAACATACCCATGGTCTGTTTGAAGGGGTAAGTACATATTTGGCCAAGAAAATCGCTGAGGCAGCTATGAGTGACGGAGCATAGCACAGCATACTGTATTCTAAGAGAGATAATTCTGCAATGTAGTTGGCCAAGCATTCCAATGGCAAGGATTGAACCTAGAGATCGCAGACAAATACATCCTCAAACATCAGAATTTGTAGACAATAACCGGCTATCATAGGATGACTAATGTAGAGCCAACAGACTGAGCAGTCAAGCAGCAAAGAAGTATACCTCATTGGCCCCTTGAGCAGCACGAACAAAGCGCCTGGTCAATAAATCACGAGTCACTATCTGTATAGCGTATAGTGAAATATATAAAGACATCATTTGCAGCTGTTATTAGCCCTTACCTCAAGAAACATTTGGTTGTTGGAGCTGTCATTTCGAACTTCAAAAAATTCAAAACAGCAGATTCCATTTCCAAAACCTGTACATGAAATGCTTCAAGTTATGCTATTTTGGCAGGAAAGAAACAAAGCAAGAATCATCTAGAAAAAGCACGGTTACGTGAAGGACAGGACGCACACCTCTTCCTTGAAATAGGTATTATCGGTTATGTAACAGAACTCTTCCACCTGAGGTGCACAAATCTCCTCGTATTTACTGGCAATATGACAACTTTTTTCGTTAACATCTTTTTTGTTAATACCGTTTACTTGATGAACAACATCATCAGGAAAATAAGACAAGGAACATCACAATACCAAGATGGGATATGTCTACTTACGAGGCAATCATCATGCAGGCGACACCAAGTAGTTGTAACCGTTGCCTATTCATCGTATTCCCTGAAAGATACCGGTCTATGTAGTTCACTGTCAAATATAACGTGTCAGGTACAAGCCTGTATTCTTCAGCCACCTGCAGTTGGAAGAGAACTTAGAGAATTTCAAAATATAACCACATAAACCCTGAAAAAGTAACACATTATAAGAGCAAGATTTCCTTGTAGTTTCACATCATTTAAAGCATGTTGGCAGAAATTACAAGAGAGAAGAATTACCTCCACAAGCCAATCAATGAGTATGGCTCGCATGCTGGCATTAATGTCCTTCTGAACTTTCTCCATGAAGTCCGTCGAAGGCCTTTTCTTTGCCTAGACTCCCAGGAATTAAACGCACCAAAAGAACAGAAAAAGCAAACAATGAAGAGCAAAATGAAAACAGCTCTTCATGTACGACTACACGTGAGGAACAAAATAGTCCTACTATCAAAACTAAAACTAGCATACCTCAGATGCTCGCAAGTGCTTGTAAATATCACAAGCGAAGGTAGCACAGAACTGCGGATCCATGTACTTGTTATCAACATTAGCAATTTCATCATCTGCTTCTATCTCTGCAAGGACATCTCTATTGCAGATATTCCCTGCTAGCATATCATTACAAGCCACGTAAGACAGGGATACATAAAATTATAGTGGGCAAACACGACAGATAAACAGGAATGATAAGCCACAATTTGTTTCAAAATCTTATGCAAGAATACATTAGACGCAGGTTAATATATCAGACAAATTCAAGGAAATTTTGAAGTAAGTTGAATTTCGTTCCTAAAAAAAATACCTGCTTTTTCTTCATGGTCTGAAACGTAGAGGTTGCTGAATGTCTTTCTATTGATAGAATCAACTGCTGGAACATCACTATTATCTATGTATTCAATTTCAGGGCTCTTGAAAGAATCACAAGTAGACATTGTTTCATCCATAGAGACTGAACGTCCATCTGATTTAGTAGGAGAAACATCCATGCTGCGCTGTGCTGGAATAGCAGCAGTGCTAGGGACAGTTTTATCCCTGCTAGGTAACGATGTAACCTTGCTGCAAGGAACAAGTGCACTTGACTTGACGCTCGACGATGCAGCGAAACCTCTCGCCGGAAGTCTCGTTTTACCGGTGCTAGCAGGTGCCCCCTTCTTCACCATGGAAATTTTAGTCGCCGATGACACCTTCAATTTATAAAATCTAGTCAAAAATCCATAGATATGAAGTAAAACCTGTCTACACAGGTGAAAGCAGTGAGTAATACCCAAGACAAGATGAAAATTGAAGTAAGCATCAGTGCAATATCTTTGATGGCAGTTGGAAGAGATTGAAAGAAAATCTGCCTTTAGTTTTTTTTTCTTCAGTAAATTGGATCATCATCCAATTTTAAAGTTAAAAATGTTTTATGTACCCGTTGAGTGAGATTTAACCGCTACTCTCGAATAAAACTATTCCAACTGCCAGCGTCGCTTACAGAACAGAAGGCTACATCTTCTTCTTCTTCTTTTTTAATCAGTATTGAAAAAATTGTATGTTATTACACTAAATCGAAGACTAATTAGGTCAAATCTAGAGGTGTAAATACAATTGCAATGATCTTTTGAGAGAATTGAATCTTGAACTTGCATATAAAAAGTTGATACAAGGATTGATTCTAATGCAATAGGTTCCATGTTTCTAGCTCTTGTGAGTTACGAAATTTGTAAGATACACAAAACATGCAACTCAAGAATGAAACGATTCAAGGATACTTGAGTTTATCATCAAGAACTTAGAGGGAAAAGAAGAAAATAAAAGAATCCAGAAAAATAAATCCAGCTCCAGAAGCGCAACGATCAAGGCTCTTTGCATTTTCTAGAAACACACTCTGTTTGCCAAAAACTAGGACTAGGCTCAATCCTATGCGAGTTACATTCGAATCAAATGCCAAACGATTTGAAAGACAGAGAACATCTTATAAGCAAGAAACATTCCAAAACCCTTTAAAGGATAGCCTACATATAAGGACGAGAGGTTCTAAATTTTCCCCACATTTTCCTTTCACAGCATTTTCTAGGTTTTATATGCTTTTCACTCATTTTATCAGCACCCGAACTACGAATAACAACATTAAAAGAAATCCAAAGTTTGGACCAGTACCGGGGCAAAAGGCTGGCCGAAGGTCCGTGAAGCAACGTGAGCCGAGTTCTTGACATTGGTCAGGTCTGCGAGGGGCCCTCGCTTCTTCGTGAACGTAGTCTTTCCCATATTCTCCGACGTCGAAGACGAGGCGTGGCGCTTCGCCAAGGACGACGAAGTTGAAGATGAAAACGACGAACGGCGATTCTGAGTTGACATTGTGGATTGGGGTTCAAGAAGCTATCCTTCCTCCACCAAGAAGCCTTCTTCGTTGGCTCAAGAACAAGAAAGAAGGCCGAACCCAGGAGCTTTACCCCTAGAGTGAGGGAGAAATAGCCTTCCAAGTAATAACCAGATTTTAAAGGCGTCTTCAGGGCTTTTAAGAAAGAGAGCGTTCCAGTGACTGAGCGTGACTGGGTGTGTGTGCGTTGTGTAATTTAATAATTGGTTTAATCGGGCTTTTGAGGCGGGGAAATGGCTGATTTGAATTGTGGATAGATCCCGACCGTTCAACTGTCCCAGTTATCGTTAGGAGCGGGGGGGCAGGGGTAGGGGTCCACATATAACATTTAAGTCTTTCTCGTGGTTTTTGTATAGAGCTCCCTTATCGACCACGGACGAATAAGGAGTCCCCACCGCATACGATTAAGTCGTCGGTTAGTGTTCCGAAAGTCACAGGCTGTCAGTTTGTGTTTCAGGCTTTCCAGTTTTTGAATTTGAATTCAAACGGTCACTGGATCTGTCTTTGGTAGCTTAGGGAAACAAATACGCACAGAATATACTTTTAAGCAGTCAGCATACATAGGGAGTCGATCTTTTTATGGGAAAGAGGAACTCAAATCCATTTGCATTTTAAGTTGATAATTATGTCTCAAACCCAGAAATATTATTCCTATTATTTGATTACCTCTTAATGATGCTTATTATAATTTACCAATAAATACTCTGTTGACATTTTTCATTTAATGTTTTTGGTCCAAAAAAGAGAGCCAATTAAGACAAACTAAAAGATGATCCTGCAACTTCAATGCAGAGGATACTTTGATGCTGATAGAAGATGTCCCTCACAACCTTATATGGAAAATGAGCTAAGGACGGTAGAGCAATTTACAAAGACATTCAGTTTGCTGTTTGCTGTTTGCTGTCCACAAAGAACAATCAGTTTGAAAAGTGGGGAATTGTTCAAGTGAGCTTTCATCTTGAAGAAATAAACCGCCCTTCTAATTCAAATTAAGGAGTATGCTGTTTGTTTGTATCTTACTCGTTCAAATTCTATTGAATGTTGGTGTCATTTATTACGTCCCTGCAAATTTGACTATATGTCATTTTGACTGCATAAAATTTGTCTTTTATTCTCCAATAAATCTTTTCTGATCAAACACTAAATCCGCAGATAGATCTTCTGAATATTTTTAATAGCATATACTCCGATGAAGGAAAGAGGAACTCACTAAAATACATTTTGGACCTTACACTTCACCGAGGACTCTATACAAGAGAAATAAGTGTACAAGAGATGATAATTCGTGAGTTTGTCTCAGAAAACGGTAAGAAGAGAAGACCACATGACTATCAAACAGTAGGCACAGAGTTACTGGATTCAAAGCTATATACAAAACCACAACGGCGGAAAAGAACTAGCAGCTGATGAAGACACGGTGAAACGAACTTGGAACTGTGATCCGTACAAGCCTCGCTGCTCATTCGTGGAAAAGCTCCATGGGTATTGATGGAGGGCAGTACTTCCTTGCCACGAACTTGTACTAACGTAAAAAAAAACAAGTTAGTGTAAAATGGTCCATATAAATTACAAAAAGAGAGAAACAATAAAGAATAAAAGCAGTCCTGGATACAATAAATGAAAAAAAAAAAAAAACTCTTACGAAAACAAGTTTTAGCCAAACCTTTCACATGTATACACCTAATGATCAAGTGATGTGATTCTTTTTAAGTGGAAAAGGTCCACGAATAATTTCTGCAATATCGAAGATAACCCCTTTGCACTGAAATGCAAACTTACAAGACTAACTAATGTGAGCACTTTAATTTTTAGTAGTTTTTAACCATTTGGCTCAATTAGTAATTAAGGCATTTAGTTAAAACTTTAAAGATCTACTAAATATCCAATAGCCTAATTGGTTGCCATCATGTCGATTGACGTGAGTCAACCACGAATGCACTTCTAAGAGTAAGTGTTCTATTTAAAAAATTACAGCACAAAGTTTAAATAACCAAAAACCAATATATGATATGCCTCTTATTAAACTACCATACTTCTATTAATTAATGTTTGCTATGTAGAAGATTAGCTCAGTTCATCTTGATATCTAGTGCCTCTACCACCATTTCAAAGTCTTTCATTGTTCTACTTACAATGTCCTTTTCCAATCGCTAAACAAACTTCCTGATAATAACCAACTCTCAGCTTAATATTTGCAAATAAACTTTGGGAATTCATGTCAAAAGTCCTTTGACTCACATTTTTTCAAAGAAACTCTCTCATGCTCTACCAGAAACTCAGGAATTGATAACGCACAGATAAGCAAAATGATTAACCAGTATAGTGCAGCATAGGTTAAATCAAGAAGGGCTGTGCTAACTGATTTAAAATGCCTAATGTTGACGTATCTCATATTTCACTCTTCATCCAAAGGAGCAGCTATCCATACCTTATGCTGGCTGTACTTCTCCCTAATTGCTGGTAGATTAGAATTTCTGTTATCAAAGCACAAGCTGTGTAGCGCCTTGACACACTCCCTTAAATCAGACGCTTGGTAAAGTGTGTAATGCCTCAACGTATAATTCTGTACCAGCACATATACGACATTATATAACTATATTAGCAAAAACGGAGTAGATTGCATCTTGGTATAAGCCAAATCTGTCTAATTCATTCACACATACCCAGGGCATTTTTGAGGGTAAAAGAATAAATCTGGCCAAGAAAGTAGCAGAAGCAGCAACTAATGATGGAGCATAACGGAGCATGCCATACTCTAGGAGAGATAACTCGGTAAGGTAGCTGGCCAAGCACTCCAATTGGAACGATGGAACCTAAGAAAAGTGGCAGTTACCTCAGAGTCATGCAACCAAACTATAGTCACCACCATGAAACGAAAGAAATTTCATCACACTTTTTAGTAAAATCGGCAGCAACCTCAGTCATATGCTTCTTTCAACTTTAATGTAATCATCAATTTTAAATGAAAAGTTTGTTACAATGTCTAATGATTAATGCCAAAATCCACTGAGATGACCAAAAAAATGTTTTTAAACCAGTAAGTCTTGAAGGAATCACAGAGAAACGAGTACTAAATGCAGTTTGGTCCAAAAAAGAGATACCTTACTGGTGGCCTGGGCAACAGCGACAAATCGCCTGAACAAATTCCATACGTAACCAAAATCAAAATCCAAAAGGACGTATATTATATAGTATTACAAATGGTAGTTGTTACCTCAAAAAACATTTAGCTGTTGGGGCTGTCATTTCAAACTTCAAGTAATTCAACACATCAGATTCCATTTGCAAAACCTGCAAAAATTGCATCACGTCAATGCTTATATAGATTGGATAATAAGGGTAATTTAAAGAAGCATTAAAAAAAAAGTTATGGTAATATATAAATGAAGCAAACCTCCCCCTTGAAGTATGTATTATCAGTGACATAACAGAGCTCATGCAAGCTAGGTGGACAGATCTCCTCATATTTACTGCCGACATAATCACACCTCAAGTTATTATATACTTCTTGCCATCATAAAAACCGAAATAAGTATCACATACACTTCTAAAACAACCCCACACACAAAGTCAGTTCAGCAAAACCAAAATAAAGTCTTACGCAGCAATCATCATGCAAGCAACACCAAGCAATTGTAAGTGTTGCCTCTTGACCGACTGGCCCGAAAGAAAACGATCAATGTAGTTAACGGTCAAAAATAGTGTCTCAGGTAGAAGCCGGTACTCTTCTGCAACCTAAAGTTGACATTAGAGGTAAGAAAACCAAAAGACTAATATAACTGCAGAATTATGGAGAATACCTGATGATATCGACCACGAGTATTTTTACATGAAACGAAAATTTCAATTGGTGCTTGTTATGGAATAAACATGACCTTGGAAAGTGGGATAAAGAAGGAAGCGGATTCCTTGATAATAAAATCGCCACGACAATATCATTAACCATAATAAATTACCTCCACAAGCCAATCAATCAGTATTGCGCGCATGCTGGCATTAATATCCTTTTGGAGCCTTTCCATGAAGTCTGCCAAAGGACTTCTGTTTGCCTAAAGTACCACCAATTTCAGTAAGTAATAGCATAAGGAGGGGATTGACATGATAAGAAAATATATGGCTCATTCAAAATAGGATAGTAATATATGCTGAACCTCAGTTGCACGCAAGTGCTTGTAGATATCGCAAGCAATGGTTGCACAAAACTGTGGGTCCAGGAAATTATTATCAATATCAACAGTTGTTTCCGGTTCTAACTCCCTATGTATAACGCTCTTGCAGACGTTCCCTGAAATAACATGAGAAATTACCTCAGAAAAGGCACCAAATAAGAGAAGAAGATATGCAATTTGCAGCTGATTAAATTGAAATAAGGTATCAATGCCCATGTTGGCCAGAAGTTCAGAATTGTCATATGCCAATTTACATGTCAAATGAGATCAAAATCCTTCCGAAGGACAAACCTGTTTTCTCCGCATTGTCTGCAATGCAGAGGCTGTTACATGTCTTCCTCTCAATCATCATAACTTCTGTAATGTCCTCATTATCAATATATTCCAATTCTGGACTCTTCATGGAATCAGAGCCCGACATGCTCTCATCCATAGAAATGGAATCACTAACTGATTCACTTGGAGAAAAATCTATTCCTCGAGGGGCATGAAGTATGCTATTTGAAGCCGGAAGAACGACATCCTTGCTGCTTGGAGCAGAAAGGGCTGCAACACTAGGCATAGGTTGATCACTGACAGAAGATGTATCATTGGATAGAGCCGAGAAACTTGATTTCAAGCTCAAGGATGAGGTCAAAATATTCCCCGCGATGACTATATTCTCAGTGCAAGCAGACAAGTCCTTAGTCTTGGCAATTTTAGCCACACATGGCACCTTCAAGTACAAAACTCAATTAATCTTTCTATGAAATTTCAAAACAAGTATACAATTCTTTCCCTTTGAGACAATATGCTAGAAGATGATACTTATATCAAATGTCAATCCAAGATGAAAGACTAAAATTATTCTAACAACCATGGTTCAAGGGATTCATATGCAAAAAAAATATAAGTCACCCAATATCCAATATATGTACAGTCCATTTTCTAGAACCAAATCCTCAAAAATGCAGATGGACCGCTCTGAATTTTATTCAATGTTTAGAACCCTGACACTCTTGAAATGCATGATAATTGACTGACTTGGAAATTATGAAACCAAAAGCTGATCTGGCTCATTAAGAAAAAAAATGCTTTTACTTGTTATCAACTAAAATGAAATGAAATTTTTGACTGTCAGATTAGATAACCAGACGCATCTCCAGGAAGGTGCGAGACAAGCATGAATTAATCTTAAGTTTAAATAAATGCTAGGTGTACAAAAATCATACAAACGTAAAACTACTGAAAGCATGACATAAATTGGACAGGTACAAAAAATAATAAATAAGTGCGACATGATTTAGCACGTGATTTGATAAGGTGTTCATATGTAGACTCATTTATCCACGCTAATTCTTCTTAGTGTATCATTTGTGAAATAAGCTTAAATGGTACGGAATAAGATTATTTAATCCTAGAAAAATACAGATTTGTCGATTCAAGAAAGACAGGGGTCAAAACATGGCTTAACAAAGAACCCAAGACCTCCTTTATCAACGCCCGGGTTTCAGGTGCCCAAACCTTGAGGAATTCCATGGATCACAAACTGAGTGATCATAAACCGTACCCTAAGCGATCTTCCACGATAACGTAAACACATGCTATCAAACAACTTCACTAGAAAAACAGAGCAAAATTGTGTTCATAGAAACCAAGCGCACCAGAGGGTTGGACGAAGGGAGCGAGGCCCGTGAATTACTCTCACCAACATTTCTCTGGTTCGAGACGTCCGCGAGAGCAGGTCGTTTCTTTGCCAATTGAGGCTTCGCCGTCATCGTGACCTTCTTGATCGGATCGTCCAAAGAAGAGGAACTTGACGAAGACGGTGCCGGACGGCAATTGCTGGTCGACATCTCGGGTCAAAACCCCAACCGAATAATCCCCTGCAAGAACGTGATGTCCACTATAGCTTTGTTCGCTTCAAAATCAGTCAAGAAACCAATCCAAAAGAAAGAAGGGAAAAGAAAAGCATCAAACCTTGTAAGCGATTATGCGAACGAAGAAATTAGGTGTTGGTGTCAGTTTCGGGTTCAGCGATTGTTGAAGGATTCTCGAATTTTGTTAATATTTCATGAAGAGCTATGACGCGGGAAGAGGCGTGGGTTTGAAAGGAAGAGAGATCTTGGCCGTCAGTGTGGGAAGGATCTGGACCGTCTGGAGTGGAAATAATGCGGATGTTAGACACCGAGCGGGAAACTGCACTCCGATGCAGTATCTTGGCCAAGAAGCAAGCATACACAATTTCTTTTTGGGTTTAATCGTCTAAATGCAAAAACTAAATTAAATTAGCGGTTTAAACCGAGAAACAGTTATTTAAGAATTGAGTTTTGCCAATAACCAAAACCATGCTGCCTGTACAAAACGAGACAGACTGCCCTTAATCTTGTCTTCTGCAGAGTGCAAATGCGAAGGAGTCCAAATTTACGCTTTATAAGCGAAAGGTACTTCCCGCAGGCTTCATTAGTATTAAATTTGTATGTAGTCCATGCAGCCCAAAAACTCCTCTGCCAATATAATTGTCAGAAGAACATGAAGTGGCCATTTATTTAGATATTCAAGTTACCAATTGGCAAACCGTGCGCATTTTATATTCATGTAGACGTAGAAGTGTTTTACTTTTTGCATTAAAAAACAATATAAAAGGATAATTAACAACATTAAGTGTATACTCTCATCTAAATTCTAAGTCTTAAATATAGTGTAGGACAAATCCCAACATACCCGTTTTGGAAAACTACCAATTAAGTGGGAAGAACCCCAGTGATAAGAATAAAGTCCACATCCTAAATGAGAAAGAGCACAAGTAGCCAAGAAGGCTCGGCCTAGGTAAAATTACGCTTTAATACAATGTTAAGAACTAAGGCCTAACTTCAAAACACATGTCTAAAGGTAATACATCCATGACTATTAATAAGGCCACAAAACCAATGATTCATATATGATGTGGGACAAATCTCAACAATAATGATTTATCTATGTTCATAATATTAATTAGTAACTTTTATTTACTGTGGTGCCGAAGGATGGAGGAAGCCTACTCTTAATACATGCAAAGCCTCTAGTCTTTCTTTTGTAAACTAAAAAGCTATTAGAAATTACCCACTCATTGTATATTAAGTTAATTTACATATTTGCCCCCACCTCTATACAGAAAAGGACCAATCTACCTAACTTAAATTCTAAGTCTTGACAATCTTTTTGTTGAAGTCAAATTAGTAGAATATTATATACACCAAGAAAAATTGCTCCTTATTTAGAATTCTAGTTGGAGTTCATTCTACCAACCCAATAGTTATTTCCAAGTGTCGCCTATCAACAACTTTGTCAACATATTAGATTTATTGCCATTAGTATGGATTTTTTCAAGATTTTTTTTTTGTTTGGGATGTGGAACGCAAGATCTAAGCCCTGAGTGGGAAATAACCAACCAATGGGTTGCCACGAATCCAAAACATCTCTAATTGAGTAATATGTTACGTCAATGTACTATTGAATGTAATGTAATATTTTTATTAAATTAAATGGCACTTCACTTATCACTATAAGAAACAAATTTATTTTAATTTCACTCAAGTTCTTACACAAGTTTCATTATTTACAAAATTTCTTTATCACCTTTAGTGATTGTTATATATTATACTTCTGTTATTTACAAGGAAACAAACTTTTATAACTTAATCTACCATTACAATATTTCCCTCCTTTGGTGCTCCAGGGACTTGTATAAACAATTCATGTGAAATGCAAATGCTTCGAATGCTTGCTGATTTTTCTATCTTCTACCAAAAAAACATTTACACTTACCCAAAAGTAAAAAGTGACAGTAGTAGAGTATCATGTAAGGCAACACTAAAAGAAACGTTGCTCCGTCTTATTGATTTCTTTCCCAGGTTCCTTCTGCTAGCGGCCAACAGACCTCCTTCTTCTACAACGAATTTGGAAATTCAGATAAGCTTGCTCAAGAAATGTTGCTCCCCAAATCCGGACTCTACTGTCTATCAATGCTGCTGGTGTGAAAGGCATATTGAGCTGACGCCTTCGTGCCAGACGCACCATGGTAATTAGGAATGAAATTGCAGCAATGCTACCTGAAAAAAGAAAGAGGGTATAGAAAGGCTCTGGACCTAACTGTAGATCATCGTTCAAGCCGGTTGAAGAGGAGCACGTATTTGAGGAGAGCATGTAGCTTTCGAGTTGTTTTATATCTCCTATTTGTATCACTTCAAGTATTGCCTTTGAAATGTCTGCGGTCAAAGGGGAACCCTTTGGAAAAGCCTGAGGGTGTTTGAACAGAAATCAGTTTTGAAGGAAATTTGAGGGTCAGTAGGTAGTACATAGACTTCAAAGCTGGCAAAAAAGGACGACGAAAAAGGAGAGGAGCTTACAAAGCCAAACCCGCCGAGAGGAAAAGTGGGTCCAGTTGTGGTGTAGCCCTTGCAGTATTTTGCAAGGAAGACTTTAGCATGTGGGACAACAAAGAAAGCTGCTGCGATGTCCCCCTTTTGAAAGGCTTCTGGATAGTCGTCTACGGAGTTAAATCCCTTGACATTCTCCAGCTTAAAATGTAACACATCGATCAAATATTTTACGATGAAAGAATTCCCATTATACCCAATTACACCATTTGTCCTGCGAAGTGTCTCAATATCCAACACAGCCGGTTTAAACCGATAAACAGTCATTTTGGAAGTGAGGCTTGCAGTGAAACTGGCTGAGACGATTAGAATAACAAGAAACCACGGTGCCAGTACAAAACGAGACAAAGTGTTCGTAATTGGTTCTCCTGCAGAATGCATATGGAATGGAGACAGGCTTTAATACTTTTAAAGAAGTATCTAGTCCCTAGTATGTATGGGGAAAAGAAAAAGGGTAATGTTTAAGGTCAGGTGATCCAATCAGTTTCTAGCCTAATAGCACAGTTTAGAGGGTTCAATACTATTTATAAACCACACTTTTTCCTTAAAAACTACTATCTTAAATCATATGACTTGTTAAGCTTAAATTCAATGCAAAACAAAACCCATCAAAAATAGGCGTCATTTGTTTTCTCTATTTACACTAATTATTGAATTACCTAGACACCCAAGTTACAAAGTGATACACATGCTCATTTTATGCTCCCTTAGCAGGGATATTATGTGTTTTTGTGTTAAAATCCAGCGTAAAGGAGATTTCTGGACGATGTTGACGAGTTTTTCTTCCTCTTAAATGCTTTAAGTTTCTCCTCTCGAATAATAATGTAATTCATTCGTCAGAAAAAGAGATTGAGACTTACTTTGTGCAAAGAACAAGACGGTGATGGAAAACCACAGCATGGCTCCAAAACCTCCGAATTCAGGATTATTTCCTCTTTCAATAAGCCAAATTACGAATCCTATCGACAAGTGCATCCCTATCATCAGCATCCACATTTTGGTCGTAAAGACTTGGATGGCTAAACACGTCCCTTTCTGCTTGTCTTGTTGTGTGGCAACTACCATGACTAACCCAGAGTCAATATATGCCTGTGTATATTCAACATATTGAAGCCGATATGCCATTATTTCTATATCACCAACTGCTGCATCGAAGTCCTGTTAATATACCAATATTATTGTAAGGAAGAAATTAAATACAGAGACAAATCTGAGTTTTAGAACCATAAGGCGAGAGAGTACGGGTTAAACTCAGTCTTTTATCCGCCCTATTAAAAATACAAAATTGGCTCTTTAGGAAGCAAAAGTTATGAGTCAACCGGAAACAAGGGGAAGAACTACCTTGTCGTAGACCTTTTCGACCAGATCGTCGTATGAATCATAGCATGGGACCAAAACATAAGGCAGGTGATAGGGGAGACGCTTCACAACTGCTTCAAACACGTCAATGGAAAAACCGGTGATGAATGTCTTATTCAGCTCCTGGTCATAACTCACTCTCACGAACTGTTTGAAGGCCCCCTTGGCAGGAACCCCTATCTTCAATGGTTTCTCCTCACCACTGCAAGTGCATCCCTTTGGTACTGTCTGCGATCCACCTGGCCAAAAGATTGGCCCTTCTACTTCTGCTGAAACATTACCAATTCTTACTTTCGAGCTATCGTGTTCAACGAAGTTCTTTGCGAAGCCAAAATCAGGCGACCAGAAACCTATCTCCCTGTAGCTTTTACCAACCACATTAATGATCTGGAAAACTGGTAATTGTGATAATGTATCATTCTTGAAGCTTATCTTGCCACTTAGACCTTTGAAGTTACTGGACAAAATTCTTTGAAATAATTTTTGGGAGCTGATCTTTCTTCGTGATTTCGTAATGGCCCGAGCAATGGCCCAAGTTGCATCGTAAGCCCGGAGCGCAAAAATACTTGGGTGAGTGTTCTCCTCCTCAGAGAATTCTGATCCATATTTCTTACGGAATTTGGTTTTGAATTTCTTGAAATTTTCACGAGAAGACTCAAAACTGGATTTGAAACCAAGTACACCTTGCATGTTAAGAGTAACAGAAGAATCGACAGAATCAAGAAGGCTCGCGATCTCATCACCTACGATCCATACATAGCCTTGTTCCATCATACCCATTTGGTTTGCCTTTTTGAAGAGCAAATTAGCCAACTCTAAAGAACACTGTACAATTACAAAGACCCTGTTGCTCTTGCTCCTCAGCTTCTTGAGCTCCTCCTGAATGGTTGCTTTTGGTTCTAACAGGGACGATAGAGAGGGAAAAGTTGAGTGGTATTCAATCCGCGCGTCAACAGCTCGAAGTGCATCGGAAAGGAGGTTCAGCATTCCTAGTTCTTTCGAAAAGCCGTTGTTGTTTTCGTAAATCGTCGTCACCTTTCGCCACCTAAAACGGCCTACGATGGCGGCAATGCACTTCATGTGGAGGCTGACATCGTTTGCCATTTGAATGAGAAATGGCGGACGAACCGGAACTAATGGAGGAGATAGAGCCGGTGAATTTAGAGATAGGATAGGAATACCCCTGGTGGTCTTTCTAGTGTCAGATATTAGAGCAATTTCCTGTATTGTTAATGTTCCGACGATGGCTTCCACTTTTTTGCGGTTACTGAGATCGATTGCTGCAATAAAAATTAAGAATATTTTACCGTGTGGTATTTTTTTATTGCATCCATAATGGATTGGAGGATAGGAACCTAAAAAACAATCAAGATTCATCAATCTTGTTTTCGTTCTTAACAAAACACTTGACTTTAAACCACGGAGTTGGGTTGCTTATACAATCGGCTGAAAATGATGAAGCATGGACTTTTTTGCCAATGAACTCTTAAACACAAGTCGAAACCTGGTTTGATTGTGAGATAAAGCAAAAGTACATTTATAGAGGAACTCAAGACTTTTTAAGCCTTTTGTATACTGTTCTATTTGAAGGCCTCAAACATCTACTCGGATAGAATATTATATCATGCAGAACCTCATAAACGTGTATCTGTGAGAAGCTATAAAGCTTACCAGCAGAAGTTGCTTGAGCCGAACTTCCATGGGAATCTTTTAGTCGCAAAACCAGCTCAAGACAAGCCAAACGATGCATATCTTTGACTGCCAAATCCATGGCAACCTTCTGTTCCCTGCCCACACGAGAATCATAATCCAAAACTGCGGCAACGTGTGCATATCTTTTTGTCGTTGAACAGTTGTTTCCTCCTTCCCGAGCGATGGACTTCGATGCCGCCGAGAATAGCAGCACCAAGAAAAGAGAAAGACCACGGGACGTTTTCCACACCATGGATTTTGTTCTTGAGTGCGAAGAAGGTTGGTAGTGAAAACGATGAGAGTTGAAAGAGAAAGGAGTTTCCACTTTCCCAGGAAGGCCCAAATGTGGCTTAACCTTCGTCCCCTAGATGACTAATATACCGGTTCTTCTGACTGCTGCATGTTTCAAGGAAGTCAACCTTCTTGTGTCTGGATATTTGCACGAAATTCATTTAAGTGCACGTCATACATACAAGAAAACACGGAGAAAGTGAAGAAAGAGAAAAGTCTAGCATCTGGTATGCAATAAAGAAGGTCGAGGTTCTGCAACTTGTTGTAATGTTTAAGCGGGGCTTTCGAAATGAAAAGTCACGGTAGTTCTTGATCAATCGTTGAAGAGGATGGCTGAACAAAATGTTACATTTTCCAAGGCCGAGAAGGTTCAAAGTCAGATATCTTCTCTTCCACGCAAATGACTGAATCTTCCTCCAAACTAGATACAAGAAAACTTCTACTCGAAAATTATATTTAAAAATTTTCAAAGTTTTTGTAAAAATTTATAATAATTAATAGTTTGTATGAAATCTTCCACTTCTTTTTTTTTTTTTTTTTGTCTTTGTAACAATAGTAGAGCTGTTTCGGCTTTTATCATTAAATTTTTATCTACTCGTTTTATTCCAAATGTAATATACTATAATTTTGAAGAATATAGTTAATAGGGTTACAACAAAACTTTTATATTTAATAGCCTTAATCATGACTTCTTGTTTTCATTGTTTTTTCCATTTCTTTTCCGCAAATGAGAAGTTTGTGTGCTTGCAGAGAAAGAACCTAACGTTTCTTTTCCGCAGTCAAGAGCATGAAGTCGCAGCTGGCCACAAAATCAGTTGCTCTTGACCAGAGATTGATATCAACGACCACGACCCCCTAGGATGCCTCTTGTGAGCTACGAATATTCTCCCATCCATGATTCTCCAATTATAATGACTAAATAAAATTCAGTCGTTGAGAAAATAATGTAAGTAAAACAGCCTGCGCTTACACATATAATGTCTTTGGATATGACGCTTTATTTTATATTTTTTTTTATGTCTCCACTTAAAGATTGAAATAAAAAAACATTAACCGGGTTGCCAGGTTCTGCGACTCTTCCGAGGAGGCAACTGGTTTTCTTGGCCCCAGCCCCAACTTCTAGGAATCTGTCGTCGCCCCAACAGAAGAAAGAGCATTTATCTTATATATAGATAACAATAAGGTTTATTGTAGCGAAGAGTGATAATTACAGTGGTCGTGGCATTTATTTCAAGTTTATCGACATTTTCTACAGAACATTTTAGTACATCCTATAGTAGCTTATCTTACGCTTACAAAAGAGCCGGCAATTATGGGGCGCCGCATTGGGCCTTGGCTGAGCTATTATTGGGCATCTCGTTGAGCCAGTGACAATCCTCAAAGGAGCACCATGGTCCGCCTTTCGGCCACCGCACATCAGCGGGCTTAATGGAATTGGGGCCCCATGCAGGAGTGCCGTCCTCAAACGAATTATGAGTCAATCTCTTCAGATCAGAGCCGTCCAATTTCATCGTGAATATCTCCCCGTACGGCTGATAGTGATGTGGGTTCGAGATTGGCTCGGCCGATATCCCCGCGTAGTCCGAAGTGAACGCTATGCTTTTTCCGTCTGGACTAAACCATGGGTGGTTGGCCCTACCACCCGACCCGCTCCGAAACAGCCTCCTCAACCCGGTCCCGTTGGGGTGAATCAAGTACAGCTCGAAGCTCCCACTACCCGGGTCCTCGCGGTCAGACGCGAACGCGATCCAGTCACCATCGGGAGACCAACTACACATCGTGTCGCTCCAGGGTCCTTTTGTCAACCTACGGAGCCCAGCTCGCTCCCCGTCCACAGCGTCCATTATGTACAAGTTCTTATGACCCGAACGACCTGAGCGGAACACGACCCATTTACCATCGGGGGAAGGTGATGGGAAGGCATTGTTTTCACCGTTGGTGGTCAACTTTTTGAAACCCGGTTGGCCAGCCGCATCCACGTTGATGGAGATGATATCGACCTTGGTTCTCTCCGTCGCGAAAGTGGGTCCCGTGCTAGTGTATACGACATTACGAACTGGATCCCATGCGGTCGAGAATGACATCGCGGGGTGAACTTGACGCCGGTTTGAACCGTCGCGGTTCACCACGTAAACACCCGGGAAATCGACATAAGCAATCCGATCACCGGCGGGTGAGAAAGAAGGGAACGAACCGTCGATTCTGAAGAGAGAAAGACCGGGCACGGGGCTCCGGAGATTCTCGAGTAGCAGCTCGGTGCCTGTTCTTTCATTCCCTTTGCCTCTGCAACGGTGGTACCCAACCCGGTTTGAGTCAGCCGAGATGAACGGGTTGAGGTGGTGAGCATGGGGCGACACGGCACGAGTTAGCTCCTTGAACTCCTTCTTCGCGAGGTCGAACAACTCTATGTGGCGAAAACTCGAACTGGGTCTCCTCGTAGCCACGGCAATGAAGTTCTTGTTCTCTGCTGAGGTGGCTGCGGTAAACGCGTGGAGACCCGGTGGGGTAACTCGCTCAACCACGACTGACTCAGTAAAAAAGGGTCCCTCGCTCGGTAAAGTCGCCCTGTAAATACTCCACCACTTGTCATCACCTCTCCTATGGAAGTACAGGGTCGACTCGTCCGCCCAGCACGGCCACCCACCGTGTTCTACTACCTTGACTCGCTGAGTCCCATCCCGAGTCAAGAAAACGTATATGTCAGTACTGAGCTCCTCGACGTCACCATCCCAACCCTTGGGTCCGTAAGAGGCCACAGCGGTCCATACCCCGGACGGCGACACGGCCGGGCTAAAGTCTGCGATACCGTAAGGGGTAAGCCTGCGAGTCAGACCCCTCTTTAAATCGGTGGAGTACACGGCGGCCCAACTCGTCCTTGGCACTCCCGTGTCCTCGTGAGTCGATACGTACACTAAAATCCCCTCAGGTGTCAAGCTTGGCTTGTCTTTCATCGAAATCGCTTTCTGGCTCCCTGTAGAACCCAACAGAGGGATCTGAACCCGTTCGGGGACTTGAAGGGCGGACCTCGTTCTGGTGGTCCGCGTAGCATCATCAAAAACTGCGTCGTAGTAGATATGCGAGGTCCCGTTTCGCTCCGTCACGTAGATGAGCTCGATGGGAGGCGGATCGCGTCCGACGAGGGTTCTGATGGCTGGTTGGTCGAGCAAGACAGAGGGGAGGGAGGATGAGGAAGGGAAGTGACCGTTGAAATTGAGCGATTGGCCGTCCGTGATTTGGATTTCATCGGCGATCGAAGGTGTACCCTGGGCTGGGAGAGCGAAGATGTCGAAAGCATAGCTCGATCTACTGCCAAGCGTAGCGAAGATGATGCTGGTGCTGCTTGGAGAGTCTTGGTCCGCCGCTACATATAATAAAGAAACCAGAAATATGAGCCAGAAACAACAGAGGGCGGGTTTAGCTTTCCCGGCGGCCATGGACACTTTCGAGGTTTGGATACCGATGAGGCAGTCGCGGTGTGAGATAAAGGGCCGACATGGTAAACGTGTCGTGCTGTGAGCCGCGAGATTGGGAGTGGCCGTCAATTATTATCCACTGGGTTTGGGAATCGACCGTATTTTTGTCCGTGTACTATTCAATTGTTCTGGACGACTCCTCTTAGATGTCTTTTACCCAGGAGCATCTATCCGAGGCCGAATCAAACCGTGAGAATTTACTTTTTAAGAGATAAATCAAAAGATAAGGAATGGTTTGCTCTTCTTTGATTAAAATAATGTAGACTAAATTTCACTATTATTCCTTACTCCAACAAAAGATATTTTCTGAAATAAACTTTTTCCGTACAAAATATTATTTTTATAAGTTACATGAGAACCGCATATCAATTTTCATTCAATTAAAAAATCTAGATAATGATGTTAGAAGAATCTTCTTGAGTGGTCAATAGTAAGAATATTCTTTTCTTTATTTTACCAAATACATTTAAACAAAAAAAAAATGCTGTCTCTTGCGACTAAAATATCCAAAAAAGCACACGCAAAAAATCCACAAGAGTTCAAAGGCTTCCTTCTCCATCTTCAAAATCTAGGGAATGATATTAAAAATTTCTTCTTCTTCTTCAAAATGACCTTAGAACAGCATTCGAATGTGGTCAATATTGAGAATATTCTTTTCTTTATCTTTTCAAAATGCGTTAAAAAAGGAACGCTAACTCTTGTAACCAAAAACTCAAAAAAGAACAAGAAAAAACCCATTGATATAATTGTAAGAATTTAATCATTTCTAATGAAATTACAAACCCAAAATTTTCGTAATTAAGTCTAAAACACTAAATAAACATTACAAAAACAAAATTAGATGAGAAATCAAAAGGCATATTGTAGTATTATCCCTTATGAAAATTCACAAATGTGAAATTTGATCTTCATGTAAGATGTATATCCTTTATTATTATTCTAAAAGTATTGGCTCGAAGCTAAAATAATTACAGCTTTGCAAGAATGAAGTTTTTCGTAACCTTAACCTGAATAATATGTTTAAATATTATGAGTTAGAGGATATGACTTAGCTTTAATCCTATATGCTACCCAATTAAGCCTACTCATTATGATTCTATTTGGTTAGTCACAACCCATATTAACCAGTCTATATTCTAAAACTCATAGACCAACTTAATTTAACTCACTTAAAGTAAACCTAATTAAAAATTAGACTAACAATAATAATTAAGTGTTGAGAATAAAAGTAATGATAAATAATAATTAAATATTTAAATATTTAAAATATCTCTCAACTCTTAGGTTAGTATTATGATTAGATTTTAATTTTTTTTAATATAGTATCAAAATAATGCAATATTTACACACGAATATTGAATAAAACAAAATTTAGGAGGAATCATTGTGGGCCTCTTTAATGATAATCCAATATGGTCATTAAACTAAAGGCACTTAAAAAGGAGTGAAGAGATCCATTCATTCATTGCTGAAAAATAGTTGTTCAATTGTTGTCCTGTAAAAAGAAACGTAATCAATGGGAAGGGAAATGCTTGAACAAACATCATTATATTTTTTTATGTCCACATCCAAATATCATTGTCTAAGTAGCATTGATTTTTTTTTTTAACTCTTAAGTTAATTTTAATATTAGATTTTGAACTTTTTAATATAATATCATAGTTTATAATGATTTTCTTTAACTTTCTTTAAACAATTTAAATATGCTGGTTATTTGAAAAACATTCATTTTGTAATTTATTTTTTAAGTTCAAGATATGCTTAATGTATTAAGGAATGTTAATGATGAAAGTTCAATGTTAAAGAGATGCATTTCTTAAACAATATTTACATGTTAAAATATTTTTACAAAATCTAAGTTAATTTTAGAATTAAACTTTAAACTTTCAAGTAATATCTTTTGGCACCTTACGTAATAAAAGCCAGACCTTATCATAAATAAGCAATTAATAAACATTAACCTCAGACATCCGTTTTCTACCTGTTGAAAAGACCATACTCGTACTGGGCCTGGACATTAAGTACGAAACTTCCAAAAGTCTCTGGATGTCACGAGGAATGTCCTAGATACATGAACGCTTAGTCACCAAAGAAGACCTGTTCAAGTTCTCTATGCCCATTTCTACCATCCTGTTCCTGCCCCCTCCCCCTCCCTCTCTCTTTAGAGAGCTCCAAAACTGAAAAAGCTCCTGTCGTTTGTTGTTTCTTAGAAAGCAAGAAAGACCGATTTTCTACTCTTGTGCGTGTAGTTCCTGAGCTAATCCTCATTTTTTCTTTCTTCTCTTCTCCTCCCTCGAACTTTTCATCGGATCAGAACGCATTTTCTGCTTTGTCTTTCGCTTACAAGTTCAATCTCCTGATCGCGGAAGTCGTACAGCTTAGTCCGATCCCCTCCCGCAGGCTCACTCTCTTCTGTTCAGTCCTCCCTCTAGAGACCATTTTCTAGTCGCTGGTTTTACAGAATTCGTATCCTAGAGTCCAATTAAACCCTTTAGAAGATTGAAACCTACATTTCTCTTCCTGTTGTCGTTGCTCTGTTGGTTATTTAACTTCCTAACTCTAAATCTTGATCATATTCTTCGTTTGTTTCCTCAAGTTCCTGCAATGAGTTTCTTGAGGCCCTCTGCATTGCACCAGTTACTTATCACATACTCTTCGTTCCGGTGGATGCCGTGCCAGAGCTGGGGGTTTCTCCGATGGCCAGGACTGGACGGTTTCTTGAGGCTTTTGGTGGTGGTGCTTTTGTGGTCCATGCTTTCGGAGATAAGGCACATACCCTCGTCTTCCATGTACCCAACTCTTCGTGTCGGTGACAGGATCATTATCGAAAAGGTAAAGTTTTTGACTTTGATGGTTCAGAATCGATTTTTTTTGGAATGGATATTTGTACAAACGTTTCTGGAGGCTTTGCGTCTGCGCGAAGGGAAGAACTTAAAATTGTCATTGTTGTTTGGGATATTGGTTAAGGTAGAGGAACACAAAGATCGTAGCTTTGGAACTTTCATGAACTGTTTCGCATTCCACATTTAAACCTTGTAGCTCAATTTCCCTGTTAGTTATTCAAAATTTGGTAGCAACAATCATACTTGAGGAAAACGAGGAATGAAATACTTCGTCTGGTTTCACAAGTAGTTTTCAGTTGAGCAAGATGAAGACAAAGTTTAGATTCTGAATGACTTTATGTAGGATGTACCTGTTCTTGTGTATTTCCATGCGAATATCACCACCTGCATGATTCTTTTAGTGTCAGGGAATGATTAATCTTGCAGGAAATTCGGCTCAAATAATATTGAATCTATATCTGTTCGTTCTTTGTTATATTTTCCTTTTTAAGACAGTAACTGTATATGCAGCACCTCTTTTGTGAATAAATCATAATTATCTTTAACTGTTATCTCTAAGAGCCATTAGCATCTTGCAAACGAGATTGACCCTGTAAGCTAATCCTCAAGCAATCAGTATTACAGCTCTTGCTGTGCAGGACAGTAGTGATTAGCATATTCTTCATCATGATGACTAGGTTCCATTTCCAAGGGCCATATTGAAATCTGCGCTTATTTCTTTGCTAGTTCGTTTGTTTTATGTCAGATAGCAAGTCGAGGTTCTGGTTGGATTTGTTGGAATTCTTTCTCCGGCTTCTGTCAACTATTTCTCCTCTTTGATGTCATTCTAGGCTTTAGTAAAGTAACAGCAATAGACGGAGGTGAAAAATCCTGGAATCATGGAGATCACATATGAAGTTTGTTAGTAAAAGAGTTCTCTTAGGTACAGGACTACAGGGATTGGTTTTTGAGGTCCTTGGTTGTTACTGATTTCTCGCATTATTTGTCCCTTGAGTAATTTGTCTTCTCTCCCCATCTGCTGGTTGTATAACTTGCGAATTTTACCATCTGATGTATCAAATAAATTTAAAGCACTCTCTGCAGTAAAAGCTGGCAGAAAAAAGTGGCATTTCAATGGTTGGTATTATATCCTTGCAGCACTTTTATCTTAACACAAGTTGGAGAATTGGTGGTGGTAATGGATACTTGAGAAAACATTCCTGTATATGTGAAAGAAATATATTGAATTATGTGATTATTTGACCACGTCACATGCATTCTGTTTTCCATAGTGGCACAAATGTTATCCTCAAAGAACTAAAGCAAGCCTTTTATCATACTCCTAGTTTACAACTCGCAAAATCACATGCTTACTAAATCCATCTATAATAAATGACTTGCTTACTAAATTCTTGTTGTAGAAGCTTCGTGTATGAACCTTTTATTATGTCTTGTATACTAAATGTCGAAGTCTCTAATAAACAACTAGAATCAACCCCATCATTTTTTGGTTTCTTCAAGCTGGCAGTTTGTTGCTTTGTATCGTGACGTTGAATGATAGTAATGAACATATGAGTTACAGTTTCAAATTCTTGCATCACTTCCAAATTTGATCACATTTTCACCACTATGATTACTTTTTCAGGCATCGTATTATTTTAGAACTCCTGCTATAAATGATATCGTGACATTCCGAGATCCGTTACAGGTCTGTAACTATGGTGCAAAAACTGCAACATTACTATGATTTCTGGTTGTCTTTTAGTGAACTCCTGTTACTGTTGTGGCTTTCCTGTAGCAACATGGAGAGAAGGAGAAAGGAGTTTTCATAAAGAGAATTGTCGCAAAAGCAGGAGACTGGGTTCAGGTAGTAGTTCTGTAGATCCCTCTGCATGCACATTATGCTTGAATTGTTGCAAAAGCAAGTCCTTGCATGTTTATGTTTATGCTTAAGTAGTTATGTTGTAATGCATAATTGGTTAGTTAATTTTGAAAGCCAAAAATATCTTTGGTCACTCTTAACAGGCTCAATAGAACGCTTTATGAGTTAGAGATTGTGCCTTGCTGACTAGTCAATTATAACTGTGATATCATGTTCCTTTTACCTTAAAAATATAAGCATGCAATTCTTATGTCTGGATTGCTGACAACTTGCAGGTCGATGATGGCTGCCTCTATGTCAATGGAATTGCTCAAAATGAAGATTTTATATCAGAGCGCCCAGCATATAGATTAAATATAACTGTATGATCCCCCCAGTTTATATTGCTCTCTCTCTGTGTTTTACTTGCGGCCTTTCCAGCATTTTGTTTTGCCAGCAAATTAGGAGGTGAATTAGTAATCAATCACAAGGGAGACCCAGTAACTGATTATTATATTAGTGTAGCATGAAATGCAGCTATCTCATAAATCTATACAGACGGGTTAATGAAATTAGAAAGATGCTTATCTCTGGAAAATAGTTGTATATCAGTAATCTGTCATATGAAGACAAGATATATTTGTTGATTGTAGGGTAGTGGTTCGAATTGAAATATAATACTTATATTTCAGTAGCTCAGCCATTAAAGTCTATTGTTGTACAAGAGCCAACAGAAATCCTGCCCACACTAAGGGAGAACTAGGCAGAATAGACATCTGGTTATCTGGTTTATTGTGGGCTTTCGAATGGTGCATCGTTGTCTGCTTGTCTTGTCTATACCGTTGTTATCTTCACTTGGGCTTATCATCCGCATTAGTTGCTGCATCCCTAATTTCACCTATTTTGGGTTTTTCAGCGTGTGCCTCAAGGTCATGTTTATGTCTTGGGTGACAACCGGAACAACAGTCTTGACTCCCATGTCTGGTTAGTATGCAAGGGCCAATTTTTTGAACTATTTCTGCCGTTTCTTTTCTTCTATTGGCGCCGTGAAGGAGGGGGGAATTTTTTTCTTCTTCTTCTTTTTTTCTTAATTTAGGTAGGGTTTTAGGTTCTGGTATTTCTCGGGATGTTTTAGACTTTTCTAGAATAAACTCCCTTTACAGGGTCTTCAATTTACAATTCTTCAGAAGTAGAATGTCCTTAAGGGAGTTCCTTCTTGGATGCTGATCTGGGGAATCACTCCGCTTTTTTCCCCTCAATATTCTTTTTGGATAAACGTTGTGTGTTTATGTGTGTGTTTATCCTTTATTTTATTTTATTTTATTTTATTTAATCCATCCATGTCTAAATGATGAACAGGGGATCCCTGCCTATTAAGAACATTGTTGGAAGATTTGTTATGTGCTGTTACAGACCTTCAAAACACTTGAAACAACAATAGTCGAGGATGAGTTTTGGCAGATGTGGTTGGTAATTTTCTGAAGGCTGTGTGGATTACGTGGTTGGAAGTCACTACATGTGTGCCTATACTCTCTAACTTGCGCTGATGACATATTGTTTTGTTCAGCTTTCATATGTTGACATTTTAACTTAGGTGTTTAGCTGCTGTGAAGAAAGGATAAAAAATTGAACACGTGATTGTGCTATCCGTTTAATAGTTGTTGGTTCTCTTCGGGCTTCTCTCTGGTTATGCTCTAGATATGCAGAAACGGGCTTCCACCATCTTGGAGCCCATGAGCTAGGAACCTGAGAAAACTAAATTCGCAGTACCTGGAGATCAGATTTCTATGGACCCAGTTGCTTCTTTAAACTATTTTTGTTTCTGTCTGACTCCACAAGAACATTTGGATTCACGACCCTTATTGGCTTCATTACAATCTAGCTACTTCGCTGGTGACAAGCTAACCAACTACATGGGTTTAAAGTGCTCGAAGTTTGCAAATGCAATCCAGTGCTGTCATTTCCACCCATTAGGCTTAAAAGCCTCTTCCCACTTCGTGGTAGGTAGGAGGCACCGTGGAAAGTAGGAACTTGGAAGACAGACACGGACGGGCACCCACTTTAACCTTCCCACCCCAAGCCTTGCATGCATTGAGTCTGTAAAGTACGAGGTGAAGCGAAACTTTACCTACCATATGAAACAAAATATCTCAAAAGGATTTAGTTGATCCAGATCTTTCTCCGGTGTCTTGCACTTCTTTTATTTCTTTAAATTGATTAGTAAACTAAGACAGTTTCTGTCGACAAATCCCTTCTGATACCAACCACATTAAAGTTCCCTGTTTCCACTCCCTTCAAAATATCATAGAAGTGGTAGGTCTCTTATTTAATTAAAAAAAAAAAAAAGAGGAAGATATGATATCATAAAAGATGTCAGATGGATCGTGTTAAACCATTCAACGAAGCAGAGCAGAGACAATGACATGCGAAATTTTAAACCATGTAAGACACATGGTGGTCATGACTCACGAGTCCATGACACGAGAGGAACCAACGCCGCCTGGCTGGTTCGCCGCATTGCGAGTGCGTCAACGCCGAGTCGTCGGAGCACAAAGGATTCAAGCCGTCAACCGCACAGACCCATTTCGTCAAACATGCGGTACGACATTTCACCTGATTAGGTGGTGAAAAAATCGTAAACAAACGACGCCGTAACAACCACTGCTGCCACTACCCTACGATTGAAAACCCAACCCAAGGTCGCTGTCGAGTCAGAGGGAGATGTGTCCCATCACCACAAAAGATGCGGAAAAAGGGCACCAATAACAATAGACTGCCATAGTTGACCGATGTACCTGAAATGTTCCGTGTGGTCTTCCTATGTGGGTCCCAGGCTGCAAAACGTTGACTGATTGTTTAACGTCCAATGAGTATGAAACTTTGGGCGGTCGGCAACTGATCGCGATCTCCACCTCAGATTCACTTCTTATTTTGTTTTTATTTATTTTATTTAATCTGAAATCACAGTATAATGTAATAATAGACCATGCAGTTTTCATTGACACGTGTTTTGGAAATTTCAATGTAGAGTGAGTCATCTCTGTGTTAGGTACTTCCAATTTTGGACGAGTAATCACGAAATTTTGAATGATTGCCATTAACGATTGATACATGTTGCATGGGAACAGACAGTACCTAATTGTCTACACTCTGCTTTTAGTGGGATTTTTAATGCAAGTTCATAAAAAAAAAGATTTTCTCTTTGTCTCTTATTTAATTCAATGCTAAAGACTAATTGGCATGTAATGATGGTTTAATAAATATGTTAAAGTATTCTTATGAAAGTATTTTCGAGGTTTATGCTCGACGGGCCAATTTCATCCACTCTTTTTTTTTTTTTTAAGATAGATTATTAATGGGAAAGAGAAATATAGAACTTACTAGATCTTCTCCAACTTGGAGGTTCTCATTCGCTATGATGTCTTTAATCTCCCACCGAACATTTATAAGTTCTATATTTATTCATATGATTACCATGCAACTAAGGCACTTAGAGCTTCAGGTTGACTTCACTGCATTCGTTTTATACGGAAATGAGCAAAGATTTGATATTATTTTTTCTTGTTTTTTGGGAGGATGGGTTTGGAAGGAAGATTTAGGAGATTTATTTGAGGAGGAAGGTATCTCCAACCCTCACTACTCAGTAGTAATTCTCTTAAATGCCATTGAGCTGTAGATGTTTGTTCAATTTGGTACCTATAGTATGACTTTTTTGTTGCTTGGGCATTGCATTGGGGGATATATAACTTAAAGGAATGAAGTTTGTATGTTTTAAATAGGTAAAACAATTGGTGTTCTATTACAAGAATCAACAGATATTGGTATTCTATTACAAGAATCATCATGAATTGATGCTCTATTACAAGAGTCATCATGAATTGGTGTTCTTTTTAGATTACTTTTATGAAATCCAAAACGTTTTGCCAAAATATGAACACATACAGTTCATTCTCAAATACTCGATAATTCTTCTTTCACTATTATTTTATTTTATTCTATAATTAATTTTTTATCAAGCACATGTTAACTGTTTTATTAAAATAATAAATATTGATATTTTTCCTTGAAATTGTAAAGCAATTTTTCATAGGTTATAAATAACATTTTAGATGTAGATTCCATTAAAAAATTTCTTGAACTTTAAGCACATCAAAACACACCTCAAATCAAGGTAGTAAATAAACCTATTGTTTTTCTTAATGATCAATTTTTTTTATTGAGTATTTTACATTATTTTCCTTCTTCCAATATTCTCCCAGTGATTCATTGTCAGGATGTTTTTTCCTTTTTATAATCACCACATGTGAAGAGGTTTTGAAAGCCGCATCTATTTTGTACTTCTCATTTGTCAATGGATATGTTTGATTTTGAACTAGCATTAGCTAATTACCTTCCAAACGTCCGTATTATATTAATAGATTTGGATCACCAAGGTCTAACAAGACTCAACAAATGCACTTTTTGCCTCAAAGTCCAAAAAATTCGTGAGCAGTGAATGCCATAATTTCTGGAATGTAATAATTGAACAGAAGAGTCTTTCTCAACCTACAACTTGCCGGACAATTTAGTCTTGTTCGATGGAGACAGCCATCTCTCGCTAGGTCCACAATAATGCAGTGAAATGATCTTCAGTTTTGGACCAAGCTTAGCAACTTTCCTTACTTGTTATCTTGAAAATCTTATTTCAAATCTTCAAACATTCCATTATCATCCTATAGAATCCAATGGTTGTTTCAGCATTTTATTGGAAGTTTTTGGTCATGATCTCTAAGAAAATCTCTCTTGTCGTATTCTAAGCAAACTTATAGTTGTTGGATACAATGTCCACATGGTGTTCCCGTACACGAAATCTTGAAAAGATAGCTACTCTTCCGATATTTTCGTCTCCCATAGGCAAGTACCTTGTCGGCAAGATATTGACTGTGACTCTACATAACCACGCAATCTGGGCTTGATATTAATCAATTAGATTTGAGGATTGTCTAATCCTCTTTCCACCTTTCCTAAATATATTATTGAGCTTGTGCAATTTTTCCTGGCTCTTCAAGGGTTCTTTTTGTGTCCAAGGCCGACATGAACATTAATCAAAGGAGCAGTTCCATCTTAGTCGCAATTGACAGCATCGGTGAATCAAAGTCAAAAGAAAGCAACAATCTTTCAACTCAAATATAGGACGACAACTTATGCAACCTTGTTTCTCCGCATAATCTCATCTCCAGCCGTCCATCCAATGTCACATTGGATAATGACTTACAAGATTGTAGATTGGTATAAGAACAAAGATGACAATGGTTGACAGTACAAAAATGCACTGACACGTAGATAAATATGCTGGATAGAAGATAACAAGTGGATATGTGCACCATACTTTTCTGATAAAAGCATAGAGTATATAAAAATTGTGAACCATAGCCTAGAATTGATTCTGGCGTGCTTCACTTAAATGTTGATGCAGCAAGAAGATGATAAATCCTATCCCTTAGCTTTTTTGATCTTTTGCTTTCAAAACTTTTTGTCAAGTTTTTAATTCCATCGATTCTCTTGGCAGCCCATTGTTGGGATTCTTGGAATACTTGCAAAATTTTTTTTCTTCATTTTTTTGGTGGGGAAATTTATGTAGCTTTTGCTTTACTTGATTGAAGCCAGAAAGAACCGTCGCAGCGCAACCTTTTGAGTGACAGAAGTGGTTTTCCATAAGAGAAAAAGCATGCAGAGTACGATCGGCCCACTTGAATAGCAAATTGAACAATGAGTAATTTTTGTACATACAGACATTGTTGGGACGTGGGAGATGGGAATTGGATTGCAATTTCCTCGGCAGTTAAAGGCTTGGAAGGTCTCGCGGGAGATATTTTACCCATGCCACTTTGGAAGGCACGTATTTTGGAGAGCAACTACTCAAAGTTCAAGCTTAGAGAGAGACCCTTCCAGAGATTCTATTTTCTGCAATACAGGTGCTGCTCGTCTTTGACGCCTTTCCTTTGTTGGTGAAATGAACGCGATCAAAATGGAGTGGGGCAAAGCACTTATTCTCATTCTGCTTTTGGGGATAGGGAAACTAGTCACTCTCTAATCTCTTATAAAAATCAGTCGTTCAAATATTGCAGCTGTGCTTAGAATACCTTTTGACTCATGCAAGGTTGGTCTGATTTTCTTCCCAAAAGCGATATCTCACCTGAAGTTCATGCACAGTTAAAACACAATTTTTCCGAATCATTTGCAGTTCTTTGTTACTGTTGTAATTATAATCTGTGTCACCAACTCCATAATTAACTGTAGACCTGGACGTGTATCCAATTCAACATGTTGGGTGTATGAGAACACGAAAGATGCTTCAGCTTTAAAAACTGTAAAGCATACATAATTGAGGCATTAATTAAAGTTGATAATACTATTCTAGCACCTCCTAAACCTGCCAAGATCGCGTTTCTTGCTGTTAGGTTTGAATTGGGATTTTGAATGAAAAGGAGCTAACCGAAGTTTGTTTTATTTGTATTAAAAATTAGGTTGTAAAGATGAATTCATATTCTCTTACTGGGACGTGATAAAAAAATGGTTTTTTGTTATGATATTTCCATCTCTCAAACTATTGTCAATCGGCCTACATCATATTAAGCTCTTCTAGTCCCGCTTACTTCAGGCATGCTTTTAACAAGGAATTTTTAGTATTAAACTATTAAAACAGGGGGAAGAAAAAGAGTGTGAAGTTCTACTCCCACCGTTATCATGAACTCCTACTTTGTCTTGATACACGAGAAAGATGCATGTAATTCTTCAAAGATTAAAAGCGTGATGCAAAGAAAAAGATAGAAATCTCCATAGGCAGCGTAAATTACTTATTTTTATTTTTATTTTAAATTGGGGTATTTCATAATTCGTACTAAAAAAATAAAAGTGGGCACTCCGCTACGAATCTAAACATTAGGGTTCAGCCAATGTTAAGTTTGGTCTAACAGCTTGGCTGTATCTGCTTGATAAGCATATAGCCTCGCAAACGTCAACCACACAAGATTTAATTAGGGATACTGAGACGATTCTGGTTCTTGGGACTCTAAACTTGTAAGATGCTTCCAAGGATAGGCAGACTGCTAATTCGTTTGTTTCCAAGTGGATATTGATACACTGATACCGTGTTCCTGGTAGAAAAAACCGTGAAAACCCCAATTATTAGGGGGAGCACAAACCGTGGATTGGGCGTATCTAAATTTATCCAATTAGTTCCATTCAGTCATGCTAGATTTAATTAATCATCAACCCCAAGAAAAAGAAGCCAGATACAGTTGAGGCAAAAGTGTGATTACAATGTCTTATGGATCAAATTTTATTTTACCGGAGATCCTAAACAAAGGAATCCCTTTCTGGAATTGGCTTCCAGTTGTTTAAGTCAGTCTGTAAATCACATTTACCTAACGAATCCTACCACTTGGTAGGTGTTTAAAGGATTGATTTCGCCCATTTCTGTAGTTTCTTCTAAGAGCTTCCGTGACAAAGCACCACAAGTAGGTACGGCATCATTACTTTCAGCATCATTGCTTTGAGATTAAAGTAACAAAGAGGGAAAAAAAAATAGTATATCTTCGAAATTGGACCAAAAGGTGGTCTCACACTAAAAGGATTAATGGTACTCAGTGGTGTAAAATCAAAGGTAAGCCGGGAAAGAGTCCACGTGTTGATACCTGATTTCACCACCTATTTTTGAAAATAATTATTCCCCTCATTGCTTAATTTACTCAATCGGATCTCCCACTGGGATAATAATGAGGAATTTCTTAACTAGGTCAATTTAGAGCTCCAGTGGGGCAATAATTAAGCATCCTGCTATTCTGGAAATGGGTTTGCCATTAAGAAAAGGTAAACAATGCTACGCGGCTCGTCTCTCTTGTAACCACGGTTGATGAGTGGTGCTTAGAACTGGCTCCCCCGTGAAGATATTGGGGATCTAATATTCTTTTTGGTCTTTGTGGAATGTATTGAAAAGTCAGGGATTGGATTTATCTTATTTACAGACATGGGTCTCTTTTAAATAGAGCCAATTTTGCATTTGGTGAAACCCTATGCTTTAATTATACTTTCTAATGGGGTGTATTATGTTATGAATATTCTTCTAATATGGCAATTTGGCACCCGAATTTGGTCTTCACAACAATGTAGTTTTAAACATAAGAGAAGAGTCCTACATATATTGCCAAAAGGAAGAAATGAAAATAAAAAACAAAAGGGTTCGAATTCAGAGGATAAAGAACTTTTAAGATACTCTGTAAAGATTGAAATGCCTTTATGTAATAACCCTCCTTTCCTGAGTCGTTGGGAACTAAAGACGAGAATAAGATACCGCTTCCCCACCAATTGATGACAATAATTTGTGCTAGTGGTGGTGATGGTAGAGACAGGAAGAGCTAAGCCCTTCCCATACCGAAGATAATTTTAATACCGACGAACAAAAGAAGCATTTGACTGACTAAACTGTTCGCCTCTCAATGGCTGATACACTCGATGTGCATGTAGGAATGAATAATGAAGGAATCATATTCTCCTTCAATAACGATGGTCGAGAAGCGACACACGTGAGAATTTTTGATACATTCAAAGTGGGCTTTCATAGAGATGGATTAAAGTAATGTTTGTATAGCTTTGGGTCTACTATATAAGGCAGGGACAGATGCAAGAGAAGCACAACCAAGCCATCTCCTTCCCCATCTTTATTCTCCATCAGAAGTTCTTGAGGCTTCTACTCATTCCATAAGGAAGAGTTTCTAAAAGAAAAGAAGCTTCGGTAAAGAAGGGTGAAAATGAAGGTAAGAATTTCAGACGTTGAATTTGTTTAATCAGTTGTTGGAACTATTTTAGGCGTGCAGAAAATTTTGAAGTACTGTCTTTATATCTAATGGTAGGACGTGTGCGACTATCATTTTAGTGCTAAATAGAGAAGCTTATATATATTTATTTATTTTTTCTCCTCAATATACATCATGATACATAGAGGCCACTAACGGAATCATACGTGGAGTTCAACCACAATGTCATGTCGTATACCATAGGCTAACCCTTGGCTTGCTTAAAAGCATAAGTTCCTAACGGTGAGTGCAGATAAGGATTGGTCTCATGAAGGGTTTAGGATAGTTTGAAGCATAGAGATTTGGCTGTGTAAGCAAGATAACTTTATATATCCTGTGCAAGGAGAACAAAAGCGTAACCTCTGAACACCAAAAAGTTAAAGTTTGCAAGGATGCTGTAAAGCAATGGTAAAGATTGCTGAGGAATCTCGCTTTAAGCGCGAGGTTCCCCGTTTGTATTCCACCTACTTATTTTAACTGCGTGTACATGGCTAATGAAAAGCAAGAACCAAAAGGTCTAGCGAAGGGAATCATTGTGATGAAAACTATTTAGGTGTGTGCTCTTCATCAGCCTGAATCCATCCTTATTCTGAGCGAAACCCGAGGATCAAAATCCAAAATCTAAAGCTTTTCTTGTCTTCAAGCACCCTCCCCCAAAAAAGCAAAAGTTTACTAATTTGTTGCGGATGATCAATCCAAAACCTCATATTCTTTTTCCGATAAAAGAAAGTAGTTTGTCACTAAATTTAGCTGAAGCAGAATAAACATTCAATGGTTTACTAATAAACGAAAAAGAAACATGGAAAGTGGACTAACAAGTTTTGGTAATTATCAAACTGAAATATAGTTAATGGAAAACCTAACTTCTCACTATACTAGTTGATACGATATTATCCAGACAAGCTTGTTAGACCTCTCTGATAAGGGTTTCCAAATATTTCCCTGGAGGAGACAACCTAACTCAAGGGGTGGCTGTCTTACCCGGTCCTTCCCTGCCTTACAAGTGCATTTAAGTCTGTGGTCAAGGAAAAAAGAACTAAAGTGCATTAATGCACAACTTCCAATTTGTACAGGGTTTAGTAGTGGTCGAAGATTAACCACCTTGTTAGTGTGGTGTGGAAAGATTAACTGTAGCATTACTAGAGTATTCAAGCCGGACCACTGCTTTGGTGGGGCAGTTATGCTTTATGTAGGGTCAGGTTGCAGAGACACTGTGAGAGTATCAACAAAAGAAGAGAGAAATTGCAGCTGCTGCCGGTTTCAGTCAACCTGGTGGGGGTGTGTTTTAGGAACGCGTATAAAAAAGAGTCGGTCGTCCACACGCGCACTACGGAGTCCAGTAGATCACGTGGGGAAGGCATGGGCTGTGGGGGTTGCTTCCCTTTTGCTTGCTCACAGCCGCTATATAATACCCCATCCCCGTTCCCCAAATTCAATTCAGTCCTCAACTGCGAAGAGAGTCTCTCAGACACACGCTCAAGTCTCTCTCCCACGCAGCTCTCTTTCAAGCACATCCTATCTTGTCAGAAGCTGTGGTTCTCTCTGGGTTTCTGTGACTCTTGAGAGGTGTGTCAATCTTCGTGTCAGCTCGACGGGAGTTAACCATCATAACTAGGCTTAGCTCCAAGAGGAAAAAGACCCATCTCTTGCTTTCTCTTCCCATTGAACTCTTGCTTCAACTTTGCTCGGATTTTGCATTTCTCACCAGCACAAACTTTTAAGTTCACTTATATAACACCCGTTAGATCTTCTTTTGTATCTTACCCAAAAGGCTTTCCTGTGTTTGGCCTCATTTGATATCAAAGATGGGTGAGAACGCCGCTTCAAAGAACCAGCTTCCTCACCACCAAGTTTTCGACGTCTCCGTCGACGTGGCCACACAAGCCGGCTCCAAGTGCTTCGACGACGATGGCCGTCTCAAGCGAACTGGTAAATCTCACCATATTTTTCCTGTGGTATAACTTGAGAAAGCGTTGTTTTTCGCATTGGCGAGCAAAAGAAGTAATCCTATGGATACCAAGCAAAACTAGTTTCGTACGAAACGTTTTTGTTCCTACCCACTGACTGTTGTCCTTTACTGTAACTCACGCAACCAGGGACGGTTTGGACTGCAAGTTCTCACATAATAACAGCTGTGATTGGTTCCGGGGTTCTGTCGTTGGCTTGGGCCACTGCTCAGCTGGGATGGGTTGCTGGTCCAGCTGTGATGTTCTTGTTCTCCTTTGTGACTTACTACACTTCCACACTCCTGGCTGCCTGCTATCGCACCGGCGACCCTCTCACCGGCAAAAGAAACTATACCTACATGGATGCTGTTAGATCCAGCCTAGGTAAAATTTTACTATTTTTGACTTTTCCATATCAAATTAAAGAAGCAGTTGCTTTTCTTAAAGTTCTGGGTCTCAATATTTTTATTTTTCTTGTGGATTTAATCTGTAGGAGTAGGAAAGGTCAAAATATGTGGGCTGGTTCAGTACCTGAACCTTTTTGGAGTTGCCATTGGTTACACAATAGCTTCATCCATAAGCATGATGTAAGTTTGAAATCATACATACAGAAATTTTGGTTATTGATGTACTGGTTCTGGGGACTCCCTGGGGCCTAATGAGTCATTTCGGTCATGGTCAAACAGGGCAATCAAGAGGTCCAACTGCTTCCACGACAGCCACGACAAAGATCCATGTCACATGAACAGCAACCCATACATGATTGCGTTTGGCGTAGTTCAAATAATTTTCTCTCAAATTCCAGACTTCGATCAATTGTGGTGGCTCTCCGCTGTTGCAGCTGTTATGTCCTTTACTTATTCAACCATTGGTCTTGCACTTGGAATCCTTCAAGTAACAGGTCCAAAGAATCTTTTTTAATTCTATACCTTTTCCATTTCAAAATCTTAGAAGTTGGAAGAAATGAAATTATTTGTTGAAAAACTGACTTGGGTTTTCTTTTTTCTTGCTCATTTACCAGAAAATGGAAAAATCAGGGGAAGTATGACTGGTATAAGCATTGGCACGGTGACACAAACCCAAAAGATATGGAGGAGCTTTCAAGCACTCGGAGACATAGCTTTTGCATACTCTTACTCCATCATCCTTATTGAAATTCAGGTACAAATTTATGGGCCACATTTGTAT
The DNA here is from genome assembly GCA_028551475.1 of Casuarina equisetifolia. Taxonomy (NCBI): domain Eukaryota; kingdom Viridiplantae; phylum Streptophyta; class Magnoliopsida; order Fagales; family Casuarinaceae; genus Casuarina; species Casuarina equisetifolia. Next base: position 21,972,894 of record CM052356.1, read on the forward strand.
TTTATTAGAGTTACGTATATGCGGTGTTAGGTAGAATTTGCCATATGTTGAACTCACAAATATGGTGTAAAACAGGACACGGTCAGGTCCCCACCGTCAGAGTCCAAGACAATGAAGAAGGCCTCTCTACTTAGCGTTTCTGTCACAACCATTTTTTACATGCTTTGTGGCTGCATGGGTTATGCTGCTTTCGGAGACAACTCCCCTGGAAACCTCCTCACTGGTTTCGGCTTCTATAACCCATATTGGCTGCTTGACATAGCAAATGCTGCCATCGTAATCCATCTTGTTGGTGCATACCAAGTTTATTGCCAGCCCCTTTTCGCTTTCATTGAAAAAGCAGTATCAAATAGATACCCAGATAGTGATTTTATCACCAAGGACATCATAATCCCGGTCCCGGGTTTCCGCCCCTACAAACTCAACCTCTTCCGTCTGGTTTGGAGGACAATTTTTGTGATAATAACCACTTTGATATCAATGCTTCTACCATTCTTTAACGACGTGGTTGGACTTCTTGGAGCTTTGGGTTTTTGGCCTCTCACAGTTTACTTCCCCGTGGAGATGTACATAGCACAAAAGAAGATACAGAAGTGGAGCACAAGATGGCTTTGCCTTCAAATCCTCAGTGTCGCGTGTCTCATCATTACCATAGCCGCTGCTGCTGGCTCAGTTGCCGGTGTTGTCCTTGATCTCAAGACTTACAAGCCCTTCGGATCCATCTACTAAGTTGAAGTTCTTTTGTCAAGACCATTGATGAACAGTACTGAAGCAATGAAGGGCTGCTCAATATAGGATTTCAATTGTTGTTAATGTTCGTAACAACCTTAGATGGGTGTTATTAATTGTCATGATGGTTGCTTAGTAGACTGGTGTTTGTTTTTAATGTTTTCAAGGAAACAATGGCAACTCCTTGTATGTATGTATCTGGTTTGACATCAAGTTTCTATCCGAAATACATAATCCTCTATTTTCCGCTGCAAAACGAAGAACACAAGCAAATCTAGTTCATTCGCGGACAACTATATCGCCAAAGCTAGTTCATTCCCAGACAACCATATCACCAAAGCTAGTTCATTCGCAGACCCCTGTTCTTCCTTAATATCTAGGTTCAATCATTCCTTCCATGAAATGAACGATTTATATGATGTTGTTACAGTAAGTGCACGTAACAAGTGAGGAATATAATTCCAGCTACTAATTCGTAGTCTAAAGGTGATCCTGAATCCATCTATTCATCAAAGAATTTGAATGCGCACAGTAACATCCCATCATGTAAGGCCAAAGGGGCCCGTCCCACCATAGACTTCCAACGTATACATGTGTCAGAATTGGTAAGTTCATAAGCACCATCGAAAGTGCATATTATAGTTCACCACCATCAAATATGGGAAGCTAGACAATCAAGAACATGCCATCCCTACCCATCAATGCGCAATTCTATCTGAAAGAAAGTGACTTATCATGAGGCCAAGTAATCTCCAGTGGAGTTTGAGCGACCGAACCAGTTAGCTTAAGATCTTCGGAATCAAAATGATAAAGTTTACTGGAGTGTCCAAGATCTAAACAGTAAAATACGCGTCTGCTTCGGCTTCTATTAACCATCAATCGAAAACAGAAGCCCCACCACCACCATAGTTTGTGGTGGTGTAGAAGAATGTTCTCGAAAATGAAATCCATGGATGCAAAAACAGAATCCTGAGAATATTTTCCGTTTAGGGAAGAAGTTTCCGATAGACAGAATAGCCCAGGTTAATTGTATGAACAACTTGTAGTGCGGTAGCGCACACACGAAGACCTGAAAGAAGGTGCGAAATTAAAGGAAGACGATGACAGAAAAAGGAGCCGTTCACGCGAGTGCTAGATCTTGAAACATGCACGGCACTACGGACCGCACCCCATGTTCACTGGAAGTTGGTAGTTCTAGTGCCGGCCCCATGATTTTGGAAAGAATGATTGTATAACATTTACCTTCTAATGTCATTGAGTGGAAGAAACGGCGAATCAAGAGAAAGTTTTTTTGTCTATAATTTTATCTTTGCTTATCCCTCACAACATTCTAAATCATAATTAGCATGGTTGACCCAGATTAATTTGGAAAAAAAAGAAAAGGCTACTTTACTCTCAAAGCTGGTTTAAATCAATTATCCCTTGAGATCCTAAATTTTTACTATTAATTTTATGCCTTCTGATCAAATTTCGAACAAATCATTCAGTAAAATCTCTCGTGAAAATTTAACATAAAGGCATATAAAAGAAGAGCAAAACTTTAAAGAGAACGAAGGTGAAGGAGGCTGAGGTCTACACTTTCCCTTAGAGCTTCGAGGGGGTAAAGCTGTTGGGTGGATTGAGTGCATACCCCCCTTTCCTTGGGTGGTGGCATCTGCACCAATCGAGGAGGCGGTGTAGCTTTCTTCCTCCTCAACTTTTGCTTCTATTTTTCTTTATTTGATATTTCTTTTCTCTTGTTGGTTAAAATAAAATGTCCCTCAGCTGCCAAGAAACCTAGACTTGGTAGTAAGTTCATGAGTATTTCATTGTACTGTAACATCGCACCATGCTTTTGAACCAATGTTTTGATGCTCAGTGTACACTTTAGACAACCTCACGTTGCTGGCATGCCCTTATGTCTTACTTTTTCAACTACTTTTGGGGCTGCCACACTGCAACCATCTCGCCTTTGAGTTACAGCACAAGTGACACTTCTAAAACACCACCAATTATTCACGAATCCAGAGGTTCTCTCTAGTGTTAATGTCTCCAGCAATGTTCCCCTCCATGGTGAAAACACACACACTGAACTCATGTCGTGATCCCAGTTCGTAGGCCTAACCTCAGAGCAGAGCTTATGGTGCTCCTGCTAGTTGATATATTCTCTGCACGTTTCCCATGCACTGCAGAAGGATGATACGGGCAGACATGTCTTATCCCATGATAAGGCTCCATTTCATAAACAAAATGACAGGGGGGAATTATGAAATATTTATATGGGTATCATCACGTTTAGCTCTTGGGATCACCTTCTAAACATAGCTTCTGCAATGATATACGTGCATGTGCCGGGGCTGTCCAATTTGACCCAAAAGATAGAAATAAAGTGAAGCTGCATATAAAGATATGATATTTTAAACCCTATATCGCTTCAGATCTCAATTGAAAATAAATTGTATTGATTGTGGTTGAAGAGGCGGTAGTGGAGAAAGTTGGCCAAGACCCGCCGCCAAAGGAGGAATGTGGAGCGCAAGTGGTGGGGCTTTCCGGTCACAATCAGGATGTCGTCGAGGAATTGTCCGTTGGATTTTCACTTAAGGTGCAAGCATGTGACCCGTAGTGGGTTGTTGCCTTTGATGGTGGGGTGGGCTTTTTCCAGGAGATACCTCCCTTTTAGCCTAGAAAGATGGTAAAAAGTGTTTTGCGCCTTCTTTCTTTCAACTATAATTACGTATCATTAGTGGAAAAGCACAGAAGAATCTCCAAGATTCATGGGAAAGCTAAAATTTCTTTCACAATTTATTTAAGGTTTCCCATTTGGATGTGTTAATGGAAGAACAAAGACAAAGCAAGGGTGATGATGACCCAGTATAGCCCAACTTGTATTCGATTTTTATGCTTTCAACAGTGGTATGGGTCTAGTTTATTAGAGTGGAACTAAATGGAGCATTGACTGACCATTAGTGATGCAATATAGTCGCACATATGGGTAAAAGCAACTAGTTATAGGAAATTCATTGGAGAAACTTCCATCACATCTTGTGATTCCACCATCTCTTTCCTACTAGCAAATATACAAATGTAGAAGAAATAAGTGACGAATTCAAGTTCCAAGATTGAAGATTTTTATTTATTTCAAAGTTCATGCCATTTACTATTGCTCCAATGCTAGTGGACTAAATGGATATATAAGTATGTCTTTTGACAGTTCTTAGTTTGTCCGTAACATTTGTGGTTGTGCCAATAATGGTAATGAATTTGTAGATTGCTATATAAGAAATATCAAAATATAATTTTGATTCTTAAGTTATATATAGAATTCAATTCTTACTCCTAAAAGACTTTTTTTTCTTCTTCTTTTAGCCATCAAAATTTGGAATAGAAAAATCATGTCATAGTCCTTCTGTGATTTAGTAATTTTGACGAAGATATTTTGTGTAATGAAAAAAATATTTATTTTTCTAGATACTTGTAAATCAGAAGATCAAATTTCAATCCTGAGCATTAGAATTAATAAATAATAAAATAATAAAATATAAAATTATACATAAAAAAAATTTGTAGTTTGATTACCATAACTCCATACCGGGTGTGGTTAGCCATTAAAATATGTATGTACATCATTTTTTACATACACTTCGTTGATTTTATTTATTTTATTATTTATTTATTTAATTTTCATTTCATTCAAGTTAAAAAACATATGAGTTTCCGTAATACTTAAAGAATCAATATCCTTCAAATTGATACTTTTTAGAAGACAAAAGACCAAACTTATAAAATATAACTAAACTGACTGAAATTAGTGGGTTGGAGGCAGTTGGTTGTGCTGGTTGGAAGCCTATTGAATTTTGGATGAAGGCGTGTTTTAACTTTTGGGACTGAAAGTTTTGGATGAAGGCGGTTTTTATCAGTAAAATTCTTTCGAAGTTTTAGGCATTAACAACTGTTTTCAAGTTTTGGACACTAAAGCCCATCAAAGACTTTTGGGCAAGAAAACCTGTAAAATTTTCTTTTAGATTGGTCTTTTTTCATGCCCAAGCCCGTTTCTTCATATCGGGCAAGAACTTGCTTCTTCATGTTACACTGCCTCTTCTAGACTGAGCCCCTAACTATAGATTGGGCTACATCTTCTGAACTAGGCTGCAACTCTTCAAGACTGCTGTTGCCTTCGTTGAACTTCGAACATCTTCTGGACTGGGTTGCAGCTCTTTTGGACAACGCTTGTTTCTGGGCTACACCTTTATTTGCACCTTGTTGGGTGTCCTCGGTGGAGAGCTAGTCGTCCGCTTCCTTCTGGGTTGGGCACTGGTGCTTCTTTGCTCCTTATAGCAACCAATGCTCCCTCCTTAGAATTTCTTGGGTGGGCAGTGGTTTATATTTTCAATTCACATATACAAGCACGACACTTCTTGTTACATACGGGTTCTAAAGAACAAAAAATTGACAGCGGCCACACAAGCAAGAGGCAATTCCAGGAATCATAAAGCTCAACATACGAGTTGTAAGAAAATTCTATTGCACTGCAGCTCAGATAACATAATTGGACCTCTATTGATGTACGAGTCAAAAGAGGCATCATTACTCTTCCTTCTCAGGGCAACAGAACTCACCTGTTAATAAGGACTCTCATATGCAAAAATGAAAAATAAGCCCAATAGCTGGAAAAGGTAGGTGCCTTGAAAAAAGAGTAGCAGGACTCTTCCCAATGGCCTGAAACTTTTAAGCTTCTTGTTTTGTAATTAGACCGAATGAAGAACGAAATTGAACGCTGAAGGTAGCTGCGCAACAGTTGTCAAATTAGTTTTATGTTATAGAAAATAATATCAGAGTGGACATGCAGCAGAGACTCATACTCAAATCATGTAATGATTAATTTTTTAGCTGGGGTATGTGGAACAGAAAAGCATCAATATTGCCAGTTAAAAACGAGCATTCTGTATTAGTTTCACATACTATTTGATTACCAAGAACCATGTTGGCTAATTGACATTAAACAAAAAAATAAAAAATACAGGCCCAGAGACAACCGAAATTGGTGATAACCAGAAAGAAACCATAAACCCACCTGCTAGCCTTTTTGTTAGCTGAAGTGAACTCATGAGATCATTCCCGCTTTATACAACAAAGTTTGAAGCCAAGTTGATTGAAACATGGTTATAATTCACCGAGCTAGGACTAGTATGGATCTGGAGATGTTAGGGTTTGCTAAGGCCAGAAGCATATTTTCCCCTTTTTTGTTTCCTCTGGGGGCCGGCTACCGTGCTGAGGGTTCAATACTTTCCTCTCATATAGTGTATGAAATGAATGAGCCAACTATAAAAGTCTGTTTTTTTTTAAAAGAAAAAGGCTGATTAAGAGCAGTGTGCTGGAAGTGCTGATATAGAAAAAGACTCGGAAATAAGCAAAAGTAGGGGAAGTTTGCTCTTCGAAACTGAGTTTTGATTCTTTCTAAACACTGCAACTTTGTAGAAGTCAAGATGAGAACTCTTCCAGGTTGAAAAAAAACTGTGTAATGTTGTCCGTTTTTGTTTACAAGAGGCAATTCCAGGTACCATAAAACTTAAACATACAAGTCGTAAGAAAATTATATTGCACTGCAGCTTGCGATATGAGTCAAAAAGAGGCATCGGTACTCTTCCTTCTCGGGGAAACGGAACTCGACCGCTAACAAGGACTCGTATGCAAAAGTGAAACACAGGCCCATTAACTGGAAAAGGAGGAAGCCTTAAATAAGGAGTACCAGGACCCGGCCCAATAACCTGAGACCTGAAGAGTAGCTGTTTCTACCGGGAAAAGTTCCTCTCCTCGAACGTCCTCCAAGCTTCCTGTCTTGTATTAGACTTACAGCAACAGTTGTCAAATTCAACGAACACAAAAAGATTTATATGTTTTATGTTATAAGAAATAATACTACAGTGGACATGCCGCGGAGATTCATATTCAGATCATGTGATGCCTAGATCAGTGCATGTCAACAACATTCAGGCCAAGCACCTGCTTATCATTCTAAAGATGAATGATTTAGTTATCTATAAAAAATAATTTAAAGAGAGAACCATCTATTAGAAATATGATTAGAAAATCTAAGTAAAATACATGTAGACGGTTTAAAAAAATTAGAAAATTAACATTTTAATTTGATATGGACAAAAAACTCAAAACAATAACTGTGTATTTTTCCCTTAAAAAAAATCTTGTTTCCTTTCATGTGATAACTTCTAAAACAACATCATTTAGTTACATGTCTAGAAGCAATTTCTAGTGTTAATATCTCCACCACTTTGTGTTTCTATGGTTCACACACGCACATTGATAAGAAACTCTCCCTGTTTAAAGAAAGTGTTCTTACATTCTTACATCAAGTTTAATTAAGTAAAATGTTAAAAAATACATTTATTTCCAGTTTGACTATGTTGAAATTCAAGAGCTGAGTGTAATTTTTTATTTTTTTTGGATGAATTAAGGCTTCAATGAATAACAATATTCAGATATCGAACATAAGAGGTTCACTCTCAAGCCCCTGAAATGAATTTATGAAGAGTTTCATAGCTTATCTTAGTGATGCTTTTCGTCCAAGGCTCAAAATTGAAAAAACCATCCATTACAAAGAAGATTCCAAAAGACTTGTAAGAAGTAAACCCATGCCAATCTCTTGCTCCGCAATGGGGTGGTCCTTGGCTTAGGTCGGTGTCTTCCTTGGCTTAATGGTAAAAGTCAAGCAGTCCCTAATCTAATCTGTAAGTCCATTGGCTCCGAAACCGCGTGAACGTCATCCTAGTGTAAAACCGCGTGAAAGGGGGTCCATCCCTCCTTCACACAGCTATTTCTTCTCCCACTTCCATGCCAGAATGGCAATGTCTTGGCCGAGGTCTTGGTCGAAACTCTCTTCCCCTCCCCTGTTAAAAAGACAAAGAAAAGAATCCGTTGCTCCGCTCCGAAACCGCGTGAACGTCATCTTATAGTAAAACCGCGTGAAAGGGGGTCCATCCCTCCTTGTTGAAATTGTTGGTTTGTGGGCCTCACTTTATATGTATTGTATCGGGTCTAAGGCCAAATTGTTGGCCTTGGCCCGTCACGTTTTTCCTCTTTATTTATTTTGTAAAGACTCACAATTCTTCTTTGAGATTTTTTATTAGAAGTAAACTTGCAGCACAAGTTTTCCACAGATTTCTCCATTTCTCACCATGGATTGCTACGTTTCAACTCTTCATTGTTGCAACTTTCTTCATGGTATCAGAGCCAGGTTGAAAGATGTAAGCTTTACTCATCTTTTATCCTAATTTAGTTTCATTATTCCTTCATTTCCGCTGCTTTATTACCCGTTAGTTAGACAAGGGGTATTATTGGAATAGTTTAAATGGGTCAGAAGAATAATTAATGAGTTGGCCGTTTCATGAGAAGCAAGCTGCGTTTTTGGCCACTTTTCCTTTGTTGAAATGACAGCCCACCTACTCCCATGCCAACTCACCCTTCTTTGACCGCATAATCCTTTTTCCTTTTCTAATTTACATAAGTGTGCCATCCTTTGCCCGTGTGTTTTGGATTTCGCCATGGCCGCTTCTTCCTCCTCCGACCAGCCCTCCAATCGCAATCCTTATCACGACCCATTCTACCTTTCCTCCACAGATATGCCTGGAACTAGTTTGGTAACCACCCTGCTCAAAGACGACTCTAACTATGATTTATGGAGTCGTCAGATGCAAAATCAGCTCATAGGAAAGAATAAATGGGGATATGTTGATGGAACCTTTCCCCGTCCAAAAAAAGATGCTGAAAAACAAGCCCTCTGGGACCAATCTCAGGCTGCCCTTGTTAGTTGGTTTGAAAAATCAGTGGCACCAAATCTTGTTTCATTCATATCAAGGAAAGGGGATGTGAAGGTTGTTTGGGAACATTATAAAGAATGATTTGGGAAGGTTACTTCTACCCAATCCTACAACCTTCGACAAAAACAATTTGAGAACCAACTTGTTGGAACTTCTGTGACTGATTATTACTCCAAATTGTCTGATTTATGGGCTGAGATTCAAACTGTTGAAGCCCCTGTTCGCTGTAATTGTGGGGGCTGCACTTGTAGAGTCAATGAAAGATTAGAGGAGAGAACAGAAAAGCATAATCTATGGGATTTTCTGCTAGGCTTGCCAAAAAATTTTCAAAATTTTCGAACCAATATCTTGTCCAAAGACCCACTTCCATCAGTTGATAAGGCTTTCAATTTGGCCAAAGAAGATGAACATCAGCGTCATGGTAATGAAACTGGAGGCAAGAATATTGAGAGTGTTGCTTTGGCAGCTTCTTCACGCAACCCTCACCAACCAAACTCCTCATTTGCTGTTGCTGCTAATACTGGGGTAAAGATAGACTCAAAAGGGCGAGCTGTTTGTGCTCATTGTCATAGGCTTGGGCACAACAAAGATAAGTGTTATAGATTGCTTGGTTTTCCCCCTGGTTGGACACCAAAAGGGAAAGGAAAGCAACCTGGGTAGGCTTTCCAGGTTGGAGGGGCATCCCCAGAACCTACTCAACATAACCCACCTACGGGTTCAGTTGGACAGAACTTTTCTGGAGTAGGACAGACACTGGGGCAATATGCTAGTTCACCCATGCCCCATATATTTTATCCAGCATAGCCCAGTCCCTGTTCAGTATGGACCAAGCTCCCATGGGTTTTCACAGCAACCAGGAAGCTCCCATGGGTTTTCACAGCAGCCAGGACCTAACTTTTATGGAGCATCACTCCCGCACCCACAACAGCCATCTCATGTGGAGCAGCCGAACCAAATGCAGCAAGCTGGAAGTTCTTCTTTTGCTGGATTTATGACCCAACCTATGGGTCAAGTGATGCAGTCACCACCAGTTGCTATGGATCAGCTTCAAGGAATGTTTAATGCTTACAATATGGGACCTCAGATGGACTCTTCAGGGAATCACCCAGGTACATCTAGAGCCTTTCAATCTTTATCATTTAAACATCCATGGATTATTGATTCAGGTGCAAGTGATCATATCACATGTGATTTAAACTGCCTATACTCTTGCTATTCATGTGCACCTCAATCATTGCCTATCAAATTGCCTGATGATACTTCTGTATATGCCACACATCTTGGACAAGCTCAACCCACTCCAATGCTTCATTTAAATCGAGTTTTGTTCATTCCAAGTTTAAAATTTAACCTTTTATCTGTTAAAAAAATAACATCTGATTGCAATTGCATTGTTATTTTTTTCAATGATTTCTGCATCTTTCAGGATTGTACGACTGGGCGGGTGATCGGACTGGGTAAGGCAGAACGAGGACTGTATTTTTTGCAACCTAACCTAGATGACTTGCCTCGTTGTATCAGTCGGTTTTTGTATACTGTACATTCATTTTTGGGTTATATGAATGTAAACAGTTCACCTTCTATTAATTATAATAATAGTTATATTTTGTGGCATCGTAGACTTGGGCATAGTTCCCAAAAAACCTATTTCTCACATGGGAAAAGAATACAATGCCCAGAATTTTTTACGTGTTCTATTTGCCCACTTGCAAAACAAACACGTTTTACATTTCCACAACGTCAAACCATTAGTCGTGCTAAGTTTGATCTTGTCCATATGAACTTATGGGGTCCACATAGGACACCCAATCATGATGGGTCCCGCTACTTTCTAACTATTGTAGATGACTTTTCACGTGCAACGTGGACATTTTTACTACGTTTTAAGGATCAAGTATTTCCTACCATCCAGACCTTCATCCATATGGTTGAAACTCAGTATGGTACCAAACTCAAGCGCATTCGCTCAGACAATGGTACCGAGTTTTTTTTCTGCTGCATGTACTTCTTTCTTGTCTTCTCGTGGAATAATTCATGAGAGCTCTTGTGTTTATACTCCCCAACAGAATGGGGTAGTTGAACGCAAACATCGTCATTTATTAGATGTTGCACGTGCCTTGCTCTTTAAGGGTAATATCCCTTCACATTTTTGGGGGGAGTGCATATTGACTGCTGCTTATATTATTAATCGACTCCCAAGTGCAACACTTGGAAATCGATCCCCATTTGAGTTGTTTTATGGCAAACCACCACCTTTGGACCACTTACGAGTCTTTGGAAGTAGATGTTATGCCACTATATTACGCCCCAGGGATAAGTTTACTCATAGGGCAATCCCATGCATTTTCTTTGGGTATCCTTCATTACAGAAGGGTTATCAGGTCTATGATCCAGATAGTGGGAAATTCTTTGTTAGCCGAGATGTCGTATTTTATGAATATGATTTCTCGTTCTCCACTTTACAAAACCCACAACCAGTTGGTGAGCAGTCCTCGGATCAGTCACAACCCAGGCAAGACATCGTCCAGACGTACGATCCGCCCTCTATTGTGCTAGAATCATTTCCAGAGCCATCATCAACACCACCTAATGAGCCACAGACAGAACCTACACCTAATCCTACTCAGGGTATAGAGCCAAGACATTCCACACATGATATATCTATGCCTATACCCTCTGATCAGCCTCATGATTTAAGCCCAGATATGCCTTTAGCACAACCATCACCTCTAGCACAGCCATCACCACCAATTCGGCGGTCATCACGACCTACACGACCTCACATTTGGACCGCTGATTATATGTGTTCGACCACCTCCATAGGGTCAAACAAACTTTATCCCATCTCAGACCACACTTCACTTGACACCTTTTTTTCCCCATTATCAGCGTTTCATTGCATCCATTTATGCCATAACAGAACCTGAAACCTATCATCAGGCACTTAGTGATAGTCATTGGGTTGAGGCTATGGATCGAGAGTTAGCGGCCTTAGAGGCCAATCGCACATGGGATATTATTCCACTTCCATCTGGTCGCAGAGCTATAGGATGCAAGTGGGTGTATAAAGTGAAATATAGAGCTGATGGTACAATAGAAAGGTACAAGGCTCGTTTGGTAGCCAAAGGATATTCACAACAAGAGGGAATTGACTATGATGAAACATTCTCACCAGTTGCCAAATTGGTAACGGTACGATCTGTGATCAGTGTGGCTGCTATTAGAAATTGGTCCCTTGACCAATTAGATGTCCAGAATGCCTTCTTACATGGTGATTTGATGGAAGAGGTCTACATTCATTTACCACCAGGGTTTCCTCGTCAAGGGGATAGAGTTGTATGTCGTTTACGGAAATCACTTTATGGGTTGAAGCAAGCTTCAAGACAATGGTATTCAAAGTTTACAGAGGCATTACTAGTAGTTGGATTTAGACAATCCAAACATGATTATGTGTTGTTCACTAGGCGATTCGGTAAGACATTCATCATCCTCTTGTTTTACGTTGATGATATTTTAGTAACTGGGAACAATCGTCCTGCAATCACAGAATTCAAAAGATATTTGCATTCAGTGTTTAACATGAAGGATTTAGGCTAATGTAAGTACTTTCTTGGCATTGAGATTGCCCGTTCACTAGATGACATTTATCTCAATCAACGTAAGTATGCACTAGAGATAATCTCAGAAGCTGGCCTTGGAGGATCAAAGCCAGCTATTACTCCCATGGAACAAAACTTAAAGTTGACGACGCCAAATTATGATGTTGGAGACCCTGATAGACGAGATGATCCACTTTTGCAGGACAAAGGTCTGTATCAGAGAATGATCGGTAGATTGATGTATCTAATACACACTCGTCCAGACATTACCTATGCAGTTCAGCATCTCAGTCAGTTCACTCATGCTCCAAAGCAATCACATATGGATGCGGCGGTGAGAGTTCTGAAGTACATCAAAGGGACTCCTGGCCTTGGAATCTTTCTTTCTTCATCATCCAGCTTAGAACTGATTGGTTTTTGCGACTCAGATTATGCGACTTGTCCTATGTCGCGTAAGTGCTTAACATGATATTGCATTAAATTGGGTGATTCACTAGTATCCTGGTCGACGAAGATGCAGCCTACAGTATCACGGTCTTCTGCTGAAGCCGAATATAGGGCCATGGGATATACTGTGTGTGAGATTATTTGGTTACTTGGATTGTTTGGAGATTTAGGAGTCATGATCCCTTGTCCTGTCTCGATGCATTGTGACAGTAAGGCCGCCATGGACATTGCTGCTAATCCAATATTTCACAAACGAACCAAGCATATTGAGGTGGATTGCCATTTTATACGCGAAAAGATAGACAAGGGGATCATTCGAACACGTTATGTGAATACACGGGAACAACCTGCAGATTTATTTACAAAAGCTTTATGTAGTCCACAACACCAACATCTCTTATCCAAGCTTGGGGTTCTAGATTTGTATGAACCCAAGCTTGAGGGGATTGTTGAAATTGTTAGTTTGTGGGCCTCACTTTATATGTATTGTAACGGGTCTAAGGCCAAATTGTTGGCCTTGGCCCGTCACGTTTTTCCTCTTTATTTATCTTGTAAAGACTCACAATTCTTCTTTGAGATTTTTTATTGGAAGTAAACTTGCAGCACAAGTTTTCCACAGATTTCTCCATTTCTCACCATGGATTGCTACGTTTCAGCTCTTCATTGTTGCAACTTTCTTCACTCCTTCACCCAGCCATTTCTTCTCCTACTTATATGTCAAAATGGCGATGTCTTGGCCGTCAAAGAAGAAGGCCATCTCTTTCTTTCTCTCTTTTTCTCGAACTCTTCCTTTTAGTTCGCCTACGTTCATCAAATAATAAAACCATCTCTTGCTTTCTCTCACTTAAACTCTTCTCAGTAAACTTTAAGCTGACTTTGAGGAGTTGTAGGAGCATCTTTTTGAACGAAACACAAAACGATTACTTTTGTTGGTCCAGATTCTTAGCTAGGATGGGAGAGAACAGTGCCGCAGAGAACCAGTTTGACCACCGCAAAGTTTTCGACGTCCCCATCGATGTACTTCGAAGCGGTAGCTCCACCTGCTTCGACGACGATGGCCGTATCAAGCGAACTGGTAAGTCTCAACCTCAATGATTTCATATAACAGGGATAGGTTTCCAGATTTTCTTCATTCAAACTTGTTAAAGCTTTGGTTGTTTGTGCTTAGCGGCCAAAAGGAGAGCTCACATAGTAGCGGTTTGGCGTGGAATGTTTTCGTTGCTTTTACTCACTAACTCCTAAAATCTTCTGTTAACTTCTTAAATCAGGGACGGTTTGGACTGCAAGTGCACACATGATAACAACTGTGATTGCATCTGATATCCAGCCCTTGGATTGGGCCATTGCTCAGCTCGGATGGGTTGCTGGTCCGGCTGTGATGTTCTTGTTCTCCTTTCTCACTTACTACACTTCCACACTCCTCTCTGTCTGTTACCGTTTCGGGGATCCCGTCACTGGCAGGAGAAACTATACGTACATGGATGCCGTTCGAACCAACCTAGGTAAAGTTTGCAACGTTTCGATGTTCCATATCTCACTCTTATTATTTATTTATTTGTTTATTTGTGGTTTTTAATATCTAGGTGGAGCAAAGTTCAAGATTTGTGGGCTAGTTCAGTACCTCTGCCTATTCGGAGTTGCCATTGGTTACACAATAGCATCAGCCACAAGCATGATGTAAGTTTGAATCATATGTTGGAAGTTTGATTTACTACTATACTGGTGTCTGCAACTCCATGGGAGCTAATTTTCTTCTACGTCATGGTCAAATAGGGATGTCGATAGGTCGACCTGCTTCCACTACACTCACGGCAAAGATCCCTGTCGTAGGAACAGCAATCCATATATGGTTGCGTTTGGAGTCGCTCAGTTAATGTTCTCTCAAATTCCCGACTTCGATCAGTTGTGGTGGCTTTCGACTGTTTCAGCTGTGATGTCCATCACTAATTCAACAATTGGTCTCGCACTTGCTGTCGCCAAAATAGCAGGTCCATGCGACCTGTTGCTTCTTTTTCGTCAACATTTTTTCCTTTCACAGATCTTTACCGGTTTTGAAAGAACTATAATAGGTTGCTGGAAAACTTTTCGTCAACTTTTTTTCCTTTCACAGATCTTGACTAGTTTTGAAAGAACTATAATAGGTTGCTGGAAAACTTTTCGTCAACTTTTTTTCCTTTCACAGATCTTGATTAGTTTTGAAAGAACTAAAATAGGTTGCTGGAAAACTGAGTTGTGTTTTAAATTTTTGCTTGCTTGATTAGCAGAAACTGGAAAGTTCAGAGGAAGTCTGACTGGTATAAGCAGTGGCACTGTGACTCGAACCCAAAAGATATGGAGGAGCTTCCGAGCACTCGGGGATATAGCTTTTGGATACTCTTACTCCATCATTCTTATTGAAATTCAGGTATAGATTTATGGACAACGTTTATACTTAAAAACCTACATGTACGTTAAACTAAAAGCATATGGTATGAAACAGGACACGCTCGGGTCTCCACCGTCAGGGGCGAAGACAATGAAGAAGGCCAATCTGTTTAGTGTTGTAGTCATAACATTTTTCAAATGCTTTGTGGTTGCATGGCCTATGCTGCTTTTGGTGATAGCTCCCCTGGGAAGCTACTCAGCCCGTATTGGCTAGTTGATTTAGCTAATGCGGCTCTTGTAATCCACCTTGTTGGTGCATACCAAGTTTATTGCCAGCCCATTTCCGCTTTCGTCGAGAAAAGTGTATCAGAAAGATTCCCGGATGCTGAACTTGCCACGAAGGAGATCGCAATCCCAATTCCTGGTTTCGGCCCCTGCAAACTCAACCTCTTCCGGTTGGTTTGGAGGACCACTTTTGTAATTACAACCACCGTGATGTCAATGCTTTTACCTTTCTTTGACAACGTGGTTGGACTTGGAGCTCTGGGATTTTGGCCTCTCACAGTTTACTTTCCTGTAGAGATGTATATAGCACAAAAGAAGATGCCAAAGGGGAGCACGCAATGGCTTTGCCTTCAGATCCTTAGTCTAACGTGCCTCATCGTTTCCCTAGCCGCTGCTGCAGGCTCAATCGCCGGGTTTATCCTTGACCTCAAGCCCTACAAGCCTTTCAGCACTATAAACTAGGTTGAAATTCTTCTGCTGTGACCGTCGAGGAATTTCATGTATCTGACAATAAGGGTACTACATGGTAATGCCAATTGTAAGTTATTTTTACATTTATGAAGAGCAAGAGTGGGCATCCGGGAATCTGTCAAATTGATGTTCAATATCTATGGAACCGTTGAGATACCAAAATTCTGACAATACCACAATATCAACGGAAAATCCATCAAGAGCAAGGAGAATAATCCCGATTAGTTTTTAGAAAGTGAGAGAAAACGTTTATGTTTGTATTGAAGTCATTTACGAGTTTTACAGTATGCTGTATCAGCCTATAAACATCTTAAGTTGGTGCTGTTTTCCAAGAAATCTGCCTTCGCTTAGTCGGAAACAAAGCAGCCAAGGACCAACCAAAAAGGTCCCAAGTTTCAGTTGAAGACACCAAATGTCCCCACCTTGTTTGCCTATCTAAAAAGGAAAAAGAAAAAACACTTCTTGCTATGGTGGTGGTATTTAAGGCGGCACAGTTTTTCTGGTTTCGTCTCCTGCGCTTCTGTGCTATCGAGTTCCATTTCAGAACAGCAGAGGACCTTAGGAATCGGTCGGCACTACTTTCTCATTTCATGGACTTTGTTTTCGCGCAGCGCCCCCTTGCTGACATGGCGTTCTGCAGTTGCACCGTTTGTTGTCAGGATGGCTTGACTCTTCTACTGAGCCTTTACTCACAATATATTTGTCATAGATGAAGGAGAATAGTGTGAAAAATATTGGCTGCCAGTTCTAATGCACTCGCGCCATTGTGTCATACCAAAAAGAAAACGGAAAAAAAGAAAACACGCACGTACAGAAACTGCAGAAATAAGGGATGGTTTTCTCCCAAAAGAATTATTAGACTTTGACCATATGAGAGGCCTTCTTTCAGGACTTTGATAAATAGAGTGGTTTTTTATGTGGCCTTCTGAAATCCAATTGCTCCCACAAAGCTTGGCCTCACTTAAATTTTCACCAAAACATCATAGGATGTTGAAGTAGTGTTGGGCTGATTCAGCCTAAATTTGGGCTTTACGTCGGGTTCGTAAAGACATTTGTGGTACTAATTTGAATAAGATAAAGAAGAGGAACGCGGCCTTAAAAACAAAAGAGAGAAGAAAAAAAAGTAGATTTTCGTAGAAATTAAAAATCATGAGCAACAATCCTTCAAATGGTTGATGAATGTTGATTCGTAATCTCATTGAACTGATTTTTAGTTAGTAGGTTCGTGATTAATTATTTTTTATTCTAAATAGTTGAATAATTTAGAACTCTTTATACCAATAGATTGAAATAAAATTCTTAAGTAATATTTCTTTAATTTTTCTTAGTTAAGTCAAAGTTTTAATTCTCTTTTACTATAAATTATAAATTTCATTATTATTAGAATAATAAATGTTCATATGTTTAATGTTGTTGAGAATTTTATTAGGTTGTATACTTAAAGAATTATAAAGTAAAGAATTGAGTATATTCCATGATTAGTCCCATAATTTTTATCTTTTACATTTGGAGAGTTTTTTATGCAAAAATTCTCTTATGTTGATTATAATATTTGTATATTTTATTTGTAGTTCAAAATACTTATATTGCTTGTATTTAATATTTCTTCGCATATTTAATCAAAGTAAGAAAGCATAGAATTTTTTTTCCCAACCCACGATACTACCATACCTTGAACAACGCCCGCCCTTGGTCAGCCCAAGAACCTCTGAGATAAGCCAAAATCTAGTCCGCCCGCCCAGCTCGCTGTGAAGCGTTTGCTTTGATATATTGATAAATCATTTTTACTCAAGTGGCCACCGTCTCATCATGTGACCACATATTTGGTGGCGAATGGATAAAAATACTTTATTGCGCTAGGGGTTTATTAAATTTAGTAAAATGATACTTTTTTGTTGAACCTTTTAAACTGAGATAAAGCTCATCATGTTGTTAGTGACATTGGCTGTTAGCAACATTCAGGGCAAAGTAACCCTTTTATCATACCAAAGACGAAGAATTTAGTCATCAACAAAAAATAACTTTTATTTGGTAATTGTAACGAATAGTACAAGATTCACGAGTTTAAAAAGACCATAATTCTGACAAAGAATATCAGATGGTTAGATTTTAGAAGGCTAAAATCCAACCAATAAAAGCTTGTTAAAAAGTATCACAAAGTTCCGCCTCGTGTATCCGAAAACCCTTGCTTCTGCCAAAGCTTCACGCGGCAACATTGTCTCCAATTCCATTTATAATATCATTATTCACTCCTTCACATTTCAAGTCTTCTGGACATTCTGTTCCATCACCTTGTCGCCTCTTCGTCAACCATCTCTTCAGTAGCAAAAAATAAAAAAATTAAAAAAAGCCCCAACCTTGCAACCATTAGGTTTTAGGTGATACATGCACTCCGCAATTTGACGATTTTCGTGAATTATTACCATATCCACTTTACAAAACTAGTGACAATTGCCAAAAGAGAACAAACAAATTGCAGCGGTCACGAGGATGGCTAGAGAATTTGGTACAATTCTTAGTGGAGGATTTGGAAGTAACTACAGAGAAGTCACAGAGAATGTATTTAACAGATTTGGCCTTGTGACCTATGATTACAATTGGAAGAAGTAAAAGGGATTTCTCAAGAGGGAACCCGAGACCTCAGACTCATGTTAAGTCTTACAACAATTCACTGCCCTCCAGAGACCCTCTCGTCCTTTATTTATAGCCATTTGACTTTAACGATTATAACCAACTAACAACAATAACATACATAACTGCTATGTATAACAGAAACAACGACTACTAACAAACTTAACAACCAGCCGTTAAATGACTCACTGTGTTTATTGAATTTAAGAAGAACGACTACATTTTAGCTTTTTATTGGTTGCCCATCAGAGATTATCTTAAGAGCTTATTTTTGGGAACGTTGCATCCCTCCCTCCTTAACAACAAGCGTGTCCTCACGATTGAAATGTGGATACCTCCTATCAAATAGTCCTGCATCAACCTACGTAGCTTCTTGTACAGGGAGACCTTGCCAGTAAACCAAAAATTGAGCTTGCTTCTTTTTAATTCTATGCTCCAGAATAGCTTGTGGTTGAGGGCTGAGAACACCTTCATGATTAAGATAAGCTGGCAGCTTGGGTTGTACTTCCTCATGTTTTCCCAAGAACCTTTTAAGTTGAGAAACATGGAAGACATCGTGAATCCGTGAATCAGAAGTCAATTGCAAGCGATATGCCACTGCTCCAATTTTCTGAATGGTTTTAAAGGGCCCATAATACCTTGCAAATAACTTGAAATTTTGCCTAACCTCCATTGAGCTTCCTTTGTAAGGTTGAAGCTTAAGATAAACCCAATCTCCAATGTCAAATATCTTTTCCTTGTGATCCTTGTCATAATACTTCTGCATTCTTTGTTGAGCTACTAGCAACCTTTCTTTAATGTCTTTCAAAATTGTATCTTTGGTTTGTAGTTCATGATCTACTGAAGCAACAGAAGTGGATCCAGGTAGATATGATAACAGTGTTGGTGGTGCTCTCCCATAAACCAATTCATAAGGAGATTTCTAAGTGGCCCTATGTATACTTGTATTGTAACAGAATTCTGCTTAAGGCAACTACTTAACCCATTCCTTTGGATGATCACCTGTAAAACACCTTAAGTAAACTTCAAGAGTTTTATTAACCATTTTCGATTGCCCATCTATTTGTGGGTGGTATGCAGTGAAGAAGTTGAACTTGGTTCCTTGCAATTCAAATAGCTGTCTCTAAAATTTGCTTGTGAACACAATATCCCTATCACATACAATACTCCTTGGCATGCCATAAAGCTTGAATATGTTTTCAAAAAAATAATTGTGCAACACTTACAGCTGTATATGGATGAGTAAGGGCTATGAAATGAGCTAGTTTTGACAGTCGATCCACAACTACAAGAATTACTTGTTTGCCTCTAGAATTTGGTAGCCCTTTTATGAAGTCCATTGTTATATCTTCCTAAATTTGGTGAGGAATTGGCATCAGTTAGAGTAATCCATTAGGTTTAGTGTTTTGCCATTTGTTTTTCTGACATACTGTACATTCTTTGACAAACTGCATCACTTACTTCTTCATACTAGGCCAATAAAACACAGCCTTAGTTCTCTGCGACGTTTTAAAATATCCTTCATAAGTGGAGCCATGAATTTCCTACAATATAATAGGTATAAGTGGGGAATTTTTCCTTAAAAAGATTTTGTTATTGAAAAATAGAATGCCCTCTTGATATTGCCATTGAATTCTTATTTCTCTAGTGCTTATTCTGTTCAAAATCTCCTGCATTTCTTCATTCTTGCCAACTTCTTCCCATATGGTATTAAGCCATTTTGGTACTATTATAGATAATGCCTTCACTTCTCCACCCTTGCTGCTTTCTCCCACTTCCCAACAAGAATTTCTTTCATAACTATCATTAGCTACTTCCTTGCCCTTTGCTTTCGTTACTTCTGTATCTACTTCCCTCTCACTTTGACTAAGCTCCACTTCATTTCTACGGGACAAGGCATCTATAACAAGGTTGGTTTTTCTTGGTTTGTAATGGACCTCAAAGTCATAACCCACTAACTTAATGAGCCAACATTGCTGAGCAAGAGTGGTGATTTTTTGATTCCAAAGGTTCTGCAAACTCTTTTGATCCGTTAGCACTATGAACCTTTTCCCCAAAAGGTATTGCCTCTAATGTTTGACAGCTAGAATAAGGACCAACAGCTTTTTTTCATAAGTGGATAAGAGCAGATTTTTTCCTTTCAAAGCTTGTCTATAATAAGCAATAAGCTATTTATCTTGAGATAAAACAACTCTAACTCCAACTGCACAAGCATCACATTCAACTAGGAAAAGAGAAGAGAAATCAGGTAATCTTAGAATTGGTGCTTGAATCATAGCTTGTTTCAACCTGTTGAAGGCTATTTTGGATTCTTCAGTCCAATTAAAGGCTTCCTTCTTTAGTAATCTAGTGAGTAGGGCTGCTATAATTCCAAAGTTCTGAATAAACTTTCGGTAATATCCATTCAACCTTAGAAATCCCCTGAGAGCCTTTACAGTTTTGGGACTTGGCCATTCCATCATGGCTTTGGTTTTTTCATAGTCAACTGTTATCCCCTCCTCAGTGATAACAAGCCCGAGATATTGCTCACTTCTAACTACAAAAGCACACTTTTCTTTTTTGACAAAAAGCTTATTTTGTTGGAGTTTTTCAAAAACTAACTTCACATGCTCTTTATGTTCAGTCCAATCCTTACTGTAAATCTGTATATCATAAAAAAAATAAAAATACAAAGCTGCCCAAATATTCTCTAAAAACCTTATTCATCAAACTTTGAAAAGTTGATGGGACATTGCATAGGTTAAAAGGCATAACCAGAAACTTATAATGGCCTGTAGGAGTTTGGAATGCTATTTTTCCTATGTCTTTAGCTTGCATTTTGATCTAATAATAGCCAGACCTTAAATCAAGCTTAGTGAATAATTTGGCATCGTGTAGTTCATCTAAGAGTTCTTCCACAACAGGAATTGGAAACCCATCTTTAATTGTTTCCTTATTTAGTGCACGGTAATCCACACACATTCTCCATGTTCCATTTTTTTTTCTAATTAAGATAACAAGAGAAGAGAAAGGGTTGTTACTCTCCCTAATCACCCTTTCATCTAACATTTCCTACACTAGTTTCTCAATTTCTCTTTTATGCAAATAAGGATATTGGTAAGGTTTGCTAGCCACTACTTTAACCTTATCCCGAAGCTTAATTTAATGCACATGACCTCTATAAGGGGGCAACCCGTGGGGTTTGTTGAAGATCAAATAATACTCCTAAAATAAAATCTCCAATTGCCTCGGTATAACATTGATCTGCTATTATTTGGATTGCTTCTCTACATGTTTTAAATGTAAAAAAACTCCCTTTTTTTTATTGTAAAAGCAATTTATTGAACTTTGACTCCCTAATCAATTTGTTTTTCAGTTTTTCATCACCTTTAAGTTCAATCATTTTCCCATTTTGCAGAAATGTCATTTTCATTTATGAAAACTCCCACCTCATTTCTCTTAATGACTGGAGTCATTGGATGCCTAATATAACTCCTAGATTAGAAACTAGTAGTATGAAAAAATCGGCCTACAGCTTATTTCCTTGCAACATTAGTTCGACATTGGAGCAAAAACCTTCCCCATGGATACTCTGTCCATTAGCCATTGCTACCTTAAAGGTTTTACTTTCAGCAGGCTGTAACTTTATTTTTTTGGCTAATTCAGCATTCACAAACCATCATTCTAACTCGGTTATCTCCCATGTGGCCTGAAATCCTCATAGTTTAGGGACAAGTGATACCTGAAAGTGCTGTCAAGGACAACATGCTTAATTCACCTTGCTCCTTCTCAACCTCATCTATTGCTTCTACATCCTCTTCTCTAATCTCCCCAGGTCCCAATACTTCCAATAAGAACAACTTCTTACATCTATGTCTTGGACTAAACCTTTCATCACAGTTAAAACACAGACCACGAGCTCTCCTATCCATTATTTTTGGTTGAGTAAGTCTCTTAATAGGCATAGAGGGTCAAGTATCTACTGGTTTAGTTGCGAGAACAGTGCTAGCATTTTGACGTTTAACATTAGATGTAATAATCTGCCTATTATTCAATTCTTTGGCCTAAAAAAGTTTAGCAAAACCAATAGCAGTCGAGAGTGTGGGAGGATTGTGAGCAATCACATGCAGCCTAATTCTCTCTTGTAAGCCGCTAAGAAAATAGCTAATAGATTGTACAACATCTAATGTCTAGATTGGAGGAGAAGCTTACCAAACTAGAGTTGATATTCATGGACTGAACTAGATTGCTTTAGCTTTGTCAGCTTACCAAAATGGTCAATGAACATAGTTGGCCCAAACTGTTTCATTAACTCTACTGTAAGGATGGTCCAAGTTAGTTATATGTCGCCATACTCCTTAAGGAGTTGATAAACCAATTGAGCTTCACCATCAAGATGCCAGGAAGCTATTTGAACTTGGTCCTCTACAGGCATATCATGAAAATTAAAGAACTGAATTGCCTGATCTATTCACCAAGTTGGATTTGTGCCTCCTTCAAACTTAGGAAATTCCATACAAACAGTGCGAGTCTGAATTTGCCCCCCCAAGGATTGTCTGTCATCACAATGATGATTACGATTAGAATGAGACAAAGAACTTTCAACATTTTCCTTTAAAGGATCAACTCATGTGACAACATCATTCATCTTAACATTCAGGGCATCAACTATTTGATTCATAGTTTTGGTAAGCTCCTTGAGTTGCTGCTGAAGATGCTCATTAGAAATCTTCTCAGGATCTTCAACGGTCATGGCTTTAGATACCACTTTGCAGCGGTCATGAGGATGGCTAGAGAATTTGGTACAATTCTTCATGGAGGATTTAGAAGTAACTACAGAGAAGTCACAAAGAATGTATTTAACAGATTTGGCCTTGTGACCTATGATTACAATTGGAAGAAGTAAAAGGGATTTCTCAAGAGGGAACCCGAGACCTCAGACTCATGTTAAGTCTTACAACAATTCACTGCCCTCCAGAGACCCTCTCGTCCCTTATTTATAGCCATTTGACTCTAACGACTATAACAACAATAACAGACATAATTGCTATGTATAATAGAAACAACGGCTACTAACAAACTTAACAACCAACCGTTAAATGACTCACTGGGTTTATTGAATTTAAGAAGAACGACTACGTTTTAGCTCTTTATTGGTTGCCCATCAACAATTATCTTGAGAGCTTATTTCTAGGAACGTTATAGAAATCCACTTGAACAAAATCTTCAACCACTATTTGGTAGCCAATAAAACAAACAAAAGAAAAATAAAAATGAACATGCCAGTCCAATAAGAATTATGATTTCTGCTACTTTTGGTTTCTCGGGAGCCAAAGATTCACCTAAGCCAAGCCTAATTCTTGGGCTCAACTCGATTGACGGACATAATTTCTTTTCTCATTAGAAAAGATGAAAATAATCTCTTCTTCTACCTTTTTTTTTTTTGCCGCATTTTCTCAGCGGCCTTCCTAATCCTGAAATTGGTTTTTGATATGGCAACCTAAATTTACGACCCAAAAGCACTAATACTTTTGGCCACTCTTTTGCAACATTTGGTGATCATTTGGGGACAACAACACTAGCAAAAGATAAATCAGGTGGTCTTGAATTCATACTTGGCCTTCTTTTCTACAAAGCACTTTTCCTCTACAGTGTATAAGGAAAAATAAGTTTTGAAAATTGGATTCTCTTTAACCTGAAAGAAATCACTCAAAAATCAACCAAGTTTTTTTTGCCTTCTCTTCTAAAGGCCAGATTTTTAGAAGAAAAACATCAAAGAAAATAATAGATATCTCTTGTTTAATGTTGATTTAGCTTAATCTCACCTATTTTATGCTCTTAAGCTTAAAACTTGGCTCCAAAACCAATTATTTTGAAAAATAACTTATAGCACAAACACTTAAATGTATGAGTCAATCCATAAATATGCAAGAGGTACAGGATTTAAGATAATTGGACAATTCCTAAGTCCATCATTATTGGTGTAACTACATGCTTATTATCTTCTTATTAATTTTTTTTAAAAACGAATGCAAATGTATTGTTTACAAACTTCACACGTAGCCCTCACTTAGTTGTTCTCAATAGTCTCAACACTCCCATGATTGGTCTCACTTTGGGCTAATGAATACAATACAAAGTAGTGTCCTCTAGCAAGTGCCCTTACAATGGTGCAACCCTCTTTTCTACTTCTTAGGTTATTTTCATAGTTTTTTCCTTTTAAACTAATATTAATAAAATTTTATCCTAAATAAATACTATGAATACTTATTAATACACAGGAGGATAATCTTTAAAATATTCCTATGATATACTTAAATATATCTATAAAATACTATAACATACCAATCTAACCTTATTAATTTTCATTCCAAATTCCAAATATCTTCACTGTGAAACACTCTTTAATTGATAATTCAAACCAAAGCTGCTATAATTTTAGCTGCTTAACACTCATAAATTTTGAGCTCCTTGTATGACTTTTGGTGAGCTATTTCAAACAAAAAAGAAAGTTTGTTAGTCAAACTTTAACACAAAATAATAAATCTTGCCTACTAGCTCTTTTGTTAGCTAAAATCAATTGCTACACGATTGTGTTCACCAATTTCGAACTTGGAAATGTTAAGGATTATCAATAATGATTAATTAAATTTCTTACCATTAAGAAAGTGAACAGAACCGACTTCAACTAGAAATTATGTAGTATTTTCCTAAAGGAATAACAATTGTTAAATGATTTTTGGTCATCCAATAAACCACAATTCATTTATAACCATTTATAACTAAAGGGTTTGCCACAAATAGTTATAATGAGTGTCTTGTCTTTCCTTCCAAAGACCACAGTTAACAATGCCTATTACGAACTCATATATATTCCATATAATGCTTTAAAACATTGGAGGATCTACTATAGATAGAAGTAACACTTCACATTAATAGACTACATCTAACAATTCTTAGTTTGTTTGTAACATTTGTGGTTAAGCCAATAATGATAATGAATTGGTAGATTGTTATATAAGAGAAAAGATTGAAATGTAATTTTGATTCTTAAATTATGTATAGAATCCAATTCTTACTCCTAAAATAATTTTTTTTTTCTTTTAGCCATCAAAATTGGAGTAGAAAAATCATGTCATAATCCTTTTGTGTTCTAGTAATTTTGATGAACATATTTTGTGTAATGAAAAAATATTTCATTTTTTTAGGTACTTGTAAATTAGAAGATCAAGTTTCAATCATGAAAATTAGAATTAATAAATAAAAAAATAAGAAAATATAAAATTATTCACAAAAAAATTTGTCGTTTGATTACCATAACTCCATCCCGGATGTGGTCAACCATGAAAATATTTATATACATCATTTGTACATACACTGAGTTGCTTTTTTTTTTTTTCCTATTCATTTATGTTAGAAAATTTATGAGTTTCCATAATACTTAAAGAGTCAGTATCCTTCAAATTGATACTTTTTAGAAGACAAAAGACCAAACTTGTAAAATACAACTAAACTGACTGAAATTAGTGGGTTGGGGGCAGTTGGTTGTGCGGGTTGGAGGCCTATTGAGTTTTGGATGAAGGCGTGTTTTAACTTTTTGGCCTGAAGGTTCACATGGGGTTTTTGCCGTTAAAATTCTTTCGAAGTTTTTAGGCATTAACAACTGATTTTAAGTTTTGGACACTGAAGCCCATTGAAGACTTTTGGGCAAGAAGACCTGTGAAGTTTTCCCTGTGATTGGTCTTTGTTTTTTAATGCCCAAGCCCGTTTCTTCGTATCGGGCAAGAACGTGCTTCCTCATTTTACGTTCCTCTTCTGGACTCGGCCGTACCTCTTTTGGATTGAGCCCCTAACTCTAGATTGGACTATATCT
Organism: Casuarina equisetifolia; assembly: GCA_028551475.1. Taxonomy (NCBI): domain Eukaryota; kingdom Viridiplantae; phylum Streptophyta; class Magnoliopsida; order Fagales; family Casuarinaceae; genus Casuarina; species Casuarina equisetifolia. The sequence continues at coordinate 21,999,083 of CM052356.1, forward strand.
TCTGAACTAGGCTGCAACTCTTCAAGACTGCCGTTGCCTTCGTTGAACTTCGAACATCTTCTGGACTGGGATGCAGCTCTTTTGGACTACGCTTGTTTCTGGGCCACACCTTTATTTGCGCCTTGTTGGGTGTCCTCGGTAGAGAGCCAGTCGTCTGCTTCCTTCTTGGGTGGGCACTGGCTGCTTGTTTGCTTCTTGTAGCAACCAATGCTCCTTCCTTCGAGTTTCTTGGGTGGGCACTGGTTTATATTTTCAATTCACATATACAAGCATGACACTTCTTGTTACATACGGGTTCTAAAGAACAAAGAATTGACAGCGGCCACACAAGCAAGAGGCAATTCCAGGAATCATAAAACTCAACATACGAGTTGTAAGAAAATTCTATTGCACTGCAGCTCAGATAACATAATTGGACCTCTATTGATGTATGAGCCAAAAGAGGCATCAGTACTCTTCCTTTTCAGGGCAACAGAACTCAACTGTTAATAAGGACTCTCATATGCAAAAATGAAAAATAAGCCCAACAGCTGGAAAAGGTAGGTGCCCTGAAAAAAGAGTAGCAGGACTCTTCCCAATGGTCTGAAACTTGTGAAGTAGCTGTTTCTACAGGGAAAGTTTCTCTACATCGAACGTCTTCCAAGCTTCTTGATTTGTAATTAGACCGAATGAAGAACGAAACTGAACGCTGAAGGTAGCTGCGCAACAGTTGTCAAATTAGTTTTATGTTGTAGAAAATGATATCAGAGTGGACATGCAGCAGAGACTCACACTCAGATCATGTGATGATTAATTTTTTAGCTGGGGAATGTGGAACATAAAAGCAACAAGGAGCATTCTGTATTAGTTTCTCACACTATTTGATTACCACGAGACATGTTGGCTAATTGACATAAAAAAAAAAAAAATTGCAGGCCCAGAGATAACCGAAATTGGTGATAACCAGAAAGAAACCATAAACCCACCTGCTAGTTTTTTTGTTAGCTGAAGTGAACTCATGAGATCATTCCCGCTTTATACAACAGAGTTTGAAGCCAAGTTGATTGAAACATGATTGTAATTATTAGAAATTGAAGGGCCCAATTAAAACACAGAACTGTGCAATAGTGGGTTGCTAGCGGAAGTTTATAAGACCATGCTCTCCTGTCGCCTTACCCAATGTGGGACTGGATATTTTTAATCTTCCAACACTCCCCCGCAATCTCACGTTGGGCGCGGTAAGAGGTGGGACCAGTCTAGAGGGACCACACCAAGGTAGGCAAGACACAGGGTCGCTCCGATACCATATTAGAAATTGAAAGGGCCCAACTAAAACACAGAACTGTGTTTTAATGGGTTGCTAGCGGAAGTTTATAAGACCAGGCTCTTCTGTCGTCTTACCCAATGTGGGACTGGATATTTTTAATCTTCCAACAGTAATTCACCGAGCTACGACTATCTTGGGCTTGGAGATGTTAGGGTTTGCTAAGCCTAGAAGCATATTTTCCCCTTAAAAAAGAACTTGTTTCCTTTCACGTGATAATTTCTAAAATAACATCATTTAGTTACAAGTCTAGAAGCTCTTTCTAGTGTTAATATCACCGATTTGTCTTCTATGGTTCACACATGCACATTGATAAGAAACTCCCCCCATTTAAAGAAGGTGTCCGTACATTCTTACATCAAGTTTAATTAGTAAAATGTTAAAAAGAACATTTATTTCCTGTTTGGCTGTGTTGCAATTCAAGAGCTAAGTGTAGATTATGTTTGGATGAGATAAGGCTTCAATAAATAATAATATTGAAATAAAGAACAGAAGAGGGTCACTCTCAAGGGCCCTGAAATGAATTTATGTAGAGCTTCATACTTTATTCTTAGTTATGCTTTTCCTCCACCGTAATGGACTTTGGTCGTTGGGTATGGTCTCCATGAAAGTTCACGGAGTGTTATTCCTTCTACGCCACACAGTAACTACCAAGTTGCAGCACGCTTATATATACCCACTCCTCCCCCAAGAGTCTCTTGAGACACAAGCTCAAGCCTTTCTTCCACACAGCTCTCTTTGGGTTGCTGTTCCCCCACCCCCACGAAACAAACTGGGAGTCTCTGAGACACACCTCGAGTCTCTCTCCCAGGCAGCTATCTTTCAAGCACATCTCATCTTGTCAGAAGCTCTGGTTCCCTCTGGGTTTCTGTGATCCATCGAAGGAAAAGATCCATCTCTTGCTTTATGAACACCTTTCTTTTTATTCATAACTTTGCTCAGATTTTGCATCTCTTAACGGTACAAACTTCGAGTTTACTTATATCTAATCTGTTTTTTTTTTTTTAAAAAAAAAACTTTATCAGATTTTGCATTTTTCAGATTTCGGGTTTCTTGTTTTGGCCCCATTTCATATCAAAGATGGGTGAGAACGCCGCCTCCAAGAACCAGCTTCCTCACCACCAAGCTTTCGAAGCCTCCGTCGACGAGGCCTCACAAGCCAGCGCCAAGTGCTTCGACGACGATGGCCGTCTCAAGCGAACTGGTAAGTTTTTTCAACGTAATTTTCCTGGAACGAGTCTGTGATTGCGACCTTGTAACTGGTCTGTTGGCTTGGATCGGGTCCCAAGCACAGATTCTTATTTCTACTCCACTTCTAATATCTACAATACTCACAACAGAACAAGGCAAATTAACCTAACTTCCAAGACAACAAGCAACACTAGCAAAAAACCAGTTAATGCTCAGGCAGTATGAGTGAACTTACCGAGAGAGGAAAATCCAAACTTTTTCTGGAAGCACGACTTCCAACCAGCTTCTACCGATTTTACCACCTTCGGCCAAGATGCAGAGCAATCCTACGGCCTGCCTTCCAGCAGCGTAATCGCAGGATTTTCCGTCACCAAGCCATTCGATTCAAATGGAAAACACAATAAACTATGGAGATGAAAACACTAGGTCAGCTGCCCTCGTTTGAGGGAGACTCTAACCTCGTAGGATTAGGAGAAACCCCACAAGGTCAAGCTCACACAAAAAGATCCCACTCTCCCCTTTCTGCACGTGTCACAACCCCACTGAAAGACACAATTTGCCTAATTCCCAGTTTACCCTTACATCTTACGGCACAATTTAACCCCTTACAAAATCTCTCTTAATTACATGCAGTTTGAAAGAGCCTCCGCAAAAACATCTTAATTATTCTTACTAACGTATCACTGCTCCACGGAGGCATGCTTCTCATCTTCATCCCCTTGCTGGCTGGTCATCTAATAGAGCCACGTTACAGTACCAGGGCTATTTTCTTAGGAATTACCTTTGCACTTTCAAACCCCCGAAAAGCTTTGTTTTTGTATTGGCAAGCAAAAGAAAGTAATCCTATGGATACCAAGCACAAAGAGTAGGGGTAATGTTTTTGTTCATACGCTACTGACTGTTGTCCTTTAACGTAATAGGGACAGTTTGCACTGCAAGTTTTCACATAATAACAGCCGTGCTTGCGTATGATATCCAGTCTATGGATTGGGCCATGGCACAGCTGGGATGGGTTGCTGGTTCCGCTTTGATGTTCTTGTTCTCCTTTGTAACTTACTACACTACTAGTCTTTTCTCTGCCTGTTATCGTTTTGGGAGCCCTATGGCGGGCAAGAGAAACTCCACGGATGTAGTTCGAACCAACCTAGGTAATATTGGGTTGGTCCAGCCCATATTCAGGGACTTATTATTGGGTCTAATTAGGGTAATGTGGCCCTAAGGTTTAAAAGGAAAAATATAGGATTTTTTTCTTTAGAAGAGGTGAGTGGCCGTCAAAGAGAAAAGAGAGAGAGAAAAGAAAAGAGCAGAATTTTCGCAAGAATTAGAGGTCGTGCGCAACAGTTGATCAAACGTTTGATCAAGGTCGATCCGTGATTCGATTAAGCTGATTTTTTGTCAACATGTTCGAGATTGGGTGTTCTTCATTGTGAACGGTTGGATCGTCGTTTGGAGATCTTGAAGTCAGCAGATCTTGGTCGAAAATCTGGGTGATATTTCTCCAACTTTTCTTGGTTAAGTTGTTTACAACTTGTTCTTCAACTTATTAGCCTGAAATACAAAGATGGGCAATCCATATATGATCATTTGAATGAGTTTCAGGGAATATTAGATCAACTTTCAGGGATGAATATGAAGTTTGAAGATGAAATACAAGGACTTTGGTTACTTGGTACTTTACTAGAATCTTGGGAAACATTTCGTATGTCAGTGAGCAACTCTGCTCCCAATGGTATTGTCACTATAGATTTTGCCAAGACTAGTATTTTGAATGAAGAGATGAGAAGAAAGAGTCAGGATTCTTTGTCTCATTCTGAAGCTTTGGTTGTTGAAAACAGGGGGGAAGTCATAGTAGAGGTCCGAGAGGTTATAACAAAAGTCGAAGTAAGTTTAGATCATGGCACAAAAATGTAGAGTGCCATCATTGTGACAAGATGGGTCATATCAAGAAAAATTACTTCTTGTTGAAAAATGAAAAGAAGAATGGTAAAGGTAGAAATGAGAAGAAGAAAGTTAATGAAAGTGAGGAGAAGAAGGATAACAATGATGATGATCTAGTTGTAGCAGCTACTAATGAACTTGTTATTATGTGCTATGATGATAATGTGAATTTTGCAAGTAATGAGATAAGTTGGATAATTGATAGTGGTGCTTCTCTTTATATTACTTCCAATAGGGAGTTCTTTACTACTTATACTCCTAGAAACTTTGGCACATTGAAAATGGGTAATGATTGTTTGGCTAAAGTTGTGGGTATGGGTGATGTATGCTTGGAGACTCATAATGGATCCAAGCTGGTTCTTAAGAATGTTAGACATGTACCAGAAATTCGCTTGAATTTGATTTCTACCGGACAACTTAATGATGAAGGTTTTTGCAATATCTTCAATAATGGACAAAGAAAACTTATTAAGGGTTCATTAGTTATGGCTAGAGGCAAGAAAAAGTCTTCTTTGTATTTGTTTCAGGCTAGGATTTCTAAGGACATTTATAATGTAGTGGAAGATGAGAATGCAAGTGCTTTATGACACAAAAGGTTAAGTCACATGAATGAGAAGGGCATGAATGTGTTGTCAAAGAAGAACTTGTTATCTGGGATTAAGAGTGCAAAACTTGAGAAGTGTGCACATTGTTTAGTTGGAAAATAGAAAAGAGTTTTATTCTATAGTCACCCTCCTTCAAGAAAATCAGATTTCTTGGAATTAGTACACTCAGATGTTTGTGGCTCAGTTAACCTGAGGACGCTTGGTGGAGCATCCTATTTTGTGACCTTTATTGATGACTACTCAAGAAAGGTTTGGGTTTATGTTTTGATGTCAAAAGATCAAGTGCTAGATGTGTTCAAGTAGTTTCAAGTTTCAGTAAAGAGGTAAATTCAAAAGAAATTGAAATGTATTTGATCAGACAATGGTGGTGAGTACATTGGACCATTTAATAAGTATTGTAGGCAACATGGTATTCGACATCAAAAGACACCTCTAAAAACATCTCAATTAAATAGTATAGCGGAAAGAATAAACAGGACATTAGTTGAAAGAGTTAGATGCATGATTTCAAATGCTAACCTGCCAAAGACATTTTAGGGTGAGACATTACTTACAACAACTTATGTTATCAATCTATCTCCAATTATTGCTTTAGATGGTGATGTGCCAAATAGAGTTTGGTTTGGCAAGGATGTTTCTTATAATTATCTAATAGTATTTGGTTGCAAAACATTTGTTCATATTCCAAAGGATAAGAGGTCTAAGTTAGATGTCAAGACACGAGAATGTATATTTCTTGGTTATGGTTTTGATGAATTTGGTTACAGGTGTTATAATTCAGCTATGAAGAAAGTTGTGAGGAGTTGTGATGTTGTATTTTTAAGAACCAAAATATGATAGATATTGGCCAGAGTAAGAAGAATATGTCACAAGGCTCTAAGATTGGTATTGAGATTTATCTAATTCCTTCAAATGATTTATTATGACAGTTGCCAAAACAAATTGAAAGTGATATTCAGCATGATGTTCAATATCAGATTCAGAATGACCAACAGGGTGCAGATAATAGTGACACTCATAATGTTTACTAGAGTTCACCATCCATCCTTTAGATATTCTACTGAGGAGTATATATTGTTGATTGATGCAGGTGAGCCTAAGAGTTTTGAAGAAGCAGCAGAGGATGTGGATAAGAAAAAATGGGTTGATGCAATGCAAGATGAGTTAAAATTTTTAAATGATAATCAAACATTTAAGTTGGTGACATTGCCTAAGGGTAAGAAAAATTTGAAGAATCGTTAGATTTATAGATTGAAGCATGATGAAAATTCTTCACAACTCCAATACAAAGCCAGACTAGTTGTTAAAGGTTTTAGTTGAAAAAAGGGTATTGATTATGATAAGATTTTCTCACCTGTTGTGAAAATGTCCTCAATTCGAGTGGTTTTGGGATTGGTTACCAGTCTTGATCTTGAAATTGAGTAAATAGATGTAAAGACTGTTTTTCTTCATGGTGACATAAATGAAGAAATTTATATGGAGCAACCAGAGAATTTTAAAGAAAAAGGTAAAGAGAACTATGTTTGTAAGCTAAAGAAAAGTTTATATGGCTTAAAACAGGTACCAAGACAATGGTATCGAAAATTTGAGTATTTTATGAGGGAGCAAGCCTATAAGAAGGCAAATTTTGATCATTGTGTATTTGTGCAGAAGTTCTTAGATGATGATTTTATCATTCTATTGCTTTATGTAGATGACATGCTTATAGTTGGTAAGAATGCTACAAGAATTGAAAAGTTGAAGCAAGAGTTAAGTAAGTCATTCTCAATGAAAGACTTAGGCTTAGTGAAACAAATTCTTGATATGAGAGTTAGTCGTGATAGAAAAGTTAAGAAGTTATGGTTGTCTCAAGAGGAGTACATCAAGAAAGTGCTTTAAAGGTTTCGTATAGATAAAGCTAAAGTGGTGAGAATACCTCTTACTACACACTTTAAGCTTAGTAAAAAACAATGTCCTATAGATGAGGAAGACAAAAAAGATATGGAAAGAGTTCCTTATGCTTCAACTGTTAGTTGTTTAATGTATGCAATGATTTATACAAGATCAGTGGGGAATATCTTTTCTGTCTTCTGATAAATAAGCAATTTCTGGTAAATAAGCAAGTAATTGATGGAGTAAGAGAATCCAAGACCTTCTGCAACCAATTCCAATTCTTCAAAACTAGCCAAGATCATGAAAGATAGAAGACTTAAGAGGGTTAAAAAAAAATAAAAAGAAACAAATGTTGTGGACCCGCAAGTTTAGCGACAGCAAGTGCAAGACCAATTATTGAATTAGTGTTGGACATAATAGTAGCAATGACCAAAAGCAACCACAATCAATCCAAGTTGGGAATTTGAGAAAAAATTATTTGAGCGACGCCAAACGCAATCATATATGGGTTGATGCTCTTATGATAGGGATCTTTGTCGTGAGTGCTGCGGAAGCAGGTCGACCTTTTGATTGCCTTATTTGATCATGGGCAAAGACCATTACCTTATTGAGCTCCAAGCATAGTAAAGCGGTGATGAAAGACTACAAATATATGATCTCAAACTTACATCATGCTCATAGTTGATGCTATTGTGTAATTAATGGCAACTCCAAAAAGGCTGAGGAACTGAACTAGCCCACATATTCCCACCTTTGCTCCACCTGGAGTTTGACACCATAGAATAGGGTAAGATTGAGGTTTAGAACCTTAAAACGCATAACATTTTACCTGATGGGAAAAACGACATATAAAGTTTCCCACTTTGATTAAACCTGTGAGGATATACTAAAATACCAACGATGTATTCGAATCACAAGTAAAATAAGCAAATCACAATCAACACAAAAGAATTTCTACGTGGAAAACTCCTCCAATGTGAAGGATAAAAACCACGGGACTGATCACTGAGTCCACCCAAATCTCCACTATATAAATCGTTAGGTTACAACCCAATCAAGTCCTTAACAATAGCAACAGGACTAAGATTTACTGATTCAACAATAATAGAATCATCAATTAATAGTGAAGAACAAGTTGTAAACAATAACTTAACCAAGAAAAATTGAAGAAATATCACCTAGATTTTTGACCAAGATTTGCTGACTTCAAGAGCTTCAAACGACGATCCAACCGTTCACAATGAAGAACACCCAATCCCGAACCTGTTGACAAAAAATCAGCTCAATCGGACCACGGATCAACCTTGATTAAATGTTTGATCAACTGTTGTGCAGGGTTTCTAATTCTTGCAAAAATTCTGCTCTTTTCTTTTGTCTCTCTCTTTTCTCTTTGACAGCCACTCACCTTTTCTAAAGAAAAAATCCTATATTTTTCCTTTTAAACCTTAGGGCCACATTACCCTAATTGGACCCAATAATAAGTCCCCGAATATGGGCTGTACCAACCCAACAATTCTCCCCCTCCAGCCCAAATGAGGGAGATTCCATATGTCCATTTCTCAAGCACAATTCAAACTAGCTTCATGTCGACAAAACTCAAACTTTTCTCGCCATAGAGCCTTTGTCATCATATCAGAACCATTATCCTCTGTATGTACCTTTTCAAGTGCAACCTCTTTGGTTTCCATGATATCTTGTATCCAATGATACCTTACATCAATATGCTTTGACCTTTGATGAAAAGTAGAATTTTTAACAAGACGTATAACACTTTGACTATCACAAAATAACACATACTTTTCTTACACGAAACCAATTTCTTTTATGAATTCCTTCATCCAAAATAACTCTTTACATGCTTCCGTTGCTGCAATAAATTCTGCTTCTGTTATAGATAGAACAATACATTTTTATAATCTTGATTGCCATGCCATAGCTCTCCTTGAAAACTTAATCAAGTAGCCTAAAGTAGATCTTCTATTATCAATATCTCCTGCCGTATCAGAATCTGTATATCCGACAAGAATAGGCTTATCACTCCCAAATGAAAGTTTCAAACTATAAGTGTCTCGAAGTCTGACTGGTAGAAGCATTGGCACTAGGACTAAAACCCAAAAGATATTGTGGAGCTTCCAAGCAGTGGGGAATATAGCTTCTAGATTCTCCTACTCCATCAATCTTATCGAAATTCAGGCATAAATTTATGAACCAAGTTTATACTTAAAAAACCCCATATGTATGTTGAGCTAACCAATATGGTGTATGACAGGACATGCTCAGACCTCCACCATCAGACGTCAAGACAATAAAGAAGGTCTCTCTCCTTAGCGTTGCGGTCATAATCCTATTTAACATGCTTTGCGGCTTCATGACCTACGCTGCTTTTTGAGATAACTCCCCCGGAAGCCTCCTCTCCGGCTTCTATGACCCATATTGGTCACTTGTTATAGCGAACGCAGCCCTTGCAATCCACCTTGTTGGCGCATACCAGGTTTGCTGCCAGTCCATTTTCGCCTTCATCGAGAAAAACATATCAACAAGATTCCCGGACAGTGAATTTATCACCAAGGACATCGAAATCCCGATCCCTATTTCCTGCCCCTATAAACTCAACCTCTTCAGGTTACTTTGGAGGACAACTTTCGTAATTACTGCCACTGTCATATCAATGCTTCTACCGTTCTTTAGCGACGTGGTTGGACTTCTGGGAGCTTTGGGGTTTTGGCCTCTCACAGTTTATTTCCCTGTGGAGCTGTATATAGTGCAAAAGAAGATACCAAAATGGAGCGCAAGATGGCTTTGCCTTCAAATCCTGAGCGTGGCGTGCTTCATCGTTACCATAGCGGCAGCTGCTGGCTCAGTTGCCGGAGTCGTTCATGATCTCAAGTCTTACAAGCTCTTCAAGAACACCTACTAGGTCGAAGTTCGGCTGCTGGGGCCACTGAGGAACTGTCTATCATAAATACGTAAGTTTAACAAGCCACTTTACCAGCATTCGTGTTTCACATGTACTTTATAGGAATTGTACCTTCGACAAGATCAAACGTCTGTGCTTTCTTAAATTATAAGCATTCCTGTTTCACATGTACCTTATCAGAATTGGTGCCTTCCACTCGATCGGAAGTATGTACTTTGTTGAATTATGACAATAATTTTTGATGGTGTGAATTGGTGAGCAGAACGACTTGTATGTCTCGTGAAGTGAGCAAGATAAAAACTATCTTGAGAAAACGATAGCCTTCTGAAATCCAATAGCACCAACAAAGATGGTCCCGACTTTCTTAAAATTTTAGACAGGCTGCCTACAATTTACTAGTGCAGATGAAGTCGAGATTTTTGACCAAAGTAATAGAGGGGATAGAATATGGTGAAACCCTCCAAAGTTTCACGTTGTTTCAGACTCTAAATTCAAAGAATGGAAATTGAAGGCCAAAGCAAAAGTTTTATTTTTGTTGTTGTGATACTCTTTAGGTACAGTTGTGTTTTGTGTAAATTTATACATTCGAAAGTCAATAAAAAAAGAATGGAATATTTAGATGAAAATTCAGGTAAAACACATGGAGATGATTTCAAAAATTGGAAACTTACAATATAATTTGATGCTGGTATAAAACTCTAGATCGTAACTCCATGTTTTCCCTTTAAAATCTTGATTCCTTTTATCTTAAAAAATGAAACTTTATTACTAGTCCAGGAGCTCTTCTTGTGTTATCTCCAACAATTTATCTTCTATGACGTACACACACCCACACCCACATTAAATTCTAGTTAAAAGTTAACGTACTCTCCTTACCATTGTGAAGATCAACCAAGCAAAGCCCGCAACCCGATCACAGCACAAAGCGATAACACTTCTAACTGTTTATTGAAGACAAAACAGAGAATTAAAAACTTACGCCTATTTTAAAAAGGTAGATGTTCGTTCATTGAGTTTAATCAATAGATGAAGGAAAAAGGAAAAGGAAGGCATTTATATTCATTTTTACTCTGTTGAAAATCAGGAGCGAGTGTAAACAATTTTTTGTTTCTCTTAATGAACTAAGGCCTCAGAAAATAAAATAAAAAACTCAAATAATACAACAAAAGAGTATCACCCTCATGGCCCCTCAAATGAATATAAAGTTTTGTAAAGTTTACTGTTTACTCTTGGCTATACATTTGTGTAAGTTTTGAAAATTAACCAACCATCTATTATAAAAAATCCAAAAGCTATATAAGAAGTCAATCCTAACTTTTACCCAAATAAAAATATTTGGAAACATAGTAGACATGCTTGTGTGCTTGCCAAGAAAGACTAACAGGACGCTAGGAAGGTTACAATTGGGTCTCAGTCTATATGCGTGAGTAGTGAAGGTCTTATTTTCAAGAAATAAAAGAAAAAGAAAATAGAGCCAAAAAAAAACAAGAAAAAAACAAAAAAGGGGGACTTCTCAAGCTTCTACTTGCTGGCCAGTTAAGTCTTCTTCAAAGCTGATAACAATATGTTACCAAGTCCACGATAATGCACTTCGGTCGTGGAATTCGGTGTCCACGAAACTTCACGGAATGGTGGTCCTGAACAAGGAACGTCGAGAAGGTGGCAATTCTTTTTCTTTTTCTCCTTCTTCAGATATTCCTAGCACTCCACTAGTGAATAAAAATTGTGATATCGCTTGAGAAGACGACTGGCTGAATAACGGAAAAGGAGGGAAATAAAAACTAAGAAAAGATTAATTTCTAATTGTATTTCTCATCTTATCGATTACATGTGAAGTATCCCATGCATATATAGATAAAAGATGTGTAAAAGGAGGATTCTGACAAGTCCAGCTCTTGGAATTGATACAGGCGAGGCAGCAAGGTTCGTTCCTGTTCGGGAGGTGGGGTTGGTGATAACGACATGGCATCACTTATGGGGCAGACCTGGCGGAAGATCTGGGTTGATCGGGTGATGAGTACGAAGGATTTTTTTGTTTTTCAAATTAATTGTTTGTATGCTTGTATGCAATATGCTTGAGAGAAAAAGAAAAAAAAAATTGTAAAGAAGAAAAGTAAAACAAAGGGAGATATTATTTCGTAGCAGATTGAAGAAACTTTTCTTGAACCTTATTAAATATAGTATTCTTGTATGAATGATTTGTACTGTCCGATCCGTGTTTTTCTTCTCAGGGAGAGTCAACCATGGTGGGTCAGCGCGCTGGATACTTTGAGTAGTAATTCACGGAAAGCAAATGCTCCTCCTTCACATTAGGTCCCCACAACCACCCACGCCCTGCCCAACAGCCATTATGAGTGTCGTGTAGCTCATGGTTGGAATTCTTACTAACTCATTATTGAACTGATTGACTAAGTGACCACAAAAAAAAGTTGTGGTATGCTAAAATCTATCTCCCAAAATAGTATCCTATGATAAAGAACTAAGGTAAGTCAATTTGTAGGTATTAGCTATGAGAGTAAAACAATCATAATTTTGGTTAGGCATATCAAACAAGTGAGTCCTCTATTAAGAAAAAAAAATTAACTCTTTTAGTCACGATGTAGGGTGTAATGTTCTTTTGGTCTTAGTCAAGTATTGTAAGCCTATAAGTGTAAGTTCTCATTTCCTTATTGAACCAATTTTCTAAAGAATCATAGGGCTCTACTTACAAAATCAAGTGGAATCAAATCCAATAAAATTGGGTTAGAAAACTAAAGGTTAGAGCTAATAAACTATCATGACTTAAAACCCAAGGTGTGACAAGAGAGTATTGGGACGCTCTCACATTAGGTGAACAGCCCACAAATTGAAGCATATAATTGTCGGTTCTCAATTTCTTTTTGAGCTGGGTTTTTAAGGAATTGTGTCGCCTTACTAATAAAATCAACAAGTATATTGAAAAGTTAGTTTAATATTTACCAAAATTGTTGGCTGATATTGTCTTGAACTCATATTTTAATTATTTGCACATGTGAACGCTAGATTTAATCAATCATCACGTAAAAAGCCTAAAAGAAAAAAAAAAAAGAAGGCAAAATTGAAAATAAAGTAGAGAGAGGAGGAGGAGGAGGAGGAGAATTATTTGATCAATGTGAAAAAGAGAAATGCTTATCAAAGGAGTTGGATTAAAAGTTGGAGATGAAGCCAATTTAACGTGGCAGAGGGACAATAAAGAGGCATCCCTGTTAGAAAGTATGGGTAATGGGGACACGCTGGCGGAGATCTTTTGTGACAGAATGGTGCACGGATGCTGGCTAAAGTCTTTTAGTAGGTGGACTGCTCAAAAGTGTAGTCTGCAGTAGTCTAGACTACACTTTTGTACCTACCTTGCGTGTAACTCAATTTAAGTTTCTGTATTTAGGCAGTATGTATGGCCTTGTAGCTGTACGCTGTTTTGAACTCTTTTCACAGTTGTTGTTCTGCTCTTGTAAGCAAGAACTTGGCAGTTTATGAAAAGCTACGAGCTTGTTGTTCAAACTGTGTCTTTGTTTCCCTTCCGTAGAAATCACTCTGTTTCATTCTGCTTTGTTTCACACCAATTTCTCACCTGTGCTAAACTCATCAATCCCTACACCATTATGCTTATTTTTAGTTGAAGCCATATATCAACTTACTCAAGGACATCTTAAGTGAAAAATAGATAAAAATAAAAGAAAATTACTAGGGATTAGGCGACTTATCAGTCAGTGGTTAATTCAGTTTGCAACTTATCATCCTTTCACCACAATTCCTTAATGAAGGAAATCACATGCAGTCAAAACAAAGCTAAAAGACATTTACTTGGAAGAAATTAATTTTTGAGTCCTCAAGAAGTGGTGACGGAGAAGATTCTACGAACGTGCAGGACCCTTGCGAGTTTACACCCTCTAAGCGAGAGAGCAAGCTAAATGAGTCAGGGAGAAGATAATACAAATAGTTGAAGTGGCGAAGAAATGGTGGATGGTTACCCTAATTTACTTGTTATCCTTGGGGCCGTCGCATATTTCTTATGATATGTTTCCCATGACAACGGAAGCATTTATTGTGACTGCTCATTCATTTGATTCTCCAAAACTTGGGTTTTGAACATGTTAATGGCAACATCCTGCTCGATTATTTAGAGTCCAGCGAAGCAACTTTCGTAATTGATGGCTTCCCACTCGCATCGCTCCACTAAAATTAAACTAAAATTTGGCCCTTTTTTAACGCTGCAGCGGGTCTCTTTCCTCTCAAGATGTGAGGTGTAATGTTCTTTTATCTTTATCCATGTATATTGAGAATTTAGATTTAATATTTACGAACATTTGGTTGTGGCCAGGCTTGCCACCATACATTTCAACCACTAACCTAATTTGAAGCACAACCCGGCTTGTTCGAAGCAGTCACTTCCACTGGGATTGTTTGCCAATTTAGAGGAGAGTTAGACGATAACAATTTTGCCTAAGGTCCATGAAAGAAGAAGACCAACCATTGCTTTCACTTCCCCTAAACTCTTGCTCTAACTTTCACAGATTTTGCATGTCAGGGTAGAGACTTTTCGCGGACTAAAACAAACAAGTCGTAGAAGCTTCCTCCTGAATATAACTTGTGGGGGTTCGTGTTTCTACCTAGGATGGGTGAGAACACTGCCACCCCACCAAAGAAAGTTTTCGATGTCCCCGACGGTGTACTCCCACGAGGTAGCTCCAACCGCTTCAACGACGATGGCCATGTCAAGCGAATTGGTAAATCATAATTTTAGCCTATCTTAAGTGACAACCGGGCCAGTTTTTAGGACTACTGTCTTCTTTACCAAACTCTTGGTTGGGTTTTGCTTTAGCAAGAAGAAGTGCTCCCCTAGATGCTAGCCAAAACTGGTTTGGTGCATAATGCATTTACTACGTTTCTATTGCTAACTCCTTATCTTCTTATGTAATTGTCAATAGGGACGCTTGGCACTGCAAGTGTTCACATAATAATAGCCGTGCTTTCGTCTGATATCCAGTCTTCGGTTGGACCACGACTCTGCTGGGATGGGTTGCTGGTCCCGCTGTGATGCTTTTGTTTTCCTTTGTGACTCACTACATTACTACCCTCCTCGCTGCCTGTTATCGTTCCGGGGGCACTATCATGGGCAGGAGAAACTATATGCTCACAGATGCAGTTCGAGCCAACCTAGGTAAAATGTTCTACGTTTTAACGTTCTATACCTCGATCTTATTCTATTCTTTTGGTGTCAATCTCTTGGTGGAGCAAAGGTCGCGATATGTGGGCTAGTTCGGTTCCTCAAACTTTTTGGAGTTGCCATCGCTTGCCCAGTAGCATCAACTAAAAGCATGATGTAAATTTGAAGTCATATATTCGTAGCACTTGATCACCGCTGTACTATGATTGAAGGAGACTTCTTTATGCCAGCTGAGGTCTCAGAAGGTGTCCTCTGAGAACTTGTTTAAATGCTGATGTTGATGGGCTTAGTGGTCATTTTTCCTTTGTTATATTCTTTCATGGGCTACCCCGACTACGTCCATTTCATTTTGTTTTCATACTTAAGTTGTAAAACACTTCATTCATTAAGTGAATATAGAAAAATCGCACAATGCGATTCCCCAAACGTGTGCTCCATTTCTTCATGCATTTTCTTCACTTATTTCCACTGCAATTTCTTCAGAACTTCATGACCTCTCTTGCGAAGTAGTCCACCAAATATTGGTCCTAAAATGTAATTGAGAAAGTGAATATGTGATCTGATTGGTCCTAAAAACTGGCCGTAGTTGTTGACTCTGTGACTCTCACCAAAGTTGCCGCCCTTGATCTTGGCACGCTACTTGATCTAGAACCTGCACTGAAAAAGGACTCTAGATCATCTCCACCCTTCTGCAGATTGGCGCGTGAAGCATCTTCAGGTTCATTGTATCTACTAGATTTTGTGGCTGAGTTCTTGAACTCTCTTTTAAGAGTTCGTGCATCTGATTGTTTGTTAGAGTTGCTATGCACCTTTTCCCATGGCAAAGCTCTCAAGTTCATTAATTCGAGACGTGCGAGCTCTTCGCTGCATTAGAAAAACAATATTATAACCGGAAAGGTCGAAAAAGGACGAGAGGAGAGAGAGAAATTTTTTTTTTTTTTTTGTTATAAGTTTGGTGGAATAATAAGAACCTTTATCAACATTTGAAACTTGTCTTGGCTTTGGAGGGGGCCTCAGTGATGTGATAGCAATCGATGAAATGCCAGCTTTTGGGCCTCCGGAGTTATTCATCTTACCAAGTTGTTCAAGTTCATGAGAAAATTTCTGAGGAGTTATTTTCAGTGCCTGAAGTTGACTCTAACACTACGAAGGGGTCTTCTGAAGAAGTGAAGGCTGGTTTAGTTGAAGAAAAAGGTGACTCCCGAGCCTGATTAGTCCATTTCCTAGCAATTGTCCCAGCCGAAGAATTATTAAAAAGAGAATAGAAAGATTTGTGTACTATGTCGGTAATGCCAACAGGCCAACAGGTCAACAACCGACCAATTTGTGAACTGCGCACGTCTTCTCGACTAGGATGCAACTCTTTTGGACTGCACTCGTTTTTGGGCCACACCTTTATTTGGGGCATGTTCGGTGACCGCGGGGGAGAACTAGTAGTCTGCTTCCTTCTTGGGTGGGCTCTGGTTGCCTGTTTGCTTCTTCTAGAAGCAAATGCTCGCTCCTTCGTTTGTCTGTGCCTCTAGGTTCCGACTACTGTATTGAGGGGTCAATACTTTCCTATCAAATAGTGGATGAAATGAATGAGCCGAACATAAAGGTCTGGTTTTTCCGAAAAGAAAAAGGCTGATTAAGAGCAGTGCGTTGGAAAGTTTTGATATAGAAAAAGACTCGGGAATAAGCATAAGTAGGGACATTTACTCTTCAAAACTGGGTTTTGATTCTTTGTAAGTAATGCAACTTTAAAGAAGTCAAGATGAGAACTCTACCAGGTTGAGAAAAATTGTGATGTGTCCGTTTTTGTTAACAAGAGGCAATTCCAGGTACCATAAAACTCAACACACAAGTTTTAAGAAAATTTTATTGCACTGCAGCTTGCGACAACATAATTGAACCTCTATTGATTTATGAGTCAAAAAGAGCCATCGGTACTCTTCCTTCTCAGGGTAACTGAACTCGACTGCTAATAAGGACTCATATGAAATGTGGAACATAGGCCCAATAGCTGGAAAAGGAAGGTGCCGTACCAGGAATAAACCCAATAGTCTGAGACCTGTAGAGAAGTTGTTTCTACTGGGAAAGTTCCTCTCATCGAACGTCTTCCAAGCTTCGTTTTTTGTATCAGACTTGAAGCAGCAGTTGTCAAATTCAACGAACATAACAAAAAATTTATATTGTTTATGTTATAAGAAATAATACCACAGTGTTCTTACATTCTTTCATCAGTTTTAATTAGTAAAATGTTAAAAAAAGACATTTATTTCCAGTTTGTCTTTTTTTTTTTTTTGCGATGAATTAAGGCTTCAATGAATAACAATACTCAAATATCGAACAGAAAAGGTTCACTCTCAAGGCCCCTGAAATGAATTTATGTAGAGTTTCATAGCTTATTCTTAGTGATGCTTTTCGTTTAAGCTTCAATTTTTTTATTTTTTATTTTGGGAAAAAACAGTCTATTACAAGGAAGATTCCGAAAAGACTTTTAAGAAGTCTATTACGCAAAACCGCGTGAAAGGGGTTCCAGATATTCCCTACTTCACCCCGTTTTTGTCCTTTTGGACCGTCCCTCCAAATCCCTCCTTCCCCACTTCTCATTTTATATATTTCACCATTACCATCAGTTGTACCCACAATTCATTCCTGCTCAATCCCTCCTTCACCCAGCTATTTTTTCCCCCACTTTCCCATGATTTCATCCAGAACCACTGTAAATCCTTTCTGAAGTACATCCTACCTCGCCGAAGCTCCGAATCTCCCTTTGGTTTCTGTTACTCTAAAGAGATTTGCCAAAATGACCATGTCTTGGCCGAGGTTCATCAAAGAAGAAGGCCTTCTCTTTCTTTCTATTTTTTTTTTCTTAAACTCTTCTTTTTAGTTGGACGTAGGTGATTCATATTTTCATTTGTTACTGCGGAAACTTTAAGTTGAGTTTGAGGCATAGTAGAAGCATCTTTCTGAACGTAACACAACAATTACTTGTGTTGGTCCCGATTCATAACTAGGATGGGAGAGAACAGTGCCACAGAGAACCAACTTTGCCTCCGCGAAGTTTTCGATGTCCCCATCCACGCGCTTCCAAGCATGACCTCCAACTGCTTTGACGACGATGGCCGTATCAAGCGAACTGGTAAATCTTAACCTCATTGATTTCATAAAACGGGTATAGCTTTTCAGAATCATTTTCTTCATTCAAACTTGTTAAAGCTCTGGTTGGTTTTTGCTTAGCGACCAAAAGAAGAGCTCATATGGTAGCGGCTTGGTGTTGAATATTTTCGTTACTTCGTTACTGTTACCAACTCCTAAAATCTTCTGTTAACTTTTTCAACCAGAGACGGTGTGCACTGCAAGTGCTCACATAGTAACAGCCATGATTGCATCTGACATCCAGCCCTTGGATTGGGCCATTGCTCAGCTGGGATGGGTTGCAGCTCCGGCTGTGATGTTCTTGTTCTCCTTTCTGACTTATTACACTTCCACACTCCTCTGTCTATTATCGTTTCGGGGATCCCGTCACTGGCAGGAGAAACTATACGTACATGGATGCAGTTCGAACCAACCTAGGTAAAGTTTGCAACGTTTCGATGTTCTATATCTCAATCTTATTATTACTGTTATTATTTTTATGGTTTTTAATATGTAGGTGGAGCATAGTTCAAGATTTGTGGGCTAGTTCGGTACCTCTGCCTATTCAGAGTTGCCATTGGTTACAAAATAGCATCAGCAACAAGCATGACGTAAGTTTGAATCATATGTTGGGAGAAGTTTGATTTATTTCTATACTAGTGTTGTTGGTTTTCTGGTATCTCTCGATAGAGGAAAAAACACAAACCCAACAGAACCAAAAGGTTTGATATTTCGTTATTTTTAAATAACAACTGAAATAGCAATACAAATAGTCATAAACAACAACACAAACAAAAGCTCTAAGTCTCACAAACACAACAGCTCAATGGCTCACAGACTCGATAATTCCAAGGTAAAAACAAGAACCTTACAGAGCAATTTGTCTAAACGGAAAAAAACCACAAGATAAACTAATTTGTTGTTTACTTAGAATATCCTACTACCTTACTCATATAACAAACCTATCACCACTACTTTCGGATAATTGCCCAGTAAAGACAATTTTCTTTTTGCACATGATCCTCCACGTTTTGCTCCAACAATCACCACTCTTCACATCTAACCACTCTTTCACTTTTTTATCCATACAATCACCACTCTTCACGTCTAACCACTCTTCCACATTCTCCTCTAACGGTTACCACTCTTCATATCTAACAATCACATTCTGAAATGGTGATAATTCCAGCAACTCTCAACACCCTTCCTTGATGGGATTTGTCATCACTCCGATGAGTTCCTTCAATTTCTCATGTTGTGTGCGCGATAGATTCTTTGTAAACAAATCAGCCACCTGATCATTGCTAGGACAAAATTTGAATATAACCTCCTTAGATTCCACAAGCTCCCTCACATAATGGACTTTGATTGCCACATGCTTTGTCTTAGAATGATGACTTGGGTTCTTTGTCATAGATATTGTTGATTTGCTGTCACTAAAAATCACAGTTTCTTGCTTCTGCTCAAAAGCTATCTCCATTAGTAATCTTCTCAACCACACGGACTGACATGCTGTTGTTGAAGCTGCAATATACTCTGCTTCAGCAGTAGATAGAGACATTGCATTTTACTTTTTTGATGACTAGGAAAATGCTGCCGAACCTAAGCTGAATACATATCCAGTGGTACTTCGTGAATCTTTAACATTCCCACCCCAGTTGCTGTCACTAAATCCTACTAACCCAAAATCATCTATTTGTGTATACAACAAACTATCGTTCAATGTTCCCTTCAAATACCTAAGTATCCTTTTGAGTTTGCTAAAGTGTAATTTTGTTGGTTTTGCATAACCTGTGACATAAGTAAGACTGGAAAGAGAATATCTAGTTGATAGTTGTCAAGTACAACAAACTTTCAACCAAACTTCAATATGTAGTTCCATCTGTTTCTTCAAATTCATCTCCTAGATTTATCTTATCGCCTGGCATCAACGGTGTAAAGACTGGCTTGCATTCTGCCATGTTATGCTTAGTTAGCAATGATTTTACAAACTTTGTTTGAGATACAAAGATCCCACTACTCTTCTGCACCACTTCCAAGCCAAGAAAATATTGCATTGAACCCATATCATTCATCTCAAAAGATCTCATCATTTCTGCTTTAAACTCCTTCATTTTTTCTTCATTATTTCCAGTATATATTAGATCATCCACGTAAATGGAGACCAATATAACAGAATCTTCTTCATGAGATATAAAAAGTGTGGGTTCACTAGGACTTTGGATGAAACCAAGTTGGAGAAAATGCTTACTAATTTTTCCAAACCAAGCATAGGGTTCCTGCCGAAGCCCATACAAAGCTTTTCTTAGCTTCAAAACTTTTTCTTCAAATCCATTTTCTTCATATCCTTTAGGTTGCTCTACGTACACTTCTTCATCAAGCTCGCCATTTAGGAATGCTGCTTTCACATCCAACTGCATGATTTTCCATTGGAATTGAGCTGCAATAGCAAGAATCATTTGAATTGTCTCCATTCGAGCCACTGGAGAAAAAGTTTCAGTAAAATCTGTTCTAGGAATTTGATAGTAGCCTTTTGCCACAAGCCTTGCTTTGTGCCTTACAACTTCTCTTTGTGCATTTGTTTTGAGTTTGTACACCCATTTAAGCCTAACTACCTTCTTTCCTTCAGGGAGATCAATTAAGGACCACGTCTTGTTATGCTTTATAGTCTCTATTTCCTCGTCCATCGCCTTTTTCCACTTGGATTCACCAACTGCCTCCTTAAATGAGATTGGCTCTAATGCTGCCAAGTTACAACTTTCATAAATTTCTTCAAGACATCTTATTCTTACGGGAGACATGTCAAAAAGTTCTTTCTCTGTTTTTGCTTCATGTGAACGTGAAACATTTTTTAAAGGAAAGACATCATGATTATTGGACATGGGAGTTGTTGGTTCAGAGGACTCTCCACTTGTTTCTTCATGTTAGACATGTTAATCACCTACATCTTCATTGGATATGTGTGAGTGGCCTCCTTTCCCTAACATGCATGGCATGAGAACATTGTTTTGTTCTCTTTCGCTTTTGCTCCAATTCCATAAGGCATTCTCATCTACTATCACATCTTTACTTATGACAAGCTTTTTTCTGGAGAGATCATACACACGATAAGCTTTAGATAAACAACTATATCCAAGTAAGATACTTGGTTCAACCCGTTTCTTAAGCTTGTGTCGGTGTTGTTTTCGAACATGTACAAAACATAAAGAGCCAAACATTTTGAAGTGTTCAACTGATGGCTTCCTCCCGCTCCATGCTTCAAATGGAGTAACTTCATTTAAGTATTTTATTGGGCTCTTGTTAAGAATATATACCGTAGCATTCACAGCTTCTCTCCAAAAATCTTTAGGAAGATTTTTTTTCTTCAAGCATGCTTCTAGCCATCCCAAGAATAGTCCTATTTTTTCATTCTGCCACACCATTTTGTTTAGGAGAATAACTGGCAGTGAGTTGGTGTTTAATACTATTGCATGTGCAAAAT
This sequence comes from Casuarina equisetifolia, assembly GCA_028551475.1. NCBI lineage: Eukaryota > Viridiplantae > Streptophyta > Magnoliopsida > Fagales > Casuarinaceae > Casuarina > Casuarina equisetifolia. Next base: position 22,020,692 of record CM052356.1, read on the forward strand.
TTATTGAACTCTCTTAAAACATACTCCCCACCTCTATCAGAACGTAACACTTTAAGATTTTGGCCACTTTCTTTTTTTGCTTGTAGCTTGAATTTTATGAATGCTTGAAGGACATATGACTTTTTCTTAACAAAATTTACCCAACAATAACGTGAAGCATCATCAATAAATAAGACAAAGTACCTATTCTCTTCCTTGGTATAAACTCTCATTGGTCCACAAAGATTGAAATGAACCAATTCAAGTATAGCTGTTTGTTTTTCTTTTCCCTTTACTAGAAATAGTTGTCGTGTACTTTTTCCAAGTTAACACCCCTCACATATATTCTGTGACATCTTAACTTGTGGAAGACTAGTTACCATATCTCTATTATGTAATTCTTCAAGAAATTTAAAGTTAAGATGACAATACCTTCGATGCCATAACCAACTCTTGTCTTTTGATGCAGTAAGGATAGTCGCCACAACATATTGAAACTTGAGAGAAAAGTTTCTTGTACTCCACATGTTGACATTTGCCACCTCCACGTCCTTTTCATCAAGTATATGACATACTTTTCCTTTGAATAACAAGGCACAGCCATTCTCCATCATCTGCCCAACACTAAGCAAGTTACATCTAAGTGCTGGCACCTATAAGACTTCTTGTATTGCTTTGACACCATCTATAGTTTCCACCAAAACTTCACCCTTTCTAATTATTTCTACAAAACGATCATCACCTAATTAAACTCGAGATCTGAAACTCCTATCTAACCGGCTGAAAATGCCTTCATGAAGAGACATGTGATTGGTACACCCACTATTTATATACCATAAGTTTGGATTGACACAGGTAATAGACAAACTAGCAAAGAACAATGTTGCTTTTCCAGGTTTTTCATTTTGTTATGCTACATTCACTTATTGATCTGCTTTTGACTTGCAATTTCTCTCTAGATGTCTGAATTTCTGACAGTTCCTACATTGAACCTTTCCTTTTTGCCTACAAAACTTTTCCAAATGGTTAGTTTTCTTACAAATCTTACATGGCAGATATCTTCCCTTTCTCGAACCCCATTCATCATTCCCAACAATTTCGTCATCACCTTTTTTTGTTCCTACAAAAGCTTTACTTTTAAATGCCAACTCCAAAGGCTCTTTTCCCCTCCTTCTATCAAACCTCTTTTCAAGTGCTTCTAATGTCCCCATAAGTTCAGAGACCGGCATAACAGTAAAGTCTTTTGTCTCTTCTATAGTGGTGACAGTGGCGTCAAACTTCTCAATAAGGCTAATGAGAAGTTTTTCCACCACACGTGAGTTTGGCCATGTTTCTCCTAAGCTACAAATCTGACTCACTATGGCATTGACTCTACCATAATAAGCACTGACAGTTTCATCTTCATGCATGCATAGTAATTCAAAATCATGTTTAAGAGATTGAAACCTCATAGCTCGTACCTTTGGAGTTCTAAGATACTTGATAACTCTATTTTTATAGAGTTACTTTACCTATTTTAGGTAATAAATAACTTTAATAATTGTAAGAAAACATTTGAACTCCTCTTTATTTACTTAAATTTATCTTGTTTATGTAGCACAAGAAGGCAAGGAGAAAAGAGATGAACATGGAGAGCCTGATGCTTATTGTGTGGCAAAATCATAATATCAAGATCAAGAAAGTCAAGATGGGCTTGGGCTTTGAATGATTGTTATTAGATTTTATTGTTATTGGGTTTTCTAAATAATTAGAAAACCTAATCATATTAGGAGTTCAAAGACTAATTAAATTAAGAGTTCAAAACCTAATTAAATTAAGAGTTCAAAACCTAATTGTTTTAGATCTTCAAGACCTAATTCTACTAGGATAAGAGTAGGTCTAAACCTAAACCCTATTTAAGTGAAGAGAAAAGGCAAAAGAAAGAGGAGGAGGAAATTGAGCATAACTCAAGAGAGAGGCCAAGAATTCAAGGTTTTCTTAAAGAGAAGACAAAAAGGGTGACAAACTTCTTGTTCTTGGATTCAAGATGCCTTCTTTATTCCCTATTATTATTCTTCCTCATTATTTCTTTATGCTTTTGTTTATTTTTGTTAGAGCTACAATGTAACCTAATTATGATGGTATGAATCTTATGATTATTATGTTTTGCAAGATATTTTATTTATGTGAGTTATATATTATTATGCTTAATGCTTTTAAGTGATTGGCCACCACTTGAATGATTTGATGTGCATGTTTAAGACTGAGAGGTAATAATATGCAATTGCTTCTTATAATATATAACCATGAATTAAATGTGGATAGACATATACCATGTTGTTTGTATGGCTTTTGGTGATAAGATAATCGAAAGATTTATTGTAAACTAGGAATGTTCATAGATCCTAATGTGTTTGGTTTGTTTCAATTTACATATAGAAATATAGTAAATTAATGAACTAAGTAGGTTTGCTATACCTAGACATAGGATAGTAAATAAATTAGGAAGTTCCACCATCACATAGATATTATCCCTCTTGCAAGCATACATAATCTACATTAGTACCTCATAGTTATGGTGAAATCAGACACTCTAACATATTTTGTGTATTTAGTTTTATTAAATTTAGTTGATTAGTTTATTCTTTATCAATTTGGATTTGTTAGATAAATTCTAGGAGTTGTTCACCGTTAGTAATTAGTTGGCATAGTAATCACCAATCTCTGTGGGACGATACTTTTTTTTATCATTATATTACTTGTTCGACATGTTCACTTGCATTTAAAATTCACCAAACAATACTCATTCTTGAGTGTGATCCACACCTCTTAGGGAGTTTCAGTAGAAGAAATCCTAAAAACAATTGGCTCAGTTATTGACATCTGCAACACAAGAAGGGTCTTCATTTCCTTGTCAATATTCTTTCGATACTTCTACTTTCGGGATGCCACGCTCCACTATCTCCCACATTCCTTGACATTTCAAAAAAGTTGTCAATCGAAGACTCCAGGATTGATAGTTGGTCCTATCAAAGATGGGCAGTGGAAGCTGAGAATTAGGAATGAGTGGAGTTGGTTGTGTAGTAGAACCAACAGAAGAAGAACCTCCAATTGGTGTAGATGCCATATTTGGAAAGGTGTTGTAACCAAAGACAACGTGCAGTGACTATCAGAAACTTATGAAGGCTCTGATACCATTGTTGGTTTTTCTAGTATCTCTCGACAGTAAGGAAAAAGCACAAACCCAACAGAATCAAAAGGTTTGATATTTCATTATATTTAAATAACAACTGAAATAGCAATACAAATAGTCATAAACAACAACACAAACAAAAGCTCTAAGGCTCACAAACACAATAGCTTAATGGCTCACAGACTCGACAGCTCCAAGGTAAAAACAAGAACCTTACAGAGCAATTTGTCTAAATGGAAAACAATCACAAAATATACTAATTTGTTGCTTACTTAGAATATCCTACTACCTTACTTATATAACAAACCTATCACTACTACCTTCGGATAATTGCCCACCAAAGACAGTTTTCTTTTTGTACACGATCTTCCACATTTTGCTCCAACAATCACCACTCTTCACATCTAACCACTCTTCCACATTTTTCTCCATACAATCACCACTCTTCACGTCTAACAATCACGTTCCTGCACTTATCGGAGTGGTGATAATTCCAGCAACTCTTAACAGGTGTCTGTAACTCCGTGGGAGCTAATGGTCTTCTACGTCATGATCAAATAGGGCTATCAAAAGGTCGACCTGCTTCCACAACACTCACGACAAAGATCCATGTCAAAGGAACAGCAATCCATATATGGTTGCGTTTGGAGTCGCTGAGTTAATGTTCTCTCAAATTCCCGAATTCGATCAGTTGTGATGGCTTTCGACTACTTCAGCTGTGATGTCCATCACTAATTCAACAATTGGTCTCGCACTTGCTGTCTCTAAAGTAGCAGGTCCATGAGACCTGTTGCTTCTTTTTTGTCAACTTTTTTTCTTTTTTCAGATCTTGACTAGTTTTGAAAGAACTAAAATAGGTTGCTGGAAAACTAAGTTGGTGTTCTAATTTTTTGCTTGCCTGATTAGCAGAAACTGGAAAGTTCAGGGGAAGTCTGACTGTTCGTTTATTAAAATTACAAGTAGAAAAAGAAATGCTTAATCAGGGATATTGCTAAAAGGTATGCTAATTTTTTATTATTTTATGCTACACAAATTGACAGTTACTTTCCCATTTTAATGGACTTTAAGAGAAAGATTTCATTTAATCATATCCACAGTTCAAACACTTAATCAAAATAAACCATGATTATTCTTTTCAATGCTTAGCATGGCATTGGAACATTTTTATGGACCCCACAGATAATTTTTTCCTTGTGCTAAGTTTGATGGTCCCGCTGGTTCTTATTAGCCACTGATTCAACCTCAAAATACAACCACCATAAACTGCTAAAACTGAGGTGTTTACAAGTATAATCACAAACCTGATATCAATTGGAGTTTGCTGTTGAATGCAACCATCATAAACTGCTAAACCGAGGTGTCCACAAGTATAATCGCAAACTAGATACCATATGGAGTTCTCTATTGAATACAACCACCATTAAAGCATACGAACAAAATGATAACATTCTAATCATTTACTGAATGAGAAATTAAAATTAAACTCATCCTTGTTGGAAAAAGGTCTCCTTAGAGTTTCACATTGAGTTTAAGAAATATTAAAAGAAAAATAAAGATATTTCTCATATTTTGACTGCGTTAAATTTAGGAGTCTGATGTATAAAAGTTTTTCTTTTCGTTTGGGTCATGAATTATGGCTTAGTTAAATAATAAAAATCAAATATATGATAGAAAAAGGTTACCCTCAGGCCTCTTAAGTAAATAAGTATAACCTTTAATTATTTACTTTTTAGTAATGTTCTCTGATATGGTTGAAGACTAAAGCACCATCTATTGTAAAGTTTGTTTTAACTTAAAAGCTATAAGAAGTTAACCCTTATTCTTACACAACAGGATATTTGGAAACAGTTAGTCATGCTTGTCTGCATGTAGAGAAAGAATCTAACATTACACGTTCATTTTGTATTAGTCAATATACAAAAGTGAAGGTCTTTCTTAAGACACAACTTGCTAGCCAATTTAGTCTTCTCTCTTTCTTAGTCCCTCAATAATGTAATTTTAGTTGTTGAATATGGTGTCCACTTCACATTGCAGGGGGGCCGCACTGATGCACTAAAAACTTCAAAAAGTAGCTATTCTTTTTCTACGCTAAAGTTGTCTGAACACCAATTTGAAGATTTAGTCCAAATGGAATTCATATTTAAATTATTTGCACAGGATCACGCTAGATTTAATCAATCATCACGCACAAAAAGAAAGAAGCAAAAGCGCCAGGTCTAGTAAAGGTAAAACTGAGACCAAAGCTCGGTCGATCAAATTCTATGGGTGGATGAGCAAGTATGCGATTCATCATCGTGGTTCCTTGAGGCATAACCATTTTGATTAATGAAAAAAAGAGACAAACGCTTATCTATGAAATTGGATCAAAAGGTGAACCACTAACTCTGATGAAGCCAATTTGACGTAACAGCGGAAAGGGGCATTCCGCTGTTCAATGAAATGGGTTTTCAATTAACAGAAACAATATTCACTCTCTTGGTCAAGATATGGGCTGTAATGTTCTTTTGGTCTTGGTCATGGATACTGAAAAATTAAATTTAATATTTATGAACATTTGGTTGTGGGGAGGCTTTTCCACCATACATGCAACAACTAACCTCACTTTTAAGCACGACCCAGCTTGTTTGAAGCTGTAAATTTCCCCGGGATTCTTTGCCACTTTAGAGGAGAGTTAAATATAATTTTGGGTAAGGTTCATGAAAGAAGAAGACCAGCCATTTTCTTTCATTTTTCCCGAAACTCTGGTTCTAACTTTCAAAGAGTTTGCATGTCACAGCACAAAATTTTGGCGGACTTAGAGAGGTCTTAGGAGCTTCTTTCTGAATAAAACTTGTGGTGGTTCCTGTTTTTACCTAGGACCACGAAATTTTCGAAGTCCCCGACGATGTACTCCCACGAGGTAGCTCTAACCGCTTCGAACACATTGGCCATCTCAAGCGAAGTGGTAAATCTTAATTTCAGATTGTCTTATGTGATAAGGGGCTAGCTTTTAGAGTTGCTTTCTTCTTTGAAACTTGCCAAGGCAGGAGTGCTTCCCTAGATACTAGCAAAAACTGGTTTGGTTCATAATGTTTTTGCTACTTCGTTTCCATTACTTTTTCCTTATCTTCTTATGTAACTTCTTCAACCAGGGACGATCTGCACTACAAGTGATCAAATAATAACAGTCGTGCTTGCGTCTGATGTCCAGTATTTGGAGTGGACCATGGCTCAGCTGGGATGGGTTGCTGGTCCCTATATGATGCTCCTGTTCTTCTTTGTGACTTCCTATACTACTACCCTCCTTGCTGCCTGTTATCTTCCCCGGGACCCTATCACGGGCTGAAGAAACTATATGCTCACGGCTGCAGTTCGAACCAACCTAGGTAAAATGTTCTACGTTTTAACGTTCTATTCCACGACCTTATTCTATTCTTTTGGTGTAAATCTCTAGCTGGAGCAAAGGTCACGACATGTGGGCTAGTTCAATTCCTCAATCTTTTTGGAGTTGCCACCGCTTGCACAATAGCATCGGCTATAAGCATGATGTAAGTTTGAGGTCCTATATTCGTAGCATTTGGTCACCGCTATACTGTGCTTGGAGCTCAATGGGGATAATGGTCTTTGGTTATGATCAAGTAGGGAAATCGAAAGGTCGACCTACCTCCGCACCACTCACGGCAAAGATCCATGTCCTAGGAGCATCAACCCAGATGTGATTGCGTTTGGAGTTGCTCAGATGATTTTTTCTCAAATTCCCGATTTGAATCAATCGTGCTTGCTTTCCATCGTTGGTACTGTTATGTCCATCATTAATTCGATAATTGGTCTTGCACTTGCAGGTCCACAGCACCTATCACTTCTTTTTCCCTTTATATCTTATGTTTTTCTAGATCTTGACTAGTTTTGAAGTACTAAAATTGGTTGCAGCAAAACTGACTTGTGTTTTTTTTTTTTTCACTTGCTTAGTTACCAAAAACTGGAAAGTTCAGTTGAAGTCTGACAGGTATAAGCATTGGCACTGGGACTCAAACCAAAAGGATATGGAAGAGCTTCCAAGCACTGGGGAACACCACTTTTGGATTCTTTTACTCCATCACTCTTATTGAAATTCAGGTGTAAATTTATGAACTAGCTTGTACTTAAAAACCCCATATGTATGTTAAACTCGTTGGATCTTGTTGATTGTAAAAGAGAATAGTGAAAGAAAACTCAAATTGAGCAAATGATAACTAATGGTCATTCATTATAAGCATTTAGCTTCAAAGTTTACAAAAAAGCAACAAATAGATTAACAATTTCACAAAACACATATATCTGTAAACATAAAAGTACAACAGGAAAGGAAAGCTCTTATGGTATAGAACCAGAGCTTCTTTCTCACCAAAGGACTACATTGTTCCTTATTCCCCAATCGTGCCTTGCACTCTTCTCATATATCATGATATGCTAAGCAACTGTGCCCAACACTCCACCTTTCAATCATTCAACATAGATTTAATCTCAACCGTTAAATTACTTGCTGACATGGCTTCATCTAAACCATACACTTTTAACCATATTAATCCAAAAAAACTAACTAATATGATGTATAACAGGAAATGCTCATATCCCCACCATCATACGTCAAGACAATGAAGAAGGCCTCTCTCCTTAGCGTTGCGATCGTAACCCTTTTCAACATGCTTTGCGGCTGCATGGACTACGCTGCATTTGGAGATAACTCCCCTGTAAGCCTCCTCTCTGGCTTCCACTATCCATATTGGATGCTTTTAATCGACCTTGTTGGCGCATGCCAAGTTTGTTGCCAGCCCCTTTTCACCTTCATCGAGAAAAACATATTTTCAAGATTCCCGGTTAGTGAATTTATTACCAAGGACAACTTTCGTAATTACAACCACTGTGATATCATTGCTTCTACCGTTCTTTAGCGACGTGGTTGGACTACTGGGAGCTTTGGGGTTCTTGCCTTTCACAGTTTATTTCTCTGTGGAGATGTATATAGTGAAAAGGAAGATTCCAAAATGGAGCCCAACGTGGCTTTGCCTTCAAATACTGCATATGGCGTGCCTCAATGTTACCATAGTGGCTGCTGCTGGCTCCGTTGCCGGAGTCGTTCATGATCTCAAGTCTTACATGCTCTTCAAGACCACCTACTAGGTCGAAGTTCGACTGCTATGGCCACCGAGGAATTGTCTATGACAAATAAGTTTAAGAAGCCACCAAGCAGCACTTGTGTTTCACACGTACTTTATGAGAATTGGTACCTACGACACGATCGAAAGTCAGTGCTTTATTAAATTATGAGCATTCGTTTTTCACATGTACCTTACCGGGATTGGCGCCTTCGACGAGGTCGAAACTCTGTTGAATTATGACAATAATGATTATTTGGTGGTGTGAATCGATGACCAGAACAACTTGTATGTCTAACCTCGGCTCGGTGGAGTAACACGACGGCCGTCCGGAATCCAATAGCACCAACAAAGATGGTCCCGACTTTCTTAAAATCTTAGTTAGTCTGCCTACAACTTAACTAGGGCAGATGAAGTGGAGATTTGGTGACCAAAATAATAGAAGGGATAGAATGTCGTGAAACCCTCTGAATTTCACGTTTTTTCAGACTAGTAAATACAACTAGTGGAATTTGAAGGCCAAAGTAAAAGTTTTTCTTTTCTTTTCTTTTTTTTTTGTTGTGATTTTCTTCTCTTTAGGTACAGTTGTGTTTTGGTGCAAATTTATATATTAGAAAGTCAATAAAAGGTGGATGGAATATTTAGGTGAAAATTCAGGTCAAACGCATGAAGATGATTTCTAAAATTGGAAACCTATGATATAATTTGATACAAGCATAAAACTCAAGATCGTAACTCCATGTTTTCCTTTCAAAAATCTTGATTCCTTTTATATAATAATTTCTTTAAAACAAAAATTAATTACTAGTCCAGGAGCTCTTCTAGTGTCAATGAATGAGCACCCACCTTTTTGAAATAGGGATAATTTTTTATTTATAATTTTGTCTTCAACAAACAGTTAAGAGTGTTATCACTTTGTGCTTTGCTCCAATTGTGGGCTTTGCTTGGTTAAATTTTAACAAGAATTTGATATGTGTGTTGCATATATGTCATAAAAGACAAGCTGGTGGAGTCATGACATTGAAAAATAGAATGAAAAATTGTAAATATTTGATTACTAAATTTCTTAGCTTATTCTTTTTAACTTACATTTATTATATATGGACTAAGTAACATAGAAAACATTTTTAAGACAACTCATATTCCAATTTTTTTTGAAAAAGTAAGAAACGTTATACTAAAATGAACTTCTTTATTTAAAAATATAAAATTTTCTAAATAAAATATAAGAATTAGAGACTTTCAACCTTTATCTTTTTGTAGTTGTTATAAATTTTGTAACACCTAAAGTCTGTCTCTTTATTTATGTACTCTAATTGTTATTAATACAATTTATCATTTCTAGAAAGGAAAAAAGAATAAATGTTAAGATGGGCCAAAACTAAATAGTGCCTAATATATTATAACCAACTATCTTAATATTGGTCATTTGACACAGCCTATGGACGACAGAACATAGGCTATTTATACCGTTTGCACGAGGGGGCAACGTGCCCATGCTCCAACATCGAATAACGGAGCACATTCGCAAAGATTGATTGCTAATGAAAATGTCACAATTATTATGCATTGCAGGAATTGATTTCTTGGTTCTGTTAGTATTCTTGAGTGTGAACATAATTAGTTATTTCCTTGTATAACCAATTACCATGTAAACTAGGTTTAGGAATGTGGGTATACGCATAATGTTATATAGCTCTCATTACAGCAGATTCAATATATTTGAATTCTCTCACCCATTGGCTTCTCTTCTCTTTTCTCTTTCTTCAAGTCCTGTGACACTGATGAATGGCAAGAGAAGGTTAGGAGCTAGAGATAAACTTTTCATCCTTTTACTTCATCTTAGAGCGGATTATCATGGTTTGGCCATGTATATATTTGGCCCCTGTTTTCATTTCGGTTATATGTTCTTTTGGTTAAATTTTAGCAAGGCTGACTACTTTAGTCTCGAAACCTTGTAAGGGGGTGGGTTATCTTATTTTATGTAGCTCGTTCTCAATCAAGGCGAAGCATAAAAACGTTTTGCAAATCTACACATTTCCTTTATTTCTGTAATATCGTTGGGTTCGTCCCAGTTATATAGAAAGAACTGTTATCTTTTTATAAGCAAATAGGCTCATTAGGAAACAGCAGAGGCTTTATAGGAAAGCCGACCATTTGGGTCAGTGCGTTGGATACACTGAGTAGGAACGCGGGACAAGAGTCTTAGAACAGTGGTCACGAGGGAGACTTTTGGAATAGTGGTCTAGTTTTTACTCATATTAAACTAGTCACGCTAATATTTCATTACTTTTGGGGAACCCACAAAAAAAACAAAAGGCGTTTGATAGCTGATGCTTGGGCGTTCAGGAATTCTTCCAATTAAATTTTCACGCAAAGATTTCTAAGACGTCAAGGTCTTTCTAATAAAAAATAACGAGCATTCTTCTCCCAAAACAATAAACATCCTTGGCGTATGCGAGAACCTTTTCTCTGCACCTAGCTATAAAGTTGTTTTTTATGATACCTTGCCGCAAAGTTTGAATTCATTTTCTTCAACTTTTGACTCTTGATCCACCAAAATACAATGGGAGGTAACCAGCTCTAAGTAAGGGAAGTGCCTTCTTGCCCGATCCCAGTTCATTTTCTTGCCTCTTTCTAGTGTTGAACTTCGCTTTGTTATAGTCCCCGTCCCCACAACGTGTATGGAAAGCAAAACTTCCCTCCTTCACATTAGGTCCCCACAACCACTCCCGCTTCCCCGCCCAGCCACCCCCTCGGGTTCGCGGAGCCTTCGAACGCAAATCCTTAGTTTTCTACTTCACTTTAGACAAACCCCCTCACTAGAAACCCCACCTTCCATACAAAATCTATCTCCGAATCAGCATCCTTTGAGAAACAAACTAGGTAAATCAATATTAGCTATGAGAGTAAAACGATCATAAGTTGGGTTCGGCATATCACACAAGGTGAGTTTAACATTAAAAAAAATTACAATAATAACTCTCTTGGTCAAGATGTGGGGTGAAATGTTCTTTTGGTCTTAGTCAACAGTACTGGCAAGTTAGTTTAATATTTACGAACATATGGTTGTGGGCCGATACTGTCCTGAATTCATATTTAAATTATTTGCACATGATCGACGCTAGATTGAATCATTCATCACCCTTAAAAAGCTATAAATAAATAAATAAATAGAGAGAAGAGAAGAAGAAGAAGAAGAAGAAGAAGAAGAATAAGAAGAAGAAGAAGAAGAAGAAGAAGAAGCATCTGATCAATGTGAAAAAGGGGAAAACGCTTATCAAAGGAATTGAATCAAAATTTGAACCCCCTACCCTGATGAAGCCAATTTAACGTGGCAGGGGAACAATAAAGAGGCATCCTACCGCTCAGGAAGATGGATTTTCCGTTAAGAAAATCAATATTCTTTCCCTTGGTCAAGATGCGGGGTGTAATGTTCTTCTGTCTTTATCCATGTATATTGAGAAGTTAGATTTAATATTTACAAACTTCTTGGTTATGGCCAGGCTTGTCCTCCATACATTTCAACCAGCAACCTCATTTGAAGCACGACCCAGCTTGTCCAAAGCTAACTTTCCCAGGGACTCTTTGCCAATTTAAAGGAGAGTTAAACGGTGATAGTTTTGCCTAAGGTCCATAAGAGAAGAAGACAGACCATTGCTTTCACTTTCCCCTAAACTCTTGTTCTAAGTTTCACAGATTTTGCATGTCAGGCACAGACTTTTCGCGGACTTAAAGAAGTCGTAGGAGCTTCTTTCTGAAAATAGGTTGTGGGGGTTCTTGTTTCTACCTAGAATGGCTAAGAAAACTGCCACGGAGAACCAGTTTTCCCCCCACGAAGTTTTCGATGTCCCCGGGGATATACTCCCACGAGGAAGCTCCAACCGCTTCAACGACGATGGCCATCTCAAAAGAATTGGTAAATCATAATTTTAGTTTATCTTACTTGATAACCGGGCTACTCTTTAGAATTGCTATCTTCTTTGAAACTCGCCAAACCCTAGGTTGGTTTTTGCTTTAGCCGGAAGAAGTGCCCCCCTAGATACTAGCCAAAGCTGGTTTAGTGCATCATGTATTTACTACTTCGTTTCTATTTCTAACTCCTTATCTTCTTATGTAGCTTCTCAACCAGGGACGCTTGGCACTGCAAGTGTTCACATAATAATAGCCGTGCTTGCGTCTGATATCCAGTCTTTGGATTGGACCATGGCTCAGCTGGGATGGGTTGCTGGTCCCGTCGTGATGCTCTTGTTCTCCTTTGTGATTTACTCCACTACTACCCTCCTCGCTGCCTGTTATCGTCGTGGGGACCCTATCACGGGCAGGAGAAACTATATGCTTGCGGATGCAGTTCGAACCAACCTAGTTAAAATGTTCTACGTTTTAACGTTCTATACTTCGATTTATTGTATTCTTTTGGTGTCAATCTCTAGGTGGAGCAAAGTTCGTGGTACGTGGGTTTGTTCAGTTCTTCAACCTTTTTGGAGTAGCAACCGCTTGCACAATAGCATCAACTATAAGCACGATGTAAGTTTGAGATCATATATTCGTAGCATTTGATCACCGCTATACTATGCTTGGAGATTAATGGAGATAATGGTCTTTGGTCATAATCAAATAGGGAAATCGAAAGGTCGACCTCCTACCGCATCACTCACGGCAAAGATGCAGGTCCTAGGAGCATCAACCCATATGTGATTGCGTTTGGAGTTGCACAGATAACTCTTTCGCAAATTCCCGACTTGGATCAATCGTGGTTGCTTTCTGTCGTTGCTACTGTTATGTCCATCATCAATTCGACAATTGGTCTTGCACTTGCCGTTGCGAAAGTTGCTGGTCCCCGGCACCTGTTGCTTCTTTTTCCCTATCAGTCTTCCGTTTTTCTGGATCTTGACTAGTTTTTCAGTACTAAAATTGGTTGCGGCGAAACTGACTTGTGTAATATTTTTCGTTTGCTTATTTTCCAGTAACTAGAAACATCACTGGAAGTCTAACAGGTATAAGCATTGGCACTGGGACTCAAACCCAAAAGATGTTGAGGAGCTTCCAAGCACTGGGAAACATAGCTTTTGGATTCTCTTACTCCATCACTTTTATCGAAATTCAGGCATAGATTTATGAACGAAACTTGTAGTTAAAAACGAGAGTTGAGGGAACATATGTATGTTAAACTAACTAATATAATGTATAACAGGAGACGCACAGATCCCCACTATCAGACGTCAAGATCATGAAGAGGGCCTCTTTCCTTAGCGTTGCGGTCATAACCCTTCTCAACATGCTTTGCGGCTGCATGGACTACGCTGCTTTTGGAGATAACTCCCCTCTCTCCGGCTCCTCTCACCCATATTGGCTGCTTGATGTAGCGAATTTTGCCCTTGTAATCCACCTTCTTAGCGCATACCAAGTTTGTTGCCAGCCCCTATTCGCCTTCATCGAGAAAAACATATCAACAAGATTCCCGGATAGTGAATTTATCACCAAGGACGTCCTAATCCCGAACCCTTTTTCCTGCCCCTATAAACTCAACCTCTTCAGGTTGGTTTGGAGGACAACTTTCGTAATTACAACCACTGTGATATCAATGCTTGTACCGTTCATTAACGACGTGGTTGGACTAGTGGGAGCTTTGGGGTTTTGGCCTCTCACAGTTTATTTCCCTGTGGAGATGTTTATAGTGCAAAAGAAGATACAAAAATGGAGCCCAAGATGGCTTCGCCTTCAAATCCTGAGTATGGCGTGCCTCATCGTTACCATAGCGGCTGCTGCTGGCTCCGTTGCCGGAGTCGTTCATGATCTCAAGTCTTACAAGCTTTTCAAGACCACCTACTAGGTAAGTTGAAGAAGCCACCGAGCGGCATTCGTGTTTCACATGTACTTTATCAGAATTGGTACCTACGACACGATCGAAAGTCAGTGCTTTGTTAAATTATGGGCGTCCGTGTTTCACATGTACCTTACAAGAATCGGTACCTTCATCACGGTCGAACTCTGTACTTTTTTGAATTATGACAATAATGATTATATTTGGTGGTGTGAATCGGTGACCAGAACTTGTATGTCTAACCCAGGGTCGGTGGAGTGAACATGATATAAACTAGAATTGTAAAGAAGAAAAGTAAAACAAAGATTTAAGAAATATTTCTTGAACCATATTAAATGTAGTATTCTCGTATGATTGATATGTACAGTCCGATCCATGTTTTCTCCTCAATATAATCTTTGTTTGGCCTTGATGGATTGCATTAAAAAGCAAAGAATTCGATGTAACTTAGTTACAAGCATGAACCTTTTTATGAGAATTTCCTGTTTTGATTCGATGGTCCCTACACTTCAATTACGGACTTTATGAAACCCTAGACTTATGCACGGGCTCCACGTTAGTAGGTCTAAAAGGCCAACATTTCTTCAATTCAAACTTTATTATAAGGTTGCAATCAGATGTAATAAATTCAATATTAACTTTGATACTATGTTAAAAATTCTAATATTTCTTTGTAACCCAAGCCCAATCTTTCACTGACAAAAAACTAGTCTATTTATATGATTGGATTAAAATGCACAAAGAAAAACTGATGACATATGAAAGGTCTTAAGTCCTCTCTTTTTAAAAGGCCCCATTAACAAGGCTTCATTAAAGTCTTTTTAAAAGGCTTCATTAAGCGCGTTACATACACTCATTCTCAATTCCAGATTCTATTTTTTAATACTCCCCATGTCCTTCCGCCACATAATGATTTTGCTTTTGACGTAAGAGAGGAGCCCTACAGATTGCCAAAGGGAAAATTTTAAAATAAAATAGGACTTCCATTTCAGTGGAAAAGAAAAAGATAAAATTCGAACTTTTAAGGTACTAAGGAAAGATTGAAGTGCCTTCCTTTCCTGGGTCGCTGGGAACCAAAGAGGAATACTAGGATTGGCTTGTCCATTAATCAATGATGACAAGTTCTGCACCTGCTGATGATAGAAGACCACGCGTAGGGCGCATAGAAAGAAACATTTTGATTTTTATTTAACAAGTATCATCTCAGCGGCATATGCACCCTCTGGACAGAACATGTTCGTTGACTGAATAGGCCTAATGTAATGCCTTCTTCCACCCTAGTTTGTCCACAACATCTGTGGCTTTTCTAAGAATGGGAATGCATTCATCGATTCCTAATGTCAAAGAAATGGTCGAAAATGAAAGAATATCCATGTATAACCCAGAAAGAAGTCAGACAACTCTTCTTTCTTTGCCACTGTAGGAACTACCTCCTTGAACATCCCTGCAGGTAGAGAAGTGAATGTGTCTTCAACAGATGATTGCTCGCCATCTTCCTCCTACCGTATTTTGAGAGTTGCAGAGCTGTAGCGCTACTGGGAAAGCACATCCATCTTCCTCCCCAGAGGAGAAACTTTTGATTGCTCACCAATGTGGCCCGAAAACAATACCGGAACAAATCATAGTTCCTTCGCTCTTAACTTTTTCCAAGCTTCCTGTTTTGGGTCAGACCAAACGAAGAATGACAACAAGCACATAACTAGCAGCATTAATAGTCGTCAAATTCAAATAAAATAAAAAGTACTATAATCTTCTATGTTTAATCCAACCAAAAATGAATTATTTTAAGATCAGATCACATCTAAGATATTGCAACCCCAGGATACTGCAACAAGAGAATCATGTTCAGATCATGTGATGACCGGTTAAAAAATAATTTCCCAATTTTTTGGCTGGGGTAGGTGGAAACAAAAGCATCAATATTGCCAGTCAAAAAATTATGTTTTGTCATTTAGTAACCAAAAATCAACTTCCCAAATTGACATGAAAAAATAGGAACAAATTGTAAAATAAGAGATGACTGAGATTGATAATAACAAGCAAATAATATACCCCCTACCTGCTAGCCCTTTTGTTAGCTGTACAACAGAGTTTGAAACCAACTTAATTCAGACGTTGTACTCACTGACCAAGAACTAAATGATCCTTAACGAAATTGCTTTCCAGTAGAAATGACAAATAAATTCGGTTTCAACAAAAAATGATGAATTAGCAACCCAAAAGGAACCACAATTGTTGAACAATTTTTAATCCTCCCTTAAAACACAAATCATTTAACAACACTAAACACTCATCGGAAAGCATATCTTGACACTCAATGAAAACATTATGATCTTGTTCTTGGAAGAGAATGAACACAAATATTTGTCACCTGCCATCGAGCACCCAGGGTACACACAATATGATGGTGGAATCTTTCCTTTCAAAGACTACGGTTAAGACCACCTCAGACATCTGAACATATTATCAAGGGGTTGAATTACGTGAAGTATTATGGATTCATATATTCGGCATGAATTGTTTTAAAACCAGAATTAACCAGAGGGACATCCATAGACAGTAGCAACACTTTCCAATAACAAATTGCATCTTGAATTTGGACCTCCTTTCTTGGGTCTTAAAAGTTATGGAACATCCTTCAAGGGCAAGGAGAAAGATCACAATTTATATCATAGATTAAGGTGATTAGTGTGAAAATATTGGTTGCAAGTTCTAGTGCAATAACCAGGATGAGAATACCACCATTCGCTAATAAGCAAAAGACAAAATACACCCACACACATACATTGATGGAGTTAAAGTTTTCCCCATATATGTGTACCGGTTTACCTAACATTTGTTCAGAGAAATTTATCCATTTTTTCCTCTTTTTTAAAATATTTTTAACGTTTGTCAACTGCATTAAGTATCAAAACACATGCATCTTTAGATGAAATTTCAATTACAGAGATCTTCTCTTTCTCTGAAATTTACATAGTATACAAAGGTACCTTTAGGATATCAAACACCTTCTTTGCAGTATATTTTTGCTTGAGACTGGCACCTTTCTGTTAAACCTTATCAGGATGGATGCACAACGTTGCCTTTCTATAAGCCTTTTTTAACTGAGGCAGAGGTAATCATGTCTATCAGTGACACTGGCTGCCAACCACATTCAGGCCAAAGCACCCCGTTTATCATTCCAAGGACAACTGATTCAGCTATCTACAGAAAAAGAAGAAGGAAATTTTGAATTTAGCAGTATCAAATACTGAAGTAGCCTGGATTTAGGAGTTAAAGAGGTCACCATCACGAAAACCAGAAATAACTGATGATTTGCTCCCAAGAAAATGAGCATTCTGTGCATTGAGAGTCCTCTTTTTCTGAACTTTAATTAAAAAAGGGCTTTTGACCTAGCCTTCTGAAATCCAATTCCACCAAATAAACTTAATATCATAACTTTCACTTACAGAAATTTTAATTCTCAGACTTTTTCAGTGGCTAGAATATCACTAGGATGTTCGAAACCAGCTTGCTAAGTAGTAAACATTACCCACAGTATTGCAAGAAAAGGAAGAAGTGAGAAATTAAACTTTAATAATTTATCTATTGACTCATTTGACAAGTTAGAAGAGAAAAAGGGAATAAAATGTTTAGAAATAGGAACATACATTTTGCAATGATGACAACAAAGCACGCATATTGCCTTCCCTCACTGCTGCCCAGTGCTTTACTTCTACATTCACACTCTCAGCGATCCTCTGCACATGAAATGAGTTAAGATACTAAGTAGCCATGTTGTGGAATAAAATCATACTGCTGTCGAGGGTAAAAAGGATCAAAATAGATACGAATGTTTGTAATTAAATGCCAGCCCAACCTAAGCCAAAGAACAAACTGTGTGGAAATAAAGAAAAGTGAGAATACCTAAGATTGGATAAAAGAAATAAAAAACAAGTAATTTTGAAATCAGTGTACAAAAGATCATAAGTCAATGCATTAGGATACAATCCAATACAACAACCACTTACGTGTCTCTCTTCTTGCTCATTCTGAGTTTGGAGGTCGCGCTTGTTCATATCAGCCGCTACTTGTGCCTGAAAATACAACCCCGTAAATTGTCAAACCACTAGTAAAAAAAGGTGTTTACTAGTATAATCTCAAACTCAACATTCGATAGAGTCAGAGTCGATCAGCAAAGAAATAGGCTTTGTTCTGTAAATCTAATACCAAGGCCATGTAGCTTAGCCTGGAAGCTTAAAGGCGGGTTAAGCGAACTGCCTGTAGATCAACAAATGCTAGTGAATTTTCCTAGATTTGATTGCTAAAGCGAACAAGGGATAGAATGTTACAAAAGCCCCCAAGCTTCACATTTTTTCCAACTAATAATTCAGTAAACGGAAATTGTTGAACCAATGTTCTAAATAAATAGAGATTAAAGATTATCATAACTGTTCCCCTTAGGATCTAATTACTACCTTTTTGGCTATCCTATGTCTTTTGGCTTGCAAACTCTCCTTCACCTTTATATCAATATAATTTCAACATTCATCATATCAAGAACAGAGAGAAAACTAGGCCATCCCTCCAAGAATATTGGCAGTCACACAAAGAAGTGGGGAAGTAGAGAAAGGATAAGGGTGAAAAAACACACCGCTCGCTCCAGCGTCCTTTGGTGACGTCACAATCGGGTTCTTCGTCTTTCTTCACTTTCCCCTTCAAATTCCTGAAATTCTTCAACTAACGGAGCACCATTCACAAGGGAACATCATTAAAGAAACTAGCTTTAGAAGACATATCAAAGAATAACTACTAGTGGAAATGAGAATCACATTTCAACAAGAAATTACCGCCAAAAATCGAATAAAGGTCATCAATCATAAATGAATTTGAAGGAGACTTCTTTATACCAGCTGAAGTCTCAGAAGGTGTCCTCTAGGGAACTTCAGGACCTCACTTGTGAAGTGGAGCATCAAACATCGGGTCCTAAAATGTAAGTGAGAAAGTAAATATGTGATCTGATTGGTCCTAAAAGCTGGCCGTAATCGTTGAGTTGGTGATTCTTTCCAAAGTTGCAGCCCTTGATCTTGGCACGCTACTTGACCTAGAACCCGTACGGAAAAAGAACTGTACATCATCTCCACCCTTCTGCAGATTGCAGCACGAGGCATCTTCTGCTTCGTTATTCTATTAGGTTTTGTGGCTGAGTTCTTTAACTCTTTTTACCAGTTCGTACATCTGATTGTTTGGCAGACTGGCTTTGTACCTTTCCCATGGCAAAGCTCTCAAGTTCATCAATTGAAGACGTGCAAGCTATAAAACAATATTATAATTGGAAACGTCAAAAAAAGACAAGAGGAGAGAAGAAAATTATTTATTTATTTATTCATTTATAAATATGTAAAATTTTCATTTAAAAATAAGAAAGTATAAAGACATACAAATATATCTTAATATCTCAATTTTTTTCTAAAAAAAATAAATTTAAAATCTTCTAATTATACTATACAAAATATTAGTTTGAAAAAGTTTAATATTTTTACATAAAGTGCTTTGTTTTAAGTTTTTCTCTGATTATTTCTTTTATGTTAGACAACTCCCGTGTGGTGCACAGGATTCATATTTTCCAGTGGTAATTACGTGAGTAGTAATTGGTGATGTGATTAATATTTTCGATTCACATATACAAGCACGACACTTCTTTTTAGATGCGAATTCTAAAGAACAAAAGGTTGAGTGCAAAACTCAATATACAAGTAGTAAAAAAGTTGTATTGCACTGCAGCTTGCGATGACATAACTGGATATGCATTGATGTATGAGTTGAAAAGAGGCATCACTACTCTTCTTTCTCAAGGTAACAGAACTCGACGGTTACTAAAGGACTCACTCTCATACGAAAAAATGAAATACAGGTTCAATAGCTGGAAAAGGAAGATACCTTAGCAATAGTTGTCAAATTCGACGAACATTTAAAAAAAAAAAAAAGATTTTATATGTTTTATGTTATAGGAAATAAAATAATACCACCGTGGACATGCAGCAGAGACTCATATTCACATCATATCATGATTAAACTTTTGGCAGAAATATCTAGTTGGTTCAGATAAGAGGGGAGTCCTGCACCCTGGTGCAGGCAAAACTAAAATAAAAAAGAAGGATTTTCCATTTCAGTGGGAAAGAAAGAAGATAAAATTCAAAACTTCAAGTCATCAGGTAAAGACTGAAACGGCATCCTTTTTTCAGCTCTCGGGAACCAAGATCTATAGGTGGTCTTTTCCAAAACCATCGATGACAGTTTCTGGATGTGTTGGCTTTTTAGAAGACTATCAAAGATAAGATTACAACTTCAATCAAAAGTTAGTCATCAGTTAAGAAATTATTTTTATATTAAGAATTTTTCTTGTAAGATTTTTGTTCTTGAGTATATCTTGAGCTGATGATTGAATGGGACAAATAAATATTTTTACATACCTAACATCTGTAATAGCCTTAAAATTAAATAAGGTAAAGGAAATCAACTTAGCTCTTATATTATATTAAGAACAAATTTAAAATTCAACCCACAAGTCAATTTATGAGTTAAAATGTTATCTTTGACACATAAAAACTGTGTAATGATCATTTTTTTCATTTTCAGTAAAGACCATGCGAGGTGCTAAGCTTTTTGATAAACTGAAAGTGGACTCCTTCCAGAAATCGATACAAAAATATTGTTTGTAGTATCTGAGCGAGAGGCTTCTATGCAAAAGGTAGGGATTGAAACAAGAGAAGCAGAAGAAAGCAAACCTAAATCCAGTAGTTCGTTTGAGTTCTATGCACTACAAATGTGTGAATTTTGTAGGAAGCAAAGAATCATCGGCATAAAACCTCGGAAATGAAGGGTGCATTTCCTTAAATCAATTCCCGTAACTATGATTGGTTGAACATGGGGGGGATTAAGAAATCTCAGGCCCCGTCAGCTTGGCACCAAGGGCAACTTTTTTTCTTCTTTGTTTTTACTGGCACACTCCCCAAAACCGCGTGAAGGGTTGTTGATTGCCAAAACCGCGTGAAAAGGGTCCCACCTAATTATGTCAAAAACGCGTTAAAAGGGTCCCACCTCATTCTGCGAAACCGCGTGAAAGGGGTCCCACCTAATTACCCCTTTTCCCGAGCTCTATATAACCCGAGACAATCACTGGTTCCTCCTGAGCCCAGCCTCTGTAGTAACCCCATACACAACCACGGGGGTCTTGATACCTCCTTAGCCCAGTAACCCCAGACAACCACTGGGGTCTTGGTTCCTCCTTAAACCAAGCTCTGTAACCCCATACACAGCCACTGGGGTCTCGGTTCCCACTTAGCCCAAGCACTGAAAACCCATACACAGCCACGGTGGTCTCGGTTCCTCCTTAGCCCAAGCTTGTAACCCCATACCCACCCACCGTGCTCTTGGTTCCCCCTTTGCCCGAGCTCTGTAACCTCATACGCAACCACGGTGGTCTTGGCTCCTCCTTAACCCAAGCTCTATAACCCCATATCCAACCGCCGTGGTCTTGGTTCCCTCCTTTACCCAAGCTCTATAGCCCCATACCCACTGTGAAGTCTTAATTCCTCCTTTACCCAAGCTCCCTATGACCCCCCCCATATACCCACTTTGAAGTCTTTCTTAAGCACTTCCTACCTTGCCGAGGGTCCAACCCCTAGGTTTCTGTTACTCCGGAGAGATTTGTCAAAATGGCCATGTCTTGGCCGAGGTCCATCAAAGAAGAAGGCCATCCCTTTCTTTCTCTCTTTTTCTTAAACTCTTCTTTTTAGTTGGCCTACGTCCATCTGAGAGGAAAACCATCTCTTGTTTTCCCTCACTTAAATCTCCTCTTCAGGTGATACATATTTTCTTTTGTTACTGCGGAAAACTTTAAGCTGACTTTGAGGAGTTGTAGGATCATCTTTTTGAACGTAACACAAAACGATTAATTGTGCTGGTCCGGATTCATAACTAGGATGGGAGAGAACAGTGCAACAGAGAACCAGCTTTGCCACCGTGAAGTTTTCGATGTCCCCATCGACGCCGTTTCAAGCTTGAGCTCCAACTGCTTTGACTACGATGGCCGTATGAAGCGAACTGGTAAATCTTAACCTCATTGATTTCATATAACAGGGATAGCTTTTCAGTATCATTTTCTTCATTCAAACTTGTTAAAGCTCCGGTTGGTTTTTGCTTAGCGATCGAAATAAGAGCTCACGTAGTAGCGGTTTGGTGTGGAATGTTTTCGTCACTTCGTTACTTCGTTACTTCGTTACTTTTACTAACTCCTAAAATCTTCTCTGACTTCTTCAACCAGGGACGGCTTGCACTGCAAGTGCTCACATAATAACAGCTGTGATTGCATCTGATATCCAGCCCTTGGATTGGGCCATTGCTCAGCTGGGATGGGTTGCTGGTCCGGCTGTGATGTTCTTATTCTCCTTTCTGACTTACTACACTTCCACACTCCTCTCTGTCTGCTACCGTTTTGGGGATCCCGTCACTGGCAGGAGAAACTATACGTACATGGATGCAGTTCGAACCAACCTAGGTAAAGTTTGCAACGTTTTGATGTTCTATATCTCAATCTTATTATTGTTATTATTATTTTTTTATGTGGCTCTTAATATCTAGGCGGAGCAAAGTTCAAGATTTGTGGACTAGTTCAGTACCTCTGCCTATTCGGAGTTGCCATTGGTTACACAATAGCATCGGCTACAAGCATGATGTAAGTTTGAATCATATGTTGGTAGAAGTTTGATTTATTGCTATATTGGTCTGTAATTCCATGGGAGCTAATGGTCTTCTACGTCCTGATCAAATAGGGCTATCGAAAGGTCGACCTGCTTCCACAACACTCACGGCAAAGATCCATGTCATAGGAACAGCAATCCATATATGATTGCATTTGGAGTCGCTCAGTTAATGTTCTCCCAAATTCCCGACTTCGATCAGTTGTGGTGGCTTTCGACTTTGTCAGCTGTGATGTCCATCGCTAATTCAATAATTGGTCTTGCACTTGCTGTCGCTAAAATAGCAGGTCCGTGCGACCTGTTGCTTCTTTTTCGTCAACTTTTTTTCTTTTTTCGGATATTGACTAGATTTGAAATAACTACAAAATGTTGCTGGAAAACTGAGTTGTGTTCTAATTTTTTCCTTGATTAGCAGAAACTGGAAAGTTTAGGGGAAGTCTGACTGGTATAAGCATTGGCACTGTGACTCGAACCCAAAAGATATGGAGGAGCTTCCAAGCACTCGGGGATATAGTTTTCGGATACTCTTACTCCATCATTCTTATTGAAATTCAGGTATAAATTTATGAACCACGTTTATACTTAAAAGCCTATATGTACGTTAAACTAAAGGGATGGTGTAAAACAGGACACGCTCAAGTCTCCACCGTCAGAGGCGGAGACAATGAAGAAGGCCAATCTGTTTAGTGTTGTAGTCATAACCTTTTTCAACATGCTTTCTGGTTGCATGGCTTATGCTGCTTTTGGAGATAGCTTCCCTGGGAACCTACTCAGCCCGTATTGGCTGGTTGATTTAGCAAATGCGGCTCTTGTAATCCACCTTGTTGGTGCATACCAAGTTTATTGCCAGCCCCTTTTCGCTTTCGTCGAAAAAAGTGTATCGGAAAGATTCCCGGATGCTGCACTTGCCGCCAAGGAAATCGGAATCCCAATCCCTGGTTGCCGCCCCTACAAACTCAACCTCTTCCGGTTGGTTTGGAGGACCACTTTTGTGATTACAACCACCGTGATATCAATGCTTTTACCTTTCTTTGACAACGTGGTTGGACTTCTTGGAGCTCTGGGATTTTGGCCTCTCACAGTTTACTTTCCTGTAGAGATGTATATAGCGCAAAAGAAGATGCCAAAGGGGAGCACGCAATGGCTTTGCCTTCAGATCCTTAGTCTAACGTGCCTCATCGTTTCCCTAGCCGCTGCTGCAGGCTCAATCGCCGGGTTTATCCTTGACCTCAAGCCCTACAAGCCTTTCAGCACTATAAACTAGGTTGAAATTCTTCTGCTCTGACCGTTGAGGAATTTCATATATCTGACAATGTGGGTACTAGATGTTAGTGCCAATTGTAAATAATTTTTATATTTATGAAGAGCAAGTGTGGGCATCCGGGAATCTGTCCAATTGAACACGCACACATGTTCAATATCTACGGAACCGTTGATATACCCAGATTATGACAATACCACAATATCAACGGAAAATCCTTCAAGAGCAAGGAGAGTAATCCCGATTATTTCATAGAAAGTGAGAGAAAACGTTTATGTTTGCATTGCAGTCATTTACGAGTTTTACAATGTGCTGTATCAGCCTATAAACATCTTAAGTTGGTGCTGTTTTCGAAGAAATCTCGTTGTCATCACACCTTGGCTTAGTCGGAACCAAAGCAGCCAAGAACCAATAAGGTCCCTTTCAGTTGAAGACATCAAATTCCTCCACCTTCTTTGCCTATCTAAAAAGAAAAAAGAAAAAAAAAATTTTGCTGCGGTGGTGGTACTTAAGATGGCACAGTTTTTCTGATTGCTTCTCCCGCGCTTCTGTGTTATCGAGTTCCATATCAAAGCAGCAGATGAGCTTAAGAATTAGTATGTCGATCGGCACTACTTTCTCATTTCACGGACTTTGTTTTTGCGCAGTGCCCGCTTGCTGACATGGCGTTCTGCAGTTGCGCGGTTGGTTGTCAAGATGGCTTGACTTTTCTTCTGAGCCTTTACTTACAATATATTTGTCCTAGATGAAGGTTGATTAGTGTGAAAAATATTGGTTGCAAGTTCTAATGAACTCACGCCATTTTGTCATACCCAAAAAAAAAAATGCGCATACAGAATCAATAATTATGAACATGTCAATGTTTAGGATTTAAGGTCACCATCACTCTAACAAAAAATTAGGGGTGGGTTTCTTCCAAAAGAATAATTAGACTTTGTGCATATGAGAGGTCACTTTTCTGAACTTTGATTAATAGAGTGGTTTTTTGTGTGGCCTTGCGAAATCCAATTCCTCCCACAAAGCTTGGCCTCACTTAAATTTTCACCAAAATATCATAGTATTTAACCATCTCTAATTATTTATACTGCCTTGCCTAGTCCCAAAAGGAATCCAGAAACGATCTCCTCGTCTCTTTCTAGTGCTGAACTACTTGTTGGGCCAGTCCAACACAATTTTGGGCTTTATGTTAGGTTCTTTAGGATGTTGCTTGCACTAATCTTGAATTAGAGAGAGGAAAGGAATGTAGTCTAAAAAAGAGAGAGAAAAGAAAAGTGAGCAAATTTTCACAAGAATTAAAGATCATGCATAGCAATCCTTCATATGGTTAAAAAATATTGACTCGTAGTCCAATGGAGTTGATTTTTGAGTTGTTTGAAGCTCTATACAAATATTGAGATCAAATTTTTGGATAATATTTTTCCAATTCTTCTTAATTAAGTTGAAATTTTAACTTGTTTTTTATTGGAATGGTAGATGTTTATCATGTTGATGGTATTGAGAACTTAATTAGATTATATATCTAAAGAATTATATAGTGAAGATTTGAGTGGTCTCCATAATTGGTCTATTGGTTTTTATTTTTTATATTGAGAGTTTTTTTTTATATAAAATTTATCTTGCATTGATTGTGATATTTAAATCTTTTATTTGTGACTCAAAAGCACTTCTATTACTTTTTTTAGTATTTTCTCACAAATTCAATCAAAGTGAAAAAGTATGATTTTTTTTTTTTTTCCTTCCAACTCTACGCCCCATCCCCACCCACAGTATTACCTCTTTGCTGTAATGAACAACGGCCGCCCTTCATAAGCACAAGAACCTCTGAGATAAGCCAAGACTTTCCGCCCACCTAGCTGTCTTTGAATCATTTGCTTTGATATATTGATAATCCATTTTTTCTCAAGCGGCCACCGTCTCATCATGTGGCCACATGGTGATGCAATTTGGTTACGTATGGATAAAAATAACTGTGCTAGGGGTTTATTAAAGTTAGTAAAATGAGGTTAATTGTGTAAGTGTTTCTTGTAAACTATTCAATTCACTTGTCATCTTGCTGTATTTCACATTAATGATGAATAAAGGAAATAAATAGGTAATTTGATAACTCAAAAGGTCATGTTAGAGTTAATATTGTGAAATCTGACATAAACTAGAGCAGACTCATTGGAGAAACTTCCATCGCATCTTGTAACTTTCGTTCCTGCCAAATATGGAAGACTTGTAACGGAATCGAATTCCGGGATTGAAGATTCTTAGTTGTCCACTGTCTCTAACAGTGATGGAAAAGCTTTGAGGTTAAGTAAAAAAGAGCTAAATTATGCCTTCCGACAGTCGAAGACTGTTATTTCAAAGAAAAGGTCAAAATGTAATTTTAATTCTAAATCATATATGCTGCGCCACCTTTATTCCCAAAACTTTTGTAGTTTTTTTTAGTCATCAAACCTTCTTCTTCTTCTTCTTCTTTTTTTAAGTAAAAAGCTATGCAATAATCTCTGAATAATTTTTTGTCTATTGACGTAGAGATTTTAGTTTCCAAATTTAGTAAAGTCAAATATCAGGTTTTTACTATTTCTAAATTGAGATATCTGAATTTAAGTATGCTTATTACATCAAACATTACTTCTATCGGTTGATGTTTTATTGATCATAAAACACGTCCCAAATCGAATGAATCAATTATGTCTTTCTCTTAAATCCATGTGAAATATTGAGGCAACTTTAGGAAATCGAAAACCTTTGTTGCATTATATTTTTGTTCGAGTGTGTTCGAAAACCCTCGCTCCTGGCAAAGCTTCACTCAGCACCATTCTCTCCAATTCCATTTCCAATCCATTATTCACTGTCTCACATTTCAAGCCTTCTGTACATTCTATTCCGTTATTGTAGCTTGTCCCTCTTCATCAACCATCTCTTCTGTACAAAAAAGAGAAGGCCCCAACTTTGCAACAATCAGGTTTAGGTGATACATGCACTCCGAGATTTGATGATTTCCGTGAATTAGTACAATATCCACTTCAAAAAACTAGCGACAATTGCCAAAAGGGTACAAGTAAACCCACTCGAGTCAAAATCCTCAACCACTGTTTGGTAGCCAATAAAACGAAGGAAAGAAAAATAAAAACGAACATGCAATTCCATTAAGTACTACGATTTTTGCTGCTTTTGGTTTCTCGGAACGAAATATTCGGCTAAGCCAAGCCTAATTCCTTGGCTCAATTAGGTTGACGGATATAATTCCTTTTCTCATTTGAAAGACTGAAAACCACCTTTTCTTCTATTTTTTTTTTTCTTTTGCTACATTTTCTTAGCAACCAGTTAGAGCATGCATAAATTTTAAGGGAAGAGGGGGGGGGGGGGGGGGGGGCGGGGTGTTGAAGATTACCTTTTAAGGATATCTTACATAAACTAAGGAAAAAATAAAGAATTGAGAAAAGGAATTGTATTTCTATACTTAGACCTAATGGCATTAGGTCTATTTATAATATAATGATATACATTTATCAAAGGAAAGAATTTTCTATAAACCTATTTCCTAGAGTAAAAGGATTTCCATTATATACAGAAATAATCATAATATAAATAAGCTTACCCACAAGTCACTTATAACTTAATGAGTCTTTGAGCAAGGGATCCTTCTTTAGAGGTGACATCCTCACATAGAACTCAATGATGGTTAACTTGAAATTTTGCTCAATTGAAATCATTGTTGGTTTGCATTTTGAGAGTCCTACTTTTAAGATAATCTCTTGAATAAATTTTCATTAGTTCATACAAATGCCCTTCTTTGAGCATACTCTTTCAATGCCAAGCAAGTACTTGGGTGGACCTAAGTCCTTAATGTAGAAAGTAAAGTACAAACACTTCTTCAAATCCATTATGATTGTTTCATCATTCCCATAATGAAAGTATCATCTACATATATTAACAAATAAATAAATGATGTATCTTGTGTCCATGTAAATAGGAAATAGTCATGGTGCAATTGCCAAAAGTGAACAACTATAAGTGCTTTTGTAAACTTTGTGTATTAGTATTGAGATGCTTGTTTAAGACCATATAAAGATTTTTAAAGACAACATACCCAAAACTCTATTTAGCTAGATAATCCCTATGTAAGATTCATGCACATTTTCTCATCTAAGTCACCATAAAAGAAGGCATTATGAATGCACATTTGATGTAAAGGCCAATCATGGGAAACAGTAATAGCAATGAAAGAATGAATGCTAACATACTTGGCTAATGGAGAGAAAGTTTCAAGATGGTTAAAACCCTCTTTTGAGTGTAACCCTTGGCCACTATTTGGGCTTTATAGCATTTGACTTATCCATTGGTACGATATTTGACAATCTAAACCCATTTATAGCCAATGAGTTTATGGCGAGTGGGACAAGGAACTAGCTCCTATTTGTGATTATCTATAAAAGCCTAAAGTTCAACCTCCATAGCTTGTTGCTAATGAGGATCTTTGGCAACCTTAAAATAAGAAAAGAGTTCTTATTCTTAAAAAATGCACCAATATAATAAAGATGTTTAAAAAAATAGTTTCATAAAACTAACATATGAAGAAATGGGATAATGAGTACCTAAGTAGTTTGAACTAGAACATATATAGTCTCTAGTTGATATGAGTGGTCGAGTGGGATGACCAAAGCAATGAGAAGGCATGGGCAAAGCCACATATGGAACAATGGCTAAGGAATCATCAACTAGGGGTTTGATAATAGGAACCTAAGAGGATGTGGGAGAGGATGAAGACTAAGGAAGTTTTGAAAGGGCATCCAAAGGACTTGAAAAGGATCCAGGGTGGGAATGATCTAGCTTAGGACAAGGAGCAACCTAGATGAAGGCTCAATAGGACCATAAGGGAAATTAGATTGCCATAAGAGAATAATCCATCGTTAGGGGAATAATATAAGGTTGTAGGATCACCATGGCAATTTTAGTGAAGGCTCACCATCAGTAAAGAATTGAAAGGTTGCAATAGGAAGATTTGGTGGTGTCTATGGGGTTAATTAAGTTGCAAAAAGAAAGACATTCTTGTAGAAGACAACATCCCTACTAAAACAAAAAAAATTGCCCTATGATGGGATCCAAGATATGGTCACCTTTTTATGAAGTGGGGTAGCCCATAAAGATGCATTGGAAGGCATGAAAACCTAATTTATCCTAAAGACCCACAATGGTGACATTGCAAAGACAACAAAAAAAATGCTAGGTGCCAAGGGTTGGGAGGTTTCCTAAATAATAGCTCAAAAAGAGGAGTGACCATTGAGAATGTGAATGCGCATATGATTGATTAGATAGGTAGTCATGACTATACAATCACCTAAAAAACACTTGAGAATGAATGCCAAATACTTAAAAAAGTGAACAACCTTCAAGAAGTGATGGTGTTTGCATTTTTTTTTTTTAACTCAGGCATAAAAAGAAGGTGGGGGGGGGGGGGGTAGAGGGATTCAAACCCCTAACCAGGTGGACTCATCGATCAATGGTCTAACCCAATTACTATTAGGCTAACAGTATAAGTGCAAGAACTCTCGTGGATGATCTCACAAGAAGAAAGAAGGGATGAACACTTGTAATTAAAGACATTGCAAGCATTATCCATTTAAATATGCTTAGTGATAGTTTGGAACTAGGTGTAGACTATCTGGGTGAACTATGTGAGGGTGGGAAAGATGTGAGTTTTTGATGGCATAAGGAAAACCCAAATAGTATGGGAGAAATTATCAACAAAAATTATGAAAAATTAAGATCCATCATGATGAGGTATGTGGTAAGGTCTTCAAATGTCCATATGGAATAATGAAAAAGTGAAAAAGGGTGCATGCCCAACCAAAGGAGAAAAGGGCATGCAATTGCTTAGCTAAAAGGCAAAAAGGATGTTTGGGATGAAAGAAAGAAACATTATGACCCATAATCATTGATGAGAAAGAAAATCATCATTATCATTAAAGGATGCATTATAAAAAGTACACTTATTAAAAGAGATATATGGCGATAAATCAAAATGTTTAGGAAAATTTTCCCAAAAATAAAGCTTGTGATGAACTGATAACTCTATTTTTATAGAGTTATTTTACCTATTTTAGGCAATAAATAACTTTATTAATTGTGAGAAAACATTTGAACTCCTCTTTATTTACCTAAATTTATCTTGTTTATGTAGCATAAGGAGGCAAGGAGAAAATGGATGAACATGGAGAACCTGATGCTTATTGTGTGGCAAAATCATAATATCAAGATCAAAAGAGTCAAGATGGGCTTGGACTTTGGATGATTGTTATTAGATTTTATTGTTATTGCGTTTTCTAAATAATTAGAAAGTCTAATCATATTAGGAGTTCAAAGCCTAATTAAATTAGGAGTTCAAAACCCAATTGTTTTAGGTCTTTAAATCCCAGTTCTACTAGGATAGGAAATAGGTTTAAACCTAAATCCTATTTAAGAGAAGAGAGGAGGCCAAAGAAGAGGAGGAGGAAATTGAGCACAACTCAAGAGAGAGGCCAAGAATTCAAGTGAAGAGAAGGCAAAAAGGGTAACAGACTTCTTATTCTTGGATTCAAGATGCCTTCTTTATTCCCTATTATTATTCTTCCTCATTATTTCTTTATGCTTTAGTTTATTTTTGTTAGAGCTACGATGTAACCTAATTATGATGGTAGGAATCTTATGATTATTATGTTTTGCAAGATATTTTGTTTATGTGAAGTTACATATTACTGTGTTTAATGCTTTTAAGTGATTAGCTACCACTTGAATGATCTGATTTGGATGTTTGAGACCGATAAGAGGTGATATGTAGTTGCTTCTTGTAATATATAACCATAAATTAAATATGGATAGACATATACCATGTTATTTGTGTGGCTTTCAGTGTAAACTAGGAATGTTCATAGATCTTAATGTATTTGGTTTGTTTCAATTCACATATAGAGATATAGTAAATTAATGAACTAAGTAGGTTTGTTATACCTAGATATAG
The DNA here is from genome assembly GCA_028551475.1 of Casuarina equisetifolia. Taxonomy (NCBI): domain Eukaryota; kingdom Viridiplantae; phylum Streptophyta; class Magnoliopsida; order Fagales; family Casuarinaceae; genus Casuarina; species Casuarina equisetifolia. The sequence continues at coordinate 22,051,771 of CM052356.1, forward strand.
GATAATAAATAAATTAGGAAGTTCCACCATCACATAGATATTATCCTTTTTGCAAGCATACATAATCTACATTAGTACCTCATAGTTATGGTGAAATCGAACACTCTAACATATTTTGTGTCTTTAGTTTTATTAAATTTAGTTGATTAGTTTATTCTCTATCAATTTAGATTTGTTAGATAAATTTTAGGAACTGTTCACCGTTAGTAATTAGTTGGCATAGTATTCACCAATCTTTGTGGGACGATACTTTTCTTATCATTATATTACTTGTTCGACATATTCACTTGCATATAAATTTCACCGAACATGAACCTTACTTAAGCCCATTAGTTTGCTAACCAAATATACTTGAAAGACACATATGTCAAAATTGAAAATGATACAACAATTATTGTCAACACATGCCTTGGAGTAAGAAATAATATTAAATTAGAAAGTAGGGATAAAAAAGACATTATGTAGTGTGCATGTCACACTAAGTTGGACAGTTAATGACTATTGTGACATCATCATTGGGTAAATAAGCCAACATGAGTAGAGAAAGCAAGTGATGAACAAAAGAAAAATATTAGTCATTACAAATAATGTAATCATTGGCCCTTGAATCAATAATCTAATTGTTAGAAGAAAGAGCATTCATCAACTAAAAAGAAGTATTTATATAATTGGTAGCCCTATTTAAAGTCTCAATTTACTAAGGGCAGTCATAATTTTTTGGAATTGAGCATCGAGGAATGACTAAGGGAAGTGATCATTAGGTTGAGTAGAGACTTGGTGCACCAAAGAATTGTTGTACTTTGTTGTTTCTCCCTATTTGCTAACTTCCTATGCAATTTCCAACACTAAGCCTAAGTATGATTAAGGTGCTTGCAATATTCACAATGCACTTTCTTGGAATTACCTTTAGAACCATTGCATTGAGGAATTGACATGGTAGCTTAGGAGCCATTGGATGACTAAAATGTGGGAGTTAACATGGTGTTGTGTGAGCCATCAAAGGTGGGCATGAGTAAGATGTCATGAGAGCCATCAAATTTAGGGTTAAAGATCTAATCATCCATCTTAGGTATAAAATTGTAATGGTCCACAAAAGGGGAAAACCCTAAACCATTAGTGGGAGGAAGAATGCCATTGTGTTCAACTTATTAGCCTGAAATACAAAGATGGGCAATCCATATCTGATCATTTAAATGAGTTTCAGGGAATATTAGATCAACTTTCAGGCATGAATATGAAGTTTGAAGATGAAGTACAAGGACTTTGGTTACTTAGTACTTTACCAGAATCTTGGAAAACATTTCGTATGTCAGTGAGTAACTCTGCTCCCGATGGAATTGTCACTATGGATTTTGCCAAGACTAGTATTTTGAATGAAGAGATGAGAAGAAAGAGTTAGGGTTCTTTTTCTCATTCTTAAGTTTTGGTTGTTGAAAATAGGGGGAGAAGTCATAGTAGAGGTCTGAGAGGTTATAACAAAAGTCGAAGTAAGTCTAGATCATGGCATAAAAATGTAGAGTGCCATCATTATGGCAAGATGGGTCATATCAAGAAAAATTACTTTCAGCTGAAAAATAAAAAGAAAAATGGTAAAGGTAGAAATGAGAAGAAGAAAGTTAATAAAAGTGAGGAGAAGAATGACAACAATGATAATGATCGAGTTGCAGCAGCTACTAATGAACTTGTTATTGTGTGCTATGATGATAATGTAAATTTTGCAAGCAATGAGACAAGTTGGGTAATTGATAGTGGTGCTTCTCTTCATATTACTTCCAAGAGAGAGTTCTTTACTTCTTATACTCCTGGAAACTTTGGCACATTGAAGATGGGTAATAATTGCTTGGCTAAAGTTATAGGTATGGGAGATGTATGCTTGAAGACTCGTAATGGATCCAAGTTGGTTCTCAAGAATGTTAGACATGTACCAGAAATTCGCTTGAATTTGATTTCTACCGGACAACTTGATGATGAAGGTTTTTGTAATATCTTCAATAATGGACAATGGAAACTTATTAAGGGTTCATTAGTTATTACTAAAGGCAAGAAAGAGTCTTCTTTGTATTTATTTCAGGCTAAGATTTCCAAGAACATTTGTAATGTAGTAGAAGATGGGAATGCAAGTGTTTTATGGCATAAAAGGTTAAGTCACATGAGTGAGAAGGGCATGAATGTGTTGGCAAAGAAGAACTTGTTATCTGGGACTAAGAGTGCAAAACTTGAGAAGTGTGCACATTGTTTAGTTGGAAAACAGAAAAGAGTTTTATTCTATAATCACCCTCCTTCAAGAAAATCAGATTTCTTGGAGTTAGTACACTCAGATGTTTGTGGCCCAGTTAACCCGAGGACGCTTGGTGGAGCATCCTACTTTGTGACCTTTATTGATGACTACTCAAGAAAGGTTTGGGTTTATGTTTTGATGTTAAAAGATCAAATGCTAGGTGTGTTTAAGCAGTTTCAAGTTTTAGTAAAGCGGCAAACTGGAAAGAAGTTGAAATGCATTCGATCAGATAATGGTGGTGAGTACATTGGACCATTTGATGAGTATTGTAGGCAACATGGTATTCGACATCAAAAGACACCTCCAAAAACACCTCAGTTGAATGGTATAGCGGAACGAATGAACAGGACATTGGTTGAGAGAGTTAGATGCATGATTTCAAATGCTAACTTGCCAAAGACATTTTGGGGTGAGGCATTATTTACAGCAGCTTATGTTATCAATCTATCTCCAACTGTTGCTTTAGATGGTGATGTGCCAGATAGAGTTTGGTTTGGCAAGGATGTTTCCTATAACCATCTAAGAGTATTTGGTTGCAAAGCATTTGTTCATATTCCAAAGGATGAGAGGTCTAAGTTAAATGTCAAGACACGAGAATGTATATTTCTTGGTTATGGTTCTGATGAATTTGGTTACAGGTGTTATGATCCAGCTGTGAAGAAAATTGTGAGGAGTTGTGATATTGTATTTTTTGAGAATTAAAATATGACAGATATTGGCCAGAGTGAGAAGAATATGTCACAAGGCTCTAAAATTAGTATTGATATTGATCTAATTTCTTCAAATGATTTACAGCGACAGTTGCCAGAACAAGTTGAGAGTGATATTCAGCATGATGTTCAGGATCAAGTTCAGAATGACCAACAGGTTATAGATAATAGTGACTCTCAGATAGATAATGTTGTTGATGTTCAGCATAATCCATCTTCAGTTCCACCATTGAGGAAGTCTACTAGAGGTCGCCATCCATCCTCTAGATACTCCACTGAGGAGTATGTATTGTTGACTGATGCAGGTGAGCCTGAGAGCTTTGAAGAAGCAGCAGAGGATGTGAATAAGAAAAAATGGGTTGATGCAATACAAGATGAGTTGAAATCTTTGCATAATAATCAAACATTTGAGTTGGTGACATTGCTTAAGGGCAAGAAAGCTTTGAAGAATCGTTGGATTTATAGATTGAAGCATGATGAAAATTCTTCACAACCCCGATACAAAGTCAGACTAGTTGTTAAAGGTTTCAGTCAGAAAAAGGGAATTGATTTTGATGAGATTTTCTCACCTGTTGTGAAAATGTCCTCAATTCGAGTGGTTTTGGGATTGGCTGCCAGTCTTGATCTTGAAATTGAGCAAATAGATGTAAAGACTGCTTTTCTTCATGGTGACCTAAATGAAGAAATTTATATGGAGCAACCAAAGGGTTTTAAAGAAAAAGGTAAAGAGAACTATGTTTGCAAGCTAAAGAAAAGTTTATATGGCTTAAAACAGGCACCGAGACAATGGTATCAAAAATTTGAGTCTTTTATAGGGGAACAAGCCTATAAGAAGACAAATTCTGATCATTGTGTGTTTGTGCAGAAGTTCTCAGGATGATGACTTTATCATTCTATTGCTTTATGTAGATGACATGCTTATAGTTGGTAAGAATACTGCAAGAATTGAAAAGTTGAAGCATAAGTTAAGTAAGTCATTCTCAATGAAAGACTTAGGCTCAGTGAAGCAAATTCTTGGTATGAGAGTCAGTCGTGATTGAAAAGCTAAAAAGTTATGGTTGTCTCAAGAGGAGTACATCAAGAAAGTGCTTCAAAGGTTTTGTATGGATAAAGCTAAAGTGGTAAGCACGCCTCTTGCTACACACTTTAAGCTTAGTAAGAAACAATGTCTTGCAGATGAGGAAGACATAAAAGATATGGAAAGAGTTCCTTATGCTTCAGCTGTTGGTTGTTTAATGTATGCAATGATTTGTACAAGGCCAGATATAGCTCATGCAGTTAGAGTAGTTAGTAAATTTACTTCTAATCCTGGAAGAGAACATTAGAATACAGTGAAGTGGATTCTAAGGTATCTTCGAGGCACTTCTAATTTGAAACTTTCATTTGGGAGTGATAAGCCTATTCTTGTGGGATATACAGATTCTGACATGGCAGGAGATATTGATAATAGAAGATCTACTTCAGGCTACTTGATTAAGTTTTCAGGGGGAGCTGTGGCATGGCAATCAAGATTACAAAAATGTATTGTTCTATCTACAACAGAAGCAGAATTTATTGTAGCAACGGAAGCATGTAAAGAGTTGCTTTGGATGAAGGAATTCATAAAAGAACTTGGTTTCGTGCAAGAAAGGTATGTGCTATTTTATGATAGTCAAAGTGCTATACGTCTTGCTAAGAACTCTACTTTTCATTAAAGATCAAAGCATATTGATGTAAGATATCATTGAATACGAGATATCATGAAAACCAAAGAGGTTGCACTTGAAAAGGTACATACTGAGAATAATGGTTCTGATATGATGAAAAAGGCTCTATGGTGAGAAAAGTTTGAGTTTTGTCGGCATGAAGCCGGTTTGGATTGTGCTTGAGAAATGGACATATGGAATCTCCCTCATTTGGGCTGGAGGGGGAGAATTGTTGGGTTGGTCCAACCCATATTCGGGGACTTATTATTGGATCTAATTAGGGTAATGTGGCCCTAAGGTTTAAAAGAAAAAATATAGGGTTTTTTTTTTAAGAGAAGAGGTGAATGGCCGTTAAAAAGAAAAGAGAGAGAGAAAAGAAAAGAACAGAATTTCGCAGGAATTAGAGGCCCTGCGCAGCAGTTGATCAAACATCTGATCAAGGTCGATCTGTGGTCCGATTGAGTTGATTTTTTGTCAGCAGGTTCGGGATTGGGTGTTCTTCATTGTGAACGGTTGGATCGTCGTTTGGAGCTCTTGAAGTTAACATATTGTGGTCGAAAATATGGGTGATATTTCTCCAACTTTTCGTGGTTAAGTTGTTGTTTTCAACTTGTTCTTCACTATTTATTAGTGATTCTATTGTTGTTGAATCAGTAAATCTTTGTCCTGTTGCTATTGTTAAAGACTTGATTGGGTTGTATCCTAACGATTGATATAGTGGAGATTTAGGTGGACTCCGTGATTGGTCCCGTGGTTTTTTATCCTTCACATTGGAGGAGTTTTTCCACGTAGAATTCTTTTGTGTTGATTGTGATTTGCTTATTTTACTTGTGATTCGAATACATCGTTGGTGTTTTTAATATTTTCTCATAGGTTCAATCAAAGTGGAAAACTTTATACGTCGTTTTTCCCATCAAATCTCTAGGTGGAGCAAATGTCGCGATATGTAGACTAGTTCAATTCTTCAACATTTTTGGAGTTGCCATCTGTTGCACAATAGCATCAGCTATAAGCATGATATAAGTTTGAGGTCATATATATCCGTAGCCTTTCATCACCACTTTAATATGCTTGGAGCTCAACGGGGGTAATGGTCTTTGTTCATGATCAAGTAGGGCAATCGAGAGGTCGACCTGCTTCCGCATCACTCACGGCAAAGATCCATGTCATAGGAGCATCAATCCATATATGATTGCGTTTGGCGTCGCTCAGATAATTTTTTGTCAAATTCCCGACTTGGATCGATTGTGGTTGCTTTCCGTCGTTGCGACTGTTATGTCCATCACTAATTCAATAATTGGTCTTGCACTTGCCGTTGCTAAACTCGCAGGTCCATAGCACCTGTTTATTTCTTTTCTTTTTTCTTTTCCCTCTAAGTCTTCTGTTTTTCTAGATCTTAGAACTGAAATTGGTTGCAGAAAAACTGACTTGTGTTTTACTTTTTTACTTGCTTACTTACCAGAAACTGGAAAGTTCAGTGGAAGTCTGACTGGTATGAGCGTTGGCACTGGGACTCAAACCCAAAAGATATGGAGGAGCTTCCAAGCATTGGGGAATATAGCTTTTGGATTCTCCAACTCCATCAATCTTATCGAAATCCAGGCATAAATTTATGAACCACGTTTATACTTAAAAAACCCATATTTATGTTGAGCTAACTTATATGATGTATGACAGGACACGCTCAGATCCCCACCTTCATACGTCAAGACAATAAAGAAGGTCTCTCTCAGCGTTGCGGTCATTATCCTTTTCAACATGGTTTGCAGCTGCATGGCCTACGCTGCTTATGGAGATAACTCCCCCGGAAGCCTACTCTCCGGCTTCTATTACCCATATTGGCCGCTTGTTATAGCGAATGCTGCCCTTGCAATCCACCTTGTTGGCGCATACCAAGTTTGCTGCCAGTCCCTTTACGCCTTTATTGAGAAAAATATATCAACAAGATTCCCGGATAGTGAATTTATCACCAAGGACATCGTAATCCCTATCCCTGTTTCCTGCCCCTATAATAAACTCAACCTGTTCAGGTTAGTTTGGAGGACAACTTTCGTAATTACCACTACCGTGATATCAATGCTTCTACCGTTTTTTAACGACGTAGTTGGACTTCTTGGAGCCTTGGGGTTTTGGCCTCTCACAATTTATTTCCCTGTGGAGCTGTATATAGTGCAAAAGAAGATACCAAAATGGAGCGCAAGATGGCTTTGCCTTCAGACTCTGAGCGTGGCGTGCCTCTTCTTTACCATAGCGGCTGCTGCTGGCTCCGTTGCCGGAGTCGTCCATGATCTCAAGTCTTTCAAGCCCTTCGAGACCACCTACTAGGTCGAAGTAGGACTGCTATTACCACTGAGGAACTATCACAAATACATAAGTTTATCAGAATTAGTACCTTGAACACGAATTATGAAAACAATGGTTATGAAAAGTAAAGATTATGAAAACAATCGTTATGTTCGGTGAAGTGAATCGGTGACCAGAACGACTAGGATGTCTAACCCAAGTTCGGTGGAGTAAACATCATATAAACTATCTTGAGCCAACGACAAACTTCTGAAATCCAATGGCACCAACCCGGCTTTAACAACAGACTTCTGAAATCCACTTGCTAGCCAGTTAAGTCTTCTTCAAAGCTGATAACAATATATTACCAAGTCCACGACAGTGCACTTCGGTCGTTGAATTCGGCCTCCACGAAACTTCATGGAATGGCGTTCCTGAACAGGGAACGTCGAGAAGTGGCAATTCCTTTTCTTTTTCTTTTTCTTCTGATATTCCTAGCAGACGACTGGCCGATGAATGAAAAAGGCAGGAAATAAAAACTATGAGAAGATTAATTTCTAATTGTATTTCTCATCTCATCGGTTCCATGTGAAGTATTCTATACATAGTTACGAGCACGGACCTTTAATGAGAAGATCCTATTTTGTTTCAATGACCCCTATACTCTAATTATGTACTTGATGAAACCCTATACTTGATCATAGACTTGATGAGTCCTACATGTTTCAAAGAATAATCAAGCTTTTCACGTAAGAGGGGAGTCCTACATATTTAATATCAAAGGGAAAATTAAAAATAAAATAGAAAGATTGAAGTGTCTACCTTTTCTGGGTCATTGGGAACTAAAGAACAATAAGGAGGAATGGCTTGTCCACTAATCAATGATGATGAGTTCTGCACCTGCTGGACAAGTTTATTTTGATTTTCATTTAACAAATAACATCTCAGTGGCGTATGCACTCTCTGGGCAGAATATGTTGATCGACTAAATGGGGCTAATATAATGCCTTCTTCCACCCCATTTGTCCACAATATTTGTGGCTTTCCTAAGAATGGGAATAAGAATGGGAATGCATTCATCGATTCCTATATCAAAGAAGTGGTCATAAAATGTAAGAATATCCATGTATGAACTCAGAAAGAAGACAAGAGGACTCGTCTTTCTTTCGTAAAAGAGCTCAACCGAACAAAGATTGGCAATTAAAAAATCTTTAATACTGAGATTCATGCTAGTGCCAAGATCATCAAGGTACACCCCTTCACTCAATAACTCTTAAATGAACTGATTTAAGCGGGGAGTATCCCAAAAAATTTGAATAGTCCTTCAAAATTCCCGTGTCATCGTTACTTTACACTCCGCTGTATGTATTACTTTCTTGAACATCCTGCAGGTTGAGAAGGGAATGTGTCTTCAACAGATGATTGCTCATCATCTTCCTCCAACAGTATTTGAGACTTGCAGAGCTGTAGTTCGTTCTACTGGGAAAGCACATCCATCTTCCTTCCCAAAGGACTAAATTTTGATTGCTCATCAATGTGGCCCGAAAACAAAGCTGGACAAATCACCAGAGGTATCTAAGAAAGTTCCTGCGCACTGAACTTTTTCCAAAGCTTCCAGTTTTGGGTCAGCCCAAATGAAGAATGACAACAAGCACATAACTAGCAGCATTAATAACCGTCAAATTCAAATAAAGAAAAAATAATTATAATTTTCCGTGTTTTAGCTCACCAAAATGAATTATTTTCAGATCGGATCACATTTGAGATATTGCAACCCTAGAATACACATTTGAGATCATGCGATGACCAGTAAAAAAATAATTTCCCAATTTTTTGGCCGGGGTAAGTGGAAACAAAAGCATCAATATTGCCAGTCAAAAGACAGTGGTTTGTCATTTAGTTACCAAAAATCAACTTCCCAAATTGACATGAAAAAAGAAGAACAAATCGTAAATCAAGAGATGACTGAGATTGATAATAACAAGCAAAAAATATATCCTGCCCGCAAGCCCTTGTGTTAGCTTAAGTAACAGTTCCATAATCTTTATACAACAGAGTTTGATACCAACTTAATCCAGACGTTGTACTCACTGAAATAGGACTAAATGATCCTAACGAAATTGGTTTCCATAGAGATGACAAATAAATTTGGTTTCAACAAAAGAATGATGAATTAGCAATCCAAAAGGAACCACAATTGTTGAAGAATTGTTAATCCTCCCCTAAAACACAAATCACTTAACAACACTAAACACTCATCGGAAAACATGTTTGGACATTCAATAAAAACATCGTGATTTTGTCCTTGGAAGAGATTGAACACAAATATCTGTCACCAGACACGGAGCACCCAGGGTACACACAACATGATTTTGGAATCTTTCCTTTCAAAGACTAAGGTTAAGACACTATCTCAGACATCTGAACATATTATCAAGGGGTTGAATTCCGTGAGGTATTATGGATTGATACATTTGGCATGAATTGCTTTATAACCATTAACTAGACGGAGATCCATAGACAGCAGCAACACTTTCCAATAACAACAAATTGCGTCTTGAATTTGGACCTCCTTTCTTGGCTCCTACAATTCATGGAACATCCTTCAGGAGTAGGGAGAAACATCACAACTTTTGTTGTAGATTAAGGTGATTAGTGCGAAAATATTGGTTGCAAGTTCTAATGCACTAATCGAGATAAGAATACCACCATTCGCTAACAAAAAAAACACAAAATACGCAGGCACATTGATGGAGCAAAGATTTTCCCCATTTGTTCAGAAAGATTTCTCCATTTTTCCATTTTTTGTACTAATCTTTTTCGTTTGTAAACTGCATTTAGCATAAATACACATGCATATTTAGATGAAATTTCAATTACAGAAATCTGGTCTTTCTCTAAAATACCTTTCTATTGAACCTTATCAGGACGGATAAACAACGTTGCTTTTCTATAAACGTCTTTTAACTGAGGCAGAGGTAATCATGTCTATCAGTGACACCAGAAGCCAACCACATTCAGGCCAAAGCACCCGTTTATCATTCCAAGGACAACTGATTTAGCTATATACAGAGGGGAAAAAAAAAATTTATTTGGCAATTTTGTAGTTAGCAGTATCAAATACTGACGTAGCCTGGATTTAGGAGTTAAAGAGGTCACCATCACGAAAACCAAAAATAACTGATGATTTGCTCCCAAGAGAAGGGGCATTCTGTGCATTGAGAGTCCTCTTTTTCTAAACTTTGATTAAAAAAAGGGCTTTTAAACTAGCCTTCAAAACCCCTATTCGACCAAATAAACTTGATTCAGGACTTCACTTGCATGAATTTTAATTTTCAGATTTTTCTATCGCTAGAATATCACTAGAAGTGAGCAAACCAACTTGCTAAGTAGTTAACATGACCCACACTATTGCAGGAAAAGGAAGAATAAGAAATTAAACTTTATTAATTTATCTATGGACTCATTTGACAAGTTAGACAAGAAAAGGGAAATAAAATGTTTAGAGATAAGGAACATACATTTTGCAATAATGAGAACAAAGCAGGCACATTGCCTTCCCTCCCAGCCGCCCAGCGCTTTATTTCTACATCCATACTTTCAGCGATCCTCCGGTCACGAAATGAGTTAAGATACTAAGTAGCCATGTTTTGGAATAAAATCATACAGTTGTAGAGGCTAAAAAAGATCAAAATAGATAAGAATGTTTGCAAATTAAATGCCATCCCAACCTAACCCAAAGACAAAACTGTGAGGAAATAAAGAAAAGTGAGAATACCTAAGATGGGATAAAAGAAATAAAAACCAAGTAATTTTGAAATCAGTGTACAAAAGAGCATAATTCAATGCATCAGGATAGAATCCAATAAAGCAATCAATTACATGTGTCTCTTCTTGTTCATTCTGAGTTTGGAGGTCACGCTTGTTCATATCAGCCACTGCTTGTGCCTGAAAATACAACCCCGTAGACTGTCAAACCTCCAGTAGAAAAAGGTGTTTACATTTATAATCTCAAACACAACATCAGCTAGAGTCAGAGTCAGTCAGCAAAGAAACAGGCTATGTTCTGTAAATCTAACACCAAGGCCATGTAGCTTAGTCTGGAAGCTCAAAGGCGGGTTAAGCGGACTGCCTACAGATCGACAAATGCTAGTGATTTTTTCTAGATTTGATGGCTAAAGTGAACAGGGGATAGAATGTTAACCCCCAAGCTTCAATTTTTTCCAACTAATAATTCAGTAAACGGAAATTGTTGAACTAATATTCTAAATAAATAGGAATTAAAGATTATCATAACTGTTCCCCTCAGGATCTAATTACTACCTTCTGGCTGTCCTATGTCTTTTGACTTGCAAACTCTCCTTCACCTTTACATCAATATAATTTCAATATTCATCATATCAAGAACAGAGAGAAAACAAGGCCATCCTTCCAAGAATATTGGCAGTCACACTAAAGAAGAGAAGAAGTAGAGAAAGGATAAGGATGAAAAAACACAACGCTTGCTCCTGCGTCCTTTGATGACGTCACAATCGGGTTCTTCGTCTTTCTTCACTTTCCCCTTCAAATTCCTGAAATTCTTCAACTAACGGAGCAGTATTCACAAGGAAACATCATTAAAGAAACTAGCTTTAGAAGACATATCAAAGAATAACTAATAGTGGAAATGAGAATCACATTTCAGCAAGAAATTATCGCCAAAAATCGAATAAAGGTCATCAATCATAAATGAATTTGAAGGAGACTTCTTTATGCCAGCTGAAGTCTCAGAAGGTGTCCTCTATGGAACTTCAGGACCTCTCTTGTGAAGTGGTGCATCAAATATGGGGTCCTAAAATGTAAGTGAGAAAGTGAATATGTGATCTGATTGGTCCTAAAAACTGGCCGTAATTGTTGAGTTGGTGACTCTTACCAAAGTTGCAGCCCTTGATCTTGGCACGCTACTTGATCTAGAACCTGTACGGAAAATAACTGTAGATCATCTCTATCCTTCTTCAGATTGGGCGCTAAGCATCTTCTGCTTCATTATATCTACTAGATTTTGTGGCTGAGTTCTTTAACTCTTTTTAACAGTTCGTACATCTGATAGTTTGGCAGACTGGCTTTGTACCTTTCCCATGGCAAAGCTCTCAAGTTCATCAAATGAAGACATGTGCGAGCTCTTTGCGGCAAAAAAATTAAAAATATATATATATGTATATATATATATTATAATTAGAAAGGACAAAAAAAGAGGAGAGGGTAAAATAAAAAATAAAAAATAAAATTTTTTTCCAATAAATATGTGAATCATTTATTAAAGAACAAGAAAATGCAGAGGCATAAGAACGATTTTAGTATTTCAAGTTCATCTAAAAAAAATTAAGTTTAAAATCTTTTAATTATAAAATAACAAAAATTAAGCTGAATAAAATTTAATATTCTTAAATAAAATACTTTGTTTAGTTTATTCTCCGTCTATTTCTTTTATATTAGACAACTCACATGTGGTGCACAAGATTTGCATCTTCTAGTAGTCACTACGTAAGTAGTAATTGGTGATATGATTAATATTTTCGATTCACATATACAAGCATGATACTTTATGTTGCATGGGGTTTCTAAGGAACAAAAAATTGACTGCGGTGACCCAAGCAAGAGGCAATTCCAGGTATCATAAAACTCAATATGCGAGTAGTAAGAAAATTGTATTGCACGGAGCTAGATAACACAATTGGACCTGCATTGATGTTTGAGTCAAAAAGAGGCATCAGTACTCTTCCTTCTCAGGGTAACAGAACTCGGTCACCGACTCTCGTATGAAAAAAATGAAACACGGGTCCAATCGCTGGAAAAGGAAGGTGCCTTGAAAAAACAGTAGGAATCGGACCAATAGTCTGAGTCTTGTCGAGTAAATATTTCTACTGGGAAAGTGTTCCGCTACATTGATCGTCTTCCAAGCTTCGCGTTTTGTAATTAGGCCGAATCAAATTAGTTTTATGTTATAAGAAATAATACCACAGTGGACATGCAGCAGACTCATGTTCAGACCACGTGATGATTAATTTTTTCGCTGGGTATGTGAAACGTAAAAGCATCAGTATTGGTGGTAGAAAGGGAGCATTCTGCATTAGTTTCTCATAATATTTGATTACCACGAGTTCTTGTTGGGTAATTGACATTAAAAAAGAAAAATATAAAAGGAAACCATGAACCCACGACTCTTATGTTGTAGTCATTGTGGGCCCAAGACCAATGAAAATTCCATAACACTTGTGGTAAATTATGTGGCATTATGATGGTATAATAGTTTGACCACCATGGTAAATGAATTTGTTAAGACGTGACAAATGAGTCTCACATTATTAAAAAAAAAAAAATCAACACATGATACTTATAAAGATATAGATTCTACTACTTAATATCTTAGAGTTTTAAGTTAAATATTTACTCTATTTTATAAAATCTGACATAGTATCAAAGTCAAGTTTAGGCTTCCATTTTATAAACTCTCACACCTTAAAATTGGGCTTTAGCTTACGTGTCATAATTGTGCCAACATATACTTGAAATGAAGTGTTAAATATATATATTATTCTATATTAAAAGTATAAGAATAAGTTATTAAGTTTACAAGTAATAAGATTTTTTTATTTAATACCTCAAATTTTTTGGATGAATCATCATATTTTAATATAATATTAGAACCATAAATAAACTTTTATTTTGTAATCTCTCGTGTCCTAAAGTTGAGCTTCAATCGACATGTAGTACTTATATCAATAAATATATTATGTTAAAAAAAGTTTATAAATGATAAAATTTATTTACTTAATATTTTAAGGTTTTGGAGTGGGTTTGTTTGTGCTTTTCGTTTTTAATAACCAAGGACGGTACCCTGTGTCTTTATTAACTTTTCCAAATTGAGCTTAAACCATGTTTAGGTATTTACATATACACATACATACCTACTTGGGCTTGACACCCTTTAGAGCTAAGACTTAAAGGCCCCAACTTCATACAAGCTTGGGCGAAGGACCGAAACTTCATTATCCCTTTATGGAGGGTAACACGAAATATACATAAATACGCCAAGGTAACGTAACCCGTTACCTATCTGGTAAGTCCCATAATTAAAACCACACATAATAATATTACATCAATAACATCCCCTTGGCTGCCTCGCAGTAATCCCCAGCGAGTGATCATCGTTGCTCTCCCCTCCAGACTTTGTCTACGCTTGCTGTTCCCATTGCTTTCTACGGACAGATTCCAATTCTGCGGTGGGGAAGGCCTTCTTCATGGTCTATGCTATTGTACTATCAAACCGAGTGAAAACCGTGTGACAATGATCAAACAGAACTACAGGAAACCCTGCCATCACTTTGGCGCAGAAGTCGTCACTTGTCAATCCGTCCTTAACCCAGCTATTTATTCCTTTCCCATTATTTCATCCAGAACTAGTGTAAAGCCTTTCCGAAGCACATCCTACCCCGCCGAAGCTCCGAATCTCCCTTGGTTTATGTTTATTCCCAAAATTTAATATTCCTTTTTTAGTCATGGAACCTTTTTTTAAGTAAAAAGCAATGCAATGATCTCGTTTTGATTTTTTCTCTTTTGATGTAGAGATTCTAGTTTCCAAATTTAATGAAGTCAAATATCAGGTTCTTACTATTCTTAAATTGAGATATCTAAATTTAAGTACTCCCATTACATCAAACATTACTTCTATCAATTGATGTTTTATTAATCATAAAACACGTCCCAAATCGAATGAATCAATAATGTCTTTCTCTTAAATCCGTGTGAAATATTAAGGTAACTTTAGGAAATCGAAAACCTTTGTTGCTTTATATTTTTGCTTGAGACTGATACTTTACTGTTGAACCTTTTTGACTGAGACAAAGCTCATCATTTTTGTCAGTAACATTCGTAACTGTAACTAGCAGTACAAATACCAAATTAGTCAATATTCAGGAGTTTAAAAAGACCATAATTCTGACAACAGGATGGCTTTCCCCAAGAGAATAAAGACATTATGAGCGCCCGAAAGAAATATTTTTCTTTTTAACTTTGATTAAGACAATAATTTGGACCTGGCCTTCTATAATTCAATCAACTGAAGCATGATAACCAGGGTCCCAAGGTTCCGCCTCCTATGTTCGAAACCCCTCACTCCTGCCAAAGCCTCGCTCGGCATCATTATCTCCAATTCCATTTCAAATCCCATTATTCGCTGCTTCAGAACTCTTGACAAAACGCTTGCAGTAGGCTTGACGGAACTTGTTACGGATCCTATACAGTGAAATCCTGCCAAACGGTCCTATAAACTGAAATGGGATAGAATCGTAACAGAACTCTTGATGAAACTTTTGCAGAGCTGTCTGAAAATGCCCTCGATGGCAGCCACATGGCTGGCACAGAGACTATGAAATGTACGAACATGTTTGCTCTCCATTAAGAGCCTGGCATCAATGTGAAGCAAGCCTTCACAATTTGTAGTCCGCCATGAAGCTTCGTGGAAGGTGTCCTTCCTCAGCACACGGAAACCATAGTTGCTACCACTTGTGAGCTGTTCTTTTGAATTCTCGGCTATATGAACCCCACCGTTCCCCACATTCACTCGTCAAAAGATAAGGATCTCTTAGAAACAGGCTATCTCTATCCCACGCAGCTCTCACTGGGTTTCTGTCTTCCCCTCCCAAAACTGGGAATCTCTGAGACGAACGGGTCTCTCTCCCCACCCTTCCGGCACTGCGAAGGGAGTCTCTGAGACACACCTCAAGTCTGTCTCCCGCGCGGCTTTCTTTCAAACACATCCCATCTTCTAAGCTCTGGTTCTCTCTGTGTTTCTGCTCTACATTGAAGGAAATTACCCATCTCTAGCTTGCTCTTCCCATTGAACTCTTTTTTTTCAACTTCGCTCAGATTTTGCATTTCTCTCCGGCACAAACTTTAAGTTTACTTACATCAAACTTTTTTTTTTTCTTTTTACTTAACTTTGTCAGATTTTGGGTTTTGTTATCCATCGAAGAAAAGACCCCTATCTTGTTTTCTCTTCCGATTGAACTCTTTTTTTTTTAAATAAAAATACTTTGCCCAGATTTTCCATTTCTGGCGGGCACAAACTTTAAGTTTACTTACGTTATTATTTTCTTTTTTTGGTACTTTGACAGATTTTGGGTTTCTCGTGTTGGCCCCATTTCATGCCAAAGATGGCTACGAACGCCGCCTCCAAGAGTCAGCAGCCTCCCCACTATGTTTTCGACGCCTCTGTCGACGTGGCCCCACGAACAGTTTGTGGGTGCATGTTTTTGTTCCCACGGCATTGACTGCTGTACTTTAATGCAACAGGGATGGTTTGCTCTGCGAGTTTTCAAATATTGATAGTCGTGCTTGCGTCTGACATCCAGTCTTTGGATTGGGCCATGGCTCAGCTGGGATGGGTTGCTGGTCCCGCTCTCATCTTCTTGGTCTCCGCTGCTAATCTCCTTGCTGCCTGTTTTCATTCCGGGGACCCCACAACAGGCAGGAGAAACTACGAGCTGATGGATGCAGTTCGAACCGACCAAGGTAAAATGTTCTACGTTTTGACGTTCTATTCATCGATCTATACGATCTTATTCTATTCTTTGGTGTCAATCTCTAGGTGGAGGAAAGGTCGCGATGCGTAGGCTAGTTCAGTTCCTCAACCTTTCTGGAGTTGCCATCGGTTGCACAATAGCATCAGCTATAAGCATGGTGTAAGTTTGGGATCGTATATTCGTAGCCTTTGATCACCGCTTTGACTATGCTTGGAGCTTAATGGGGGTAATGGTCTTTGTTCGTGATCAAATAGGGCAATCGAAAGGTCGACCTGCTTCCGCATCACTCGCGGCAAAGATCCATGTCATAGGAGCATCAACCCATATATGATTGCTTTTGGCGTCGCTCAGATAATTTTTTCTCAAATTCCCGACTTCGATCAATCGTGGTTGCTTTCCGTCGTTGCTACTGTTATGTCCCTCGTTAATTCGATTATTGGTCTTGCACTTGCTGTCGCCAAACTTGCAGGTCCACAGGTTTCTTATTTTTTTTTTAACTCCCCACTTACGTCTTCTGGTTTTCTAGATCTTGACTAGTTTTGAAGAACTGAAATTGGTTCTGAAAAACTGACTTGTGTTTTACTTTTTTACTTGCTTATTTACCAGAAACTGGAAAGTTCAGTGGAAGTAAGACTGGTATGAGCATTGGCACTGGGACTCAAACCCAAAAGATGTGGAGGAGCTTCCAAGCACTGGGGAATATAGCTTTTGGATTCTCCCACCCTGTCAATCTTATCGAAATTCAGGCATAAATTTAGGAATCACGCTTATACTTAAAAGACCCCACATGTATGCTGAACTAACTCTACGATGTATAACAGGACATGCTCAGATTCCCACCGTCAGACGTCAAGAAAATAAAGAAGGCTTCTCTCCTTAGCGTTGCGGTCATAGCCCTTCTCAACATACTTTGTGGCTGCATGAACTACGCTGCTTTTGGAGATAACTTCCCCGGAAGCCTCACCGGCTTCTATTACCCATATTGGCCGCTTGTTATGGCGAATGCTGCCCTTGCAATCCACCTTGTTTGTGCATACCAAGTATGCTGCCAGTCCCTTTTCGCCTTCATCGAGAAAAACATGGCAACAAGATTCCCGGAAAGTGAATTTATTACCAAGGACATCGAAATCCCGATCCCTATTTCCTGCCCCTATAAACTCAACCTCTTCAGGTTTGTTTGGAGGACAACTTTCGTAATTACTGCCACTGTGATATCTATGCTTCTACCGTTCTTTAACGACGTTGTTGGGTTTCTGGGAGCTTTGGGGTTTTGGCCTCTCACAGTTTACTTCCCTCTGGAGCTGTATATAGTGCAAAACAAGGTACCAAAAGGGAGGGCAATATGGTTTTGCCTTCAAATCCTGAGTATGGCGTGCCTCATCGTTACCATTGCGGCTGCTGCTGGCTCCGTTGCCGGAGTCGTTCATGATCTCAAGTCTTACCAGCTCTTCAAGACCACCTACTAGGTCAAGTTAAACTGCTATGGCCGCTGAGGTCTGTCACAAATACGTAAGTTCAACAAGCCACCGACCAGCATCCGTTTTTCACTTGTACTTCATCAAAATTAGTACCTTGAACACGAATTATGAAAACAACGATTATGAAAAGTAACGACTATGACAATAATCATTATGTTTGGTGGTGTGAATCGGCGACCAGAACCACTAGGATATCTAACCCACGTTCGGTGCAGTAAACATCGTATAAACTATCTAGAGAAAACGACAGACTTCTGAAATCCACTTGCTAGCTAGTTAAGTCTTCTTCAAAGCTGATGACAATATATTACCAAGTCCACGACAATGCACTTCGGTCGTTGAATTCGGCGTCCACGAAACTTCATGGAATTGTGATATCGCCAGAGAAGACGACTGGCCGATGAACAAAAAAGGCAGGAAATAAAAACTATGAAAAGATCAATTTCTAGTTGTATTTCTCATCTTATCGATTCCACGTTAAGTATTCTATACATAGATAGCAACGAACATGGACCTTTTATCAAAAGATCTTATTCTAATTTGATGACCTGCTTTAATGTACATGATGAAACTCTATACTTGATTATTATTAAAGGTGAGTATTGTCTCATATAATAAGTGTGAAGACAAACTCTTGAGATCATATATGATAAGATTTTCATATCTAATATTTTAAAGTTTTGGAATGAGTCCTTATACTCTAATATCAAAGTTAAGGATAAACTTCTACTTTGTAATCTTCTATATACTAAAGTTGGACTTCAACAGTATTTGAGACTTGTAGAGCTATAGTTCTACTAGGAAAGCACATCCACCTCCCTCCTCAAAGGAGAAACTTTTGATTGCTCATCAACGTCGCCACAATTGTTGAACAATTTTTAATCTCCCCCTAAAACATAAAATCATTTAACACTAAACACTTATCGGAAAACATATTTGGACATTCAATGAAAACATCATCATTTTGTTCTTGGAAGAGATTGAACACAAATATCTGTCACCTGCCATGGAGCACCCAGGGTACACACAATATGATGGTGGAATCTTTCCTTCCACAGCCTACAGTCAAGACACCATCCAAGACATCTAAACATGAAGTATTATGGATTCATATGTTTGGCATGAATTGCTTTATAACCATAATTAACTAGACAGACATCCATAGGCAGCAGCAACACTTTCCAATAACAAATTGCGTCTTGAATTTGGACCTACTTTATTGGCTCCTACAATTTATGGAACATCCTTCAGGAGTAGGGAGAGAGATCACAATTTCTGTAGTAGATTAAGGTGATTAGTGCGAAAATAGATAAAGGTGACAGTGCAAAAATATTGGTTGCAAGTTCTAATGCAATAATAACCAAGATAAGTATACCACCATTCTCTAACAAACAAAACACAAAATACACACACACACACATTGATGGAGTAAAATTTTTCCCCATATATGTATACTGCTTTTCCTACCATTTGTTTAGAAAGATTTCTCCATTTTTCCATTTTTGTAATAACCTTCTTCGTTTGTAAACTGCATCAAGCATAAATACACATACATCTTTGGATGAAATTTCAATTACAGAGATCTGGTCTTTCTCTAAAGTACCTTTCTGTTAAAACTTATCAGGATGGATGCACAATGTTGCCTTTCAATAAACCTTTTTTAACTGAGGCAGAGGTAATCATGTCTGTCAGGAGACCATCTGCCAACCACATTCACGCCAAACACCCGTTTATCATTCCAAGGACAACTGATTTAGCTATCTACAGAAAAAAATAAATAAATAATTTGGCAATTTTTAAGTTAGCAGTATCAAATACTGAAGTAGCCTAGATTTAGGAGTTAAAGAGCTCACCATCACGAAAACCAAAAATAACTGATAATTTGCTCCCAAGAGAATGGGCATTCTGTGCATTGAGAGTCCTCTTTTTCTAAACTTTGATTAAAAAAAGGGCTTTTGAACTAGCCTTCAAAACCCCAATTCCACCAAATAAACTTGATATCATGACTTCACACATTGAATTTTAATTTTCAGACTTTTTCTATCGCTAATATCACTAGGAGGGGGGAAACCAACTTGCTAAGTAGTTAACATGACCCACACTATTGCAGGAAAAGGAAGAATGAAAAGTGAGAATACCTAAGATGCGATAAAAGAAATAAAAAACAAGTAATTTTGAAATCAGTGTGCAAAAGATCATAAGTCAATGCATCAGGAAACAATCCAATAAAGGAATCACTTACATGTCTCTCGTCTTGCTCATTCTGAGTTTGGAGGTCACGCTTGTTCATATCTGCCGCTGCTTGTGCCTGAAAACACAACCCCGTAAACTGTCAAACCTCCAGTAGAAAAAGGTGTTTACAAGTATAATCTCAAACAAAACATCAGCTAGAGTCAGAGTCGGTCAGCAAAGAGATAGGCTATGTTCTGTAAATCTAATACCAAGGCCATGTAGCTTAGTCTGGAAGCTCAAAGGCGAGCGGACTGCCTACAGATCGACAAATGCTAGTGATTTTTTCTAGATTTGATGGCTAAAGTGAACAGGGGATAGAATGTTAACCCCCAAGCTTCACTTTTTTCCAACTAATAATTCAGTAAACTGAAATTGTTGAACTAATATTCTAAATAAATAGGAATTAAAGATTATCATAACTATTCCCCTCAGGATCTAATTTCTACCTTCTGGCTGTCCTAGGTCTTTTGACTTGCAAACTCTCCTTCAACTTTACATCAATATAATTTCAATATTCATCATATCAAGAATGGAGAGAAAACAAGGCCATCCTTCCAAGAGTATTGGCAGTCACACTAAAGAAGAGAAGAAGTAGAGAAAGGATAAGGGTGAAAAAACACACCGCTCGCTACTGCGTCCTTTGATGACGTCCCAATCGGGTTCTTCGTCTTTCTTCACTTTCCCCTTTAAATTCCTGAAATTCTTCAACTAACGGAGCAGCATTCACAAGGAAACATCATTAAAGAAACTAGCTTTAGAAGACATATAAAAGAATAACTACTAGTGGAAATGAGAATCACATTTCAACAAGAAATCTCCGCCAAAAATCGAATAAAGGTCATCAATCATAAATGAAGTTGAAGGAGACTTCTTTATACCAGCTGTAGTCTCATAAGGTGTCCTCTAGGGAACTTCAGGACCTGTGCACCAAACATGGGATCCTAAAATGTAAGTAAGAAAGTGAATATGTGATCTGATTGGTCCTAAAAACTGGCCGTAATCGTTGAGTTGGTGATTCTTACCAAAGTTGCCGCCCTTGATCTTGGCACGCTACTTGATCTAGAACCTGTACGGAAAATAACTGTAGATCATCTCTATCCTTCTTCAGATTGGGCGCTAAGCATCTTCTGCTTCATTATATCTACTAGATTTTGTGGCTGAGTTCTTTAACTCTTTTTATCAGTTCGTACATCTGATTTTTTGGCAGACTGGCTCTGTACCTTTCCCGTGGCAAAGCTCTCAAGTTCATCAACTGAAGACATGTGCGAGCTCTTTGCTGCATCAGAAAAATGATATTATAAGTAGAAAGGTCAAAAAAGATAAGATAAGAGAATTTTTATTTTTATTTTTTATTTTTATAAATATGTGAGTTACTTGTTTAAAATAAGAATATACCTTAACATTTCAAATTCATCTAAAATAAAATTAAGTTTAAAATCTTTCAATTATAAATTAACAAAATATTAGTATGAAATAATTGAATATTCCAACATAAAGTGTTTTGTTTTAGTTTTTTCTCCATCTATTTCCTTTATGTTGGACAACTCGCGTGTGGTGCACAAGATTCACATTTTCCAGTGCTAATTACGTGAGTAGTAATTGGTGATATGATTAATATTTTCGATTTGCATATACAGGCACGACACTTCTGGTTAGATGCGGTTTCTAAGGAACATAAGGTTGACTTCGGCAACCCAAGCAAAAGGCAATTCCAGGTCATATGAAACTTGTTGAAGTGGGTATTATCCCACATTGGAAGTGAGATGATAAACTTATGGTTTTATAAGTGATGAAAATTTTTCACCTAATGCCTTAAGATTTTGGGATGGACCCTTACTCTAATATGGTATTAGATCCAAGAATGGACCTTCGTTTCATAAACCCCCTGTTCTAAAGTTGGGCTTCAATCCACTTATAATGCTTAGGTCAGTATGCAAGTAAGGAGGAATATTGAAGGTGGGTATTGTCTCACATTGAAAGTGAGAGAATGAACATGTAGTCTTATAAGTGATGAAAATTTTTCACTTAATACCTTAAAGTTTTGGGACGAATTACCTTGCCAAAGGTCCAAATCTTCTTAGTTTCTGTTACTTTAGAGAGATTTTTCAAAATGGTATGTCTTGGCCGAGGTCCATCAAAGAAGAAGGCTATCTCTTTCTTTCTCTCTTTTTGCTAACTCTTCTTTTTAGTTGGCCTACATCCATCTAAGAAGAAAACCATCTCTTGCTTTCTCTCACTTAAAACTCCTCTTCGGGTGATACATATTTTCATCTTCTCAAACGCAACACAACAATTACTTGAGTTGGTCTCGATTCATAACAAGTATGGGAGAGAATAGTACCACAGAGAACCAGCTTGGCCACCGCAAAGTTTTTGACGTCCCCATCGACGCCTATCCAAGCTTGAGCTCCAACTGCTTTGACGACGATGGCCGTATCAAGGGAACAGGTAAATCTTAACCTCATTGATTTCATACAACAGGGATTGCTTTTCAGAATCATTTTCTAAATTCAAACGTGTTAGAGCTTTGGTTAGTTTTTGCTTAGCGACCAAAAGAAGAGCTCACGTAGTAGCGGTTTGGTGTGGAATGTTTTTGTTACTTCGTTACTTTTACTAGCTCCTAAAATCTTCTCTAACTTCTTCAACCAGGGACGGTTTGCACTGCAAGTGCTCACATAATAATAGCCGTGATTACATCTGATATCCAACCTTTGGGTTTGGCGATTGCTCAGCTAGGATAGGTTGCTGGTCCGGCTGTGATGTTCTTGTTCTCCTTTGTGACTTACTACACTTGCACACTACTCTCCATCTGTTACCGTTTTAGGGATCCCGTCACTGGCAGGAGAAACTATACATACATGGATGCAGTTCGAACCAACCTAGGTAAAGTTTGCAATGTTTCAATGTTCTATATCTCAATATCTTTTTGTAGTTTTTAATATCTAGGTTGAGCAAAGTTCAAGATTTGTGGGCTAGTTCTGTACCTCAGCCTATTCAGAGTTGCCATTGGTTATACAAAAGCATCAGCCATAAGCATGATGTAAGTTTGAATCATATGTTGGTAGAAGTTTGATTTATTTCTATACTGGTGTCTGTAACTCCATGGGAGCTAATGGTCTTCTACGTCATGATCAAATAGGGTTATCGAAAGGTCGACCTGCTTCCACAACACTCACGACAAAGACCCATGTCATAGGAATAAAAATCCATATATGATTGCGTTTAGAGTCACTCAGTTAATGTTCTCTCAAATTCCCGATTGCGACCAGTTATGGGGGCCTTCCACTGTTTCAGCTGTGATGTCCATCACTAATTCAACTATTGGTCTCGCACTTGCTGTCGCTAAAATAGCAGGTCCATGAGACCTGTTGCTTATTTTTTGTCAACTTTTTTTCTTTTTTCAGATCTTGACTAGTTTTGAAAGAACTAAAATAGGTTGCTGGAAAACTGAGTTGGTGTTCTAATTTTTTGCTTGCTTGACTAGCAGAAACTAGAAAGTTTAGGGGAAGTCTGACTGGTATAAGCATTGGCACCATGACTCGAACCCAAAAGATATGGGGGAGTTTCCGAGCACTTGGGGATATAACTTTTGGATACTTTTACTCCATCATTCTTATTGGAATTCAGGTATAAATTTATGAACCACTTTTATACTTAAAAGCCTATATGTTCGTTAAACTAAAAGTATGGTGTAAAACAGGATGACCTCACGTCTTCATCGTCATAAGCAAAGACAACGAAGAAGGCCAATCTGTTTAGTGTTGTAGTTATAACATTTTTTCAACATGCTTTCTAGTTGCATTGCTTATGCTGCTTTGGAGATAGCTTCCTTGGGAACCTACTCAGCCCGTATTGGCTAGTTGATTAGCAAATGTGGCTCTTGTAATCCACCTTTTTGGTGGATACCAAGTTTATTGCCAGCTTCTTTTCGCCTTTGTCGAGAAAAGTGTATCAGAAAGATTCTCGGATGCTGAACTTGCCACTAAGGAGAGCACGATCCCAATCCCTACTTCCTGCCTCTACAAACTCAACCTCTTCCAGCTGGTTTCGAGGACCACTTTTGTAATTTCAATCACCGTGATATCGATGCTTTTACCTTCCTTTGACAACGTGGTTGGACTTCTAGGAGTCTTGGGATTTTGGCCTCTCACAGTTTATTTTCCTGTGGAGATGCATATAGCGCAAGAGAAGATGTGAAAGTGGAGCACGCATTGGCTTTGCCTTCAAATCCTTAGTCTAACGTGCCTTGTCGTTTCCCTAGCCGCTACTTCAGGTTCAATTGCCGGAGTTATCCTTGACCTCAAGTCCTGCAAGCCTTTTAGCACTATAAACTAGGTTGAAATCCTTTGCTGTGACCGTCGAAGAATTTCATGTATATGATAATAAGGGTACCATATGGTAGTGCCAATTGTAAATTTTTTTTTATATTTATGAGGAGTAAGTGTGAGCATCCGGGAATCCGTCCAATTGAACATGTACACATGTTCAATATCTATAGAATCATTGAGATACCAAAATTATGACAATACCACAATATCAACGGGAAATCCTTCAAGAGCAAGGAGAATAATCCCGATTGTTTTATGGAAAGTTAGAGAAAACATTTATGTTTGTATGGCAGTCATTGACGAGTTTTACAGTTTACTGTATCAGCCTATAAACATCTTAAGTTGGTGTTATTTTCTAAGAAATCTCGTTGTCAAAATTCCTTGGCTTAGTTGGAAACAAAGCAGCCAAGAACCAACCAAAAAGGTCCCAAGTTTCAGGTTGAAAACACCAAATTCTCTATCTTCTTTATGTTGGACTAGTCCAACCCATATTCGAGATTTATTATTGGGCCCTATTAGAGTAATGTTGCCCTAAGATTCAAGAAGAAAAAAAGAAGAAGAGATTTTCGAGGGTGTGGCCATCAAAAAGAAAAGTGAGAGAGAAAAGAGAAATAATAGAATTTTGCAAGAATTAAAAACCTTGTGTAGCAATTGAAAAAACACTTGATTAAGGTTAATCTGTGGTCCATTTGAGCTGACATTTTGTCAGTAGGTTCAAAGTTAGGTGTTTTTCATTATGAATGGTTGGATTGTCATTTGGAGCTATTTAAATCAGCAGATCTTGGTTGAAAATTTAGGTGATTTTTCTCTAACTTTTCTTAGTTAAATTGATGTCTAAGACTTATTATTTACTATCAATTGTTGATTCTATTGTTATTAAATTAGTAAATCTTTATCCTATTGCTATTGTTAAGGACTTGATTAACTTGTAAACCTAAATATTTATATTGTGAAGATTTGGGTAGAGTCTGTGATTGGTCTCGTGGTTTTTTTCCTTCACAATAGGGGAGTTCTCCACGTAAAAAATCCTCTTTTGTTGATTGTGGTGTTTACATTTTTTACTTGTGATTCAAATTATATTTTTAGTGTTTTAGTATTTCCTCATAGGTTCAATCATATTGGGAATCTTTATATGTTTTTTCTCATCAGAGCAGTATCAAGAGCTAAGGTTGTGCTTGTTTTATTTATTGGATTTGATTGAACGATAAAACTAAGTACTAACAAGATGAATAGTTTGAATGGAAGAAATTATCATGTTTGGAAGGGTAAGATGGAAGATTTGCTTTATGTGAAGTATTGGCACTTACCAGTGTTTAATGAAACAAAACCATATAACATGAGTGAGGCCGATTAGACTCTTAAGCATAAAATTGTATGCAAGTTCATTTAACAATTTGTAAATGAGAGTATTTTGAATCACATCAACAAAGAAACACATGCTCGGACTTTATGAAACAAGCTTGAATCCTTATATGCATGAAAGACTAGAAACAATAAGATGTATTCGATAAAAGAAATTATTAGCTTGAAATAAAAAAAAATAAACAATCCATATCTAATCACTTGAATGAGTTCCAGGGAGTCTTAGATCAACTTTTAGCCATGAATATGAAATTTGATGATGGAGTATAAGGACTTTGGTTACTTAGTACATTACCAAAATCTTGGAAGATATTTCGTATGTCAGTGAATAACTTTGCTCCTGAGAGTATTGTCACTATGGATTTTTCCAAAACTAGTATTTTGAAAGAAGAGATGAGAAGAAAGCGTCATGGTTCTTTGTTTCATTCTAAAACGTTGGTTGTTGAAAATAAATGGAGAAGTTAGAGTAGAGGTCTAAGAGGTAATAACAAATGTAAAAACAAGTCCAAATCATGACATGAAAATGTAGACTACCATTATTGTGGCAAGATAGGTTATACTAAGAAAAATTACTTCTAGTTGAAAAATGAAAAAAATAATTTTAATGATAAAAATGAGAAGAAGAAATTTAATAAAAGTGATGAGAAGAAGGATATACTCTAAATGATTTATAATGAGAAAGAGAATGGGTAAGTAACAGTGACAACGGACGTAAACATGACTTAGCTAAACCATTTTAAAATCTTGTCTTTTTTTTGTATGTTTAGATCTCTATATTCCACATAAAACTGTGCATTGTATGTTCTTATTGGTGTGCTTACTTGAATCTGAGCTCTTAGAGCTTTTAACAAGTATTATAAGAGCCACTCAAAATTTAACATGAACCTAACAAATGGTATCAAAGCCTAAGTTAATGGGTTAGAAGTAATGCAGAGGTTGAATGAAGCTTCAATTTTAAAGTTTGAAGAATCACACAATTTTGAGCTATATCGAACAAGATCGAGTTAGATTGGCATTTATAAAGAAGTAAACAACTTTTCCTTGCTATATTATTGAAGATTTGGCCTTAGATTGAAAGTTTTTCAAGATGGTTTTGAATGGGTTAGAGGAAACCCACTTCGAAATTATTTTAGCTCAAAACAACAAAAAGAAGCTATTTTTAGAGAAAAAAAAAAAGGTCATATCATGAATCAAGGCATTCAGTTCTAAAAATTTGGATTTTTTTACACAAAACGATGAAGGTTGGCCATCGAATGACTATCATAGGTGATGTAATTGGTATCGGTGAAGTGTGAAATTGGGTCATGTAACTCGGTTTGGGACGCAAATAAAGGTGTGTGGATTTGGGTCTAAAGTGAATGGATCAAGCACGTGAGCACATGCGCAGAGCAATGAGTCAAATGATTGGATTGGGCGCGTCATTACACTTATAGAGCAAGCTGTAGATCAAAGAAGATCCATAGGTTTGAGTATAGATTGAGTATGGTCAACCAAGTCAAGTCCAAGTCAATAGATTGGGAGGATTCAATACGAGCTTGGGTTTTAGATCTAAATCGGTTCAGGAGATGCACTAGGTTGGATGATCCAAGTTAAGGGCTAGGTTGAACCTAAATTGCATAAGCCTTAAGTTAGGTCAAGTTAAGCCCATGGACGACGGGCCCAAGCACAAGTGCACAAGGTCAAGCCTATTGGTGATGGGCTTTTACAAGTGAACTAGAAGTTAGGTTGGTTAGCCCCAAGTTTGTTGAATTGAGTTAAGTTACCAAAATAGGCTGGGTGTGACCTAAATTCCAAAACCCATTAGATTGAGGATAAACAGCTTAGACTATTTTGGTAAATCTATGGCGATTTATTGCCTATGATGGTGAAGTGAGGGTGGCTAGATGATCTATGTAAGATTTTGATTCCATCCCTAGAGGAAGAATAGTGAATGGTAGTGGCATGTGGCCAAAAATGCCGAGTCGGGTTATGGATGTCATGATGGCAGCAAAAATTTGGCATTTGGCAGTAGATCTAAAAATCTAAGGGGTAGAGATGATGCAACAACCAAGTATAAGGTAATTGGCATCGAAAATCAACCAAAAAAGCAACTAAAAATGGCAGAATTAATGCTACGTCGCGAAGCAAGTTAGATTGCAGTACAACATTGAGTGCATGAGATGCATGCGTGCGACTACAAAAGGCATAAAAGGCACGTAAATCCCATGTGTAGACAAAGAATTTGGCATGTGAATGCCACACGCGGGATAAAAACTTCTCAGGTATTTTTAACTAGTCTTGGGAATAATTTTGAGCAGTATTTAGTGGTATAATTGGATTGTGATTTTGAGATTTAGGGAGGTACAAAAATGCAATTTTTTAGAAAATCCATGTTTAATGTGGCTAGGTTTTGATTAGTTTGGTATTAAGGAGTTGGTTTGATAGGCCATCAAGGATGACAAAGATGGAGTTTAAAGCATAGTATTGCTTAATGCCTTTATCTTGATTTTTGAATACTAATTATGGCCACATGATTAAGAATATCTTTATTCATTTATTAGTGGACTTCTTTGAATTAGATTGCTCTAGTTTGTGGTATACTCTCATGGATATATAGGATCTACTAGTCATACGTTTGGTTAAGGGTTGATTCCAAATGTAGACGTCAATTTTCAATGGTTGAGGACTACGTTCCTGAATGGGGTTGTAAGAGTTGTTCTTCATCTATTGCCTTCGATGTTGTCTTTTGATAGTAATAGAAAGGATATAGTATGTTTATTATGAGGTTTTTTAGGATCTTATTTGTTATGGGTTTAGCCATAAGATTCCAAGGTGGAGGCTAATATAAGATTTAAAGGGGAGAGTGCTTTTCATTTGGAGCTTCCAAATACATTGTTAGTAGACAATGGCAAATAGAATGAGAAAATGGTTATATGATCTTAGAGGCAAGAAGTAGAATAAGGAAATCTCTAGTAGTAGTTTTGCACTATTTAGATTAGGAGATAACAAGACATTGAGAAATCATTAATGGACTTATGATTGAAGTCATTTCTCAGAGAATGTTTGATTCTCTTGAAGAGGTTACATTGCATATGTGGAAGAGATAGACATTTGTTTTTCTCTAGTTTAGATTCCACATAATTGGATTGGCTAGTTAACTTGAGTTAAGTGAGACTTAAGGGATTTGGGGTGTGTTAAACCCCAAGGCCTATATAAGGCTAGATATTTCTCATGGAATAAACTTGAGTTGCAAGTGCATATAGTCAGGATATAATTCTTTACAGTGAGATATGGACATGGACATAGTGGTAACCTCATGGTGGTTTGAGTACTATCGGTTGCTTCATAGTTGGCTTATTAACTTGATTAACAAGATGAGATATCTTTGAAGTGGTGTTATCCATGAAAGCTCAGAGATATAATTGTGGTGGCAAGGGTTAGATTGTTTATGAGGTCGCAAAGTTTTCCTAAATGAGCCAAATTAGAAATTCT
Source organism: Casuarina equisetifolia (assembly GCA_028551475.1). Classification (NCBI taxonomy): domain Eukaryota; kingdom Viridiplantae; phylum Streptophyta; class Magnoliopsida; order Fagales; family Casuarinaceae; genus Casuarina; species Casuarina equisetifolia. The sequence goes on from CM052356.1 coordinate 22,081,161, forward strand.
AATGAACCATTAAAGGATGATGCATTTTTTAGCAATGATACCCTTCATTAGTGATGGAGGAAGAGCTTGAGAAGCTAAGGAGGATACATCTTTTGATGTAGCTAATATGCTTATCAAGATGGTGGATTGATTTTGAGAGCATGCTCAATAGTTGGATGGCTCAAAAGTTATGTATGCGGCATTTCACCTATTGTGTAGGAATGTTGCACTAATTAGTTCAAATTAAAGGGAGAATTGATAGGAATTTGTAATATTTAGTAAGGTGAAATAACTATCTTGCCCCTAGGCATATTTGGATTAAAATAGGTAAAGAAAGGCAATATTGTAAATACCCTTCTCATGTGATAAAATAGTTAGGAGTAGGAGAAAGAAAATGGTGTGGTGCATGAGTGAGACTACAGAGAAAGTAAGTGTAATGCACAACAACATGCTAATATTGTGCACCATTGTAGCAATTTGGTTACCCTAAGTTCGATAGTGTAATTCTATAACTTGTAACACTCCAAATGATTCCTAATGAGAAGAAGAAGGGGCTGACAGCGGTGACAATGGACATAGGCATAACTTGGCTAAACCATTCTAAAATCTTGTGTCCTCTTTGTGTGTGTGTGCCAAGATCTCTATATTCCGTATAAAATTCTGTGTTGTGTATTCTTATTGGTGTGCTTGCTTGAATCCTAGTTTCTGGAGCTCTTAATAAGTATTATAGGAGCCACTCAAAGTTTAACAAGAACCTAACATTCTTTTGGTGTCAATCTCTAGGTAGAGCAAAGGTTGCGATATGTGGACTAGCTCGGTTCCTCAATCTTTTTGGAGTTGCCACCGCTTGCACAATAGCATCAACTATAAGCATGATGTAAGTTTGAGATCATATATTCGTAGCATTTGATCACCGCTATACTATGCTTGGAGATTAACAGGGATAATGGTCTTTGGTTATGATCAAGTAGGGAAATTGAAAGGTCGACCTAGTTCCGCATCACTCACGGCAAAGATCCATGTCCCAGGAGCATCAACCCAAATATGATTGCTTTCGGAGTTGCTCAGATAATCTTTTCTCAAATTCCCGACTTGGATCAATCCTGGTTGCATTCCTCGTTTCTACCGCTATGTCCATCATTAATTCGATGAACTTGCACTTGCTGTCGCTAAACTTGCAGGTCCACAGCACCTATCACTTCTTTTTCCCTCTATATCTCATGTTTTTCTAGATCTTGACTAGTTTTGAAGTACTAAAATTGGTTGCAGCCAAACTGACTGGTGTATTATATTTTTTCACTTGCTTAGTTACCAGAAACTGGAAAGTTCAGTGGAAGTCTGACGTGTATAAGCATTGGCACTGGGACTCAAACCCAAAAGAATGGAGGAGCTTCCAAGCACTGGGGAACATAGCTTTTGGATTTTCTTACTCCATCACTCTTATGGAAATTCAGGCAGAAATTTATGAACCAGCTTATACTTAAAAACCCTGTATGTATCTTAAACTAACTAATATGATGTAAAACGGGACAAGCTCATATCCCCACCATCAGACGTCAAGACGATGAAGAAGGCCTCTCTCCTCAACGTTGCGATCGTAACCCTTTTCAACATGCTTTGCGACTGCATGGACTACGCTGCTTTTGGAGATAACTCCCCCGTCAGCCTCCTCCTCGGCTTCCACTACCCATATTGGCTGCTTTTAATCCAACTTGTTGGCGCATACCAAGTTTTCTGCCAGCCCCTTTTCGCCTTCATCAAGAAAAACACATTAACAAGATTTTCGGTTAGTGAATTTATCACCAAGGACAACTTTCACAACTACAACCACCGTGATATCATTGCTTCTACCGTTCTTTAACGAAGTGGTTGGACTACTGGGAGCTTTGGGGTTCTTGCCTTTCACAGTTTGTTTCTCTGTGGAGATGTATATAATGCAAAGGAAGATTCCAAAATGGAGCCCAACATGGCTTTGCCTTCAAATACTGCATATCGCGTGCCTCATCGTTACCATAGCAATTGCTGCTGGCTCCGTTGCTGGTATCGTTCATGATCTCAAGTCTTACAAGCTGTTCAAGACCACCCACTAGGTTGAAATTCGACTACCATGGCCACCGAGGAACTGTCTATGACAAAATACGTAAGTTTAAGAAGCCACCGGGCAGCATTGTTGTTTCACACGTACTTTACCAGAATTGGTACCTACGACACGATCGAAAGTCAGTGCTTTTTAAAATTATGAGCATTCGTGTTTCACACATACCTTACTGGGATTGGTGCCTTCGACACCTTCGACACGTTCAAAACTCTGTGCTTTGTTGAATTATGACAATAATGATCACGTTTCGTGGTGTGAATCGATGACCAGAACAACCTGTATGTCTTACCTCGGCTCGGTGGAGTGAACATGATATAAACTATCTTGAAAAAACGACAGCCATCCGGAATCCAATAGCACCAACAAAGATGGTCCCGACTTTCTTAAAATTTTAGTCAGGTTGCCTAAAACTAACAGGGCAGATGAAGTGGAGATTTCGTGAACAAAGTAATAGAAGGGATAGAATGTAGTGAAACCCTCTGAAGTTCCACGTTTTTTCAAACTATTAAATTCAGGTAAAGGAAATTGAAGGCCAAAGTAACAGGTTTTCTTCCCCTTTTTTTTTTTTTTGGGGGGGGGGGGGGGGGGGGGGGGGGGGACTTTCTTCTCTGTAGGTACAGTTGTGTTTTGGTGCAAATTTGTATATTAGAAAGTCAATAAAAGGTGGATGGAATATTTAGTCAAAAATTCAGGTAAAACGCATGAAGATGATTTCAAAAAGTGGAAACTTATGATATAATTTGATACAAGCATAAAACTCAAGATTGTAACTCCATGTTCTCCCTTTAAAAATCTTGATTCCTTTTATATGATAATTTCTCTAAAACAAAACTTAATTACTAGTCCAAGAGCTCTTCTTGTGTTAATGACTCCACCAGTTTGTCTTCTATGACATATTTACACACACTGACATATTAAATTCTTGTTAAAATTTAACCAAGCAAAGCCCACAATTAGAGCAAAGCACAAAGTGATAACACTTTTAACTATTTGTTGAAGACAATTAGGAATAAAAAATTATCCTTATTTAAAAAAGGTGGTTGCTCATACATTAAGTTTATTTAATAGATGAAGAAAAAAGAAAAGAAATGAATTTATTTGCATATTTACTCTATTGAAAATATAATCTAACTTGACATTGGAAAATGGAATGAAAACTGTAAAAATTTAATTGCTAAATTTTTTAGCTTATTATTTTTAACTTACATTTATTGTATATGGGCTAAGCAATACATGAAAAAAAAAATTAAGCTAACTCACTTCCCAATTCTATTTGCAAAAATAATAAAAGTTATACCAAAAAGAGCTTCTTTGTTTAATAATATAAAATTTTTTGAATAAAATATTATTTTGAATGAGATTTAAAAGTTTTTGACTTCCATCTTTTTGTAATTATTATAAATTTTGTTATACTAAAGTATGCTTCTTTGTTTCTATCCTCTAATTGTTATTAATACAATTTATTATTTCTAGAAACAAAAAGAATAAATGTGAAGATGGGCCAAAACTAAATACTGCCCAATAAATTATAACCAACTATTTTAAGAATGGTCATTTGACATAGCCTATGGACAACAAAAGATAGGTTATTTACACCGTTTGCGCGAGGGGACAAAGTGCCCATCCTCCAACATCGAATTACAGTCAACATTCCCAAAGATTGATTGTTAATGAAAAGGTCACAATTATTATGCATTGCAGGAATTGATTTCTTGGTTCTATTAGCATTCTTAAGTTTGAACATAATTAGTTATTTCCTTATATAACCAATTACCATGTAAGCTAGGTTTAGGCATGTGGATATACGCATAATGTTATATAGCTCTCATTACAATAGATTCAATATATTTGAATTCTCTCACTCATTGGCTTCTCTTTTCTTTTCTCTTTCTTCAAGTCTTGTGACACTAATGAATGGCAAGAGAAGGCTAGGAGCTAGAGATAAACTTTGCATCCTTTACTTCATCTTAGAGTGGATTATCATGGTTTGGCCATGTATATATTTGGCTTCTGTTTTCATTTCCGTTAAATTTTAACAAGGCTGACTACTTTGGTCTCGAAACCTTGTAAGGGGCTGGGTTTTCTTATTTCATGTATCTCATTCTATGTCAAGGCGAAGCATAATAAAAACGTTTTGCAAATCTACGCATTTCCTTAATTTCTGTAATATCGTTGAGTTAGTCCGAGTTATATAAAAAAGAAGTGTTTTATTTTTCTAAGCAAAAAGTAATTGCATTGCAAATAGGTTTATTACGGAACAGCAGAGGCTTTATAGGAAAGCCGACCAGGCGGGTCAGTGCGTTGGATACATTGAGTAAAAACGGGGGAAAAGAGTCTTAGAACAGTGGCCACCAGGGAGACTTTTGGAACAGTGATCTAGTTTTTACTCATGTTTAACTAGTCACGCTAAAATTTCACTACTTCCAGCTCCACTTTCCCGGTGGAGTTGCTCATCGGGCAACCCACACAACAACAACAACAAAAAAAAAAAAAAAAAAAAAAAACCGCCTTTTATAGCTGATGGGCGTTTACAACAGTACCTATGAAAGATCAGGGCTGACAAGTCGACGTTCAGGATATTAAGAAGTCAAGGTCTTCTATTAAAAAATATCGAACATTTTTCTCCCAAAACAGTAAACATTTCTGCACCTAGCCATAAAGTTGTTTTTTTATGATACCTTTTACCGCAAAGTTTGAATTCATTTTCTTCCACTTTTGAGTTGATTCAACAAAATACAATGGGAGGTAATCATCTCTAAGTAAGGGAAGTGCCTTCTTAACCGATCCCAGTTCATCCTCTTCCCTCTTTCCACTGTTGAACTTCGCTTTGTTACAGTCCCCGTCAGCACAACTTGTATTCAATTCCCGTCCCCACAACGTGTATTGAAAGCAAAACTTCCTTCCTTCACATTAGGTCCCCACAACCACCCCCGCTTCCCCTCCCAGTCAACCCCACCGTTCGTCACGGAACCTTCGAACGCAAATCCTTAGTTTTCTACTTCATTTTAGACAAACTTCACTACAACCCTCACCTTCCGTACAAAATCTATCTCCGAATCAGCATCCTTTGAGGAACAACCCAGGTAAGTCAATATTAGCTATGAGACTAAAACGATCATAATTTGGGCTCGGCATATCAAACAAGGTGAGTTTTCCATTAAAAAATAATAATAATAACTCTCTTGGCCAAGATGTGGGGTGAAATGTTCTTAGTCAACTGTATTGGAAAGTTAGTTTAACATTTACGAACATACGGTTGTGGGTTGATACTGTAATGAATTCATATTCAAATTATTTGCACATGATCAACGCTAGATTTAATCATTCATCACCAGCAAAAAGCTTAAAAAAAATGGAGAGAAGAGAAGAAGAAGAAGAAGAAGCGTCTGATCAACGTGAAAAAGAGAAAAACGCTTATCAAAGGAAAAGTTGAACCCCCTACCAAGATGACGCAAATTTAACGTGGCAGGGGAACAATAAAGAGGCATCCTGCCGCTTGGTAAGATGGATTTTCCGTTTAAGAGAAATAATATCCTCTCCCTTGGTCAAGATGTGGGGTATAGTGTTTTTTTGCCTTTATCGATGTATAGTGAGAGGTTATGGCCAGGCTTGTCCTCAATTCATTCCAACCAGCAACCTTATTTGAAGCACGACCAAGCTTGTTCGAAGCCGTAACTTTCCCAGGGACTCTTTGCCAATTTGAAGGAGAGTTAAACGGTGATAATTTTGCCTAAGGTCCATAAAAGACGAAGACAACCATTGTTTTCACTTTCCCCTAAACTCTTGTTCTAACTTTCATAGTTGTGGTGGTTCCTGTTTCTACCTAGGATGGGTGAATACACTGCCACAGAGAACCAGTTTTTCCCCCACGAAGTTTTCGATGTCCCTGAGGATGTACTCCCTCGAGGTAGCTCCAACCGCTTCAACGACGATGGCCATCTTAAGCGAACTGGTAAATCATAATTTATCTAACGTGATAACCGGGCTATTTTTAGAATTTATCTTACGACGATGGCCCTAGGTTGGTTTTTGCTTTAGCGAGAAGAAGTGCTCCCCTAGATACTAGCCAAAGCTGGTTTAGTGCATCATGTATTTATTACTTTGTTTCTATTGCTAACACCTTATCTTCTCATGTAGCTTCTCAACCAGGGGCTCTTGGCACTGCAAGTGTTCACATAATAATAGCCGTGCTTGCGTATGATATCCAGTCTTTGGATTGGACAATGGCTCAGCTGGGATGGGTTGCTGGTCCCGTTGTGATGCTCTTGTTCTCCTTTGTGATTTACTCCACTACTACCCTCCTCGGTGCCTGTTATCGTCTTGGAGACCCTATCACGGGCAGGAGAAACTACATGCTCGCGGATGCAGTTCGAACCAACCTAGGTAAAATGTTCTACGTTTTAACGTTCTATACCTCGATTTTATTCTATCCTTTTGGTGTCAATCTCTAGGTAGAGCAAAGGTCGCGATATGTGGGCTACTTCAGTTCCTCAACCTCTTTGGAGTTGCAACCGCTTGCACAATAGCATCAACTATAAGCATGATGTAAGTTTGAGATCGTATATTCGTACCATTTGATCACCGCTATACTATGCGTGGAGATTAATGGGGATAATGGTCTTTGGCCATGATCAAATAGGGAAATCGAAAGATCGACCTCCTACCGCATCATTCACGGCAAAGATGCAGGTCCTAGGAGCATCAACCCATATGTGATTGCATTTGGAGTTGCACAGATAACTCTTTCGCAAATTCCCGACTTGGATCAATCGCGGTTGCTTTCTGTCGTTGCTACTGCTATGTCCATCCTCAATTCGACAATTGGTCTTGCACTTGCCGTCGCTAAAGTTGCAGGTCCCCGGCACCTGTTGCTTCTTTTAACCTATCAGTCTTCCGTTTTTCTAGATCTTGACTAGTTTTGCAGTACTAAAATTGGTTGCGGCGAAACTGACTTGTGTTATATTTTTCGTTTGCTTATTTACCAGTAACTAGAAAGCTCGGTGGAAGTCTAACAGGTATAAGCATTGACACTGGAACTCAAACCCAAAAGATGTGGAGGAGCTTCCAAGCACTGGGGAACATAGCTTTTGCATTCTCTTACTCCATCACTTTTATCGAAATTCAGGCATAGATTTATGAACCAGACTTGTACTTAAAAACACATGTGTATGTTAAACTAACTAAAATGATGTATAACAGGAGAAGCACAGATCCCCACTATCAGACGTCAAGATCATGAAGATGGCCTCTCTCCTAAGCGTTGTGGTCATAACCCTTCTCAACATGCTTTGCGGCTGCATGGACTACGCTGCTTTTGGAGACAACTCCCCCGGAAGCCTCCTCTCCAGTTCGTCTCACCATATTGGCTGCTTGATATGGCGAATTTTGCCCTTGTAATCCACCTTGTTGGCGCATACCAAGTTTGTTGCCAGCCCCTATACGCCTTCATCGAGAAAAACATGTCAACAAGATTCACGGATAGTGAATTTATCACCAAGGACGTCCTAATCCCGAACCCTTTTTCCTGCCCCTACAAACTCAACCTCTTTAGGTTGGTTTGGAGGACAACTTTCGTAATTACAACCACTGTGATATCAATGCTTGTACCGTTCATTAACGACGTGGTTGGACTAGTGGGAGCTTTGGGGTTTTGGCCTCTCACAGTTTATTTCCCCGTGGAAATGTATATAGTGCAAAAGAAGATACAAAAATAGAGCCCAAGATGGCTTTGCCTTCGAATCCTGAGTATGGCGTGCCTCATGGTTACTGTTGGAGATACGTGATTATATTTCTATATTGATTATTATTCTTACCATTGGTGATGTAATTGTTAAGAAATTATTTGTGTAGTTGGTAGACAATTATTTTTTCTTTCTTTATTTGTATTTTCCATCTTTGTATATCCCTACTTTATAAAGGGACATCCTATGTACATCTCGATTCATTCAAGAGAATACACGAGGGTTCTCACAGTCATGCTCTCTTTCCTCTCCCTTTGTGACATGGTATCAAGAGCTAGTCCTTTTTTTGCTTCCGCATCTTTTCCTCTCTGATTTTTTTTCACCGCCTCTCTCCTTTGCTTTTGCTGTCCTTGCTCCCTGCATCACAGTGTTAGCAACTCCAGCGTAGAAATCAGTATCAATTTTTTTTTCAAATAAACCACATACACTCTTACCTTCTCCCTTACCGTTATCATGCCAAAATCCACCATATCCACAGTTACCGACCCAGACGCCCCTATCGTCGAGGACATCACCAATGATCCTCCATCTCCTACTCCCCAGCAACCGGGCCTCTCTTCTGGGCTGTCTCCCTCCACAGGCTTTGACCCCACTGGTCCAGCTCCCACTACCACACCACCTCTCCCCTGGTCCTACTGGGCCCCTTACCTCTATCCCTCTAGTGTTGGACCCTCCTTGGCCTAGTCCAATACTGGACCCTCTCTCCACCCTCACCCACCTTTTCCCACCCAACACCCCCCTCCTGGGCCCGACCCATCTCTTCCAGGCCCCGTCCTCCTTGGATCGGGTTAGATCCTTCCCGGTTCTTCCGCTCCACCGGGTCACCCGAATGGGTTCGATGTTCTGGGTTCGGGTCCAAATCCCTACCCATTTCCCCAACCCCTATTCGTTCCGTATTCCGCCCCCGCCAGCAGCGGCGGCGGTCGCCCTGAACCAGGCGACCCCCTCTACACTGCTGTTTTTGACGGTCCGAATCTCCGTCTCATCACCTATATCCTCACCAGCGCCAGTAACTATGCCGTTTGGTCCCGTGACATCCGACGCACCCTCGTCATGAAGGACAAGGACGGTTTCCTCGACGGCACCGTTCCTCCTCCTTCTGACCCCAAACTCGCTCGGTAGTGGCGAAAATGTTCGCAACTTGTCCAAACTTGGATCGGGAACTCCCTTTCGCCCCGATGTCGCCGCCGCTCTCCCTCCCACCGAAGACGCCCAAATTATTTGGGACAGTCTCCGTGAACTCTACGGTCAGACCGATCGAGTCCGATTGTTTCAGATCGACCAATCTTTGGCCGATCTGAAACAGGGTAACCTTTCAGTCACCGCGATCTACAATCGCTTCGCTGCTTTATGCAACGAACGCGATCAGGCCGAGGAATCTCTCGAAGGCCCCGATGCGACTTTACGATAGTATCATCAGATCAAAGAACAGAACTGCCTAATTCGATTTTTATTGAGTTTGAATGAAACTTACAGTTCCTTTCGGTCTCAGATTCTTGCGATGGAGCCCTCCCCGTCGTTGCAGCGCCTCTTCCACTTGGCTGTTCAAGAGGAGAACCAGCGATTGGCGTCGTCGGAATACCTTCGTGTCGGCGATTCGGTGATTCTGGCCGTTCGTGCGACCACAGCTCAACGCGCTCTCACTTCTCGCGAGAGAAGCGACTGGACTACGCATATGGCTCTAGGGTTCTCTGAGCCTGACTCGCGAGACCCCTATCTCTCGTGGACGGCCTCGATGGCAACCCTAGATCCAACGGCCCTCCTTTGTTTGACTCCGCGCCTCCATCTGATTGTTATCAGCGCGCGACCATTGCACCCGCAGTCAAGCAATCGTACGGCGAGCATTTTTCATCCAGTTCGCACAGATCAAACGGTCCAAACGCACCTCGCGGTCGATCCACCAGTCCAAATAATTTATTTTGTGAATTTTGCAAACGTCGCAATCATACGAAGGATCGATGTTGGAAATTACATGGCAAACCTTCTGATCACGATCAATTCGATCCGAAGGTCATCTCAAATACTGTGATCTCTTTTGATGGGTCCAATTCCTTACTTAGTGAGGCCCAACTTCAACACATCATGCAAGCCTTCAACCAGAATGATACTCCGGATAAAATTTCCAGCTTTGCAGGTATCTCATTTTGTTTTTCAAGCTCACTTTCACCTACTGCATGGATTATTGATTCAGGTGCCAGTGATCACATCATTTGCAACCAAAAATTTTTCTCCAAAATTCATACTACCCATCCTTCTACTTCTGTTCGTCTCCCTAACGGGAATATTACCTCTGTCCCTCATATTGGTGACGTCTCTCTTAGCCCTCATCTCACCCTTAAAAATGTACTTTTTGTTCTCGAATTTCACTTTAATCTCATCTCCGTTTCCAAACTTTGTTGTCATAATGATTGTCGACTTATCCTCGATCCAAATTTTTGTGTTTTTCAGGCCCGTTCGACTGGCAAACTGATGGGCTTGGGTAGTGTCAATCAAGGCCTATATTTTTGGGTTCCTTTTCCTGCAAATTTTAGTTTCCCTTCTTGTAGTTCCCCGAAAAAGGGCACCTTTTGTAATGCCAATTTAAATAATAATAATTTTCTTCTTCATCAGCGATTGGGTCATAGTGCCTCTTCCCCTTTTCCCACTTGTCCCATTTGCTCCCTTGCCAAAATATCCCGCCTTCCATTTCCCTCTACCACTTCTCGTGCCACTTCCCTTTTCTCCCTCATTCACCTCGATATTTGGGGTCCTTATCACACCCCTCATCGTGATGGTTCTCGTTTCTTTCTCACCCTTGTTGATGATTTTTCTCGCGGTACTTGGGTCTTCCTTATGCAATCCAAGTCCCAAGTCTTAACTCATCTCACTCGTTTTTTTTACTCTCATCCGCACCCAATTTCACACTTCCGTTCAGCGTATTCGCACTGACAATGCCCGTGACTTCTTTAACCATACATGTTCTTCCTTCTTCTCTTCCTGTGGCATTCTCCATGAGAGCTCCTGTACCTACACCCCCCAACAAAATGGGGTTGTTGAATGCAAACATTGTCATCTCCTTGAGGTTGCTCGAGTCCTCAAATACCAAGCCTCCATTCCTGAACGTTTTTGGGGCGATTGTGTGATCACTGCCGCTTACCTAATCAATCGCATGCCATCTCGTGTGCTTACTGGCAAAACCCCCTTTGAGCTACTTTTTGGTAAGGCCCCCGACATTGCTCATCTTCGTGTGTTTGGATGCCTCTGCTATTCTACTACGGTTAGCCCTCAGGACAAATTGGGTCCCCGTGCCACACGCTGTATTTTTATGGGTTACCCATCCTTACAGAAAGGGTATCGTGTTTATGATCCTTCTAAAGACAAGTTCTTTATCAGTCGTGATGTGGTATTTCATGAAGCTATTTTTCCCTTTCAGTCTCCATCGGTTCCGGATGGCCCCTCCGAGTCTTTTCTCAGACCTCGGCCTTTCTTATTTGAAACTGATGATGCTGCTGCTCCTACTTTACTGCCTCTCCTTGGGCTTCCTTCTTTGGGTCCCCCACCGATTGTGCCCTCTACAGATCCCCTGATCTCTCCTGCTGCTGACCAGTCTCTAGATATGGCCTCTGAGGTTCCTTCTCCTACGGTTCCTGCTGATGACTCCTTGGCCATTGTTTCGTATCAGCCGCCTCCTTGTCCTCCGACTTCTCCAGTTGTGGTCCCTCGTCGATCTGGCCGTCCTACTCGTCCACCTACTTGGACCAAGGACTATCTCTGTTCTTCTACAGCCTCAACTAGCACTCGCTATCCCATTTCTGATTACACTGGTTTTGGTCGTCTTTCACCTGACCATTTTTGTTGCATCAATTGTCTCTCCGCTGAAGTTGAACCCACCTTTTATCATGAGGCTGTTAAGCATCCCAAGTGGCAACAGGCCATGGCGGATGAACTTCGTGCTCTTGCTGATAATCGCACTTGGGATGTAGTCCCTCACCCATCTCACCGCCGGCCTATTGGTTGTAAATGGGTCTACAAGATCAAATATCAGGCCGATGGCTCGATCGAGCGGTACAAGGCTCAGCTTGTGGCCAAGGGTTTTACGCAACAAGAAGGTTTTGATTATCAGGATACCTTTTCTCCCGTTGCCAAAGAAGGTACTGTGCGCACCTTTCTTTCTATTGCTGCCACTCGCGACTGGTCTCTTCATCAAATGGATGTCCACAATGCATTTCTTCATGGTGATTTGACTGAAGAGATTTACATGGACCTTCCTCCGGGTTTACGCAGACAGGGGGAGTCTAGGGTTTGTCGTCTCCGTAAATCCCTATATGGTCTTAAGCAAGCTTCTCAGCAATGGTATGCCAAATTCACTTCAGCCCTTACCTCTGCACAATTCCGTCAATCTCGGCATGATTACGCCTTATTCATTTGGCGCAAAGGTACATCATCTATCTACCTTTTGATTTATGTTGATGACATCTTAATCACCGAAAATGACATTCCAGCCATTGAATGCTTTAAGAAATTTCTACACTCCACTTTCCGCATTAAGGATTTGGGACCTCCCAAATATTATTTGGGCATTGAAATTGCCCGCTCTGAGAAGGGCATTTGCCTCAGCCAACGTAAGTTCATCTTGGAGATTATTTCTGAAGCTGGTTTATCTGGATGCAAGCCCGCTGTCATTCCATTTGAGCAGAACTTGAATCTTACAACACCTGAGTATGACGATGGAATATCTTCTCCCGATGTGGATCCCCCACTTAAGGATCCGACGAGCTACAAGAGGTTGGTTGGAAAATTCATTTATCTCACTATGACGAGACCTGATATATGTTATGCCGTTCAAATCCTTAGCCAATTCATGCACAATCCAAAACAGTCTCACATGAATGCAGCCTTAAAGGTAGTGAAATACCTAAAAGGATGTCCAGGTTTGGGAATTCTTTTATCTCAAGATTGCAACATGGAAATGAAAGCTTATTGTGACACCGACTATGCCACTTGTCCTATGAGCAAGAGATCAACGACCGGATTTTGTATCAAGTTTGGAAATTCTCTGCTATCTTGGAAAACAAAGAAGCAATCAACTGTTTCGCTATCTTCTGCTGAGTCTGAATATCGTGCCATGGCCAAGACCACTTGTGAAGTTATTTGGTTAAGAGGACTACTTCAAGACCTAGGTATTCGGCTGAAAAGCCCTACACTCTTGTTCTGTGACAATGATGCCGCTCTTAAACTTATGGCAAATCCTATGGTTCATGAACGGACTAAACACATCGAAGTAGATTGCCATTTCACGAGAGATAAAATCCAAGAAGGAGTTATCAAAACACAAGAAATCAGAACTACAGAACAGCCTGCTGACATCTTCACCAAGGCTCTCTGTCAGAGACAACACACGTATCTATTAAACAAGCTTGGCGTGTTAGACGTTTACAAACCGCCAAAACCGCCAGCTTGAGGGGGAGTGTTGGAGATACGTGATTATATTTCTATATTGATTATTATTCTTACCATTGGTGATGTAATTGTTAAGGAATTATTTGTGTAGTTGGTAGGCAATTATTTTTTATTTCTTTATTTGTATTTTCCATCTTTGTATATCCCTACTTTATAAAGGGACATCCTATGTACATCTTGATTCATTCAAGAGAATATACGAGGGTTCTCACAGTCATGCTCTCTTTCCTCTCCCTTTGTGACAGTTACCATAGCGGCTGCTGCTGGCTCTGTTGTTGGAGTCGCTCATGATCTCCAAGTCTTACAAGCTCTTCAAGACCACCTACTAGGTCGAAGTTCGACTGCTATAGCCACCGAGGAACTGTCTATCGCAAATACGTAAGTTGAAGAAGCCACCGAGCGGCATTCATGTTTCACATGTACTTTATCAAAATTGGTACCTGCGACACGATCGGAAGTCTGTGCTTCCCAAAATATGAGCGTCCGTGTTTTCACATGTACCTTACCGGAATTGGTACCTTCGTCATGGTCGAACTCTGTACTTTGTTGAATTATGACAATAACGATTATGTTTGGTGGGGTGAATCGATGAGCAGAATGACTTGTATGTCTAACCCAGGGTCGGTGGAGTGAACGTGATATATTCTCAGCCTTCTGAAATCCTACAGCACCAAGAAAGATGGACCCGACTTCCTTAAAAGTTTAGTGAGGCCGCCCACAATTAACTAGTGCAGATGAAGTAGAGATTTCATGACCCACACGAAACGTTGAGGATGTGGTAAATCTTTTTCTTTTTCTTTTTCTTCTTCTTCTGATATTCGATTGAAAAACGTGATATCGCCAGAGAAGACAACTGCCTGATAAATGGAAAAGGCGGGAAATAAAAACTACGAAAAGATTAATTTCTATTTGTATTTCCAATCTTATCTATTATATGTGAGGTATCCTATACATGAATAGACGACAGATGTGTACAAAAAAAGAAAAAAGTTTTTTTTTTAAAAAAAGGAAGATTCTAATAAATCGTGCTCTTGGAATTGATTCGGGGGAGGCAACTAGATTCGTTCCTGTTCGGGAGACGGGGTTGATCATGACGACATGGCGTCCACGTATGGTGCAGACCTGGCGGAAGACCTTGGTCTATCGGGTGATGTCTCGAAGGCTCTTTTCAAATTAACTGTTTGTGTGCTTGTATAAAATATGCTTGAGAGAAGAAGGGGAAAAAAATGTAAAAAAGAAAAGTAAAACAAAGATTTAAGAAATATTTCTTGAAACATATTAAATACAGTATTCTCGTATAAATGATATGTATGGTCCGATCTATATTTTTCTCCTCAATATAATCTTTGTTTGGCCTTGATGGATTGCATTAAAAGGCCAGGAATTCGACGTAACTTAGTTACAAGCATGAACCTTTTTATAAGAAAATCCTATTTGGATTGGTTGATCTCTACACTTTAGTCATGGACTTACGAGACTCTAGACTTGTGCACAGGCTCCTCCATGCTAGTAGGTCTAAAAGGCCAACATTTCTTCTATTCAAACTTTATTATAAGGTTGCTATGGGATGTAATAGATTCAATCTTGATTTTGATATTTTCTTGCAATCCAAGCCTGATCTTTTATCAACAAAAGACTAGCCCATTTATATGATTGGATTAAAATGCACAAAAGAAAGAAAAAGTGATAACATATGAAAAGTTTAGGTACCTTTTTTCAAAAAGCTTCATTGAAAAGAAAAGTTGTTCCAACTTGAAGAAGTAAAAGAGCAGAGAAAGGATAAGGGGGGAAAAACACGCTTCCACGCACCGCTCGCTCATGTGTCCTTTGATAACGTCCTAATCGGGTTCTTCGTCTTTCTTCACTCTACCCTTCAAATTCCTGAAATTCATTAAAGAAACTAGCTTTAGAAGATATATCAAAGAATAACTACCAGTGGAAATGAGAATCACATCTCAACAAGAAATTACTGCCAAAAATTGAAGAAAGGTCATCAACCATAAATGAAGTTGAAGGAGATTTCTTTATGCCAGCTGGCTTCTCAGAAGGTGTCCCCTAGGGAACTTACCCGCTTTGAAGTCTTTAGTTAGAAACAAGGAAGTTGGTAATAGAGAGAAATGGAAAGTGACCGGAAAAGCTTGGACCTGAAAACCAGAATTTTTTGTATATTGTATTCTTGTTTCCTTTTTTACAACACAACTTGTAACATAATAGAGGTAACATATAGAAGATAATGTACAGTAAAAGTACACAATAAAAAGGAAACAATGAACAGTCAGCTACTCCTAGGCTGCCATCAATTGTCAAATTTCTTGTCACTTAACAACTCCCCGCAAGTTGACAGGTCAAGCTGAACTATGAGCTTGGACCAAAGTAGGCGAAAGTGTGCTACAAAGAGGCCTTTTATGAAAATGTTAGTAGGTTGATCAGTAGATGAAATAAACTTAATATAAAGCTGACCACGAAAAAAACACTTACGGATAAAATGATAATAAATCTCAGTGTGCTTACTTCGATCATGAAAAAGCAGGATTGACAGCAAGATAAAGTACAAGCAAGTTATCGCACCACAAAGTAGGTGGATGAGGAGATAAAACATGATGATCAACAAGGAGATACTCAAGCCACATGACTTCAACTGCAATATTAGCAAGGCATTTATATTTGGCTTCAATGCTAGAATGAGCAATAGTTCGTTGTTTGCGAGAACACCAAGAAACAAGATTATTACTCAAAAAGACACAGAAGCCACCAACAGAATGATGGTCATATCAATCACTAGCCCAACTAATATCTAAAAAAGCATGAAGAGCAGTGGAGGAGTTACAGGTGATGTGAATACCATAACGAGGAATGTTTGCCAAGTAGCGAATAATGCGTTTGACAAATTGCCAATGAATGGTAAAAAGAGCATGAAAGAATTGACAAGTTATATTAACAGAGTAAGCAATGTCAGGACGAGTAAGGGTAAAATATTAAAGTGTACCAACAATGCTTTTGTAGAATAGAGGATCCCAAAGAGGTTCACCATCCCATTGAGAGAGGGTGTTAACTGTGGTGCATGGAGTAGAGACAACACGAGCATCAATCATCTTCACACAAACAATGATCTTATGAGCAAACTTAGCTTGATGAAGCAAAAGACCTTGTAGGGTGTAATGTGCCTCCACACATAAAAAATAGTGAAGAGTGCCAAGGTCCCTAATAGCAAACTCTTAATAAAGTGTTAAGAGAAGAACAGACAATGGAGCTTGCGGGGATCCAATTAAAAGAATATCATCAACATATACAAGCAAAATAATGCTATAATGAACGGTGTGTAATAAAAAGAAAGAAGTATCAGTAGCAGAAATGTAGAAACCAAGAGAGGAGAGAAAAGACTCAACCATTGGTATCATGCAAGAGGTGCCTATTTAAAACCATAGAAAGAGCGGCGCAGTTGACAAACATGATGAGGATGGGCAGGATCACTAAAGCTAGGAGGTTGAACCATTTAGACTTCCTCAACAAGAAAGCCATGAAAGAATGCATTCGAGACATCTAGCTAAGGAATGTCCCATCCATGGGAGTAGGCTAAGGCTATTACAATGCGTATAATAACTAGTTTGGCAACAAGACTAAAGATCTCAGTATAATTAATATTTGGCTACTGATAGAAGCCTTTTTCACAAGGCAAGCTTTGTATTGCTCTAAAGAGCCATCAGATCGAAGTTTAACTTTATAAACCCATTTACAGTCAATAGATCATGCTTAAGGAGGAAGAGGAACAAGATCTCAAGTACTATTCTGAATCAGGACAGTGTACTTAGTTGCCATGGTAGAATGCCAATGTGGATTAAGGATGGTGAAGGAAAAGAAGAGACTAAAGGGGAAGAGGACACGGGAGAAGTATTAGAGCCCTAATACCAAGTTAGAAACAAGGAAATCGATAATAGAGAGAAATGGAATGTGACTGGAAAAGCTTCAACCTGAAAACCAGAATTTTTTGTATATTGTATTCTTGTTTCCTTTTTTACAACACAACTTGTAATACACTAAAGGTAACGTATAGAAAATAATGTACAGTAAAAGTACACAGTAAAAAGGAAATAATGAACAGTTGGCTATTCCTAGGCTGCCATCAATTATTAGATTTCTTGTCACTTAACATCTTTCTTAAATACATCCTACCTTGTTGAAGGTCCAAATCTCCCTAGATTTTTGTTTCTCTTAGATAGATTTGTCAAAATGGCCATGTCTTTGTCGAGGTCCATCAAAGAAGAAGGACATCTCTTTCTTTCTCCCTCCCCCCCCCCCTTAAACTCTTCCTTTTAGTTGGCCTATGTGTCACGGTCTTGGTAGATCCGTGCGGCACCGAGGTCTTAACAAAGATCTAGGTTAGCCTTCTAAGCTTTCAATAAACTACCTGAAAGCCGCAATGGGACAATTTGATAAGTCCCGAGACAAGTTTGTAAAGAGGTTGGTCATAAAACAAAGAGCACACACAAACACAAGTCTGAATATACATCTTTATTGAATAAGAGAATCTTCCAAGTTACAAGCAAGCTAAGCAAACAAGCTACAAGCAACTAGACAAGACTTTCCACAACCAACAGGGTTACATTCATGCAAGGGTCGATTCGGTTACATCGCAGCGGAATTACATAAGAAAGTAAAGTACTTAATATATACAAAATAAATTACAAAACAAGGCACCACCCAAGTGGATGGCCCATTATAGAGAAAACCACAAGAGGCTAGGTGCTTGGCTGCACACTAAGCCGCCTGGACCAGAGAACAGATGAGCCACATCCTTGGTCGCCTGGGTACCCCGGCCCATACTGCCAATCCGGGACATACGTCCATCTAAGAAGAAAACCGTCTCTTGTTTTCTCTCACTTAAAATCCTCTTTAGGTGCTACATATTTTCATTTGTTACTGCAGAAACTTTAATTGACTTTGAGGAGCAGCAGAAGCATCTTTTTGAACGTAACACAACAATTACTTGTGTTGGTCCCGATTCATAACTAGGATAGGAGAGAACAGTGCCACAGAGAACCAGCTTTGCCACCGCAAAGTTCTCGATGACCCTATCGATGCCATTCCAGGCTTGAGCTCCAACTGCTTTAACAACAACGGCCGCACCAAGCGAATTGGTAAATCTTAACCTCATTGATTTCGTACAACGGGGATAGCTTTGCAGAATCATTTCCTTCATTCATTCTTGTTAATCCTTTGGTTGGTTTTTGCTTAGCGACCAGAAGAAGAGCTCACTTAGTAGCGGTTTGGTGTGAAATGTTTTCTTTACTTCGTTACTTTTACTAACTCCTAAAATGTTTTGTTAACTTCTTCAACCAGGGACGTTTTGCACTACAATTGCTCACATAATAACAACCCTAATTGCATCTGATCTCCAGCCCTTAGATTGGGCCATTGCCCAGCTGGGACGAGTTGCTGGTCCGGCTGCGATGTTCTTGTTATCCTTTGTGACTTACTACACTTCCACACTCCTCTCTGTCTGTTACCGTTTTGGGGATCCCATCACGGGTAGGAGAAACTATATGTACATGGATGCAGTTCGAACCAACTTAGGTAAAGTTTGCAATGTTTCACGTTCTATATCTCAATCTTCTTCTTCTTCTTCTTCTTCTTCTTCTTCTTCTTCTTCTTCTTATTATTATTATTATTATTATTATTATTATTATTATTATTATTATTATTATTATTTTGGTGGCTTTTAATATCTAAGTGGAGCAAAGTTCAAGATTTATGGACTAGTTCAGTACCTCTGCCTATTCGGAGTTGCCATTGGTTACACAATAGCATCGGCCATGAGCATGATCTATGTTTGAATCATATATTGGTAGAAGTTTGATTTATTGCTATACTGGTATCTGTAACTCCATGGGAGCTAATGGTCTTTCACGTCATGATCAAATAGGGCTATCGAAAGGTCGACTTGCTTCCACAACACTCACGAAAAAGATTCATGTCATAGGAACAGCAATCCGTATATGATTGTGTTTGGAGTCGCTCAGTTAATGCTCTCTCAAATTCCCGACTTCGATCAGTTGTGGTGGCTTTCGACTGCTTCAGTTGTGATGTCCAACACTAATTCAACAATTGGTCTCGCACTTGCTGTCGCTAAAATAGCAGGTCCATGCGACCTGTTGCTTCTTTTCCGTCAACCTTTTTTCTTTTTCAGATCTTGAGTAGTTTGAAAGAACTACAATAGGTTGCTGGTAGTGCCAATTGTAAATAATTTTTATATTTATGAAGAGCAAGTGTGGGCATCCGGGAATCTGTCGAATTAAATACGCACACATGTTCAATATCTACGGAATCGTTGATATACCCAAATTATGACAATACCACAATATCAACAGAAAATTCTTCAAGAGCAAGGGAGAATAATCACAATTATTCTATAGAAAGAGAGAGGAAATGTTTTTGTTTGCATTGCAGTCATTTAAGAGTTTTGAGTTGATGCTGTTTTCCAAGAAATCTCGTTGTCGAAGTGCCTTGGCTTAGCCGGAACAAAGCTACCAAGAACCAAAAAGGTCCCAAGCTCCAGGTTAAAAACGCCAAATTCCCCCACCTTCTTTGCCTATCCAAAAAGAAAAAATAAAAAACATGTTCTTGCCGGGGTGGTGGTATTTAAGACGGCACAGTTTTTCTGGTTGCGTCTCCCGCGCTTCTCTGTTAGCGAGTCCCATTTCAGAGCAGCAGAGGAGCTTAGGAATGAGTGTGACAGTCGACACTATCTCATTTCACGAACTTTTTTTTTCGCATTGCCCGCTTGCTGACATCGCGTTCTGCAGCTGCGCGGTTGGTTGTCAGGATGGCTTGACTTTTCTTCTGAGACTTTGCTTGCAATACACTTGTCATGAATGAAGGTGATTAGTGTGAAGAATATTGGTTGCAAGTTCTAATGCACTCACGCCAATGTGTCGTAACCAAAAAAAAAAGAACACGCATACAGAAACAATAATTATGAACATGTCAATGTTGAGGAGTTAAAGAGGTCACCGTCATTCTAATAAAAAATAAGGGATGGTTTTCTCCCAAAAAAATAATTGGAGTTTGTGCATATGAGAGGCCACTTTTCTGAACTTTGTTTAATAGGGTGGTTTTTTTTTTTTTTTGTCGCCTCCTGAAATCCAATTCCTCCCACAAAGCTTGGCCTCACTTAAATTTTCACCAAGACATCATAGGGATTGTAACCATCTCTGACTAATAATACTACCTTTTCGTCCTGTCCCACGGGAATCCGGGTAAATCTCATTGTTTTTTACTAATGTTGAACTAGTGTTGGGCTGATTCAGCCTAAATTTGGGCTTTATGTCGGATTCTTAAAGACATTGGTTGTACTCTTAAGTAAGGAAAGAAGAGGAAAAATGAATAAATTTTGCAAAAATTAAAAGTCATGTGCAATAATCCTTCAAATGGTTGATGAATGTTGATTTGTAATTTAATTGAACTGATTTTTAGTCCATTCATAATTAATTATTTTTTAATCTAAATGGTTGAATCTTCATTTAAAACTTTTTATATTAATATTGAAATAGAATTCTTAGATTAATATTTCTTTAATTTTCTTAGTTAGGTTAAAGTTTTAATTCTTTTTTTCACTATAAATTATAGATTTCATTATAATTAGAATAATGAATATTTATCCTATTGACGTTGTTGAGAATTTGATTAGGTAGTGTACTTAAAAGAATTATAAAGTAAAGATTTAAATAGATTTCATGATTAGTCTCATAATTTTTATCCTTTACATTTAAAGAGTTTTTTATGCAAAAATCTTCTTATGTTGATTATAACATTTGAGCATTTTATTTGTAGTTCAAAATACTTATATTTCTTGGCAGATTTAGTCAAAGTAAGAAAGCATAGATTTCTTTTCCTTTTTTTTTTTCTTAAATTCCCAACACTCCGCCCCATCCACACCCTCGATATTACCATTACCTCCTTGCTGGGATGAACGCCGCCCGCCCAGCTCTCTTTGGAGCATTTGCTTTGATATACTGATAAATCATTTTTACTCAAGTGGCCACCGTCTTATCATGTGACCACATATTTGGTGGCGAATGGATAAAAATACTTTATTGCGCTAGGGGTTTATTAAATCTAGTAAAATGATACTTTTCTGTCGAACCTTTTTAACTGAGATAAAGCTCATCACGTTGTTAGTGACATTGGCTGCCAGCAACATTCAGGCCAAAGTAACTCTTTCTCATACCAAAGACGAAGAATTTAGTCATCAACAAAAAAAAACTTTTATTTGGTAACTGTAACGAGTAGTAAAAATACTAAATTGGTCGAGATTCAAGAGTTGAAAAAGACCATAATTCTGACAAAGAATAAAAGCTTGTTAAGAAGTATCACAAAGTTCCGCCTCGTGTGTTCGAAAACCCTCGCTTCTGCCAAAGCTTCACGCCGCAACATTATCTCCAATTCCATTTAATAATACCATTATTCACTCCTTCACATTTCAAGTCTTCTGGACATTCTGTTCCATTACCTTGTCCCCTCTTCATCAACCATCTCTTCAGTACCAAAAAAAAAAGGCCCCAACTTTGCAACAATTAGGTTTTTGGTGATACATGCACTCCGCGATTTGATGATTTCCATGAATTATTACCATATCCACTTAACAAAACTAGCGACAATTGCCAAAAGAGAACAAGCAAATCCACTTGAGCAAAATCTTCAACCACTATTTGGTAGCCAAGAAAACAACCGAAAGAAAAATAAAAACGAACATGCAATTCCAATAAGAACTATGATTTCTGCTGCTTTTGGTTTCTCGGGAGCCGAAGGTTCACCTCACCCAAGCCTAATTCTTGGGCTCAACTCGATTGACGGACATAATTTCTTTTCTCGTCAGGAAAGCTGAAAATCAACTCTTCTTCTACTTTTTTATTTTTTATTTTCTTTTGCCACATTTGTCAGCAGCCTTCCTAATCCTGAAATTGGAATCCTGAAATTGGTTTATGATACGGGTTGCACAACCCGAATTTGCGACCGTATAGCGCCAATACTTTTGGCCACTCTTTTGCAACATTTGGTGATCATTTGGGGATAAAAACACCAGCAAAAGATGAATCAGGCGGTCTTGAATTCATACTTGCCTTCTTTTCTTCAAAGCACTCTTCCTCTACTGTTTATAAGGAAAAATAAGTTTTGAAAATTGGATTCTCTCTAACCTGAAAGAAATCACTCAAAAATCAACCAAGTTTTTTCTTTTTTTTTTTCCTCCTCTTCTAAAGGCCAGATTTTTAGATGAAAAAAATCAAAGAGAATAATACATATCTCTTGTTTAGTGCTGATTTAGCTCAATCTCACCTATTTTATGCTCTAAGCTTAAAACTTGGCTCCAAAACCAATTATTTTGAAAAAAAACCTTATAGCACAAACACTTAGATGTATGGGTCAAGCCATAAATATACAAGAGGTACAAGATTTAAGATAGTTGGACGAATAAAATTTCCTAAGACCACCATTATTGGTGCAACTTCATGTTCATTATCTTCTTATTAATTTTTTTTTAAAATTAATGCAAATGTATTGTTTACAAACTTCACACATAGCTCTCACTTGATTATTCTCAATATTCTCAACACACACATGATTGGTCTCACTTTGGGCTAATGACTACAATACAAAGTAGTGTCCTCTAGTTAGTGCCCTTACAATGGTGCAACCCTCTTTTCTGTTTCTTAGGTTTTTTTCATAGTTTTTTTCCTTTTAAACTAATATTAAATGAAATTTTATCCTAAATAAATACTACTATGAATACTTATTAATACACAGGAGAATAATCTCTAAAATATTCCTATGATATACTTTAAATATATCTATAAAATAATATAACAAACCAAACTAACCTTATTAATTTTCATTCCAAATATCTTCACCACGAAACACTCTCTAATTGGTAATTCAAACCAAATCTGCTATAGTTTTAGCTCCTCAACACTCATAAATTTTGAGCTCCTTGTATGACTTTTGGTGAGCTACTTCAAACAAAAAAGAAAGTTTGTTAGTCAAACTTTAACACAGAATAATATATCCGGCCTACTAGCTCTTTTGTTAGCTAAAATCAATTGCTACACGATTGTGTTCACCAACTTCGAACTTGGAAATGTTAAGGATTATCAATAATGATTAATGAAATTTCTTGCCATTAAGAAAGTGAACACAACAGATTTCAATCACTCCCTCCTCTCCCCATGTGTGTGAGTTGTAATAAAAAATAATGAGTTTTTTATTTTAAAAAAGAAGCAATTTCAACTAGATATTATGTAGTATTGTCCAAAAGGAATAAAAATTGTTAAATGATTCTTGGTCATCCAATAACTACAATTCATTTATAACCATTAACTAAAGGGTTTGCGACATATAGTTATAATGATTGTCTTGTCTTTCCTTTCAAAGACCACAGTTAACAATGTCTATTTCAGAGCACATTATAGAAGGTTCCAATTATGTGAAGTATTACGAACTCATATATATTCCATAGAATGCTCTAAAACACTAGAGGATCTAAGATAGATAGCAGCAACACTTCACATTAACAGACTGCATCTTAAATTGGGCCTCCTTTAATGGCTCCAAAAGTGGAAAGGCCTAGGGAAAACTTGAATATGCGATATTTATAAAACATCCTACAAAACCAAGGGTGATTACTATTGGTTCCACGATCTAATGCGCTAACCACAATAAGGACATCATCATATGCTTAAAAAATAGTTAAAGAGATCACCATCATTCTAACAAAAATAACCGGTGGTTTCCCCCCATCCAAAGGAATAAACTAATTCAATGCATCTGAGAGACCTTCTTTTTGACCTACCCTTCTAAAATCCAATTGCAACAAAGCTCGGTCGGACTTTCTTTAATTTCTTTATCATAATGCTTAGATTCCTGGACTAGTAAAATTGACGTAGACCATTTGGAGAAAATAAGATAGACTTCTCAATTCCAATTCTACCATCAATGCTTGACCTGACATTTTAAATTGTTAATCCTTAGATTTTCTGATGTCTAATCAACTTCCTAATCAGTAACCATGATCCACATTATCGTGAGAGAAGTCCCAACTGAGAATCGATCTTCATTAATTTTTCTGTTTATCCATTTGAAAAAGCCCTATTTTCAAATACTAACGCATATTTTGCAGTTCCCTCCCCCTCTGCTGCTAGTGCTATATTTCAACATCCACGGCCTCAAATCCTCTCGTGTTGCTTTAACAGGACACAGTCAAATCCCGACCGTCAGTGGCCAAGACAAAAAAGATAACCATTCTATTTTGCGTTGCAGTCCTATCTCTTTTGAATATGCTTTTGTAGCTGCATCGGTTTTGCTGCCTTTGGAGACAAACCTCCTTACCGGTTTTTACTTGGATAACCCAACTTGGCATCTTTACATTGCAAAGAAGTGTAACCCATCTTGCATAACTCATCTTGCCACGAAAAAAGAGTTAAAATCACCATTTGAAGCACACTGAAGAAAATTTATTTAAAAGATAATCTCTTACTTTTCTGAAAACCAACGGGAAGCAAAGGAAAAGTTGAAAATAAAAAGATTATATAAAGAAGAATTCAAAGAGCCAAAAATATTGACTACCCATCTCCTACTTGTGGTTGAGTACATAAACAAACGCGCGAGATTAAAAAACAAAAGACAAAATCTTAGTCTCCAAATCATGTGTCGGTATTTTAAACCTAACCTATAACGTTAAATATGATTGAATGTATTGTTATCAGGCACATTGATCATGAGAGATGAATTGTAGAACAAAAATGATAACTTGAATGTCAAACTCTAACTCCCTTCAAGAAACGATAATGATTAATTACGATTCTCACAGAATGGAGAATTTCATTATTAAACAATAGTTATAGCCGTTATTAGGAAAATTAAAAATCAAGAACAAAGTAAGACTCTATTCAAAATTCAAATCATAATAGATTGAGAAGTACGAAGAAATAAAAAAATAAAAGAAACTACAACTTATAAGAGACTAACCATATGAAAAGAAAAAAAAATCAAGTTTACTAAGGTTCCTACATGATAAAGTCAGAAAATGAACAACGTCTCCAATATATTTTAATTGTTTCCCAAAATTCATTACCCCAATTTCGCGATACCTGAATATTAATCCATATGATTCTTTGTTGTTTTGGATGCCGATGCATGTTTGATCTCCTCTGCAGCATTTGTTTATTAAAATCACAAGTAGAAAAAGAAATCCTCAATCAGGGATATTGCTAAAAGGTATGGTAATTTTTTTATGATTTTGTGCTAAACAAATTAGCAGTTACTTTCCCATTTTCATGGACTTTAAGAGAAGGATTTCATTCAATCATATCCACGGTTCAAACGCTTAATCAAAATAAACCATGATTATTCTTTTCAATGCTTACCATGGCACTGGGTTTTATGGACCCCACAGATAATTTTGTGTTAAGCGCAATTTCCATAGCATTATTATAGTATTCAAATCCGGCTACTGCTTTGTGGAGCACTCAAGTTTTATGCGGGGTCTCTCTTCGTGCTCGTGCTAAGTTTGATCGTTCCGCTGGTTCATATCAGTCACTGATTCTGTCTCGGAATACGACCACCATAAACTGCTAAAACTGAGGTGTTTACATGTATAATCACAAACATGATATCATATGGAGTTTGCTACTGAATGCAACCGCCATAAACTACAAAAAAGAGGTGTTTACAGGTATAATCACAAACTCGATACCATATGGATTTCTCTGTTGAATACGACCACCATTAGAGCACATGAACAAAGTGATAACATTCTAATCGTTCATTGAATGAGACTTCGAAATTAAACCCATCCTTGTTTGAAAAAGGTCTCCTTGGAGTCTCACATTGAGTTTAAGAAATATTAAAAGAAAAATAAAAGTACTCGTCACATTTTGACTATGTTAAATTTAGGAGTTTAATGTATAAAGGTTTTTCTTTTCATTTGGTTCATGAACTAAGGCTTACTTAAATAATACAAATCAAATATATGATAGAAAAAGTTTACCCTCAGGCCTCTTAGATCAATTAGTGTAAGCTTTAATTACTTATTTTTTAGCAATGTTGTCCGACAAGGTTGAAGACTAAAGCACCATCTATTGTAAAGTTTGTTCAACTTAAAAGCTATAAGAAGCTAACCTTATTCTTACCCAACAGGATATTTGGAAACAGCTAGTCATGCTTGTCTGCATGTAGAGAAAGAGCCTAACATGACACAAGGAAGGTTCATTTTGTTTTAGTCAATGTAAAAAAGTGAAGGTCTTTCTCAAGACACAACTTGCTAGCCAATTTAGTCTTCTCTCTTTCTTAATCCCTCAATAATGTAGTTTTAGTTGTTGAATGTGGTGTCCACTTTACATTGCACGGGGAATGCACTGAAGCACTTATGAATTATTTGCTATTCTTCAAAAAGTAGCTATTCTTCCTCTACGCTAAAGTTGTCTGAAGATCAATTTGAAGATTTAGTCCAAACGGAATTCATATTTAAATTATTTGCATAGAATCACGGTAGATTTAATCAATCATCAAGTACGCGATTCACATTAGCCGTTTTGACTAATGTGAAAAAGAGGAAAACGCTTATGAATGAAATTGGATCACAAGGTGAACCACTCACCCTGATGAAGCCAATTCAATGTAACAGCGGGACAATAAAGAGGCATCCTGCTGTTCAATGAAATGGTTTTCAATTAAGAGAAACAATATTCACTCTCTTGGTCAAGACGTGAGCTGTAATGTTCTTTTGGTCTTAGTCATGGATACTGAAAAGTTAGATTTAATATTTACGACCATTTGGTTGTGGGTAGGCTAGTCGACCACACATTCAACCACTAACCTCACTTTGAAGCACGACCCAGCTTGTTCGAAGCTGTAACTTTCCCTGGGATTCGTTGCCACTTTAGAGGAGAGTTAAACGTAACTTTTCCTGAAGAACACGAAAGAAGAAGACCAACCATTTGCTTTCACTTTCCCCTAAACTCTGGTTCTAACTTTCACAGATTTTGCATGTCACTGCACAAAACTTTGGCCGACTTAAAGAATTTTTAGGAGCTTCTTTCTGAATATAACGTGTGGTGATTACTGTTTTTACCTAGGATGGGTGAGAATACTGCCACAGAGAACCAGCTTCGTGACCACGAGGTTTTCGACGTCTCCGACGATGTACTCCCACGAGGTAGCTCTAACCGCTTCGAACACAATGGCCATCTCAAGCGAAGTGGTAATTCTTAATTTGAGATTGTCATATGTGACAACGGGGCTAGTTTTTAGAGTTGCTTTCTTCTTTGAAACTTGCCAAAGCATTAAATGCTTCCCTTGATACTAGCCAAAACTGGTTTGGTTCATAATGTTTTTGCTACTTCGTTTCCATTACTTTTTCCTCATCTTCTTATGTAACTTCTCCAACCAGGGACGATTTGCGCTACAAGTGTTCAAATAATATCAGTCTTGCTTGCGTGTGATATCCAGTCTTTGGATTGGACTATGGCTCAGCTTGGATGGGTTGCTGGTCCCTCTATGATGCTCTTGTTCTTCTTTGTGACTTACTACACCACTACCCTCCTCGCTGCCTGTTATCGTCCCGCGGAACCTATCGCGGGCAGGAGAAACTACACGCTCACGGATGCAGTTCGAAGCAACCTAGGTAAAATGTTCTACGTTTTAACGTTCTATACCTCGACCTTATTCTATTTTTTTGGTGTCAATCTCTAGGTGGAGCAAACGTCGCGATATGTGGGCTAGTTCAGTTCCTCAGCCTTATCGGAGTTGCCACCGCCTGCACAATAGCATCAGCTATAAGCATGACGTAATTTTTTTTTTTTGGTTTAAATATAAATCTGCATTATTAAAAAGTAGTGTATAC
Source organism: Casuarina equisetifolia (assembly GCA_028551475.1). Lineage (NCBI taxonomy): Eukaryota > Viridiplantae > Streptophyta > Magnoliopsida > Fagales > Casuarinaceae > Casuarina > Casuarina equisetifolia. Next base: position 22,109,308 of record CM052356.1, read on the forward strand.
AAGTAAATGGATATCTCTAAACATTACAAATTTTAACAACTATAAAAAAATTTAAGGTTGAAAGTTTTTAAATTTAATTTAAAATAATATTTTTCTGTGAAGATTTTATATTTTGAAATAAAGAAGTTTTCTTTCATATAATTTTTTTTATTTTAGTCAATAAGATGGGAATGTCAACTATTTTCTATCATGGTATCCAGATGTAAGTATGAGATCATATATTCATAGCATTTGATCACCGCTATACTATGCTTGGAGCTCAATGGGGATAATGGTCTTTGCTTATGATCAAATAGGGAGATCCAAGGGTCGACCTACTTCCGCATCACTCACGGCAAAGATCAACGTCATAGGAGCATCAACCCATATATGATTGCGTTTGGAGTTGCTCAGATATTTTTTTCTCAAATTCCCGACTTGGATCAATCCTGGTTGCTTTCCGTCGTTGCTACTGTTATGTCCATCATTAATTCGATTATTGGTCTTGCACTTGCTGTCGCTAAACTTGCAGGTCCACAGCACCTACTGCTTCTTTTTTCCTATAAGTCTTTTGTTTTTCTAGATCTTGACCAGTTTTAAAGTACTAAAATTGGTTGCAGCAAAACTGACTTGTGTTTTTTTTTTTTTCACTTGCTTATTTACCAGAAACCGGAAAGTTCATTGGAAGTCTGACAGGTGTAAGGATTGGCACCGGGACTCGAACCCAAAAGATATGGAGGAGCTTCCAAGCACTGGGAAACATAGCTTTTGGATTCTCTTACTCCACCACTCTTATCGAAATTCAGGCATAAATTGATAAACCACGCTTGTACTTAAAAACCCCATATGTATGTTAAACTAACTAATATGATGTATAACAGGACATGCTCAGATCCCCCCCATCAGACGTCAAGACAATGAAGAAGGCCTCTCTCCTTGGCGTTGCGGTCACTACCCTTTTCAACTTGCTTTGCGGCTGCATGGGCTACGCTGCTTTTGGAGATAACTCCCCCGGAAGCCTCCTCTCCGGCTTCTATTACCGATCTTGGCTGCTTGATGTAGCAAATTTTTCCCTTTTAATCCACCTTGTTAGCGCATACCAAGTTTGTTGCCAGCCCCTTTTTGCCTTCATCGAGAAAAACATATCAGCAAGATTCCCGGATAGTGAATTTATCACCAAGGACATCCTAATACCGATCCCAATTTCCTGCCGCTACAAACTAAACCTCTTCAGGTTAGCTTGGAGGACGACTTTCGTAATTACAACCACTGTGATATCAATGCTTCTACCGTTCTTTAACGACGTGGTTGGACTTCTGGGAGCTTTGGGGTTTTGGCCTCTCACAGTTTATTTCCCTGTAGAGATGTATATAGTGCAAAAGAAGATACCGAAATGGAGCGGAAGATGGCTTTGCCTTCAAATCCTGAGTGTGGCGTGCCTCGTCGTTACCCTAGCAGCTGCTGCTGGCTCAGTTGCCGGAGTCGTTCATGATCTCTTACAAGCTATTCAAGACCACCAACTAGGGTGAAGTTCGACTGCTATGGCCACTGAGGAACTGTCTATCACAAATACATTGGCTTAACAAGCCACCGACCAGCATTCATGTTTCACATGTACTTTATCAGAACTGCTACATTCGACATGATCAAAAGTCTGTGCTTTGTTAAATTATGAGCTTTCGTGTTTCACATGTACCTTATCAGAATTAGTGCCTTCAGCACGATCGACAGTATGTGCCTTGTTGAATTATGACATTGTTGATTATGTTTGGTGGTGTGAATCGGTGACCAGAACGACTTGTATGTGTGACCCACGCTGGACATAAACTATGTTTGGAGTGAACATGATATAAACTATCTTGGGAAATCGACAGCCTTCTGAAATCCAATAGCACCAACAAAGATGGACCCCACTTTCTTAAAATTTTAGTCAGGCTGCCTATGACTAACTAGTGCAGATGAAGTTGAGATTTGACCAAAGTAATAGAGGGGATAGAATGTAGTGAAACCCTCTAAAGTTCCACGTTTTTTCAGACTCCTGGATTCAACTAATGTAAATTGAAGGCCAGAGTAATTTTTTTTTTTTTTTTTTGTGATTGTCTCTCTTTAGGTACAGTTTTGTTCTGGTGTAAAATTATATATCAGAAAGTCAATGAAACGTGGATGGAATATTTAGTTGAAAATTCAGGTAAAACAAATGAAAATGATTTCAAAAACCAGAAAGTTATCATAAAATTTGACACTGGCTTAAACTCAAGGTCATAACTCCATGTTTTCCCTCTAAAAATCTTGATTCCTTTTATATGATAATTTCTTTTAAAAAATTAATTACTGCTCTAGGAGCTCATCTAGTGTTTAATATCTCCACCAACTTTCTTCTATGACATACACACACACACATATTAATTCTTGATAAAATTTGACTCACCTCCTTACCATTGTGAATATCCAACCAGGCAAGCTCACAATCGGAGGACAGCACAAAGAAGATAACATTCTTTTAACTTTTTATTGAAGACAAAATTGAGAATCAAAAACTTATCCCCCTTTTTAAAAAGTGGATGTTCATTTATTGAGTTTAATAAATACATGAAGAAAAAAGAAAAGCAGGGCATTTCTCTTTATTTTTACTCTCTTGAAAATCAAGAGCTCAGTTTAAACGAGTTTTTGTGTTTCTTAATGAACTGAGGCTTTAGTAAATAACGAAACTCAAATAATATAACAAAACAGGATCACCCTCGAGGCCCCTCAAATAAATTAGTGTAAGTATAACTGTTTACTCTTGGCTCTGTTATATAAAATCTACAAGCTATATAAGAAGTCAATCCTAATTTTTAGCCACATAAAAATAATTGGAAACATAGAAGACATGCTTTTGTGCTTGCAAAGAAAAGACTCACATAACGCCAGGAAGGTTACTTTTAGGGGCTCAGTCTACATACGTGGGTAGTGAAGTCTTAATTTCTAGAGAAAACAAAGAAAAGAGAGCAAAAAACGACTTCTCAAGCTTCTACTTGCTGGCCAGTTAAGTCTTCTTCAAAGCTGATAATAATATGTTACCAAGTCCACGAAAATGCACTTCGGTCGTTGAATTCGGTGTCCACGAAACTTCACGGAATGGTGGTCCTGAACAAGGAACGTCGAGAAAGTGGCAATTCTTTTTCTTTTTCTTCCTATTCTTCTTCTGATATTCCTAGCACTCCACTAGTGATTGAAAATTGTGATATCGCAGGAGAAGACGACTGGCTGATGAACGGAAAAGACAGGAAATAAAAACTAAGAAAAACTAAAAAAAAATTAATTTCTAATTGTATTTCTCATCTTATCGACTACATGTGAAGTATCCCATGCATAAATAGACAAAAGATGTGTACCAAAAAAGGAGGATTCTGACAAGTCCGGCTCTTGGAATTGATACAGGCGATGCAGCAAAGGCTCGTTACTGTTCGGGAGGTGGGGTTGGTGATGATGGCATGGCATCCACTTATGGTGCAGACCTGGGGGAAGACCTGGGCTGATCGGGTGATGTGTACGAAGGATTTTTTTCAAATTAACTGTTTGTGTGCTTGTATAGAATATGCTTCAAAGAAAAAGAAAAAAAAATGTAAAGAAGAAAAGTAAAACAAAGAGAGATACCATTATTTTATTTTATTTTTGTAAAAGGTAAATTATATTAATAAATTTTAAAATATAAATACACATGACATATCCTAATATTATAAAAGTTACTATATTTATAAAAAGATAGAAATTGAAAGTCTTCAAATTTCACTCAAAATAATATTTTCTTTGAAGAATTTTATATTTCTAAATAAAAAAACTTTTTCACGTTTTACTTCTTTACTTTGACTAAGAGAATAAGAATATCAATTATTTTCTCTTAAAAATATCTTCTATTTCGTTCAACAAATAAAGATATTATTATTAAATATGGTATTCTTCATGAATCATATGTATTGTTTTATCCATATTTTTCTCGTCAATATAATTTTCGTTTGGACTTGATGGATTGCATTAAGAAGCTACGAATTCAATGTAACTTAATTACGAGCATGGACCTTTTATAATGTCCTATTTTGGGTTGATGACCACTACACTTTAATAATGCACTTGATGAAACCCTAGACTTAAGCATGGGCTCCTCCATGCCAACATTTATTTAATTTAAACTTTATTATAGTAATTTTATCTTTTAATATGAAACTCTCGTCTTACACACACATCCTTGCATGCTAATATTATTGAACCTAAGGTTATTACATGATGGAATAAAACTCAACATAGATTTTAATACCATATTAAAATGTTAAACATTTCCTTATATAATTGCATTAAAATACATGAAAGAAAAATTGACTCTAAAACCATATGAAAAATTTAAGTCTACCTCTTCTTAAAAGCTTCATTAAGGAGAAGGATTATCTAAACTTATTAAGCACGTTGCAACTACACCTCAATTTGAGATTCCACCAATACTCCCTTACACTCTTGCTTCATAATGATCCAATTGTTGAAATTAGTTTCACACTAGTCCCGCATGTAATGGGCAAAATCCAATTCCAAAAATGTACCAATCCTGCTTGGCAAAGGACTGAGCTTAAATTGTAAGAAAATGTTGACGCTAATCCCACGCTAGTCCGTGCGATAAAGTCTTTGGCCTTATTAATTAAGGGTTTCCAATTGGTTTTAGGTGGACAACTAAGCTCCCAAATTCAACAATAGCTTTTCATGTAAGAAAGGAGTCCTACATATCCCCAAAGGTTTAAGTGGAAAAGTAAAAAATAAAATTGGAACCTCTAAGGTATTAAGGAAAGATTGAAGTGCCTTCCTTTCCTGGGTCGCTGGGAACCAAAGAGGAATACGAGGACTGGCTTGTCCATTAATCACTGATGACAAGTTCTGCGCTGGTTATAGAAGGCCACGCGAAGGGCGCATAAAAAGAGAAACATTTTGATTTTTATTTAACAAATATCATCTCAGTGGCATATGCACCCTCTGGGCAGAACATGTTGGTTGACTGAATGGTCCTAATATAATAATGCCTTCTTCCACTACAGTTTGTCCGGAACACTTGTGGCTTTCCTATGAATGGGAATGCATTCATCGATTCCTAATATCAAAGAAATGGTCGAAAATGTAAGAATAACCACGAAAGAACTCGGAAAGAAGTGAAAGAACTCTCTTTTCGTAAAAGAACTCAACCGAACAAGGATTGGCACTTAAAGAAAAGAAAAAAAAACTCAATATTGAGATTCATGCTAGTACAGAATTCATCAACGCACACCCCTTCACTCAATAAATATCAAAAGAACTGATGTAAGTGGGGAGTATCTCGAAAACATTGAATAGCCCTTCAAATTTCCCATGTCATCGTTACTTTACATGCCATTGTGTGTATTACTTTCTTGAACATTCTGCAGGCAGAGAAGGGATTGTGTCTTCAACAGATGATTGCTCGCCATCTTCCTCCTACCGTATTTTGAGAGTTGCAGAGCTGTAGTTCTACTGGAAGAGCACATCCATCTCCCTCCCCAAGAGGAGAAACTTTTGATGCTCGCCAATGTGCCCCGAAAACTATGCTGGACAAATCACCAGAGGTATCTAAGAAAGTTCCTCCGCATTGAACTTTTTCCAAGCTTCCTGTTTTGAGTCAGACAAAATGAAGAACGACAACAAGCACATAACTAGCAGCATTAATAGTCGTCAAATTCAAATAGGATAAAAAGTATTATAATCTTCTATGTTTTGTCCGACCAAAAATGAATTATTTCAGATCAGATCACATCACATTTGACATATTGCAACCCCAGTATACAGCAACAAGAGAATCATCTCCAGATCATGTCATGACCAATTAAAAGATATTTCCCAATTTTTTGGCTGAGTACGTGGAATCAAAAGCACCACTATTGGCGATCAAAAACTTGTGGACTGTCATTTAACTACCAAAAACAAACTTCCCTAATTGACATGAAAAAAGGAAGAACAAATTGTAAATCAAGAGATGACTGAGATTGATTGTAAACAAGAAAACAATATACACCCTACCTGCTAGCCCTTTTGTTAGCTTAAGAGACAGTTTTATAATCTCTACACAACAGAGTATAAACCATCTTAACTCAGACGTTGTACTCACTGAACAAGGACTAAATGATCCGCAATGAAATTGATTTCTATTAGAAATGACAAATAAATTTGGTTTCAACAAAAAATGACGAATTAGCAATCCAAAAGGAACCACAATTGTTTGAACAATTTTTAATCCTCCCCTGAAACACAAACCATTTAACAAAACTAAGCACGCATCGGAAAACATACTTTGACATTCAATGAAAACATCATGATTTTGTTCTTGGAAGATATTGAACACAAATATTTGTCACCTGCCATCGAGCAACCAAGGTACACACAATATGATGGTGGAATCTTTCCTTTCAAAGACTACGGATAAGACCATCTCAGACATCTGAACCTATGATTAGGGGGTTGAATTACGTAAGTATTATGGATTCATATATTTGGCATGAATTGCTTTATAAGCATAATTAACTAGAGGGACATCCACGGACAGCAGCAACACTTTCCAATAACAAATTGCGTCTTGAATTTGGACCTCATTTCTTGGGTCCTACAATTTAAGGAACATCCTTCAGGAGCAAGGAGAAAGATCACACTTTATGTCATAGATTAAGGTAATTAGTGTGAAAATATTGGTTGCAAGTTCTAATGCAATAACCAGGATAAGAATGCCATCATTTGCTAATAAGCAAAACACAAAATACACACACACACACACATTGATCGAGTAAAATGTTTCCCCATATACTGCTTTACCTAACAATTGTTCAAAGAGATTTCTCCATATTTCCTTTCTTTTTTTTTTTAATCTTTTAACGTTTGTAAACTGCATTAAGTATCAAAACACATGCATGTTTAGATGAAATTTCATTTACCGAGATCTGGTCTTTCTCTAAAATTTACATAGAATACAAAGGTACCTTTAGGATATCAAACACCTTCTCTGCAGTATATTTTTGCTTGAGACTGGCACCTTTCTGTTGAACCTTATCAGGATGGATGCACAACGTTGCCTTTCTATAAACCTTTTTAACTGAGGTAGAGGTAATAATGTCTGTCAGTGACACTGGCTGCCAACCACATTCAGGCCAAAGCACCTGTTTATCATTCCAAGGACAACAGATTTAGCTATCTACATGAAAAAATTTCTATTTGGCAATTGTAGTTAGCAGTATCAAACGCTGAAGTAGCCTTATTTAGGAGTTAAAGAGGTCACCATGACGAAAACAAAAAATAACTGATGATTTGCTCCCAAGAGAATGGGCATTCTGTGCATTGAGAGTCCTCTTTTTCTGAACTTTAATTAAAAAAGGGCTTTTGACCTAGCCTTCTGAAATACAATTCCACCAAATAAACTTAACATCATAACTTCACCTACAGAAATTTTAATTCTCAGACTTTTTCAGTCCCTAGAATATAACTAGGATGTTCAAAACCAACTTGCTAAGTAGTAAACATTACCCACACTATTGCAAGAAAAGCAAGAAGTGAGAAATTAAGCTTTATTAATTTATCTATTGACTCATTTGACAAGTTAGAACAGAAAAAGGGAATAAAATGTTTAGAAATAGGAACATACATTTTGTAATGATGACAACAAAGCACGCATATTGCCTTCCCTCCCTGCTGCCCAGTGCTTTACTTCTACATCCACACTCTCAGCAATCCTCTGCACATGAAATGAGTTAAGATACTAAGTAGCCATGCTGTGGAATAAAATCATACTGCTGTCCAGGGTAAAAAAGGATCAAAAAAGATAAGAATGTTTGTAAATTAAATGCCACCCCAACCTAAGCCAAAGAACAAAGTGTGAGAAAATAAAGAAAAGTGAGAATACCTAAGATGGGATAAAAGAAATAAAAAACTAGTAATTTTGGAATCAGTGTACAAAAGATTATAAGTCAATGCATGAGGATACGATCAAATAAAGCAATCTCTTACGTGTCTCTGTTCTTGCTCATTCTGAGTTTGGAGGTCACGCTTGTTCATATCAGCCACTGCTTGTGCCTGAAAATACAACCCCGTAAACTGTCAAACCCCAATAGAAAAGGTGTTTATTAAGTATAATCTCAAACTCACTCAACATTAGCTAGAGTCAGCGTTAGTCAGCAAAGGAATAGGCTATGTTCTGTAAATCTAAAAAACTCCAAGGCCATGTAGCTTAGTCCGGAAGCTCAAAGGCTGGTTAAGTGGACTGCCTATAGATTAACAAATGATAGTGAATTTTTCTAGATTTGATGGCTAAAGGGAACAGTGAGTAGAATGTTACAAAACCTCACAAGCTTCACATTTTTTCCAACTAGTAATTCAGTAAATGGAAATTGTTGAACTAATGTTCTAAATAAATAGGGATTAAAGATTGTCGTAATTGTTCCCCTCAGGATCTAATTACTACCTTCTAGCTGTCCTATGTCTTTGCACTTGCAAACTCTCCTTCACCTTTATATCAATATAATTTCAAAGTTCATGACATCAAAAAGGGAGAGAAAATAATGCCATCCTTCCAAGAGTATTGAAAGTCACACTAAAGAAGGGAAGAAGTAGAGCAATGATAAGAGTGAAAAGCACACACCGCACGCTCCTGGGTCCTTTGATGACGTCCTAATCGGGCTTTTCGTCTTTCTTCACTTTCCCCTTCAATTTCCTGAAATTCTCCAACTAACGGAGCAGCTTTCACAAGGAAACATCATTAAAGAAACTAGCTTTAGAAGACATATCAAAGAACAACTACCAGTGGAAATAAGAATCATGTTTCAACAAGAAATACCACCAAAAATTGCAGAAAGGTCATCGACCATAAATGAAGTTGAAGGAGACTTCTTTATGCCAGCTGAGGTCTCAGAAGGTGTCCTCTTGGGAACTTCAGGACCTTTCTTGTTACGCTGTGCATCAAATATGGGGTCCTAAAAAGTAGGTGAGAAAGTGAATATGTGATAAGATTGGTCCTAAAAGCTGGCCATAATTGTTGACTCTGTGACTCTTACCAAAGTTGCGGCCCTTGATCTTGGCACACTACTTGATCTAGAACCTGTGATGAAAAAGGACTCTAGATCATCTTCACCCTTATGCAGATTGCGACGTGAAGCATCTTCAGCTTCATTATACCTGCTAGATTTTGTGGCTGAGTTCTTTAACTCTTTTTTGCTAGTTCGGGCATCTGATTGTTTGGCAGAGTTGCTTTGCACCTTTCCCATGGCAAAGTTCTCGAGCTCATCAATTGAAGACATGTGCGAGCTCTTATCTGCATGAGAAAAACAATATCATAACTAGGAAGGTCAAAAAAGTATGAGAGGATAAAGAAAAAACTTTTTATGGAATCATAAGAACCTTTATCAGCATTTGAAACTTGTCTTGGCTTTGGAGGGGGCCTCAATGATGGGATAGCAGTTGATGAAATGTCAGCTTTTGAGCGTCCGGAATTATTCAACATACCAAGTTGTTCAAGTTGATCTGAGAAAAGTTCTGAGGAGTTATGTGCTGTGCCTGAAGTTGATTCTAACACTACAAAGGGGTCTTCTGAAGATGGGAAGGCATGTTTAGTTGAAGAAAGAGGTGATTGCCGAGGCTGATTAGTCCATTTCCTGCCAATTATCCCAGTTAAAGAATTATAAAAAGAGAACAGAAAGATCTGTGTACTATATTACTAATGCGAACAGGTCAACAATGTAATAATACTGCACACAGAATTTAGTAACATGCAGTACACATCTTCCTAATGAGATGCAGGGAAAAAAATCTGAGAAACAAACCTTTAATAAGGTTTATTGAAAGACTAGACATAGATAACTGGTTAAGTAAATAAAAATAGAAAAAAGCAATGGTTGGAGTGCTGAATAATTATATCAATACCATTCATGAAAATCATGAAAAAAGCAAGAGCACCAAACGATTGTTACAGCCATTTAACCAACCATCCAACACAAGTTATGTAAACGTGATAAGTACAACCTGAAGCAAAAACCCTGCCTTTTGAATTTCAACGTCAAAAATTTATGTTTAAGATAGGATGTCTCGATTGAACTTTTCCTTATTGAAGCTTATCTTGAACCTAGAACTCTTATTCTTTTTCACACATTCTATACAGGTCATTAGTTGCTATGTCGTCCATCTCATAGAAATGAGCTCCATCTTACAAGAACATCAAGAACCAGAGAAACAAAATTTTGGAGGTAACATTGGATAACCAAGCTTTAATATGAAAATGGACATTGGACGTTGGACGTTGGACGTTGGACATCTTCTCCTCAAGTAATGCTTCTCCATGAAAATGGAGGGAATTTTATTACAGTTATGAACTATCTCCGTCTCATGACAAGAAACGTTGGACCCTCAACGAATTTAAGATTTCAAAACAAAAGACAGAGCCACATTTCCCAACATATGGTAAATCAAACTACTTCTCCAAGAACCAAAATCACATCATGGCTTAAGGCTAAAACTACTAAAAAATTGGTTTTTGTTATTTTCTTTTTCTTTTAAGTTTTTGTGCTACACTATTGCTGCGAGCATCTGCATTCTACAAAACAAATTGAACAAGCTAATCAATAAAATTCTTTTCTAGTATTCACGTACCCATTATTGGCTGGACTGCTTCCACCAAACCCAGGTATCAAATCGTCGAAATCAGTCACACTATCCACCGATCTATTCCGGCTCGGATTCTTCGGTTTCTCCCCTACTCCACCCAAATTACCGAACAGATCATCAATTGGAGCACTCTGTTTCTGTGAAACAAAGGACGCAAACACATCGTCACCGTTTGTGGTCGCAGAGTTCTTCAGCCCGGGCATTCCACCAAATAAGTCATCATCAACATAAAGAGGCGACGACGAAGGCTTCGAGCTCGAACTATTCGAAAATATCGAATCGTAATCAAAGGAATTATCTGATTGCTTCGTAGGCTTATTGGCCCCCCCAAACTGGTAATTACTGAAATCATCAAAACCTCCAAAACTCTGCGTTATTGTATCTGAATTCGGGGAAGATCTGGATGAATAGGAGGACGGTATCGGGTTCAGACCTGAATCGAATCCAAAATTGATGGATTGAGCATTGCTTGAGCTGCTGGGTTGTTTCGACGCGGCCATTGGAGCCGCTTTTCCTTGCGGTTTCAAGCCGAATCGCTCGGTCAGTACGCCAAACTCGTCCATTTTGGCTTCTGAAAATCAAATTATCGAGACTTGGATTGAAAATGCAAACTAAATTCCAAAGGACAGATGAGTATCCACAACAAACGGGTCGTGTGCGCAGGCCTATGAGAGCATTTCGAAAGTTGTTGGCTTGAGCTTCGGGAAAAGTTGAATTGCCGGTATTAGTGATCCAACCGCAGAGAATCTATCAACTAATTTGTTTCTACGAATTTCCAGAACAGAATGCCAGAGAAAGAATTTGGATGCAAAGGGGCTAGGCGGTATGTAGAATTGGATGCCAATGAAAAACGAAGAAAAGAAGATTTGCAGGACAATAATCCGATCAGAGGTATCTCTCCGTGCGTCTTTCTCTGTTCTTTTCCCCTCCGTGGAAGGTAGTGCAATCTGGGCAAAACGTGGATCCTACTCTATAACGATGGATGGTGCGCCTCAACGTGTCGCACGGCCTCCTCCCGTATGTGTCTCAAATGTTGTATACAATTTTCCCATTTATTTTCTTGTCGGTGGAGAATCTTTTCTCTTCCATCTCTCCGTAATTCCAACCCGGAAAAAAACAGCTCCATATAAAAAGGAAACAACGTACGTAAAAGCTATTTCCCACAATTGGCGAGGGATCCGACTTCCAGTCAGATTCCAAGATTAAAAGCAGTCGCACGTTGGTGATTCTGTAATGGCCGAACAAAGGTGCCACCCATATTTGGAAGATAGGGGCCTGATTAAGTACGTGCACCAATGGCCATGCAGTAACACTGATGAACGGCAAATCGGAGCTACAAAAACAAGCAAAAAGTTGGACAATGGTGTTGGCAATGGAGGGGTGGGTTGGGATGAGATGGATTTGGGTGGGATTCCACTTTATATAAGAAGTTACATGGTTTGAACCAATGGGCAACAATTTTTTTTTCTTTTTTGAAACAGTAACCTTACTTTACATATTAATGTCAATGAGATTAAATATAATAATTACATAGATAAGTATAAAAGATAAAGATATTTTTTTTCAACACATCCTTTGAAAAAAAAAAGAGACTCAAACTTATGCCTGATAGAAAATTTGACTCAAATAAATATAAAAGGGTGAGACTATTGATCAAGATTTGACTTAGATAAATATAAAAGATAAGGTGTAAATTTAACCTTTAAAAAATAAATTAAAAATTTAAATAACCATTCAATTTACAATTTAGATTTATATTCTTTTTTTTAAGGAATATAGTGATAATTAAGTTAAATTTTTTGAACCTTGTATGTATTTATAAGCTATCCTAAAGTGTCTAATAGGAAAAACTATTTTAACCTTACCAGCAATAATGATCTATTTGTCTTGATCACTAATTTGAACACTTTATTCTAACAAAGTAGGATTTTTGGGTGCTTTTTCATCCATTATTTCTTCTAGCGCTATCGTGCAGTGAGCACATGGCAAGCTGTTCTTTTCAAATTACGAGTGGGTGTGTCCAAGCTGGAGTCAGCTGTCTTTGCAGGCACCAAACATCATCCACATGAATGATCAAAAGTAAGATGTATGCACAAGAAAATTGGGACCCTAATCCAAGCACAAAGCAAAACTGAACATTAGGAAACTCTTCAACAATCATCACAACCCCCACAAATTTGTGGCGTTTTAGAAGCCCCAAGTAACCAAAAATAACAAATACTACGCTATAGAAGGATTAATACAATATTTTGGCTTATGATCCGATGCCTCCATATGACCTTTAGAATAGAATAGAAGGGTGGTTGTTCAATTGCCTTCATAATTATGACAGCTGCATCTTAACAATAGTCAGATAGGAAGGACGACAGAAGTGGAGGTGTACCAAATACTTATAAAAATTCAATGCAGATATATGGTTGGCGGACTTCCATGGAAGTTTCGACTGCAAAAGCCAGAACCAATATGAAGGCCTGCAGCCTGTGATTTAATATGGGTCCTCATCTTTTTGCATGTACGGCGGGACAGAACCTGTAACCTCTTCAAAGGCCCAACCCTTTGAAGCTTCCAAATTCTCATGCTTGATTTTCGAGGGATCATACTGAAATTTTAGAAAATCAAGTTGGAAAATCAATCTTTGTTACCCAATATCTTTAACTCTCAGTCCTGTTTTGACACGAAAGTGGCCCTAAAGGTTGTTCAATTTGAACACGCAGTAAGATAAACTTTTTTTTCTTTTTTAAACATGTGGTGCCTCTGCCCGATTCCTAAACCCATTAAAGTATTCACTTTCGGTGCCGTGGACTGCTCCCCCACCGTGAAAGTTGTGAAGATGATGTTTGTTATTGTTCACAAAAGTAGATATAATGGCCTTGGTATCTATGTTGGTTGACCTCGTGGTTTGACCCGCGTGCCATTTTGACTAGAGGCAGCCACCATTGTTGAGAGTTTGGACTCCAAATCCCGTTCTAAGTTACAAGTACTCCAGCTTGGGGGAATACTAAGTTTTGCAGCAACTAGAGGTTTGAGAATATGGGCAACACCTCGGCCTCATTCTCTTGCTTTTTCTTCCTCTTCTTCCCCATCATTTTGTCGATTGATTCAGCTACTGCTTCGTGTCCCATAGATCTCAGCTATGTCGAAACTTTCCCATGGAACGCTTCACTCTGTCACTCCCCTGACAAGAAACAGTGCTGCCAGACCCTTCTCAGCATCTTCGGCGTGGGAGTCGCACAATATCTCAAGGACACCTCCATGTTCCAACTCCCTGATGCAGCTTCTTCATCTTCTTGCCTTTCCGAGCTCCAAACCAAGCTTGCGGCTTTGTCAATCCAGCCCTCTGTAGTTCCTTTCTGCTTCGAGAATTCAACGCAATTCGTTGCTAATAAATCAAGTTGTGCTGGAATCACTACAATCCAAGATTGGAATGAAAAGGTCGGTCCGACAACTTCATTGGATTCATATTGCCGGGGAGACTTGACAGGGCTAACTCGGTGTGGTTCCTGCTATGATGCCGGCTTGAGCGTGGCTTCCCGGCTAATCACGTTGGCCCCGAACAGCAGCACAAAATGCTTTTACTTCACAGTCCTGTACGCTGCAGCAGTTGTCAACGAGTTAGGCCCAAAGGACACCAGAACCGCACATTGCATTCTAGCCTTGCCATTGTCTAGCTCAGCGACAGGCGAGTCATCGAAGCATTTGAGCAGAGACACTTTATTAAAGCTGATTGTCGGATTATTGGGTGCTGTTGTGGGTGTTCTGCTTGCTGTGGGAATGATCTTACTGTATAGGAAAAGACACGAGAAGGAGAGGAACGAGGCTTCGCATAGAGAATACGTGGGCAGTTTTAGATCTAGTGTGCTACCCAACACAGGTGCAAAATGGTTTCACGTATCGGAGCTTGAGCGCGCCACAAATAGGTTCTCTCAGAAGAATCTGATTGGTCAAGGCTCGAATGGGGTTGTGTACAAAGGAACTCTTTCAGATGGCACTATGGTTGCGGTGAAACAATCTCTTGATTTGGATTCGAAAGGGGATGAAGACTTTTGCTATGAGGTCGAGATCATTAGCAAGATAAGACACAGAAACCTTCTTTCTCTGCGAGGTTGTTGCGTTGCAAGCGATGATACGAAAGGAAAGAGGAGATTTTTAGTATATGATTTCATGTCAAATGGCAGCCTTAGTGACCATTTGTGTACCTCTGGGGCTGAACTTAGCAGGAAGAGATTAACATGGCCTCAGCGTAAGAATATAATTCTTGATGTTGCCAAAGGACTTGCTTACCTCCATTATGGTATAAAGCCGGCCATCTATCACCGTGATATAAAGACAACGAACATACTTCTGGATTCGGAAATGAAGGCTAGAGTGGCAGATTTTGGGTTGGCCAAGCAGAACAACGAAGGCCAGTCCCATCTCACTACAAGGGTTGCAGGGACGCATGGTTACTTAGCACCTGAGTACGCTCTCTACGGGCAACTAACAGAGAAAAGCGACGTATACAGCTTTGGGATTGTAATTCTTGAAGTTATGAGCGGAAGGAAAGTGCTGGACGCATCAAATTCCGCAATGGTATTGATTACGGATTGGGCTTGGATGCTTGCAAAATCAGGAAAGGTGGAAGAAATATTTGAAGAATCCATCAGAGAAGAAGGGCCGAAAGGGATCATGGAGCGATTTGTCCTTGTGGGGATGCTTTGTGCTCATGTCATGGTGGCTTTTAGGCCTACCATAGCTGAGGCGCTGAGAATGTTAGAGGGTGATATTGATATTCCGAGATTACCAGACAGGCCATTGCCACTAAGTCACGAGTCATTTAGATCTTCCCTGCAGTGGAGCATGTCAGCGACTGAGAGATCAATGCTCAGCCAAAGCTCAAGCATGGTCTAGATTGGATTAAACTAGAAAC
Organism: Casuarina equisetifolia; assembly: GCA_028551475.1. Classification (NCBI taxonomy): domain Eukaryota; kingdom Viridiplantae; phylum Streptophyta; class Magnoliopsida; order Fagales; family Casuarinaceae; genus Casuarina; species Casuarina equisetifolia. The sequence continues at coordinate 22,124,858 of CM052356.1, forward strand.
ACAGAATTTCAAAGGTGTCTATTGATATGTATTGAAATTCTTTCTTCCCTCGTGCTCTTCATATGTGAAATCAAACAGAGTATGTAATCTTAGGTAGAAGATGATGTATGTGCATAGTTTTCTTGCAGAGATTTATACCAACGAATATTTTTCATCTAATCCTTTCAGAAACTGGTCGCACCATCAATTTTGACTTTGACTGAGAAACATTAAAAAAATGATTCATCGAGTTGTTAGTAGCTTTTTGAAATTGACCCACCTAATGCAACTACATCCTCTTCCCCACAACCCGCTGACGTTACTGACAAGCCTTTTGTCCGGCGGCTGCGAGCTATAATATTTCTTATGCAACTAGTATTTTGTCCAGCAGGCCTTTAGTCAGCGGTTTGTTAGGCTTGATTTGGGCTCTCTTCAACCTAACTCTGACTAGATAAACACTGGGCCCAGACCAGCGGATTTGCGGCGAACTCGTACAAAACGGTGCGTTTACTCGTGGACAGCGATTTCAGTCTGAAAGCCCGTCTCTTTTGAGCTCTACCGGAGCTGATCGGTTACTTCACTGCTTTCTTTTGAAACTTGGTCTTGTCGGATCGGAGGGTTGGCAATGAATTGTGTGTTCAAACTATTCCTCTTCATATTTTTAGGATTGGCCCCAGGCTTTACGAGGTTGTGATAATTGAGTGTTGGCATATTATGGGTACATACGGATGTGGGAGACCAGATGTTTGATGAAATTTCTCCTCGTGTGTATCGGTTACACCAGCGGATTTTCAGTACCATAGAGGTCGAATTCAAAAGAATGCGCTGGCCCTTTACACTGGATTGCATCCCACTAGTAAGAAAGTATACAAGAAATGGATAGGGAGGCTTTGGTGTCCCGTTGAGCGCTTTCTGTTTTTGTTGTTCTGCTGATTTTTCGAAAACCAGTCAATTTTGACCGGGTCATTAGTTTTCAGAATAATTTGCATGCATCTTTTAAAGGTCTCAAACATAATGCTAAGAACTAAAATCTCACAGCGTCTATGTTTCCCATGTAAGCTTGTTTCTTACTCGGTTTTTTAATGATAGAGTACATTTGCTTCTTAAGAGTTTAAGTGAACACTATCTGTTGCTGGAGTCTTTGGAAATTTGATATTCAACTGTGGCAGAGGTTAAAGTTATTTTAGTTCAGTCAGTTGTTCTTTTGTTGCTTTGCAACCAAAACCCCAACCCCCCCCAAAAAAAAAAAAAAATCCTAAGATATGATGTCATTCTTGTTTCTTCGGGGGTAATTGATACTGAACTTCTGTCTTTCCGCGCAGCTTATCCCAGATGGCATGATCAGGAGTTGCATGACATTTGATTGGGAATTTAATGTTTGGATATTTTCTTGTTTCTTCAAAGTGGTTTAGAATCCTCCTGTTCGAGGGATCAATTCTGCCTCGCTTCAGGTATTGAGTCCGATATCTGTGCAGGAAAGCTTCTACTCTATGAAATGATAAAATCCTTGTAATATGAGTATGCGTATTCACGATGCTGGTCCTGGTTCTACAAATAAGGCGCAATGTCCAAGGATAACATGTAGATCTGTACAGGCTAATGTTGTCTGTCCTTTGTCTATAAACAAGTTATTATCGGAATTGTAATGAACTAATTTGTAAAACTAGTTTTAAGATATATTCACCTTTCCTTGTAGTGCACATTATCAGGAAAGATATTTCCCGTGAAAGAGAGTATAATTTTCTTTGAATATTGGCAATGTTATTAACGTCACTAATTTCATTTTCATTGTTCCAGGTGAACTTTTACTGTCATTTTAGTTTAGCAATATGATTAAGATTTGCAACTGCGGCAACAAACTATTTTTGAAAGGGGTAATGTCAGCCAGAATGCTCAGTTCAGGTGAACTAACAAGAGAGGTTTCAGATCCAATGAAAAAGATTTGTGAAATTATGATGTCCTACCCAGCATTAACTCTTGATACTGCACTTAACCAAAGTGGAGTTAGAGTTGCTACAGATATAGTTGAGGATGTCCTCAAGAAATTTGAGAATGCTGGCATGTTGGCGTATCGGTTCTTTGAATGGGCGGGGAAACAACGAAATTACGAGCACAGCATCAGGGCTTACCACACCATGATCCAATCTCTGGCCAAGATAAGGCAGTATCAGATCATGTGGGATCTAGTGAATTCTATGAGGAACAAGGGAATGCTTAATGTTGAGACATTTTGCCTTATTATGAGAAAGTATGCCCGGGCTCAGAAGTTGGAGGAGGCAGTTTACACATTTAATATAATGGAGAAATATGATATCCCTCCAAATCTAGCAGCATTCAATGGCCTTTTAAGTGCTTTGTGTAAGTCCAAGAATGTGAGGAAGGCTCAGGAGATCTTTGACAGTATGAAAGATCGATTTGTTCCTGACTCAAAGACATACAGTATATTGCTTGAGGGATGGGGAAAGGCTCCAAATCTGCCCAAGGCAAGGGAGATTTTTCGGGAAATGGTTGACATGGGTTGTGAACCTGACATAGTGACCTATGGCATCATGATTGATGTTCTTTGCAAGGCAGGGAGAGTTGATGAAGCCGTTGAAATTGTTAAGGACATGGAGACTGGAGCTTGCAAGCCAACATCTTTCATATATAGTGTTTTAGTTCATACATATGGGATAGAAAACCGGATTGAAGATGCTGTAGATACATTCTTAGAAATGGAAAAAAATGGAATTAAGCCTGACGTGGCAGTATACAATGCCTTAATTAGTGCGTTCTGTAAATTGAACAAGTTAAAGAATGCATTTAGGGTCTTAAGCGATATGGACTGCAAAGGTATTACTCCAAATTCAAGGACCTGCAATATTATTCTAAATAGTTTGATCTTCCAGGGAGAGACTGATGAGGCATTTAGAACCTTCCGCAGGATGATCAAGGTATGTGATCCAGATGCTGACACATACACTATGATGATAAAGATGTTTTGTGAAAAAGGTGAGCTGAACATGGCTTTCAAAGTGTGGAAGTACATGAAGTTGAAGCGGTTTGTCCCAAGCATGCATACATTTTCGGTACTTATAAATGGATTGTGTGAGAAGGGGAATGTTTCTGAGGCTTGTATCTTATTGGAAGAGATGATAGAGAAGGGAATCCGACCAACACGTGTGACATTTGGGAGGTTAAGACAATTGCTTATAAAGGAAGGAAGAGAAGATGTACTCAAATTTCTTCAGGAGAAAATGAACCTTCTGGTTCAGGAGCCTTTATGTGATTGAGAAACTATGGCTAGCAAAATCTTCAACCTAGAACTGCGTGTATTGTTGATCGACCAAGCAAGCAATCTGGAGTTGTAATGCAGGTTGCTGCTTGGTAATAAGAGAAAAAGTTCATCTTTTGCAGGTAAGTGCTCCTTCCTCCCCTACCCTGAATTTTCTTTTCATCAATTTGATTGGAATTCCCAATGCTGTTCATCTGCAATCTGATTTGAATTTTATTTTTCTTTTTTCTTTTTGGGTAGTAAAATTGTTTAGTGAAATGATTTTGCTGACAAAAGATTCTTCCTCTGGCAGATCGTTCTCGATGCCGTGATACAGACATTACAGAGTATGAATCTATTGGAAGGAACAGTGAGTGTATATTTGAGAAGCAACTTGAAGAATAAACAAGTTCTGAAAGATCAAGAAATTGGGAAAGAGTAAAGAGAGGATTTCAAAGTATTCAAACTTGGTTGTATTTTTTTGGTAACTAAAGGAAAGTGACTGGTGACTGATACAAGCTCAAAACGTTTTGTATAACGTATGTAGATCTGTACATCTAAGTATCTACCTTGTGATCAGACAATTGTAATAAATCTTTCATATCTACGGTCTACATTGCCAACTGATATCAGGAGCCTAGTTAATGTCATCATATGAATGAGGGAACTACTTATCGGCAAGGAATATTTTCAGGGACAATGAAATTGGTGGACTAACATCAAGGCGCAAACTCAAGCATATCAAGCTATAAGCCAGCACGAACAAAAACTACCAATTGAAAGAAAAGGGACGCATAATTTTAAATTAGAAGCTTTGCTTATTTTGACGACATGCACTTAAGAGCAACGAGACAAATTGCACATAAAGTCCTTGTACTTTGGTAAGGCACAAATTTTGACGTGGGGACATGAGTCTAACAAAACAGAAGTGAATTCAATTACGCAGGAAACGAAAAATATGTCCAGAAATACGGAATACGTGTACGGGGCAAAGGATGCAGAGCTGGATACACATAAACTTGTGACCTGCGAAGGCAAGGGAAAAGAAAACAAGATATCTTAACTTAATTGTTTGGAGGAGTATTAGAGATGTGGATCACGGAGTTCTGCCAAAGAAGGAAAAAAATAAGAAAGATGGAGGGGCTATTGCGATGAAGGAGCTTACTTTTGTAAAGATAAGGGCAGAGGAGGCAAGAGAACAAAATAAAGATGAGATGAAATGCTGATAAGAAGATTGGCTGACCCCAATGATTTAATTGGGATCCACAGAAAGCATACCACAGTTACATACAAAAGTATATAAATTCACACTTGTTTGGCATATTTAATACAGGCCTGGACAAAAAAGAGAGCACATTCGATGCTAAAGTAGGTAATCTCTCATTCTTCCGTCGTTCATCTCCCAATTTGTAAAAGACAAATCCTAACTTTTATTACAAGCAGGCACATCTCACTAGCAGACCACAACCTGGTAATAGTAACTGGTTTTGGGGCATAACGAGTACGTTCTTATGGTCTTTGAACCATTTTACTGCACTGTGCTTACAGAACTCACATATGAAGATGCTGTTGCAAAGGTTAATCAATCACTGAGGCTATAAGTAGTAACTTTTTTTGTCAACCTCAGCAAGGATCCATAGTTTTCAGGAATAATTGTTCAATTATCGGTAGGTATCTATTGTCAAAAATGGCCATCGTTGACAAATATCTCGTACATCTTAAATGAGATTCTTCTGTCCTCTTTGGTACAATGTCCATATGATATCTAAAAAATGATGAGAAACAGCATAATTAAAACATCTGGTTATGATAAGCTTATTTCTCATCTCAGATCCTTTTTGTTTTAGATTCACTTTTGGTGAGCATGACCCCAGAAAACTTGTTCACTTCATACAGCAATCCAGCGGAGAACAAGAAACTGCAACGAGAGATGTGAGAATGAAAATGTCACTAATATGAAATTCTCAAGACATCTGAAACAAAATTGCAACCAATCATTTTTTTTTAATCAATCATATTGATAGGGCACAAATTCATTGTTCTTCCTCGGTTAAAATCCTTCTTCATCTGCCAATCTGAAATGTTCTAGACATCCATTTCTTTATCAAGAAATTAAAAAAATTAAAACAAAAGTAAGGAAAGTCTAGGATAACTCAGAGCCACCTTTTCCTGTTTTGATTTCTTTTTTTTCTTTTCCCCTTTAATTCCCACTTATTGATTATTTAATACAAATAATACAATAGTCTTTTCACGTCAATGTTGTTTTTCACTTGGGGAAATATGGCTAGATGTCTTAGGCATATTTATAAACTCTTACTAGTAAATTGCCCTAGTTTGAAAAATAGGTTTAACAAGGAACATTAGAAAAAGCACAAGGGGCGTGGATGCAGAAGGAGAACGGTAAGAGCTTCATGACCAAACTGACTATCTACAAGCGAGGATGGAGAAGTGCTCTTCTCTCTCCTCATCAGCACTTTTATTTCATCTATTCCCTGTTATATGAGTAAGGAACTCCTGCCTGTTAGTCATCGAGTGGTCACTCTTATCACCCTTATTCTCTCAGCAAAGCATCTCTCTTTTTTTAATAGATAAGTGCTAGTAACTCCCCCACCGCTCTCTCAACCCAGCCACAATAGAATAGATAGGCCACACCAGTCTCCTCTATTATATAGGTGGAGGATAGAATTTTCCTCAGGCAAGACCTGATCCGACTGTTCTAGAATAGTTTCCCTAGATCTGTACCTCAAGTGCCAGACAATGCCCAAGTCTGAACATCAGCCTGCTTGTTGATAATAAATGGGTACTTGCCTTAAAGCCCCAAAATTACAGCAGAAGTGAACATTAAGCTAATTGACAGTCATAAATGAAAATTGCCCAAAAATTTCCCTAATAAATATGAAAAAAATCATATCAGACGATGGTGTTGATAATGCTTTCAACTATATTTCCTGACATATGCATTTGTATGAACATCCCAAGAAAAAGTAGTAAATCCAATTTCAACAATATTGCATACCATGTGGTGATACAAACTCGATGAACTGTGCTAGCAGCAATTAGAGCAACTGCTTCTGCTATAATGACTGCAAAAGATAGGTAAACCGAATTGCTTCAGTTATTCTTGCAAGAATGATAGCAACTTATCAGAAACCTACAAGTAACAATCACTTGAACACTACCACTTTGAAAAAGGGAGCCTAGAGTTTCAATTTGATATTGAATCTTAACATGATCAAATTGCAAAAAGCTAGAGATGCTACAAGTTTCAGAAGCTACAGTATAAAGGACTCCCTAAGTTTTCATGTTCATTTCCAGTGGAACTCCAGTTGCCATTGAATGTTAATGCAAAATCCATATAACTAAAGAAAGCCTCATTACAAAGTTAATCCTAAGAGTCAATCCTGACACTGCTAAGTGGCCTTTTGAATTCCCGTACTAAATTCCACCAACCAAAAAGAATCCTTTATTTGCTTTTCCCCGTCCTTAGAATGGGGCAAACTCTAAACGGAAAAAAAGGTTTTAACTGTTTGATGATGTTAAATGTCAATACCTTCCAAGCATTGAAAAATGCCTTTAGTAATGCCCAGTAATAAGCAAAATAAGATCCTACTAGATAAATGTCGTGTACAAAAGGTACTTGATTGCGCAACATGTGGTGTAACAGTAGCGGGGCAAAAAAAAGAAAAAAAAAAAAGAAACAGCACCAATCTATATTATTTAGATGGACTACAACATGTATTATCTCACTATGCAAACATAAATGAAGCTTAAGTACACTCACCAGCACCCCACCCAGTCTTCACGCCATTTGTTTCCTGGAAATTTCCAATAAACTGCAAGAAACCACCAATCAATTCAAATTGATATGTTCAGTCAATTGCATGTCATACGTTAGAAATGACTTGATCATTCGTACATGCATCTTTTGATACGTAGCAGACAACTGTTGCCAATTTACTCTAGAGCTTAAAGAAATAATAAAAAGAAGCACAAAGAAGTGTATGCATGATGAAGCATGTACATCTACCTAACAACAAGTTATTTAAGCAGCCTATCACATGCGTTTATCTATAGTGCAATGATGGGTACTTCCTTTTCTTTTGTTTCTAAACATTTCATTCACAACGTCTCACCATAGAACAGCATCCCCTTAATCAATAGGCACGTAAAGTTTGTGTTCACCACCGCCGTCCTACCCCCTTCTTTATTCATTGCTAATATTCATGACAAAAAAGGCTTAAAGTTTGAATTGCAGAAGCACTGCTAACTTAACTAAGAAATTATTTTGTAATAAGCATGAGCAAGATGCTAACTACAAGCCATTCACAGAAAGAAAAATTAAGTAAAATAGACAACACGCATATAATATCAGGTAATTACAGCTATTTCTTCGGACGCTTTATTAAAACAAGTTGGTTTCATTGAGATGGTACTGCCACATTAAAGAAGAAACTAGAAACACAGAATAATGCTCATATGTTGATATGAGGCTGTCTGAAGATAAAATTAAACGGGTAACTTTAGAACTCACTGTTAGCAGCACAAGAAATAGAAGAGAGCTGGTGAATCCCCCGAGTATGGTAAAAAGCTCCGACGATGCTAACTTCCCTCTGTAAACTTCTTGAAGCGAGAGAATGACAACGAATAGAAGGAAGGAATAGAGCATCGAACTCCCAGGCCCTGCCATTGACTTCCAAGTCGCAAAGACAATCGACAAGAACAATCAACAAAATTAGTCAACAAAAACGATAGCCAGCAACTCTGATGGTTTAAGCAGCAGCCATACACAGATATGGAAAATCAAAGGAAGCAAATAATTTCCTAACCCAGAGTAACAACATCAGATCAATGTACGAAGCATTTCACACTAAAAAAAAAAAAAAAGAACGGGAGTCGTGTTCTTTCTCATATGTTTTCAGAAGGGAACCCAATTGAGAAACACCAATAGCTGTTTGATTGGAAAGGAAAAAAGAAAACCCATCATTCTAGGCCCAAAAGAGCACTAAATTTTCTCTTTTCTGGGCGCAAGAAGCAGCAAGAGATCCGCGATTTGGTGCACTTGTTTGTTCTTTTTCGAAATTTCATTAAGTTTCGTACATTTTCATGGCAACCAATCATAGAGTTAAGAAGGAGAGGGGGAGGGAGAGATCATACCTCAGACCGTCGCTACCTTAGCTTTTAGAATTTAGATCCCCTTCTCTGCGCTTCCCTTCTCTTCTCTGACTACGTCCCGACTCTCCGCAGTAAAAAGAAAAGCCCACAAATTAGAAGACTGCTTCGACATAAAAGTTAAGTGTAGGGGCAACAACGTCCATACGTACTAAATTCTAATGGGAATGGCGTCGTTTTCACTCTTGAAATCGTTTGACGTACAATTGTTTTATGAGCTCTCTCCCTCCCCGCGGTGGCCGGCGAAGCGAGGGTGATGGAGTTGCCGGAGTGTCCCGTGTGCCTCCAAAACTACGAAGCCGACTACGTGGTACCGCGTGTACTTGCGTGTGGGCACTCAGCCTGCGAGGTCTGCCTTGCTAGCCTGCCTGAGCGGTACCCTGAGACCATTCGCTGCCCGGAGTGTATTCAACTTGTGAAGCGCCCTGCCAGTGGCCCCTCCGCTCTGCCAAAGAACATTGACCTCCTTCGTCTCTGTATGCCTCAAAATCCTGATTCTAATAATCATATTTCCAAGAAATCCCGCGAACCTACTCCAAGTTACGAAGATCGCCATCGATTCTTGCCTCGGTTTTGGTCTGAAGAGTTCTATTCTCTCTGGAAGGACTGGGTCCTTCCAAGCGACGCAGTTTTCATTGAACCGAAATCAGAAGAAGAAGGAGGAGGAGGTGAAAGTTTGTGTTCGGTGTTACGTGGAAGAACTGGCTCTGCTTCTTCGGTACTTGTTCGGTTGGGATTCAGGGAGAACCAAAGGGTAAAACTTGTACGACTTGTTTCCTTGCCTGTTGTGGATGAATCTTCTGTGTTCGATTACAGTTACTTTGCGCGGATTATGAGATGCTTAACTGGAATGAAAGAGAAGGAGCGAGATGAACTGGGTTTACTTTTGAGAGCTTCTTTGGGACGACAGAGTGGCATGTGTTGCGTTTACGGCTTGTGGGGTGATTTGGAAGGTGGGTTTTTGGATTTAGTGTGTGAGAGACTCGGAGGAAGTTTATTGGAGAAGTTGTATAATTTTAGAAATGGAGTTGTTGGTGGTGGTGGAGACAGTGAGGGCTTAAGTCAAGATTTCATGTCTGGTCTTGCGATGATCGGTGTGGGAATTTGTGAAGCTGTGGTTGCTCTGCATTTGGAGGCTTTGGTAATCGGTTGTTTGGGTCCTTCTTGCTTTACTTTCGATGATTTTGGTCATATTTATGTTGATTTGAGTGAGGTGCTGGTGGCGGGAAGGAAGGTTCGTAAGAGTGTTGTGGAAGCTGTTTCTGGTAGGACGAGAATTAATAGCAACGAGTTCGGGGTGATTTTCCGTGGTTCATTGGAAAGGGAAGCTTTTTTGAGCCCCGAACTGTTGTTTGAGTTGTTGCAGAAAGAGGGAGTTGCCGTAGAATATGAAAGGTCAAGTTATACAGTTAATTGTAGTTCAGATGTTTGGTCACTGGCTTGTTTGCTGATCAGCCTTATAATTGGCAAATCATTCACCGAAGAAATCTTGGAAATAAGCTCAGAAGGCTCTGACTACTCTACTCTGTATGTGAGTTGGGTGGAGAAAGTAATTTCTCTATTGGAAACCAATTTGGGCTCAACATATGCTTCATTGAGTCAGATTCTCGTCAAATGTTTGAATCTTGATCCAGCCTGTCGCCCACTTGCAACTGATTTAAGAAGATGTTTAAGGGAATTGCTAATCAAGTCTCAATTTGATGCCCTGGATGGTTTTGAGGGTGTAATTTGCGAGGACGACAGATCGCATTGCTTGATTTTCGGGAAACTGTGTCAGTTGCCAACTGAAAGAACAGAATTAGGGAAAGATGATGGTAGGGAACTTGATCAAGTTGATGAAAGGGTTGACAGAAACTTTGTTGATGGCCTCTCTGAGGGAGTTATCAAATTTAAAGATCTTCAGGGTCACCTTGATTGTATTACCGCATTAGCAGTTGGAGGTATGAATTCTACCCGTTTTCTCTTTGAAGTATAATGGCATTTTCTGTACTTCATAATCATCCATGGACAGGGATTCAGTTTGTTCAGGCATTAGGACAGGCAGCCCAATTGCAGAAACTTGATAACTATGGTATCTCTTAAAGAGGAGGGGGTTGTGAATTTTAGTTTTATTTAGTTCCTACTACAATCTCTGCAAGTAGCAGAACATCGTGGCATGTCAGTAATTACCGTAGAAATATGGGGAGAGTGAGGTGGACCTTAGTGTGATGCGGCTCTAGTTTATTGGAACATGATGAACCTGAGAGTTGCAACGTGGGGATTGCATATGCAACCCGTGAACTTGACTAAGCATAATCAGTATATTCTTCTTCCAACCCATACCATCATTTTATTTAAATTTAGACTTACGGTGAGCAAACACTTTTGTGCTTTTCAAGAAAAAGGAAAATTAGTAAAATAAGATGTTAGAACACTCTAGTATCTTATCAGTTTTATTCTGTCAGAGTATATTGCTTTCAAATGACTACTTTTTCTTTTCTTATCTTGTAGGGGGTTTTCTTTTTAGCTCCTCATTTGATAAAACAATTCACGTATGGTCTTTACAGGTACAGTTTCTAAGGACACAATCTCTGAAGTTTACGAGTTTTACTACTAGTTCAATTTGTTGAAAAATCATCTTTAACTAACTCTATAGTCTGTTGAAAAATATTCTGTTTTTATAATCACTGGCGATGATAGTTCAAAAAGCTAGAGGGCAATACTATTAGCAGTTTCCTGTTACATTCATTATCAGCAAACTTTTTAAAAGTCCATAGACACGTCATAATTTGTCATCTGTCTCTCTAGTAGATTCAGTGAGTATACCTCCGTGAAGGACAAATGGATATGTACTGGCATTTTGGCAAAAAATCATTCTCGCAGCAAGCCTTTTTGCTTGGATTACCGCCTCTCCAGAATGAAAGATGGAATTTTTCCTAGGATATGGCACAAAATGCTACTTTTGGAACCATTTTTCTGGATAGTTTACGTGACACCAAATTAAGTGTGAACCTGGCTGAGAGGCTTATTGTTGGCCTTGATGCTATCTGTATTTTTGTTTTGTGTTCATTGCTTCCTGGCCTGGAACTTGAGTTTCTTTTGCAGTAAGTTGCAATTTTTGCCTTCACTTGTGAGGACCATACACAATAGGAGAATTCAAAACTAATGAGCAACCATTGAGAAAATTTTTATAAATTTTTTATGTTATTTACCAAAACCTACTACCTCCAGTATGTCAATAATGTTTGGTCTTCTCTATATTAATGTTGTGACTACAGTCTCGGAATAGTCTAACATTTGTGGTTGCTTATTTTGACTTTGCATGTAAAATCATTTAATCACTTGGACAGCAAGCAGTGGAGGTTATGAATTTTGGCTGTTGTGATAAATTGCAACAACAATTTGTAGGACGATCAACAAACAATCTGTATTCCTGATCGTCATAGATTCCAAATATCATCCCTGAAATATATTAGCAAGTCTTGATGTGACTGTCTGTTTGCCTCTCTGTATTAGACATATTTGTAATTCTGCACCATCACGTTGAGAACCTCTGAAACTATGACATAGAAAATTGTATGATCAGGTAACATTGTTCTTGAAATAAATTTGAAGGAGTGAGGGCTTACTATTGTTTAATTTATTGGTCTTTTTTATTTTTACTTTCTTTTTCAGCTTGGGATTTGGGCACTCTCTCTTGAATTCTAATAAGTTTCTTTGGTCTGCGTATGTTGTAGGACTTCTCTCACGTCCACACATTTAGAGGTCATGGGCATAGAGTCATGGCTTTAGTTTACGTGGATGAAGAACAACTGTGCGTAAGTGGTGATAGTGGGGGTGGCATATTCGTCTGGGGCAGTAGTGCCCCTCTTATTCAAGATCCTTTAAAGAAATGGTACGAAGAGAAAGATTGGCGTTATAGTGGTATTCATGCCTTGACCACTTCAGGAAATGGCTATCTCTATACTGGCAGTGGAGATAGGTCAATAAAAGCATGGTCGTTGCAGGTAGTTTATGGTTTATATTATATATTATTTTTACAAACATTTTCCAGTGTTCTGTGAACGTAAATGAACTAGATTTTCCTTTCCAGGATGGCATTCTGTCGTGCACAATGTACGGACATAAATCAGTAGTTTCCTGTCTTGCTGTATGTGATGGTGTTCTTTATAGTGGCAGTTGGGATGGAACGATCAGACTGTGGAATCTTAATGATCATAGTCCATTGACCGTTTTGGGGGAAGACAAACCTGGAACTGTGACCTCTGTCTTGTCCCTTGCTGCTGACAAGCGTATGCTCATTGCAGCTCATGAAAATGGATATGTCAAGGTTTTACACTCTCCTCTTCCTTGACTTGGGTTAGACTAGTTGGGGTGTATTTGACACCTTTGGATGTGAAAGATATTATTGGACCCAGAAGTTAGTAGTAAAATAGCCAGCCTAAGATGCTTTTTCTTAAAGTAGATCATTATAATGAGAATGAAGATTAGAAATCCCTCCATTAATCAACATCTTAATTTTGTGTTGCATATATCCAAAGAAAGGCAGACTTGCTAAGGCGCTATAAAATCTTCAAACTCATGTCCGCTGATTTGTGACAAAGTGGAAACTTTCTTCTGCTGTGTATGTACAAACGAGTTCTCTCTTTTATTTATGCATAGAGATGATGGAAACAAAAGCTGTTATCTTTATTAACGGGTCATACCAATATAGCGCTGTGCATTCCCTGTACCATTGAGTTTCAGCGCCAATAAGGATTTTCTGTTATTATCTTTCACTGATGCACTTCATTCCTTAGTAATCATATGTTTTTGCTGCTTCCTTCAGGTCTGGAGCAATGATGTCTTGAGGAAATCCGCACAACTACACAGTGGTGCAATTTTTGCTACTGCCATGGAGGATAAACGGCTATTTACAGGAGGTTGGGAGAAAATTGTCAAAGTACAGGTGCACATCCCAAATTATGGTTCACTTTTCTACACATATAATAAAAATTTAACAAGTCTAAAACTCTAACCCATTTGAGAGTTCATTCCGCAATCATGGTGAGATCTGGATTTTCTTTCATATGAGATCTACTTTTAGGTGGTGAACCAATCATCTATTTTTCAGTTGATTTTTTTTTTTTTTGTCCTGCATTTTATTTCTTTTTCAATTTTTGCAGACCAATTAACTTAGCTAGTGACTTGTAGGAATTATCAGGAGATGAATTTGAAGTAGAGGTCATGCCAACTGGATCCATCCCTTGTGCTTCAGTCATAACGGCTTTGTTATGCTGGCAAGGAAAGCTTATGGTCGGATATGCTGATAGATCTATCAAGGTATGGTACATTTTATGCTGTGTTCGTGTTCATGAGAGACTCATACTATACCCCATCCTGTCCAATCCTTTATCTGGTTTATGTTTATTACTATTATTTTATTTTATTCTTTTGTTGTTGTGCGTACACTTGATTGTCCTCGAATATGCAAATGCACACATACACGCACCCACACATATGTAGTTCTTTCTTTCTGAATGCCACTAGTATGTATGAGTATTCCGGAAAAGGGCCATGAATTTGTCTAGTCAAGCTCAACTGTTAGGCTAGTTGGGGTCTGAGTCGTGACTTTCTCTTTTTCTGTTTAACTGCTTGCTTAGTTCTTTTTATTGTGCTGGAAGTACAATAGCATTTGAAGCATGCAGAAACAGTCTCTCAGTTTTGGATTATCTATGTTCAAAATGGTATTTAGCCTCTTTACTGTCTCCAAGAAAGTAAAATAAGAAGAAAGAAAAAGAAAGAGGAAAAAGATGAAGGTATTACTGTATAACTGAATATGATAATAGAGATGGGTATAGCATACCTTGAGCTCATAATCCCAGTTCATGGTAAGAATGAAATTAAACCAAAAAGGAAATTGTTTAAAAATTTTAATTCCAGTGATTTGGGTTTCAATGGCAAGCATACATAGTCAATTTATCCTCGTTTCATTTTTGTTTTCACTATATATTAAACGCTTGAACGCTGGATCTTGATTTGATTGCACCAGGTATATTTTTATGGAAAGTGATCCTCGTGTCATCTGCTATGCTGTTGTTGATATGCTTTTTGTGATGGATTAAGTGCTTTGGCAGCCCAGGACTTTCAGAGTCTCGCTGAATTGTGCAGTATCAGTGTACTGCTGAATCTTTAAATCCTGGTTTTAGCGGATCTGGTTACTTGTTTGAACACGATAAAAGTATTATTTCGAAGATCTTGCTGGTGCTGATCTATGCAAGATCTATAGATCCACGGTACCAGTTGTTGAAATTCTTCAAGCAAAATACGTGAACACGTCTCCTATCACAGGTAGGAGGGTCTGTATAAATGATTGTTCATACAACACGGATTTCTGTTCAGTGTGAAGATGCTGATGTGTAAGTTAACTGCTGTAAAGTAAACAAAGTGTAATTATACATGTTGGGATATAGCTCCAATTCTAGTTCTTTTCTCCGTTATGACGTTATTGTGGTGGCCACGGAAAAGGAAAACTATCAGAAATGCATTGAAGATTTTTGGTTGCAGGAACAATAAGAGGATGATGATTATAAATCAAAGCTATTTCGTAAGCCGAATTTATAGCCTTTGCGAGTTCAACTGCGTTACGAGAGCTCAGTTTGATGGCCCTGGGTGAATCATCATTCTCATACATCTAATCCGTGACTGAATAAAATGACCTATTCTTCAAGAATTAATATGTCAAAAACTTGCTAAAACCTAACGGACTATTTTGTAGCTTTGGAATTGACTACACCTTGCTGATGATCAAGGAGACTTCTTTTGCCAGCTAAAACCAACAAAATACAAATCAGGGGGTTTTGCTACTTCTCTTCAAAACGTTTAGAGATAGAACAATGAATCAAGGCTGTAATTAGCGTATATTTATGGGCCAATCAAATTGACAATCAAGTGTGCCACCCGATGAGGGACCGTTCAAGTAGCCGCTCAGTCCGAACTCAACGTCCCTTTCAGCGACGAAAGCAAACGGGAAAGGCTGCCTGGCCCCAGAACCCTTAATATTCTCAAGCTCCATGTGAAAGGAGGAGAGCATAAAATACGTAAGGTATATCGGAACCAATTCGCGGTGATGGTAGCTTCTTAGCCTACCGCTTAACCAAACTATAGCTTCGAGCTTCCCGCCTTACCGGACGATCGAAAAGCACAGACGAGAAGAACAACTCCACGGTCATGGCGGCCGTGTATACTCTTCGGAGCCCTTCTTTCGTCGCTCCAAATCCTCCCAAACGAACAACCAACCTCTTACTTACCAAACCCTTTCTCCCTATACTTCCCCCTTCTTTTTCCTCCCCTTCGTTGTATCGGCTGCGACGACGTTGCGTGGCATTAACACCTATTACAGCGACTGTGAAGGTTCTACTCTGCTCGACGCCCACTATCTGTTTGGAAGTGTGTTTGCGTTATGTTCACCGCGCTTTTTTGTTCTGTTTAGGACCACTTGGGTCGTCTCAGTAAGACTTGGAGTGATTACACGAGCTTAAACAACTGGGTTGTACGGGACTACTACCGTCTAGTTAACTCCGTGAACACATTCGAGCCGCAGATTCAGAGGCTCTCGGATGAGCAGGTTTCTGGTCCAAATTGGTTTTTGCTTAGCTGCATTCTGTTGTTCCTGTATTTTTGTGTGACGGGTTCGTGTTTGTTGTTATAGCTAATTGCAAAAACTGTGGAGTTTCGTAACCGGATAAGACACGGGGAGACGCTTGCGGATATTCAAGCTGGTTGATTATCTATTTTTCTCTCTAAGTTTTAAACTTTTAGAGAAGTGAATTTACTCTTGTGAACTTGATAACGTGATCAATGGTCATTTAATTACAATCTTTGCAGAGGCATTTGCTGTTGTTCGTGAAGCAGCGAGAAGGAAGCTTGGAATGCGGCACTTTGATGTGCAGGTCTCTGTCTTATACACAACACGACCATGCAGAGATTCAATTTGCTGCGTCTTTATTCACTTTAGTGTGGCACTAAGCTTTTACATTTTTGTCAATTTCAATGTAGATTATTGGTGGAGCTGTGCTTCATGACGGGTCTATCGCGGAGATGAAAACTGGGGAGGGAAAAACATTGGTGTCCACATTAGCGGCATATCTTAATGCCCTGACTGGCGACGGTGTTCATGGTATGCGTCTATCATAACTTCTGGTAGTTTCTTTGAGAAATCAGAATATGTTATGGGGAAGTTACTAGAATCAGGTCGATATTCTTCTTTGTGCAAATTCTTTTATATACGTGCTTGGGAAAAGCTAAAGGGTTTCAGTAACAACAACAGCAAGGATAACTACTTAAAAAATACAATAATACTGATAGTAGGGAAATGATTCCATACGAGAAGAGTTTCTACTCTCAACATCTACCTTTGAGTCTCCATTTTTATTGCAAGAGGCAATTTCCTGATGGAGCACATGAATAAGTTTGTTTCTTCTTCAAACCAACGGGCCAAATGTTTCTACCTAACTGCATCTGAAAGTTGTTTCTCATGCTTTGTTTCTTGTGCAATAAAGGAAATTCCTCAAGCATGAATATCCAGAGTAGCTTTATGTAGCTGTGATGGTACAAATTCATGTACTCATTCTCATGCTGAAAAATATGGTAAAAATTACGCCCATGCAATTCTATGAGCAATTTTATGAAATATATTTTCACTGTTAATATGGGAGCAGTTGAACTTAGATAAGCTTCATTCAAACAAATTTTCACTATTAGGTAACATTAGCTTTTTCGAGTGCTATCAAATGAAGCTTTGATTTGTCTGCTGTGCAATGCCTTTCACAGAGATAGTAATGAATATCCACCTAAGGATCTTTTTTTCCCCCACAAATTTTTTAAACATGTTGGATGGTTTGTTCCCTCCATGCTGTTCAATGGGAGGACAAACATGCATATCTCACTATTGCCATTGTTTCAAGCTGCTACCATAGTCCTCCCCCCCCCCCCCCCCCCCCCCTCCTTCTCTCTCTCTCTCTCTCACTCACACACACACACAAACTAATATTTTGAAAGAAATAAGAAAGCCTTCCCGTCCTCTTCCTTTTAATCTTCCAAAATATTAATCTTTTTCATTTGGACAGAAAATGTTTTCCAGCCCAATATTATTTCTGAGGACCTTCCTTTTTCCCTTTGGCATATGCATACATTTGATTGTATTTGAATTCTCAACCCTAGTGAATGTCAGGCTTCTTAACAGCCCTTTCATATAATCTGCAAGAAGGTTTAAGAGGAGAGGAGAATCTGTGAGATATACTTGTAGTCCAAATACCACATGCAGGTAAATTTCAAGTCTAGACTGCCAGACGTATATGCAAGGGGAGTTCCTTAACACATAAATCAGAAGAATATAAAACGAAAGCAAGCAGCATCCGTTGATATAAAGTTGCTTAGTTGCTCTTTCTCTGCTGGAACAAGATTATTAGAAATACTTCCTGCTAAAGTCGTGAATTCTTTTTTTAATGTTGATGATGGTATTGGTTGTCCTGTGGTCATGCTAATGATGTTTTTGTCTCTTCTCTCTCTCTCTCTCAACAGTGGTAACTGTTAATGATTATTTAGCTCAACGTGATGCTGAGTGGATGGGTCGTGTTCATCGTTTCCTAGGTCTCTCCGTGGGCCTAATTCAGGTAAATTCCTGTAATCTAGCAGAAAGTTGAAAAGAAAAAGAAGAAAGATTTAGCGTGATTGCCTATGAGTAAATGTAAATTTCTGAAGCAAGTGGAGGTTTAAGGTAGGCAAGGTCATGGGTCCTACTGATGTACTGTTGAGCATATGAGGGCTATGCCAGCCTTCCATGAAACTTCTTTTTTATAAAATAAAGACAGGTGTAAATCACTATTCAAAATGCACATCTGTATCAGAATTTATATAGCTTTGATCTTTGTTGCTTACATATGTAGAGGGGGATGAATGCCAAACAGCGGAGATCCAACTATGGATGTGATATTACATATACCAATAATTCAGTAAGTAGTGTCCACATTTATTTAGTACTGCAATGCTTCTTGAGGGAGTTTTTTTATGGCATTGGAATTTTTTTAATGGTATTGTTGAACTTACTTTCATGCAGTTGATTATTGACCTGTACATCCGCTAGTTGTTTTCATTGCTTCTGCCTTTTTGTTTTTCTGAATGTTGCCAGGAGCTTGGGTTTGATTACCTACGAGATAATCTTGCTGGAAATAGTAGCGAACTTGTGATGAGATGGTATATTTCGTAACTGCTTGAAGTTCATCCATATTTGTGTTTTGGATTACTTGGGGTTTTCACTGCATAACAGGCCAAAGCCATTTCATTTTGCGATAGTTGATGAGGTTGATTCTGCCCTCATAGACGAAGGAAGAAATCCTTTGTTAATCAGTGGAGAGGTAATTCTGACCTGTTTTTGTAAGTGGCAGTATTTAAAAGTCAATAATTGTAGTCTTTCCTAGTTAAATTTCGCAATAGTCAAGGATATAGAAATATCTTGTTGACTGGGTATTCTTCTTTTTCCACATTGCAGGCTAGCAAAGATGCTGCGAGATATCCAGTTGCTGCTAAAGTAGCTGAGATTCTTGTGCAGGGCCTTGTGAGTTCGGTCTTTTGCATTTTTTATGTTTGGTTAAGCTGCAATATTATTTTTCTGGAGCAGCTGACCATACTTGCAGTTTGGTTCCATCATGCTATATAAACTAAACTGCTTTCCAATTCACCTCTGTTGATAGCATTATAATGTGGAGCTTAAAGATAATTCAGTGGAGTTGACTGAGGAAGGGATTGCGCTTGCTGAGACAGCTCTTGAAACAAATGACTTATGGGATGAAAATGATCCATGGGCTAGGTGAGCGTGGATTCCTGTTGCTTTTGTTGTCACTCTGGTATTATCACTGTGTTAGGAGAATACTGTTTGGAGCATCTTCATTACCCATTATCTCTTTCCTGTAGCTTTCTCTATTATTCCCCTTTTATCTTGTCTTTCAGTTAATTAGAAACTAAATACTTCTGTTTTTATTTGGAAGTTATAAACTACTCTTGTTTTGTTGATTCGCAATCATTTGGTGATTGAAGATAATTGAATGTGAATAGCATGGCAGCTTCTTTATCCATCAGAAATTATGAGGTTTTTTCTTTTTAATTTAAGCCCTGTAGTTAAAATTGTATTGTCACAGGTTTGTGATGAATGCCTTGAAGGCCAAAGAGTTTTATCGGCGAGATGTCCAATACATTGTTAGAGATGGGAAGGCTCTCATAATCAATGAGGTATTGCTTGATGTTTATATGATTTAATTCTCTGAGCATGTTCCTTGTTCAGATAATCAGCTTATGTTTTCTCTTTGTTCTAATTTTTGTTATTTGTCTGTCTTAAAGTATTAGGATTCGGTTGTTGTAACACTTATCAATAAAGGTTCACAAAATTCTCAGCCCAGATTATGCTGGAATTTGCTCTGGCGCACACTGATCTGACGTGTTTCTAGCAGTAGGAAGAAACTTATGAGAACAATGATTGAGAATTCAGACTAATGCATAAATGTTCCATCCTAATTGACATCTACCTTACATATTCTATTGACCTTGGGCGTCTATGTTAGGATAAGAAAACTCTCCAATATTTTGACACTACAGTCAGCTTACTGATATTTAATGAGCAACTAGTTGGGTAATATCTGAAACTGTAAAATGGAAACATCGAATGCATTAGTCCAAAGTGTCTCCAAGTTTTTATGAAAAGGAAAATCATAGAAGAACCAGAGTATTTGTATGTCACAGAAACAAGATATACATGTTAAAGTCGTGGTTTTTTATTTTTTCACTGTCCAAGTTAAAGAAGCAGGTGACATTTAGAAACCAGATGCAACATACTCTAAAAATATACCCTATTTATTTTTCAAGCCCTTGGACATTTTGAGAAGGTTAGGTTTTGTTTTAAGTTATTAGAATATGAGACTATTTTCCAAGAGTGTGATATTATCTATTTACGTTTGGTGGCCCAGCTTTCAATTTTCCTTGTAAACATTATCTTCCAATTACCTACATTAAATATGATAATCATTTTCCATCAGGCTGATTAATTTCGAAATATGAAACAAAATTGGATCAAAGAATCTTTCTAAATTCTGGCTAAATGTTATTTGATAGCTTTCATTGTAACCCTTGCTTGTTTCTAAAAGTATTGAGAAGATAGAATGTACCTATAAAGGAAAATACTTTTGGGTAATCTTCCAGCAAAAATTTTGTTTCTCTAAATGAAATATAGTCTTATAGCAGCTAGACTAATTTTTCCTTTTTATGAGGGCACTAACTTTAGGCAAGATACCTATGGTTAGTGTATTATTCTAGGTTTGGATCTTGCTCAAGGAAAATGGAGCTGAATTGGATATAGAAGCAGTCTTAGATCATGTCATGGAGAGGGAAAGCAATTGTTATTTTGAATAAATGGAGATCATTCTTCTGTTGGCATAAGTTTTATCACCAGATTATTACCTCCTGAGCGGATGAAACCTTGGGCAGGCTCTATGTAGCATTTTTGGAGGGGTTTCAAAACCTTCTTGTGGAACTGGAAACTTAGGTGCTTGTCGTGGTGAATTGTGATTACGTTCAACAGCTCAAATTTTATTGTTTCTGTGGGTCCCAATTCTTCTGGTCTATATATCTGTGTTTGGGGCATGTGTGCATATGTATGTCTATATATGTTTGGGACTGTATCATGTTAATATCTGGTTTTCTAGTTTCAAACTTTGGCAAAATGATGATCTAATTGTGCTGATGGCATGTTTCATTAGTGGATAGGAGAAGAATCTCATTGTTCAATCAAATTGATATTTTCTAAAATTCTGTCCAGCTGACAGGCAGAGTTGAAGAGAAGAGGAGATGGTCTGATGGGATTCATCAGGCTGTAGAGGCTAAGGAAGGTCTAAAGATTCTGGTATTTCTTGATCTTTTAATGTTTGAAGTTTTTCTGCTGATTCATGATTTGTAGAGAACATATATAATTCCAAGTGTAATGTTCTTGCATCTTTTAGGCTGATTCAGTAGTTGTGGCGCAAATCACATATCAATCGCTCTTTAAGCTTTACCCAAAGTTATCAGGGATGACTGGGACCGCAAAAACAGAAGTATAGACTTTAACGTTGCCATATTTTGATTTTGGTGCTTTGCTAGTTATTCCTAATGCGGTTCTCATGAAAAGAGTTACATTATAATCATTGCAGGAGAAAGAGTTCTTGAAAATGTTCCAGATGCCAGTTATTGAAGTGCCCACAAACCTTCCAAATATTCGTAAAGATTTACCCATCCAAGCTTTTGCTGTAAGGCACTCAAGCTTTTTACTGGATTTATTTTATGTTTGGTTTGTTTTCACTCGACTAATGCCCTGGGTTGTTCACTATTTTAGACTGCTCGTGGAAAATGGAAGTATGTTCGTGAAGAAGTTGCATACATGTTTACACTGGGTCGTCCTGTTTTAGTTGGAACCACTAGGTGAATATCTGGAGTGCCTGTCAATACACCCTGTTAACCAGCTTGCAGTAGGTTTTATGTATGACTAATTTAATATGTCTCCGTGATGTTACGTACTAGAAGATCAGTGTTCGTAACTTGACTTTGGTTCCATAGTGGATGTTTCATGCTGCGTGCACTTATATGTGCAGAACAGAATGGGGGAGGGCTAAAGAAGTTCGAAATACTTTGATTAACTTCTATCACTTTAACAAGGACCAAAACTTTGTGGAAAGGCAGTCCAACAAGATGTTAGAGCACTCTATATGTGAATCAAATTTCAATGGTATAAAAACCTGGGTCAGATCAATAAGATCATCCATATATTGATGAGGTCTTCCCTAATACCATGTTGTATAAGGTTGAGATTCCTGTGATCCTCTGAAGTTTAAGTCTGAAAAGGTTTATTTCATGTAGTAAACTAATCAAGAGAGAAAAAAGTAAAAAAAAAAAAAAAGGCATTCGATGATGCTTCCATAGAAGTAGAACTTATTCCGTTTAGGAATTTATCTTATGTTCGTTTACACAGGAGGAAAAGCTTGGCATCCCGTGCCTTATTTAGACGTGAGAAACATGCTTAGGGACCTTGTCATATATTGTAATCTAGTGCTATTTGTTCTTTCTTTAAGGCCAATCAATTGACATTTGTGATGTTTCTTCCGTTAGATGCTACTTAGGTGTAGTTTGAATACGGATATCCCTAAAGCTTTGATGGTAATAAGATTGAAATTGTTGTTTAGTTATGATCTTTTAGAATGCTTAGATGGCCACTGATATATGACGAAGAATTCTCATCTTCTGATGCAGTGTTGAGAATTCTGAACATTTGTCTGACCTGCTGAAGGAATGGAATATTCGTCACAATGTCCTGAATGCACGACCCAAGGTTTGTTGATATTTAATTCATTTCGAATTTATGGTTAAACAAAAAATTCTTATTAGGTCACATTTCTTTTTATCTTTTTGGATACTCTTGCTACCATTTTGATTCTCTTCTTTTTGCCAGTATGCTGCAAAGGAGGCTGAAATTGTTGCCCAGGCAGGGCAGAAATACGCTATCACCATCTCCACAAATATGGCTGGTAGAGGCACAGATATAATCCTGGGAGGGAATCCAAAGGTAGTGTGCTTGTCAGATAATTCTTGCCATTGAAAGATGTAAAGAATACATCTTAGCATGACTTCTTGGTTTCTTAAGAGTATGCATATGCATATAGTTTGAAATTTCATTGTTTCGTATTTCACTTTGAGGATGAGCTGGAAGTAATTTTCTCTATTTTCGGGTTGTGGTTTACAAAGATGCTTGCGAAAGAAATTATAGAGGATAGGTTACTTTCAACTTTGAAACGAGAAGCTCCCAACCTTGAAGTTGATGGCGAGACAATTTCACAAAAGGTAGAATCATTGTGGCCCCTAAGAGCTGCTATATATTAAGTTCTGTATCTGATCTATCTCCTGGGGTAGGTATTGTCAAAGGTAAAGGTTGGATCATCAGCAGCAGCACTGCTAGCCAAGGCAGCCTTAATGGGTTGGTGACTCTATACTTCAAATATGTATTACTTTAAGCTCATTTTGGATGAAATTGGTACTAATGTTACCCTTTGATATGTGTCTCTGTAATTTGATGTGCTCTATTCATTTCTATTGAATCACAAAGCTAAGTATGTTTGCAAAAGTGAGGGAAAGAACTGGACCTACCAGAAGGCAAAATCTTTGATCTCAGAGGCGGTGGAGATGAGTCAATCAATTAATTTGGGAGAAATAGAAAAGCTTGCCAATGAAGAGTCTGAGATGTACCCTCTTGGGCCTACTATAGCATTAGCTTATTTGTCAGTCCTGAAGGATTGTGAAGTACACTGTTCCCGTGAAGGTTATGAGGTGAAACAACTAGGGGGCCTTCATGTGATTGGGACGTCTTTGCATGAATCTCGGAGAATAGATAACCAGGTGAATCCTAAACCGCTGTGATGTTTCAGTGGAAACAATAATTATCGATCTAAGGTTTCTCCCTCTGCACTTATGTGATGCCCTTACATGCTTTTCGACATTCTTTGATCCACTAATGATGATACTTTTCCACAGCTTCGTGGAAGAGCAGGAAGGCAAGGGGATCCTGGATCAACACGGTTTATGGTGAGGTAATAGCATTTATCTATCTAAACATAGATGACTGCTCTGCTATAATAATTATCTGGAGTTCAAAATATACATTAGTAAACCTGAGTAGGATGGGGCATGTGGAATCTCGTATGAATCAGCTAGGACCACCTTGCAAGGCTAAATACTCCTGGGTGGCTGATAGTTAAGTAGTACCGTGAGGGAAGGGTGAAAAGAACCCCCATCGGGGAGTGAAATAGAACATGAAATCGTAAGCTTCCACAAAGCTGAAGGGGGTTGCTCAATGCTCCGCCCTCAAAAAAAAAAAAAAACTGTATGATTAGTAGGAGGTTGCTTGAGTTCCTGCTTTTCCCCATTTCTTTCTCCATTCTGAGCAAGGCAGAACATGAGAAGGAAATAAATTTCCTTCCAATATTGACGGGTTCAAACTCATTTGTTTGGAGCTGTGCTAGTTTTCATGTATGAACCTGTGAGCAATAAAGCTGCACCAGTTAAGTTTGGGGACTAGGCTGTTCATTACAGTCTTTGCGCCTTTTTTTGGGGTTGATAGATGCCAAGGTCTTAGTAGAAAGGGGTTGATAGTCCCGTCTGCTAGTCTTTTCCAAACTTCCCTTCACCTTTCCGCCCGTGAAATCCTTTGCCTCTGCACCCCTGTGACCACGGGTGTACTGTTCCACCCTCACCTAGAAATCGAATGACCTAAGAAGCAAGGGAGGAGTCATTGTTGAGTTGAGCTACCTATCCTAGCAGTTAAACATATCTCACCTGTTGGGGAAATCAACTCTGTCCCCAATAGTTTCCCTGACATTAATATTCAATCATTGTATAGGCTTCTCTTCCAATCTCCTTTGTTGAGTTTGAGAAGTTAAAGGGGCATAGTGTTGAATTATCTGGGCTCATGTAAGCAGCAATTAGTTTCTTTGTGCCAAAATAACGGAACACTTCTTGTGGGGTTGTATCTGTATTTTATAACATAATATTGTGCTTGTCTGAGTCGAAGTAGTTTTGAGAATATAGTTCGCTGATCATTTGATTCCTTTAAGGTATATATTTACTGTATCTTGATATTTGAGATTTAGCTGTATTAAATATGAATCATCTTCGAAGAGCATATCAGTAGTGATGATTGACTGTTAGACTGGGATGCAGATCGTGAAAAATCATATCTTTTACCTCTTACTTTTTCCTTTTTAGTTGGGGGGGATGGGGGGTGGGGAAGGGGAGGAACATTGTCAAATCCAGGTCTCTTTACTTCACTTGCAGTGTAACAAAATCCCTAAAGTTTGCATATTCCATTAGCTAAAGCCATTTAATTAGCAATGAGATTGTTTATATTTTGAATTAGCCATCTTAATATATTATGTCTTATTTGCTGAACAGCGAATGAACATTATGATTAGGAGTAAGGTACTCTTTAGATTTTTTGTTGGAAACGGTTAAGTGGGGATTTTGAATGCTCATGCTTATTTTGCTTGCTGGATATGGGTGAATATTGAACACAGAAATGTGAGCTTGTGAGTGAATTTGAGTTTCCTATGAGCTGATTTAAATGGCTACAATAAAACTAAGAGTGCTACTAAAAAATTATATCATTTTAACTTTTGCTAAAAGTTAGTCTTACATCTTGATGTTGTTCTTTTGATCCTTCCAGTATGTGATATTTTATTAAAATTTTGTTCCACAAGAGTTGACTTCACACTTGGATTTCTGACTTTGTCTATGGACCTTTTCATCTTTCAACACTTTTTTCTCACTAAATTTGAATATAAATAAATGTGCATGTATTATTTTTACAGCAGTGCCTTAGTTAAGTTTCATGCAATGGATTCATGTGACAGCTTGCAGGATGAAATGTTTCAGAAGTTTAATTTTGATACCGAATGGGCTGTGAGGCTTATATCTAAGATTACAAATGATGAGGATATGCCAATTGAGGGTGAAGCAATTGTAAAGCAGGTCATGGTCCAACTTGTCACCGTGATATTTTAATTACTTGTTATTTTTATACTTTTTCCTTGAATTATTTGTTTATATGTTTTACTGTGTTTTCTGGTTGATTAAACCATCCTTCAGCATAAAATGAAATTATTTAAATCTTGTAGCTCTTGGGCTTGCAAATCAATGTGGAGAAGTTCTTCTTTGGCATAAGAAAGAGCCTGGTTGAGTTTGACGAAGTACTAGAGGTATGCAGTGGTGCCTTTCCTGGATATGATGTGTTGGATTTTTTTTATTTTTTGCATATCATGTATTGATTAAGTGTGGATAGTTTATTTCAAGTAAACACATTAAATATCTTTTGATCCTTGATTAACATATCGAACTGAACCAAAAGCAATCGGTTGATCATTTATCAGTAGCTCACTAAATTGTTTGGTTTTGTTGCATCAGGTGCAAAGAAAGCATGTGTACAACCTTAGGCAATTAATTTTAACGGGTGATAGTGAAAGCTGTTCCCAACACATTCTCCAGTCAGTTCCCTTTGGCACTGTAATCGTTGAATTTTCTTCAAAGTTTATTTTTCTTTTGAGTTCTCTGAAAAAGTTGCTTACAGGTACATGCAAGCCGTGGTGGATGAAATAGTTTGTGGAAATGTTGATCCACTAAAGGTACTTGAGATCCCATTCTAGGATTTTTGATTTACTGCTGTGCACTTATGGCCTTATTTATGTTTGATAGCATCCCACAAGCTGGAGCTTCGAGAAGCTCCTGAAGGAGTTCATCTCAATAGCAGGGAAGCTGTTGGATGGTGAGCTGATATACAGCAATTTTTTGTTCCTGGATTTCTTTTCACCTTTCAAATTCAAATGATGTATGCTCTGTCAAACTTTATACTCAACAGATGGAACTTTTGAAGACTCGTTTGCAGGGATAACTGAGGAGGCATTACTTGAATCTATTGGACAACTTCATGACCTTAGCTCAATTGATATTGACAACTTTTACCTTCCAGCATTGCCAAAACCTCCAAATCCCTTCAGAGGAATTCGCCAGAAGAGCTCTTCATTAAAACGTTGGCTCACTATATGCTCTGACAATTTGACTATGTGCGTAATTATGATAGTCTACACATTATTGAACCTTTTCTTTTTCATTTTTGCTGTTTTTCAATTTTTCTGAGTTTGAGAACTCACTGTTAAGTGTAATGTAGGAATGGAAAGTACCGTCCTATCGTAAATCTTCTTCGCAAGTACTTTGGAGATGTCCTAATTGCTTCTTATTTAACTGCCGTTGAAGAATCAGGTTACACTCATGCATATGTTAAGGAAATTGAGGTAAGGTCCTTTATTTTCTTAATCTTCTCTTCTTTTGGTGGAATAAAAGCTTGGTTCCTTTGTGAAAACTTACCTACACCAACAATGCCCAGTTTTAATGGTGGTGCCAGAAGTATCCTGTATTTATTAATAACTTATAGTCTAGATGTGATGCTATTATTACTCAACAAGAAAGAACTGAAAGGAAGCATGGTATCCAAGCCTGAGGTTAACGCCACAAGTTTGCTGTTTCTGTAGAAGCATCAGATTGGTTAATAGATTGGCTGTTATTTCGTTAGTCATGAGCGGCACTTCCTTTTCTTCCCTCTTTTTGATAATGGTAAAGTTTATTAAAAAGAGTTAGAGCTGGAGTTATATTAACTAGCTTACATAGAAAAAAAAAATCCCCAGAGAAAGCATTGAGCTTGTAAGCTGGATAATCTCAAAGCTTTTAAAAGCTTTATTGTTCTGATTCTTTATGGTTTAAATTAAAGCACAAAGACGCAGCTCACTATTCAGTTCTTCTCTTGTTCTTTCCATCCATGCTTTCGGGATTATAAATCTTCAAGACCTTTGTCAAATCCAAGAACACGGGGGAGGGGGGGGGGGCGGGGGGGGGTTGGGGGAGGAAGAAAAAAGAAAAGAAAAAAAAAGAAAGACAAGGAACTGAAATGTGTTGGCAACTATGTAATCAAGAAGCAAGCAGATTTCGCATTGGGTATGCTTATGGAACACTAACCAATCACAAATTGCCCTTTATTCATGAATGGGGTCAATCAAAGAGAATTTTCTGATGGAATTTGATCTGGAATTAACTATGACTATAAAGTTGTGTGTGATTGGCACCATATCATTTTCCTGTCTAACGCCCTTGAGATAGGAATATTTTGAACTATCGTTTACTTAACCATCAAATGGTTATGATTCGTGTGCTGACTTTTTGGAACACCTTGAAAGAGGAAAATAACCGATGGTGAAATTGCCGTTTGCCCTTTGAAGGGCAGCTGACTGTTGTTTTTCCTGCATTAACAAACTTTATAAGTCTCTTTTTTCTTCTAGTATCCACCATATTACTTCTGTAAATTTGAATTGCAGAGAGCCGTTCTTGTTAAGACTCTAGATTGTTTCTGGAGGGATCATCTTGTAAACATGAACAGGCTTAGCTCAGCGGTAATGGATATGTTCTTGTGAATATGATCTCTTTAACTTTCCTGTAAGCATGAAGCTTAAGCAAATTTTCTGTCAGGTAAATGTAAGGAGTTTTGGGCACAGGAATCCTCTTGAAGAATACAAAATTGATGGCTGTCGATTTTTCATTTCAATGCTAAGTGCAACTCGGAGGCTAACTGTAGAGTCGCTCTTGCACTATTGGTCATCCCCAGTGGAATCCCAGGAACTATTTGTATCATAAAATAAATTTCACCCTGTATGTATGAGCTTTTGCTTGTCCCTGAGTTTTTTTTTCTTGCTTCAAACAGCGATTATCATAAGACCTTGTGAACTCATTGTCTCTGTTGGCACATTTCAAAATACTGTCAGTGTCTCGTTATTGTATAATGGTTGTGCTAAATCATGGCAACATTTCTTCATTTTCTTTTTCTGTGGAACTGATCTTATAATGTCTCATATTATCTGCTGTATTTAGAACTTTTCTTTATTGCTTGGCAGGATCATGCAGGGGATTTAGACGATGTACATCTGTGGTCCTGCAATGGGCAAAATTCACTTGCAAGGTAAACATTATTTGCAGTTGCTGTTACTCATCAGTCTTCTGAAACAAAGTCCAAACCAAGTTTTATCCCATGGTAGGGGATTTCTTGGCACCTGGATATTGTGGTAATAAAGATTCCCCTTCGTTCTTGTTCCTTTAACTCCTCATTTGGACTTGGAGTTAGGCCGTAGCTGTGAGAATTACTCCTTTTTTTGGTCGACAGGAACTAAGGGAGTTCAGGATAATGTTGATCGACAAGAGCAGAGATTTGGGTCAGATATCTTTGTCAATTCGGAGAAGCGGGTTTCCACAGGGGTCTTGCTATAAAGAGGTTTAGCAGCAGCAGTGCAGGACCGGCTCCACATTGAGCTTACAAATCGACCACATCATATACATGACACAATCTTTGCCTATAATTACATGTCATACCTTCAGCATGTTCAATCAAAGATTGTAATCGAAATTCGAGCGGAGGTGCTCCTGCACACAATCATTCGCATCACACACTTCACTTTGTATTTAACCTTCTGAGATCAGCAATTGATGCAGAGTCAAATATTTCCATCTTGTACGCTGCTGATCCTTACTGGTCCCTTTAGCTATTCCTTGCTCCTAAGACCAACCTAAGCAATATCAGTGTCAAAGCTAGAGTGATGGCTGTTGCTGCATAATAAAAAAGAGCATAATTGCAGAGGTGAGAGAGTAGGCCAAGGAAACAAGAAATAAAAGCATTAATTAATTGATTGCTGAAGCCTGCGTCCTACAAGAGCAGATTATTTATTTTTCCCTTTTCAAAAGAATGCATAGGGGAAGGAGCATGCCCCAAACACTACCAAGGCGTGGGCTGTATCTAGTGGCTTGCGGGAATATCATGGCCGTCTTAAATAGAGCCTGAAAGATAATGAAGACATTGAGTGTTCGAGAATTCTAGATATCATGTCAAGGCCAAACTTCTGTTAGAGTGGAGCCGTAAGCATGTAGAAGTTCGAAAGGGAAGCACCTGAATGGCCATCGCGCATTGTATAAGATTCAACAAATAAAAAGGAGACTTGATGGCCATCGCCATTCATAACTAAGAGACAAATCTAGCACTCAAATTATGTAAAGATGGATTAACTAATCAAATGCCCGTCCGATTACGTTCTCTGGCTTTCCAATATAATATTTAGCCTGAAATAACTAAAAGCAGGGTGGTCACCAAGTCAATGGCGTGGGGAAGCTTGCTTAGGGTGCAATTTCTTTTGATTAAATTGCAGTCTTAGATTCTATCATGACGAGATTAATAAAAAAAAATGGAGTCGGAGAAGCATAATCAAACTGATTTCAACCGAAGATAGGGATGAAAATCAGACGTCAAGCTGAGTATAAAATTCAATTGTATTGCTTTCTTCAAAAACCTTACAAAGGGTGATCCGATTATGGAAAGGAAAGACTCACTTAAGATGATGAATTGCTTTTCCATTGCAACCCTCTTGTCTCTTTGTTGGTGTCTTCCATGCACTTGGATGATAAAACAGTTTTAAAAGGATCCATTCTGCCCGTCGATATTCCTGACTGGTCCTTTGAACCATTTCCTTGCGTCCAAGAACCACCAGAGCATTATCAGCGTCAATACCACAGCAACGGCTAGAGGTGCGTAGTTGAAGGTATCCCACTGGAGAGGGTAAAGAGTTGGTAGTAAAAAGATCGTACAGGTATAACATATGTAGAGAAAAGCTATTAAGCAAACCGGCCTGCTAGCTCTCCCCAAATAGAAGGGACCTGGTTTAAAGTTGTTCCCATCCATGACCATCCTTGCGAAAATTGGGACAGCATAGCCACCCACCCATCCAATTGTACTAATTGAAACAATGGCGATGAAAACTACATCGAGTTTCAAGATGGGAAGTCCTATGAGAATGGCAATGGCTGCACACAACCAGACTGCATTTACTGGAGTCTTGTGCTTTGGATGTATTTTCTTCCAGATTGGTGAAAATGGAATTCCTCCATCCCTTGACAGAGCATAAACCTAGAGAAGAGGAAGATATACATGCATTGTTATCGTTATCTCATGTTAACATTGCTGCTATATGCAATTATAGTTAACAGTAAAAGCAGTCATAGAGAGAGAGAGAGAGAGAGAGATTTTGATTTTGCTTGCTACTCTAGCAGCACAAGTTATGACCGAGAGTCCACAAAAGAAGAAGGTTCCCCAAATTATACAGAGGAAAACTATGGCTCCGGTACCACTGTGAAACCTAAGATAAAATGTGTCGTACATTATCTGTGCTGGTGGGAGTGCACCGGCGGTTTCATTGTTTGGGTCATATAAAGAGGCTGGATCCTGCACTAAACATAGCTTAATATCGAACTTATAGAAAGTCTGAAGGAATAGCAAACACTTTAAAATTAAGCATACCTTGATACTGAAAGTAAGAGCTAAAAGATCAGCCCACTCGAAGGCGGAAATGATCCCTAAACTAGAAAGATTGGCTACAGGACCAGTTCTGTCGGCGCCTTTGGTTTCCTCAGTTAGATGGGCTGCTGTGTCATAGCCATACAGACAGTATTGGCTTAGAAGTACAGACATAATCACGGCATAAGCTGAACTACGAATTCCAGTTGAGTCTGGAGATGTTTCAAAATGAGTAAACACAAAAGATGCTGATTGTGTTGTGGTTGCTATCAGAGGAAGGCCTATGATTACGACGAGTCCACCGATCACCTGCATGCTTTCATGAGACGAAAATTTTCTACTTTTCCCTTGAGAATTAAGACATGACAGAAGAGATTGAGGAATCATGTAATGAATTAAGAAGAGTAATTAGTTGAAAAAAGAGAAAGCAGACCTGCCACCATAGAGAAATAACGTTGAGGAATGCTATGAGTTGCAATGCAAAGGAGTCGAGCACTGCCCATATGATGACGAAGCACACATACATGAGCACAAAGACACTTTGGGGTGTGAAGTAACCTCCATCCTTGTTCGTTCCAGTGGATAAAAGGATTATCATCTGCAATGCCTGTGCTGCCGAGTATGCCTATTAAAGGGAACAAACAAGGACAAGCTTTCTAGTAAGGAACGATTGTCATAACCTCATCGTGAGACAAGCTTAGTTACATTACCTGTGTGCCAATACTAGAAATGAGTCCAATGGCTTCCAGCCAAGCACAGCACCATGACGCAAGTGGCCCCCATCGAGGTCCAGACAAATGAGCAGCCCAGAAAAAGAGAGAGCCAGTAGTTTGTTCAACGTTTTCGTGATCAAGTTAAGTTTTAGATAGAAAAACGATGATGAACAGTAAAGGCTATCTGTATTGAATAACCCACTGCCGTCTATACATCAATACACGTATATGTAGAGTGTAAAAGGAATAAAATAATAGTCAATAGTAATAATAGGCTATGATACAACTGTGAGGCTACTCTAGGTAGTTGTAGGATGATGGGACATAGGAGAGGTCTTGTCTAACATCCCCTGCAAGCTGATGGGTCGGAGAGAACTGTTAGCTTGGACTGCAATAATTGAAAGCGAGAGGTGGATAAGCCTTTAGTGAAGATATTCGTAGGCTAATCAATAGAGGAGATGGAGTGAACAAGGAGTTGCCCTCAAAGGTAGCGTTCCCGAATAATATGATAGACAATCTCAATGTGCTTCGTGTGGGCATGAAACATTGGGTTCGCCACCAAGTAGAGGGCGGAAAGGTTATCACACCACAGGACAGGAGGATGGGGAGCGAGTACATGGAGATCCCAAAGGAGATACTCAATCCAAATAACTTTAGTAGCAGTGTCAACCAAGAATTTGTACTCAGCCTCGGTACTAGAGCGAGCAACCGTGCACTATTTACGAGAACACCAAGAGAGGAGGTTGGGGCCAAGGAACACGCCAAAGCCACCAACGGAGCGACGGTCGTCACGATCACCAGCTTAGCTAGCATTAGAGAAGGCATGAAGAGCTGTGGACGGACTGTGAGTGAAGTGAATGCCATAGCAGGGAGTGTTAGTGAGATAGCGCAGAATGCGCTTCACCATATGCCAGTGCGTAGTGGTAGGAGCATGGAGAAACTAATAGGCCAAGTTAACGGCGTAAGCAATGTCCGATTGAGTGAGAGTGAGGTACTGGAAAGCACCCACAATACTTCGGTAATGGAGAGGGTCAGGGAGAGGATCGCCATCCTACTAAGAGGGAGAGTTGGTAGGAGTGCACGGCGTCAGAACGACACAGGCATTAGCCATCCGGGCACGAGATAAAATATCATGAGTGAACTTGGTTTGATGAAGTAGCAAACCCTGGGAGGTGTGAAGAGCCTCAATGCCAAGGAAATAATGAAGGGGGCCGAGATCTTTAATAGCAAACTCTTGCTGAAGGGTAGTAAGTAGAGAGGTAAGAGGGGCCTGGGAAGATTTGGTCAACAAAATATCATCAAGATAAACCAACAAGATAATGTTGTATTGAGTGGTGTGAAGTAAAAAGAGGGAGGTGTCAGCAGCGAAGATGGAAAAACACAAAGAAAGGAGAAAGGTGCTTAGCTGCTAATACCAGGCTCGGGGGGCTTGCATAAGTCCATAGAGAGAGTGTCGAAGGCGGCACACATGGTAAGGACAGGAAGCATCAAGGAAGCCAGGGGACTGGAGCATATACACCTCCTCAGAAAGAGAACCGTACAAAAAGGCATTAGAGACGTCAAGCTATCGAAGAGACCACCCTCGAGAATAAGCCACCACAATGAAAGTACGAATGGTAACTAGTTTGGCCACCGGACTAAAGGTCTCCGTATAGCCAATACTAGGTTGCTGATGAAAACATTTTGCTACCAGACACGCCTTATAGTGCTCAAGAAAACCATCAGAGCGAAGCTTAACTTTGTAGACCCACTTGCAACCAATAGGATGGGCACCAGGAGGGAGAGGGACAAGATCCCATGTACCATTTTGAAGAAAAGCCGAATACTCAACTGTCATGGCGGCTTGCCACTCTGGGTCCCAAGTAGCTTGGGAAAAGTTAGTGGGCTCGGGGTAGGGATGGGCAATGGTAGTGAGGGTGAAGGTATGATAGCGGGTGAGGAGAAGGCAAGTCACAATGTTGTCTTTAAGATGGGTGATCATAGGGTGACAAAGAGGTGGGGGAGGGGGACCGGGAGGGGAAATGGGGGTAGGAGTAGGTGAGGAAGAAGAAAAAAAGGAAAGAGGAGGAAATAAGGATGATGGTGGAGGAGAGACAGGAAAAGGAGGAGGAGGAGGTAGGGGAAGGGAAATGGGAGTGGGGGATGAAAAGGGGATGGGGTTGGAGGGATGGGGGGAGGAGAAGGAAAAGATGGT
The DNA here is from genome assembly GCA_028551475.1 of Casuarina equisetifolia. Lineage (NCBI taxonomy): Eukaryota > Viridiplantae > Streptophyta > Magnoliopsida > Fagales > Casuarinaceae > Casuarina > Casuarina equisetifolia. Next base: position 22,159,123 of record CM052356.1, read on the forward strand.
CTCATCAAAGAGAGCATCAACAGTGATATAGAAGCGACAAATGGAGGGACAATAACATTGATAACCCCGATAGCCGGGGGGTAACCTATGAAGATACATGAATGAAAGTGGGAAGCAAGTTTTTGAGGGGCATAGGGGCGGAGATAAGGAAAGATGGAACAACCAAAAACACGAAGGGAGGAGAGGTTAGGAGGATGATGAAAAAGGACCTGTTAGGGGGAAAGATGATGGAGAACAGTTGTGGGAAGGCGGTTGATTAACATAACCGTGGTTTCAAAGGCAAATTTCCAGAATTGGAGAGGGACGGAGGCATGAGTCAGTAAGGTAAGACCAATCTCAACAATATGACGATGTTTCCGTTCTGTAGTCCCGTTGTGAAACAGGGAATACGGGCAGGTGACTCACTGGTGAATACCATGAGTAGAAAGATAGGAACAAAGAGTAGATGAAAGAAACTTGGGAGCACCATCACACTAAATGGCCCGAAGAGGGGAGGAGAATTGAGTAGAGACAAAACGATGAAAAGTGCAAAAAATGGTAAAAAAATTAAGCACAAGTGATGAACAGGTAAAACAAAGTAAAACGCAAAAAATCATCGATGAAACAGACATAATATTTATAATCATGAAATGAAGTTACAGGAGTAAGACCTCAAACATCAAAATGTACCAGTTCAAGGGGTTGGGAAGCCTAAGACTGGGTGGGAGGGTGAGGATAGTGGTGACTCTTACTAAAAGCATATGCAGTACATAGAACGAGAGAAGTGCGAACAAAAGGAGTGTTCGTAAATGACAAAAGATGAACAACAACGTTGAAGGAGGCATGGCCAAGGCGATGATGCACAAGGTGAGAAAGCTAGTGGAAGACCTCAAACATCAAAATGTACCAGTTCAAGGGGTTGGGAAGCCTAAGACTGGGTGGGAGGGTGGGGATAGTGGTGACTCTTACTAAAAGCATATGCAGTACATAGAACGAGAGAAGTGCGAACAAAAGGAGTGTTCGTAAATGACAAAAGATGAACAACAACGTTGAAGGAGGCATGGCCAAGGCGATGATGCACAAGGTGAGAAAGCTAGTGGAAGCAACAGATAGAGCAAAAGGGGTCGAAGTGGCACAAGAGGGCGAGATGCCGTAGAGACCACGATCAAGAGTGCCACTGAGCAGGATCTGACCAGTAAAGAGAGAGCGAGCAAAAAAATGAGTATTATAAAAAAATAAAAACACAATGATTATCAGTGGCAAAGTGATAAACAGATAATAAGTTTTTGGCAATGCCAGGGACAACTAAAATATCAGTGAGATGAATATAGGGAGGAATAGAGGAGTGAAAAGTACCGATGTGGGTGATGGGAAAGGAAATGCCATCACCGACAGTCAGCTGCTGAGGGCCAATGTAAGGGACAACAGAGGTGAGGCCATCAGGGGAGTCGGTGACGTGGTGAGTAGCACTAGAATCGATGAACTAAAAGAAGGTAGCAAGGGAGGAAGGAGGTGGGTTAGGTGGTGAAAATGAGGTAAGATGGGCTTGAGGTGAGAAAGGAGGAAGGGGAGTATAGAGGGCCTGAGAAGCAATGTGGGCTTGGGCTTGGGCTTGGGTGGGGTTGTGGGCTAAAGAGAGGATAGGAGGCTGGGCCTGAAAGGCAAGAAGGGTTAGGCTTGGTGCTGGAGCCGAATGATATAAGGAGGGATATGAGCTGGGTTCCAGAGAGAAGGGTGTGGTCGGGTAAGTGGGATGGGCCAAAGGGGAGTGGGTTAGGGAGGACTGGGGTGAGTATGAGGAAAAGGGGGGCTGGGCTCAAGTGTGGTGAAAGGCCGAAAAAGGAGGGGGGTGGGCGTAGCGAGATGAGCCAAGGGTTGGGAGGGAGAAAAGGCCTGTTGGAGGGGGGGCTGAAATGGGTGTTGAAGCGTTTTCTGTAGTTGAGGGCTTGGTGGCCTCGATGGCGGTAGAATTGGCAGAAGGGCGGCACCACTTGCCATGGCCGCTGGCGGCGGCGATGACGGAAAAGGAAAAAGGTGAAGGGTTAGGAAGGAAAGGAGGTAGAAAGGATGATGGTGCAGTGTGTGTAAGGGAACTCGCCGGAGACGATGGTCGATGGGAGAAGGCCGCAAGGGACTTGGGGTGGGCTATGAAGGCCGCAGGAGGCGGAACAGCCGTGAGGTCTCGACTGTTGACGTTGACGGAGGCCTCATGTGAAAGGAGGAGGCCATTAAGATCTTCCTGTGAGATCAGCGCTACCCGGGCAGGGATATAGACCGCGATGGCTTGGGCATGATAGTTTGACCCTAGCCCGCATAAAACGTGAGTGTGATACTCACTATCGTGAAGCAGTTCTCCGATCAAGGTGAGCTTATCGGAGATCTACGTCACCTATTGAAGAAAGTCCGCAACTGATCAGTCTCCATGGCAGAGATTTTGAAGATCGAGGCGGAGGGCGGCGGTGCGTGCTGTAGATTGCTGGGCAAAGGTTGTGGCAAGGTGGCTCTAGATGGCAGCAAACGTGTGAAAAGTGGTGAGCTGGGCAATGATGGGGGCGGTGGCGGTGGTGTGAATCCACCCCATCGTCGTCCGATCTCGGACGCGCTAGTAGGCATGGGCAAGGTTGGGGATCCGGGTTACGCCGCCAAATGAGGAAAGAGAGGGCTAGGCCGAGTTGGTGGGTGCAAGGAGATGGGTGGGTGGTTCGGGTTCGGATCCCTCAACAATCGGGAAAAGGTGAGCTACGTCCAAGAAGGGTTCAAGTATTGTTCTCCAAATGATATAGTTGAAGCCATTTAGGCGTTCGGAGAGGGAAGGAGAAAAGATAATAGTTAGGGTGGGAGGAAGAGCAGCAGCAGGCGGAGGCGGGTCAGTGAGATGGGTGGAGGAGGAGTTAGACTCGGAAGATGAGGTAGACATGGTGGGTTGGGCTCGGGTAGAGAGAAAAATAGGGAAATAGGGAAGGAAAGAAAGAAAAAAAGAAGGTTGGTCAGGGAAGACCCAAAGGGATAGAAAGGAGAAGAAAACAGGGAGGGAGGGTAGGATTTAGGGCTTTCACCGGAGCTAAGCTCGAACCAAGATAGAAAAACAATGATGAACAGTAAAGGCTATCTATATTGAATTAACCCACTGCCATCTATACATCAATACACGTATATGTAGAGTGTAAAAGGAATAAAATAATAGTCAATAGTAATAATAGGCTATGATACAACTGTGAGGCTACTATAGGTAGCTGTAGGACGATGGGACGTAGAAGAGGTCTTGTCTAATAGTTTTCACTTTCAACGGCTTCAAGTGAAAAACGAGAGCATTCTATATCGTTGTCATGCAGGGGAAGAAGAAGAGTAATATGGAGTATCAATAGATGAAAAAATGGAAAGTGAAAAAACACAAAGAAGAAGGAAAAGCAAGCATACTGGAAACGACGAGCAAATCTCGGCCATGGCGAATCCAACAAACCCGAAGAAGAATGTAACGGCTACATAACCCCATATCATGCTTGCAGGGCCAACATAAAGAAGGGAAGAGCCGTAGAAAGGAGTTCCAATAAAAGGTGCCATCGTCGAAAAGGTTATTGCGAATGTCTTAAATAAGCCCTGCAATTTCCCAAGAGAGAAAAGTAATAGCAATCTTGGCAACATGTTAAAGAACATGAATACATACAACCACAGGGAAACTCTTCTAAGCTCTTGCTTATATCCGAGCTCATTCAATCGTTTTTCTCCAGAATCCATCTCCATAGAGCTTGGATGCACCACAACATGCGCCTCCCTGAAACCCATGTTTGTAACAATGGATTCTGTAACTCCCAAAACATGCCAAGAAGGAAGAAGGAGAACAGTCATGCAAAGTCTCAAATTTATGTCCGGGTTTTTCCACTCCAATAGTTGGTGCTAATTCTTTGTACTCGTGCACAACCTTTTGTAGATTAATGCTCTCTGTCTCTCTCTTTTTAAATCTTTAATCAATTAGGTTCTTCCTGCCAAATTTTCACTTTTATTTTTTCAATCTTACTGCTTCCACTAAATGAAACGGAAAAGAACTCTAAAATAAAACAAATCGAACCTGGAGAATTTTGTGGAAGGTCTACTAGACTTGAGCTACTAGGTAGTAACTAGACAAGGTTAGTGCTGGTGTTGAAGGCAACACCATATAAATATGCATAAACCCTTTTCTTTGAACAAGAATAAAAATGGTCTTCGTACCTAAAACACTTGACGAAATATTACATTCCATTTGTCAATTTTATATTCTTATAATTTTTCTGACATTTTTTATCCTTTTAAGAAACCAAAACTCAAGTTAAAATTTCCAACATGTGACCATTGACCATTGGAAACAACGTTATACTTGTATTTCCAATTTCCTGCCCTTGGTCGCAGCTTATCACTATTCTCTCTCTCAATTTTTTTTTTCTTTTTTTAAGATAGGATCTGAATATATGTATTTTTTTACCAAAAGAAAACTAAAAAAAAGAAAGCAAGAAAGAAGAAAGATAATGCCTGACGTTAATTCCGCATGAAGTATTGCTTAATTGACTTGCGGGCCATTGCGGAGTCGCTTGATGGGAAGCCCAATAATGCTGGGATTTTGGGCCTATATCTATGTTGGGCCTTTCAAGCCTATACTTACTAACATTATTATTATTATTATTATTATTATTATTATTATTATTATTATTATTATTATTATTATTATTATATTGGGGATGAGGAAGCCTTGGGAGGAATTAAGAAAATTTACTGGGAGGGTGGGAGGGTGGAAGGCTGGAACCTTAACCTCCCAGGTGATAAAACTTTCAAGTATTATTGAACCGTTAAGGTTTGTGCAAAACTTATTAACAATAAACCTGAAGAAAAAGTGTATCATAATGGTAAAATTTTTAGATTTCATTGAACTATTACAATTCGGGCAAAACTTATTCATATTAAGCCTAAAGAAGAATTGCATCATTATGAAAAATTTTAATATAAATATCTAAAAACCATAAAGTTGGAACAACCAAAATAAAGAAACGTGCTCATCTCCATCATCTTGATTTGACTGCAAGGAACAACGTTAGTTGATAACGTGACCACATTCATTTCGTCCCAATTACTCTTACATACTCTTTTTCAAACATTTCGGTAGGAACATCTAAAAACAAGACATATGGCATACAACAGCACACCTGTCAGATCCCTTGTTCGCTGTCATACCACCGCAGAAATGGCTTCCATACTTTTGTTACAAAGGCTGCCGACTGATGTAGCGTTGACTGCCATTGATGACAGTCAGTTCTTCTCGTACATTCACAATTTATTTTCTCCGTGAAAATGTCATACAACTAACTTTCAACAAAGTTGGTCGTCTTTAACGGCTAAGTTCATGTCCCAAAAAAAAGGTAAAAGATGAAAGAGATCCGACGTGACCGCTTAAATTGCTCAGTTTTATTTGAGATTGAGTCAAAAGATTGTGATGAAATTCAAACCGAGTGTATAGGAGAGAATAAGCTTTGAAGGAACCGAACTGACTAAAGAAAGTGTATCTATTTTGAGAAAATCATCTCTCTTTGTTTTGCTTGCACCGGAGCACATTGAGACGCTTCTACCCAGAATCCATTTCCAAAACTCGCTGAATGATGCCGACTTGTTTGACTTCTGGTAGTCATTTTCGGTTCTGTGGGAAGTTAAACAATGGGAAAAGTTGATTTGAATGAGACATCATCGCCGGTCGAGGAATGAGTCAAAAACACAACAGAAAAGATGGTGGAAGATGAATTGGTCATTATAGTGCGGAAGCATGCATAGGTTCGAAGATATATAGGATTAAGTAAGTTAAAACGATATGAGACTGACAGCTGCGATGGTGGAGTCGTAAGGTCAACACAGCTGCTTAATTTGACTAGTCATGAAACCAGGAAGCTTAGTAGTGGATGAAGCAATGAGTCAGGTTCAATTTAAGAAAAAGGACAACGGTGGCTTGTTTGACTCTCCTCCTGCATCTTTTGGCTGTCACCACTCACAACTTGGAGACAGATCAAGTGCTTGATCAAAGCTTCAATTTTTGCTCAAGGAATGTATTTAACTAATCAAACGCCGGACTGATCACGTTCTCTGGCTTTCCAAAATAATATGTGTCCACCAAGTCAATGACTTTGCCTGCTTAACATACATTTTCTGTCGATCAAATCCTAGTATCTTTGATTCTGTCATGATGAGGTTAATAAAAAATGGGTTGGCGGAGCCATGAGCAAAAGCATAGCTGACAGCATTGACTAATTTGAGTAATAACTGAAAGCGACTCCAACTCTCTCTCCCATGGAATTTTGAAAGGCTTTATTCATCTTTGCAACGCTGAGCTCCAATATAGTCTGTTCCTATGGTATAGTATTGGCCCTTAAACCAACACCACTTTTCTTTCTTTTTGTCTGCTACTATTGCACATCCCGAGTATGTCAATTATGTATGTTTTATTGAACTTAGTGAGCCTTTTGCAATTCCAAGTTTTCTCTCTGGATTTAAAAAGGGAACGTAAGTGACAAAAATGGAAGTTACGGATGACAGTCATAAGTGAAGCTGAGGATAAAGTGTTGGAAGATCAAATTTCCTTTCCAAAACCAGTTTACACATGTGAAAACCACTTCTACGTAAGAAGCATAATAAGCCAGTATCTTGATAATGTGGAAGAGACATTGAATTTCAATATAAGTTCAATCTTGTTGCTATTTTCAACCAGTTTACAGAGAGCAATTCAACTATAAAAAGAGAGATCAATTCGAGTTTCCTTTCTTATACAATTCTATTTTCTCTCTATTGGTATCTTCCATACATCTGGCTGATAGAACAGTTCAAACGGATCCATTCAGTCCGTCAATATTCCTGACTGGTCCTTTGAACCATTTCCTTGCGTCCGAGAACCACCAGACCATTATCAGTGTCAATACTACAACAACGGCTACAGGTGCATAGTTGAAGGTATCCCACTGGAGAGGGTAAAGAGTTGGTAGTAGAAAGATCGTGCAGGTATAACATATGTAGAGGAAAGCTATCAAGCAAACTGGCCTGCTCGCTCTACCCAAATAGAAGGGACCTGGTTTAAAGTTGTTCTCATCCATGACCAGCCTTGCGAAAATTGGCACAGCATAGCCACCCACCCATCCAACCGTGCTAATTGAAACAATTGCAGTGAAAACTACATTAAGTTTCAAGATGGGAAGTCCTATGAGAATGGCAACGGTCGCAGACAACCAGACTGCATTTACTGGAGTCTTGTGCTTTGGATGTATTTTCCTCCAGATTGGTGAAAAAGGAATTCCTCCATCCCTTGACAGAGCATATATCTGTAGAGTGGAAGTTAAAGATGCATTATTAATGATCTTAAGTTGCCATAGACAATGTGAATTAACACTAAAATTAAACAAAGATAGATTTTCGGTTTGCTTACTACTCTAGCAGCACTAGTTACGACCGAGAGTCCACAAAAGAAGAAGCTTCCCCAAATGATACAGAGAAAAATTATGGCTCCGGTGCCACTATGATACCTTCCATAAAATGCATCATAAATTATCTGTGCTGGAACGAATGAACCAGCGGTCTCATTGTTTTTGTCATACAGATAGGCCGGATTCTGCATTAACAACATAGCTTACTATCAAACTAAATTCTCCTGAAAGAAATTCCTGAAACAAAAAGTAAATACTTAAAAACAGTCATTACCTGAATACTGAAAGTTAGAGATAAAAGGTAAGCCCCTACGAAGGTCGAAATGATTCCTATAGTAGAAAGAATGGCCATCGGACCAGCTCTGTCCGCGCCTTTGGTTTCCTCAGTTAGATGAGCTGCAGTGTCATAGCCATACAGACAGTATTGGCTTAGAAGTACAGACATAATCACGGCATAAGCTATACTGTGTATTCCAGTTGACTCCGGAGATGTTTCAAGATGAGTGAACACATAGGATGCTGATTGTGTCGTGGTTGCTATCAGAGGAAGGCCTATAACTACAACGAATGCACCGATCACCTGCATGATTTCGTGACATGTCAGTTCTGTATTCACATGCAGAAGTTCAAATGATGAATCATTACTACATAGTCAACCTAGTAAAGCTACTGCAACATAAATTTTCCACTTTCTCCTTGACAATGAAGACATGGTCCTACTTGGAGTGCAGGACTTGCTGAGTTATGAGAATTAGTTGAGAAAAGCACACCTGCCACCACAGGGAAATAACGTAGAGGAATGCGACGACTCTCAATGCGAAGGAGTTAAGCACTGCCCATATGATGACCAGACTTATATACATTAGCAGAAAAACACCCCGTGATGCGAAGTAGCCTCCACCCTTGTTTGTTCCAGTCGACAAAAGAATTATCATCTGCAAGGCCTGTGCTCCCGAATATGCCTAATAACACGAAGAAGGAAAGTTAGAAAGCTTATCATAGTGTCTCATAAGCGAGTTTAACGCTCGGAAATAGTTGCAGTACCTGTACGCCAATTCCAGTAACGATACCGATGGTTTCTAGCCAAGCGCAGCACCACGATGCAAACGGCCCCCACCGCGGTCCAGCCAAGTGGGCAGCCCAGAAATAAAGGGAGCCAGTTGTCTGTTTAATGTTTCCATAATCGAATTAAGCTTTCATATTCAGGGGGATCGAAGTACAAATGAGAGGATTATATGTCGTTGTCAAGCTCGAGAAGAAGAGTAAGCAAGGTTCACAAAGTCAAAACAACTTGTCAAAAGCTGTGCACTGGCAATCATGCTCACGAAAGGTTCAGGGCTACCATTCAAAGTTCCCACCTAGATTTTAGCATGATAAGGTTACTCTTTTCATCTCCAATATCTTTTCTTTCAATGCATTAGCCCACTTTCTAGAAAATAAAAAATGCTAATCTTCCGCATAATAAACTGTTGCTTTTGTAAGAAAAAGAAGGCGATTCCTCTGAATATCTACAATATAGGTTTGGGTTATTTAATTTTGGCGTGTTTTCAGAGAAAAGAGTATATACTCTAAAAGTGAATCCCCTGTGCATCATTACAGAAAATGAAAAAAAGCAAAAACACGAAGAGGATCAGGAAGAAGAAGAAGGAGGATGGAGCATACTGGAAACGATGAGCATATCTCAGCCATGGCAAACCCAACAAACCAAGTGAAGAACACAACCACGACATAACCCCAGATCAAGCTTGCAGGGCCAGCATAAAGAAGAGAAGGGCCGTAGAGAGGAGTTCCAACAAAAACTGCCACCGTCGAAAATGTTACTGCGAATGTCTTAAATACGCCCTGCGATTTCCTAGCAGAGGTAAACTTGTTAGATCATGCGGAAATCTCACCTGAAAGTACACCGGATGGACACAAAGCATATAACTAGATAGAAAAGCATGATATACGATCTCTCTTCTGAGCTCTTGCTTATATCCGAGCTCATTCAGACGCTTTTCTCCAGAGTCCTTCTCCATCGGTGTTGGATGCACGGGAACATGCGCCTCTCTGGAAGCCATGTTTGCATAAACAGGTTCTCTTTAGCTACCAGAACATGAGAATATACATACAAGATTCAATTAGTTCTCAAATTTTTTTCAACTCACACCATGGAACTAGATGTCTATATATATTTACTTTACATGAATATCAAATGTCAAAGTGACCCCACAACGTTTTGCAGGCTCTGATAACTGTGGAGGCGGGCGGAGTTTGTTGTATATGTTATTTTGTTCACAAGAAAGAAAAGCCATTGGAGTGCTTGAATCTCACCTGGTATAAAATAATGGTAAATCAATGGAGTATTGTTTATTTTATTTTATTTGTTTTACACTATTATGAGGGTTCAAAATTTTAAGGAATTTCATCACCTATAAAATCAAATGTCCATCATCTTACTTTTAATGTGAGACAATACTTATTTTTAACATTTTTTCTCATTTGCATGCTAATATTTTGATACTATATTAAAGTGTGAGAATCTATTCCAAAATTTTAAGACATTAAGTAAAAAAATCTCACTTATAAAACTATAGGTTGATCCTTTTACTTTCAATATGAGACATTACGCACTTTTAGCATATACTAAGCATACACAATACGAGGATACACAATCTCCAAGATTGTTGAATTTCGTGTCTAGTTTCTAATGCTTGGCGGACCAGAATGGAATGACTTTTTTTGAAAATCAGAGAAAAGATTCCAACGTGGAATCAATGCTTATAGAACAGGAATAAGACAAAACTATAGAGATATTTCATATAATATTTCTCATATTTCCTATTTACTTTTCCTCCCCTTGTTTGCGCCGTATTTCACTCTTCGCTCTTTTTCTTTTCCTTTTCCTTTTTCTTTTTCCTTCTTTTTTTTTTTTAATTTTTTAGATGGGGTCTGAATACGTGGCTTTTGGAGCAAAAGAAAATCGAAAAAGAATAATGAATGACACGCCAAGTATTCGACTTAACTGTTGTTAGACGCAACATGTTACAGCGAAGCAGCTTGACGCGAAGCCCATCAACTACATAAATTTTGGGCCTACGACTAGCTTGGGCCTTGGAATAATTTGGGATACATCAAATTGGAGGGGGGTCGGGTTGAATTTGTGTACAAGTGGGTTAGTTTGGCAGCATATTAGAGTTTGAGTTTGTGTTGCTGTTTACTTGACTTTTAAGTAAGTTTTCAACTAAAAGGGTTCTGATACGCAAGAGAGCAATCGTGTATAACAAATCACAACAACCACAATCATAAAATTTAACACAATATCACAATGACAACATTGAATATTTATATGGCATTCTTCACAAGACAATTTGGTGTTGTAATGCATCAAGCATGGTAAAAGTTAGTATACAAGATTTAAGGTGGTTTAGTTCCTTCAAGGGCACTTACATTTACTGACCCTCAACCAAACTAGGTTAAAAACTTTTTTCCATTAATATCTAGAAAAATAAAACAAGAAAACTATTCTCTTGATTGGAAGGCCTATCTCTCTAATTCAAGAGAAGTAACCAATAAACCCATGTTGAAACATGTATTCTAAGCTTTTACAAGCTTAATTTCTATTTCTAAGTTCAACAACTCAATCGAAGGTTTTCAAATGCAACGCTAGAAAAGTTTCCCTTTCACAAATATGCATCAATTATGATACCAAAGGCTAACCAATTAGTATATCAAACTAATACAATAAAATTTTGAACAAAAGTAACGAAGGCTTTGCATATTTGTGTAGTTTGAACTTTCTCACACAAGGTTGATGATTACACACTTTGGATGCATCACCACATATAGATATTGTAGGCTTAAACTTAGATTAGTTCTTATTAAGTTTTATTTTGTTTTGTCCTTCAAATAAGACTTAGGGGTTAGAACATACAAACCCAATTGTCTTGGTATTCAAATCCCAATCGTTTTAGATTAGGGACTAATGTAATTTAATAGACATGGAGGAAAGAAAAGAGATGCGAATTGTTTTGAAATTGAAAGTTAAATAACAACTTCCATTGAAGAGAGAGTTTTGTGTTTTTGATCTTATAAACTTTTGGTTTGATTTTAGTGTAAAATTGACTCTATAATTAGATTGCCTTTACCATTGAGTTCTCTCTTTGATATCTAGGTACACCCCTAATCTTTTAAGTATGATAGGATATTTTTCATTTAGAAGGAGAAGAAAGTTATTGTTGCTTGTTGTGATTGCATTAAAAATCAATTGCTTTTGTGCAACAGATATAGAGAAGTTGAAGCTCTTAGGGGATTTTTAGCCGAAGGGGGTAAGGGTTAGAAGGAGGGATGAGGTTTGGTTATAGTAATAGTAGCCAGATTTTTTGATAATTGGTTCAACCCTTTTGCTACACATCTTGTGTAAAAGAACGATATGAGAATAAGTGAACAATAAAAAACATAGATGATAACTCTATTTTTATAGAGTTATTTTGACTATTTTAGGATATAAATAATACAAGTTTTATAAGATAATATTTAAGCTTTGATATATTTATGTAAACTGGTGTTATTTATGCAGCAAACCCCAAAAGAGCAAAAGAAATAAAGGAAGAGAAAGTTACAAAAAGGCACGTGAAGAAGACAAGGAAAGAAAAAGAAGTCAAAAGAAGAAAAGAGGAGGCAACGTGTAAAGCAGCAAAAGAGGAGGAAAAGGACAAAAAAGGACAAGAAAGGAAATAAAGGAAAAGGGGTAAAAAAGTGAATTATTAAGGGAGAATCTTAGGGCACGCATCCCAAGATAGAATAAAAAGGCAAAGGAACGTGAATTAAAAGGAGAGGAGAAGGCGCCGCACAAGAGTAGAGGAGAATAGGAGAGAGAAGAGAGAGAAAAGAAGAAGAAGCCGTGTGTTGCCGCCGAAATCAACCAAGGAAGAGTGAAAAAGTGAGAGAAGAAAGAGAAAACCAAGAAAGAAAAAGAGAAATAGAGGCGCGAAAGCTTCCCTCTACTTCTTATCATTCTTGAATTGTAGGAATTCTGTGAGGAATTCTTAAAGAGAAGACAGTGTGGTGACAACTTTCCTGTTTTTCTATTTAAGATGTTTTGCTTAATTTCTACTATTGCTTTGGTTTGTTATTTCATTATGTTCTAAATTTCTTTTGTTAGAGCGAAGATGTAGCCTAACTATGATGATGTGAATTTCATAAGTTTTTATGTTTTGCAAGATATTTTATTTATGTGAGTTATATATTATTTATTTTTAATGCTTTTAAGTGATTGGCCACCACTTGAATGATATGATGTGCATGTTAGAGACTGAAAGGTAATAATATGCAATTGCTTCTTATAATATATAACCATGAATTAAATGTGGATAGACATATACCATATTATTTGTGTGGCTTTTGGTGATAAGATGATCGAAAGATTTATTGTAAACTAGGAATATTCACAAATCCTAATGCATTTGGTTTATTTCAATTCACATATAGAGATATAGTGAATTAATGAACTAAATAGGTTTGCTATACCTAGACATAGGATAGTAAATAAATTAGGAAGTTCCGCCATCACATGGGTAATATCATTCTTGTAGGCATAAACTATAAAATTTCATATCTAGTAGTTATGGTGAAATCGGAAGCTCTAACATGTTTCTCATCTTGATTTTTCTTACTTGGATTCAATTTTAATTAGTCTTGAGTTTTCGTTTTGAAAGTTTTAAATTTTAATTCATCATCAACAATATTTTGATTTGCTAGATAAATTTTAGGATTTATTCATTATTAGTATTTAATTAGTTTAGTATTCACCAATCTTCGTGGGACGATACTTTTCTTATCATTATATTACTTGTTCGACATGTTCACTTGCATTTAGATTTCACCGAACAATAGACAAAGGAATAGACACAAAAGCTTTGTAACAAACTTAGTATTACAATTGAAAACCACACACACTTAATTTCATCCAACCACACCCTTTGGTAGAGATGGTGTATTATAATAGGACAAAATACTGAATGAACTAGCAGACGAAATCATTGCCTCAAACAAACAAAGATCATTAAAGAGACATTATCATGGTGGTGAGATAAGATCGCCTCAACCTATAGGTTACATCCTTTAGTCAATGTCACCAACTGAGGCACTCTTGTGCAACGTGCAATTTGGACTGATATAATCAATTGAATATTTGCTATTAGAGGAGACTGCTCAATACTCTCGAGTAGAGCTACATTCTAATGGCAGGCTATGCAGTCACCACAGACGTCTTCCTTTTCTTTAGGCATTGGTGGCATGTTGATTTAATGGAGCTCCCATTTCTCTTTAGTGGTGACAATGGGCATGGTGTTATCCTTTATTTTTTGACTTTGGGTTTACAAAATATCCACATTGTACAGGTTGAATGGGTCTAGAAGTCTCTTACCCCTAAGGCCCATAGATTACTCACTTAGCCAAATACTTGTGTTGATACCATATGCACAAACAGCAAAGGCCTAGAGTGATTGTCACAATAAGTCTATATTTGAAAATCTACTCGTCCATAATATTATGAAAGGATATATATAAATAACTTCATATGAGCTTTATGAACCTTTCTTTTTCAAGGAAATAGCTTTGTTATCATAAAAATCAATGTAAATAGGTATACTTAACAATACCATTAGAGAAAGAAATTGATTTCGAATAATTAGGTCATAATTGGTTGGTGTCTCAAATGAGTAACTAATATTATGATGAAATTTAAATAAAGGGGGGGGGCCCTAGCTCAGTGGCGTTCTCTAGACAGGCCGGTCAGGGGTTCGAATCCCGTCCCTCCCCCCTCCCCTGGGTGTGTGAGTTTTTTAAAAAAAAATAAAATTTAAATAATGGATTTTCTCTGGTTGTCTTTTTTCTTATATTTTTTTGCCACAAAAAAAGAAATTTATTTATCAGTAAATGAAGCAAAAAGTTTAATTAAGTGCACTCATTTATCACTAATTACTAATAAAGCTTTAAACATACTACTTTTCTTGAAATTTCTCTAATTATTTAGTGATAAAAAGGCCTCATTGTGGTAGGTTAGGAAAAAAGAATGAATAAGTGTTGAATCTTCAATTTAGTCTTAGAAATTGAGCTAGAAGGGGTAGAGAGAGATAGGAATCAATAAATGTGCTTAAGTCCATTATAGTCGCAATAATTATATCTACCCAAAGAATATGCTTTTCAACTCCATCAACTCTTGATTTGATTGCTAGGAAGAATGTTAATTTATAAGTTGACCACATTCGATGCAATGAAGTTGATCATACAGAATTTTATTCAAATATTTTAAAATGAAGATCTAAAAAAATGAAATTCCCAACTCCTGAGGCGGTTAGCACCCAAAATGATGATATTAATTATCACAAAGACTATCTTGTAATAATGAAAAATTCTGAAATATATAGTTAGTAAAACAAGCACCCTTTATGTATATTTGAACTTCACAGAATAAAATGTTTAAAGAATATATATGTTCAAGAATATCATAACAATTTAAATAGATAAATATTTAATTTCTACTTTCAAAATTTTAGAGATTTTGAGACATTGAAGAGAAAAACCGTTCACTGAGATCATTAGGATATTGAACACAAGTAACACTTGTATAAATTTCACGGTAGAAGAAGTATTCTAGCCAATTGCTAAGGAGATTAGCCTTAACAATTTTGCAAACCAAATTTCACTGACATAATCTCCACAGAAAGTTTGCATAATCTCTTTATTCTCAAGTAACTAAGTCACACCTTGCTTAGAAATGAGCCATCTAGATCATCAGTGGAATACACTGAATCTCTAGGTAAAATCATTTCGTACATGAAATTATGCAGAACAGTATTTCAAAACCAAAACATATGGTTTTGGACTCATTTTAATTTACAAGTTGGGAACCAAGAAACTTACCAAAAACAAAATGGTACTTGACGTTAAAATAATGATTGAAATCTTGATGAGATGTAGGTTGCAGAATTATCAAGTAATAGATGACTTAAAAAACTAATTATACCACTTGAGATAGACTTGAAACTGTTGGCTCATTAATTTATAGCTTAAAGAGATGAGACCAAACTTCAAGTCATTGAATCGGGCGCTTAGGAATGCAAAATAAAGAACTGGTGAAGAATTTGTAGAACAGTTAGTTGACTTGATTTATCTATGTGTTTAGTTATTTCTACTTTATAATAAACTTAGATTGTTGGTTGAAAGCAAGCTTTGTGCGTATAATCTGGATGGACGGCTCAACCGTTTTCCTTTGAAAGTGATGTCAACCTAATATAAACAAATCTGTTGTTTCTTCTAACTATTTGCAGTATTTGTTTCCTCTTTGAGTTTCTCTACACTGCACTATAGAACAGATTTTTTTTTTCTTGTTTTGATAATCCAAAATATCAACAAACTTTGTTTGATGGCTTAAAATGAAGTAGCAGCCCACTTCAAAGTATGCTCAGGTTAATTAGAAGTACAGCTAAGAAGATTCAAACCTAAAGCAAACTTTCTAGGTATAAGAAATTAATTTCACCAAAACCATAATTCTCTAATAATAGAGCAGATTTTTAAGACATTTAACAAAATGTTATCCTTCCAGACATAAAAGTTCCTTAAGATAGAAAAACATATATACACGTCAGATTAAATATAATTTGCAGATAATCTGCATGCTGAAAAATTCAGGCTAAATGAATTAGCATTGTCTAATAATAAATTTGATTTTCTTTTGTCTAGACATGATCATACACTTTTAAAAACATGTCCATTATCAGTCGAACTTAGTATGCTGTCGAATCATTGAGTTTTGGTTTCCTAGGCTTAGATTGGTATTTACATGGAGAGCTCCATTATGTTGTAGCAAACAATTGAAAAATTGTCAGCTACCACCTAAACCCTAAAGTCGTCCTTGCGGGAAGAAAGTGATATCAAACTAAATTATGCTTAAAAACAGAAAGAAAGAGCTCGGGTCACCATCAAAAGGCATGCATATAGTATCCAAGTTACGAAAGCCAAACAAGGTAATACGTAGCTTTGTAGGTGGTAAACAGGGATAACATGATCATTTTTTGTAATCAAACTTTGAAATTGTCAAACTACCAAGACTGAGTCAATATAGCATCGATTGACTCATCCATGCTTCCTTCTAAATAATTCAAAATCGTTGAACGTTGATTTTATGAATAAATGAAGAATATAAGCCTTTTCTTTTGTGCTTAAAAAATGAACCCAATCTCAAGGGTTTCAAACAATTTGATTTCCCAATGAAGCTAAGCCCAAAAAAAAAAAAATCATGTAGAAAATAACCGCCGACAATCCCCATGATTCTGTCAGCTTAAATATTACTTTCTTCAGTTAACTTAGAGATTCTCTTTAAAATATTGATAATTATTAGGATTATTTAAATAAACAGTTAGTGGCAAAGACCATAACAAAATCTATGTACAGGCACCCTAGACCTTGTTTGTCACCCTCTTGAATTCCTTGTGAGAGACACAATTACTCAGCACCATGTGTGTGTATGTGAAGACAGAGATAGAAGAAGAGCCTGTATGCGCGTTGGTGTCCTTTGTTTGTAAGGAAGGGAAATCTTTATTAAACTGGCATTCACCATATTCCTCGATCTCTCTTCTTCCAAAGGTCATTAGCCTGCTGCTTCCGCGACAATGTCCTGGGGGAATGTATCAGAGTCGGCCTTGATACATGGCAGCTGCTGCCTCCCTTTATTATAATCAAACCCTTTCGGCCTTCCAACACGAAGGAATACCCTTTGCTATTCAACTCTTCTTTTTCCCATCCATAGGCAACGTGTCCGCCGAAGCTATTCTTAGTTGTTAGTTAGAAGAAGTTACCTTTACAATATCTATTGTTTTCGTATGCGAAAAGACTGTCTAAGATAAAGTGCAACGTCTATGGTTAAACTGTCAAATTCAAACTCTTGAGCATGAGTTTGTTTATGACACTGCATTTGCGGCAACAATTTTGCGTACAAAGCTACGCATGTTGTTCAAGCATGTGTCTTGATTAACACGTCCAACGGTTCCTAATTATATGGGAAGCCATCACATTATAACATAAACAGGATTAACCCCACTCTTTTCTTCGTCCTTTCTTTTTTTTTTTTTTTTTTTTCCAGATTGGTTTTTGTAACAAGGATGCCACTCAAGCTGGGTTGATCTTTGCCCATCGAACGCATGTTTCATGAGATAGAGTTGACAGTATCTGAACTACTTTTTAATCCCAAAAAGACTTAAAATAGCACAAGTTGAAGCACTAAGCGGTTGTTCCACTCTGTTGCATGTATATGACAAATTTTCTCTTTATTGTTCGCATATAATGAACGACCTGAAGATTAATTAAACTATCTGCCATGAATAAAGTTAGTTAAGCAACCGCCTAGAATTCGGTTATCGGCATTGATCAGGACATTGTTAAACGAGACACAAAATGATGATGGCGTCTTGATTAATGTTTCAAACAAGTTGTCGAAATATCTTTGCCATTAGCTGAACGGCTCTACAAAACGAAGAAAGAAAAGAAGTTGCTTCTCTTGACTTTGTACTCCAAGGATTTCATTGCTTGAATTTTTTTGGTCGTCATCGATGAGTCAATGTTATTAGAGAAACCCTGTACTAGTCAAGGAGTCTCAATCATTGATGGCGAACCTATATGGTTTTGGCATATCTTAGTAGATAAATCTTGAAACCAAATAACACTACAAGTCTTTACTTTCTTCTCCACGGTGCGTTTTTACCTTTTCTTTTCCTTCTTCCTCTTCCTCTCTTGTTTGGCTTTCTTCTTTGAGTCGCTACGCGTTAAATGTTAGTACCATCAAGGCTGTGTGGGCTATTATTCTTTCTCTATAACTATTCCTGGTGATGTTCTATTCTATAAGCCAAAACTTGACTTTGGCAGATGATGGAGCTCATGTTTGAGTGCAATTATTGGAGTCACGGACCAAAGTACAGCCAGAGCACGACTATATTTTAGGTTGATGATTTGGGAAACATTGCACCAATCCCAGCGTGCAACATCGCACAAGGTCCTCCAATCCAAGTAAATAATACGATCCACGATGCCTCACCGCCACTGCAAGTTTGAACACGGTTTTGGACTACTGCAAGCAACACTGGGTTAACTTTGTAAACTACTGCTTGATCAGACGGCAGAATAGGCTGTTTCCTCATACTTGTACCCTAACATTCGGACAGCCCGAATCAAATCAAATGGCCAACTAAACACCAGGTGCACATACAACATAGCCGGTTCCTTTCCAGGTCATCTTCTAGAAAAAATTTAAATCGACACCTTAAAAAAAAAGTTAAAATATTCCACATATAAAATAAGATGAAGTTGACAATCTATTAGATTAAGGCTCGAAGATAGCTTTATTTATAAAAGTCTACAACTTGCCTTCACCCTCAAACTATGCCTACAAATCAGTAGATTATTTTAATGGAGCAACCACTCTTCATCAGAAGCATGTCCATGTGTAAAAGTCAAAAGGGTGGAATTACAAGGTAAAGTAAGAATTGAGCAGGATGAATACTGGTCGGCGGAGATTTGAATCATAAGCAAAATGACATCTTATAAAACTAAAGCGTGACAAATGGCACATTTCCCATGAGCACTTCTGTGTATTGTCACTTTCGTTTGATTTTGGCTCGTCACATGGAGCATATAAGTGCATTGAGGTGTTTTTGAGGGAAACTTTGACCTGATGAGCCAGAAAGTAGGATCAAATTGAGATGATTTAACAACCCATTAGAGAAGTGGAGCCACCTACGTGAATTTTGCCTACCCGTGATCCATCTCCATGTGGAAGTTAATCAAAGTGGCTTGTGAATGAAATCAATGAATAAAGAATGGGAAATGATCTGCACCACCAAAAGACAATGCTTGTGTTTGTGGATTAGCAGAAGTACCTCCAAAACCATTGACCTTGAAAGTAATATAAAATGCAGTATGTCACCGTCCCACAATGTAACCCAACGGCTAGCTTTTAAAAATGGAAAGAAATGCGAGTCAAGAACTTTAGTGGTTGACATCCAATAAGGCGGGAAGCTTTGCTATAAATAGGCTTAAGGACCCCCTCCCATCTTCACACCAGAACTGTGCAAGCTAAGCTCAGCGCATACATTATTCTCTCTCTCTCCTCTCTCTCAGATATCTTTCTCTTACCTTACTTCAATGGCGATCCCAGTGATTGATTTCTCCAAACTCAGTGGCGAGGAGAGGGCGAAGACGATGGCTCAGATCGCTAATGGATGTGAGGAATGGGGATTCTTCCAGGTATTTATATCACCTTGTCTGCAATCTATATCTTGATAACGCGTAGAAGGTGTTAAAGAATGGTGGGAATGAGTTCCCATCACCATTCTAGACCTTGGTCGGGTACTGCTTATAATGGATGCCACGCCCCACATCTTTCTTGCTCAAGCTCATAGTGGCAACAATGTTGTATTTCTTATATGATCATAATAGTGATGTCTTAAAAGTGAAAAAAAAGAATGCTGCCGAGATGGACACCGATTCAGATCGGCAGATGTTATAATCAAGCATATATATTTCCAAGAAGTAAACAGAAAACCAATAATACAGACGCTTGTTACTTTATTATAGTTTTCCACTGTTATTTCATACTTATAGTGTCTCATCATTTTTAATTGGCACAGATTGTGAACCATGGCATGTCGGAGGAGCTCCTTGAAAGGGTGAAGAAGGTCTGCTCGGAGTACTATAAGCTGGAAAGGGCAGAAAATTTCAAGAACTCAACTCCAGTGAAGCTGCTAGATGAAATGGTCGAAAAGAAGAACGGTGAGAAGATGAAGAATGTGGACTGGGAAGATGTCGTTACTCTCCTAGACGGCAACGAGTGGCCATCTCAAACCCCAGGATTCAAGTAAGCATTGCGTACATTAATTAGTGATCGTTAGGATGATACTGTTTCAGCCTTTACTCGTCACTGTATCATGCTTTCGACCAATTGGCTCTCATGCTTTCAATCAATTCATGAAACTCATACTCAGAATAAGCTTAAAGTTCTAACGCAGTTTTGTTATGCCAACAACGTGGATATTTTCAGGTCCAGCCAAGGGCATGTGGTGGCTCATCCTGGACAAGTTTGTGTCCTGAGTACTGATATAATTTGGCTTGTGATGTTGATGACAGGGAGACCATTGCCGAATACCGAGCAGAACTCAAGAAACTAGCCGTCAAGGTCATGGAAGTAATGGACGAGAATTTGGGTTTACCAAAGGGATACATCAAGAAGGCATTCGATGGTGAAGACGACAGTGCCTTCTTCGGTACCAAGGTGAGCCACTACCCGCCATGCCAACACCCAGAGCTAGTTAATGGTCTCCGAGCCCACACAGATGCCGGGGGCGTTATCCTACTCTTCCAGGACGACGTGGTCGGAGGTCTTCAGGTCCTCAAAGACGACCAGTGGATCGATGTGCAGCCATTACCGAACGCCATTGTCATCAACACTGGCGATCAGATTGAAGTCTTGAGCAATGGTCGATATAAAAGCGCTTGGCACCGAGTTTTGGCCAGTACCGACGGGAACAGGAGATCAGTTGCTTCATTCTACAATCCCTCGCTTAAGGCCACCATATCTCCCGCACCTCAGCTGGTGCAGAACTCCAAACAAGATGTGGATCAAGCGTACCCCAAGTTTGTGTTTGGTGACTACATGTCTGTTTATGCTCAGCAGAAGTTCCTTCCCAAGGAACCAAGGTTCCAAGCCGTGAGAGCAGTGTAAAAGAAGCAAAGAAGTTTAAACCTTATATCTCGGGAGTATGGAAATCTATGATGTTTCCTTGTGTTTTTCTTTTCTTTTCTTTTCTTTTCTTTTCTTTTAAATGGTTTTTAGTGATATAAGTCTGCTAGTGGCAAAGGATACCAGGGGGTTGTCTTCTTTCAACTAAATCGTTGGAGCAGGACGGAAAGCCAACGTGGGTATTAGTGTGTTTTGTTTTAGCTTGCTGTTTTTCTTTCGATCTTTTTTTCTTTTTCTTTTCTCCCCTTTGTAATCATGTGATGCTTAAAATGCAGCTACTAAGGTCGATTTGCTTTGTATAATCGATTCCTCCAAATGCCCTCCTCGGGGTTTTATCTTTCGTTCTATCTAAGGTTATCCCCTTTCCCTTATGTTAATCTTGAATCGATTTCATAATATATTGTTATAAGTCTCTTTCTGTGAAGACGTGGTCAATATTAGAGTGCCACTTGTCGAACCAGTGCGGTTCTTCCAGTAGCTCGGCCAGAGCCTACGGAAAGTTTCGAGAATAACAATGAATACCGAAGCAGAAAATGAGAGAATATGAAGTAAATCAGCCATTCATGACAACCTGATGAAACTGTTTTGACTCTGAGGAGGCCAGAAGGGCCAAAAGAAAATTCCACCTAGTAGGAGGGGGGGGAATTAGAGAGACCGTACAAATTCATGTCACCCAAACTATGTAAGGTGATAAAAGACACTGAAATGTAAATGATGATGACAGCATCCATCAATTGGAAATTCACAACCCCAAGAAAACAAATACAAATCAATGCAAACATCATTTTCCCTTTGTGTATTACACAACAGATCCCTAATTTAGTATCATGTGAATGTGATATTTTCACCTGAAATTCAACTGATAATAGTATGCTTTTGGATCTACAGAGGAGCTAAAACACTGACATTTATTGCTGTGTAATACATGACAATATACAATCATATCTTATCATAGTGGAAAAAGATACGGGAAAATTTGGCATATCCCTATCTTCATGTGGGAGCCAATATGCAAATGAATTGTGTCTAGTATTTGTGACATCAAACTTTCTGTGATTCAGTTTATAATATGTACAGTAATTTTCATGAACCCCGGTCCTGGATGGAAGAGAGGGTTCCTTTCCAATTTCAAAGGCTTCAAAGGGCCTTCTGATCCAGCCTCTCATTCCAGTTTAGACAGCGAATCAAGCTGTGAAACCAATCACCTGTCTGGTCAGCCTTGTTGACAGTTGGAAGTGGATGCTGGCTCATAAATATTCGGACAGAATCTCCTCTTGAGAGTTGCTGTCTTCTCTTCCCATCAAAAGAAACCCATGCGTTGCTTCTGGCATCCTCTGGAATCTGTCAACTACAACGATGTGTGTTAGTCCTCCTAACAAAGAGCACAAGATAAAGAACTATGATCCCAAAGCCAAGCTTTCCTCGTAATGCCAAACATAAAAGAGCATTCATGGCATCAAATCTAAAGCAGCTTAATGGGATGCTAAGCTCTAGGCGTGAAAAATATAGCATAAAGAGAAAATTCTGCACATCAATAGTACTTGTCGAGATATTCTTTTGAAGGGATCCAACAGAAATTCATCATTATCATGCCCACCTACTGAAGTGCTATGAATAAATGTAACATAGCAAGTCTGAATACAAGAAACAGAAATCACAGAATGATTTGGTTCACTCTTGTGCGTATAAAGGTTATGCTCCTTACTTGTCCCAAAAATAAAAATTAAAAATTAAAAAGGATGGAAAACTACACTTACTTCTCTATAAAACTATATTGCAATTATTGCGCAGAACTTTAGAAAATGATAATTGATCATCATAAATTACCCAACAATTTCATTTTGTCTCGTCGGTTAACATTTTCTATTAACTTGAATGAAAATGTCACACGACCCACATATAATTGAAATTATTTATTATACTCCTATCAGATTTGTGAAAATACAAGAATAATCTTAAAACAAAAATTAGAAGGAAAAAAAATTCTCCTCTTACTATGGAAACCAATGGCTTGGCAACTCTTTTTCCGTTGGGACCCGCAGCCAAATAGTCAATGAATTGTGAAGACCCAAGGGCAAGTCATAGGTCTTTGACCATTAAGTTGTGGATCCCTTTTCACAAATCTGGATATGACGATGGGTCTCTCATTCTTCCATAGTCAATTTTTTTTTTTTTCATGTCATGCAAGAATATAATGAAAATTATCAGTCACGTGGATAACATATTTTCCAAGTTAACAGAAAATGTTAACGAAGTGAATAAATTGAAAATACTCAGTAGATTGAGAAAGTCGATTGTCACCTTTTAATGTGTAAAGGTTAAATGCAATCGTAGTTTGAGAAAACGCAATTTCCCAAAAATCATCATTAATCCTTATAGTTAATTAACCTCCACCTTTTACTTTATTTCTTCATAAGCAAAGAACCTAACAAGACGACTTTTCCCAAGATCCTTGTTAACATTTTAGTAACTAGAGCCAAATAAGAAAAAACTTCAACTCGTTATAACTCATCTAATTAGCTACTAAACATCCAAACAGATAAAGAGAAGAACGAAAATAACAACATATTTCATGAAATCCCAGGATTAAACTAAAGGGATAAACTAACAGTACGACCAATTTTAGACAGCTAGAAAGTCCGCAACTAATATCTGCTAAAAGAGCACACAACATTGCAAGCTGTGCTTTCAAGATTATAATTGCTATTTTGGTATTTATCTTTATGTTTATGCAGATAGAGAATGCTCCCACATTTGGCGAGTTCTTGAGATGCCATTGACTATGGAATTTAAAGAATATTGGAATCCTATTGCTCCTGAGATAGGACCATATCAGGTCATTCAATCACATGATTTAACCTTGCACTAACACGACTGCTAACAGCCACGCCCAACATTTAACATAAACCTCAAAAATATGACCAAAATAAGGCAGTCACCCAAAAATGAAGAAAGTGAAATCGGCATATTCCTTCTGGCCCCTTTTATATTTGACGATTCACAGTTGGGAGAAATTAGAGCAGCTCGACATGCACAAACAGAAATTTCTTTAACATCAGGGAGATCAAGAACAAATTGAGTGAAATAAGAGACTTCTAGCAAGGCACCAAAGCACAATGTTCTCTCTCTATGACACAATTCAGGTGCATCAAAACCATCATCCTTTTCTTACAGTTAAGTGCTATAGGTGGCAAAACCTAATTTTTTAAGCTAAGAAAAACGAATAAGAGATCCACCTGAGTGTCAGGTGAATCCAACTTAAAAATAACTTGTGGCTAGATAAATCAAAAACATCACCTTCAATTCCAGCCTTGCAGAATCTGGAAGTATAACTGGTCTAAACGAGAGGGAGTGTGGGCAGATCGGTGTAAACAACATGCAAGGAACATTTGGATGCACCTGCATTCAGTTTGCATTATGACTAATTGCATTAATAAAAAGCAACAGAAAACAACAAAAACCAGTTATGATCTCTGTGATTCCAAGAATTGAAGTTTCACATGTTGCAATCAAAAGACACAAAGATTTAAATATCATTTTCTGAATAACTAAAATCTTAGGCCTCTGACAATTTCATCCATTGCAATTAGAACCAGAGACTACTAGAGTAAATATACTGTTTCCTGAAGAGAGATCTTTTCTTGCGTCTACTTTAAAGACAATTCAATAACTTCCAATGCAGGATTTTAAGAAAACATCCTCTAAGACATTAAAAAATAAAAAAGTGAGGCAGATATGTCCAACATGAAAAATCAGAAAACATTATGTGTCAGCACAAGACAGTGTACCAACTATGTTGCATGACATAGTTTTTCTAAACATCAAATATTCTGATATATGATTCGATTATTGTCATTATGTCATGAGATTTGTTTTTCAGAGATTCTTTCTTATCTCATGGTACACTTAGCATATCAAAGTTGATATAGAAGTGAAATTCTATCTACTAAGCTAATACGAAGGAACGAAGCCTTCTCTTCAAAGTTACATGATTAGAGTTGTGATGATGGCAGAGAAAGCTTTTATGTCATCATGGACGTGTGACTGTAATAGATATGCCCTAGGTGCAAGTAATATCCAGGTACAAAAAGTGTAATGACTCGAAGCAAAAGCAAAGTTTACCATGGAACCTCCTGCAGCTGTGGAGTAAGCAGTACTTCCTGTAGGGGTGGCTACAATGACTCCATCACCTTGAACCTAAAGAAAAGCTACTTGTCACTAAAAGCATGGCAATGTCATGAACTTAATCTTTTCTAACTACATTAAAATTTCAAACATGACATAGCATAAACGGGGACCACTACTTGAGATTAAATAATGGACTTCTTCTGACTGGATAGAGCAAGTAAACCCGGCTCCTAGAAGGGCTAAGGATATCACTATAGAAATTTTAAGTACACTTTCCACTACTTAGGAAGTGAATTCGCTAACCTCACCTTGGTTATAAGCCGGTCATGTTCATAGCATTCAATTTTAGAAAGGTATGGATTAGAACCTCGATCAACAACGATCTCATTTAAGACATCAAATACTTTCCCAGGCACTGCTTTACCCTTTCGAAAAATCTCACACCGAAGGCGCATTCTGAGAGTTATATAGACACCATCCAGAGTGTTATTTCCATGGATGACCTGTCTCAAATCTTGCTTATGATCTTCAAACTATATCAAATGAAATATAACAGGAGTCAGACAAATGGCTATTCGCAATGCAAAAAAATGCAAATAAAAAACATAAACATTGTTGTTAAGAAGCTTACAGCATGTGAAGTCAGAAATCCAAGAGATCCAAGATTAAATGACACAACAGGGGGCACAGCATCTCTAAATAAATTTGACGCATGGAGTATAACCCCATCTCCCCCCAAGCATGCCACAAAATCAACTCTCTCATGCAGATCACTGCATGAAGGGCATCCAATAGTGAGTGAACCCCTGATGTGAAGTACTATTACTGAATAAACCAATGTCGTTGTACTTAAGAGAAGGATTTCCACACCTGGTGTCTTGACTATAAAAGGTCTGAACAAATCCAAACCCTGGGATTCTAGCAAATATGTCATGCACATCAGGTTCCACAAGAACATTCATTTTCTCTTGGTAATACAAAAAAGAGGCCACCTGCAAATCACATGCAACAAATGCTGTTAAAAATAGCCATGCAAACCCAAAACAAGTGACTACTGAAATACATGTCACTACTATTTTGTACATATCTCCCTTGTTATAGCCATAGCATAGGAGGGTATCCTACTGAATACCAAATTGCTAGGCAAGGCATTCCTCACCTGAGAGAAGTTGAATCCAGAACAGGTACTAAAGGATCCATTCTTCAATTTCAAGTTCACAAATAGAATTATATCACCATCTATTTTAAATGACATCATAATGCAATCACAACCCTATTATTAGATTTTTTTTTTCCCAACTATACCATACTCCATTTATCTAATACAGATGGGTAGCTTCTTTTTCAGGTTATCTCAAAATATGTGCGAGTTCCAAAAAGTGAAGGCAATCATTCATTTAAATTTCCATCTTACCCTAAAATATGAACCCACCTTCTTCTTATATGTAAAACCGCCACTCTTCAAATTTGAACCAATCTTTCTTAGCCCACCTAAATGTATTTTGGGAAATCATTATAGTTATTTATTTATTTTTCATTGTAGTGGAGTGGCATAGGTAAAATCCCATCAACAAATGAGATGCCATATTTTATGTAGAACAGGAAGCTGTAGATAATATATAAAGAATAAAAATATTTCTATGCAAAGAATAAAAATTTTTGTCCTCAGAGAACATCAACAAGCTATAAACCTAAAAAGGAAACAAAGGGAAGAGTAGACACCAAGTTTTGTCACTAAAAAGATAGATCTCCAACAACCAATTTTTATCCATGTAGCATAAAATATTTTAATGATACCTCTTTAGCTTCTTCCATGAGCTCCTGCCCTAGCTTCTTCAACAACAACACAGTCTTTGGCGTTGATTTCCACATAAGCATCTGTTGCTGGGTGCTTGGATGGGTGAAGGCCAAGGAGGATTCTGTGACCTTTTCTCTGGTACAGGAGAATCCATCGGTCCGAACTAAAAACATCTCTGCTTTCTTTCTTGACTGCACCCTTACAACACCAGTGGCAGAAGCACACATGTTACCTTCAATGGGCCCCAGGTCATCATTGGTTGAAACCAAGGCAGCTCTGCCATTGCTCTTATGATCCTCCAGAACTGTTTTGGATCTCATATGCTCATCAAACTTATTAGCAACGATGGCGGATCCATTACTTTCTGTCATCATAGAAGACCCTTCCCTTGGGCCCAGTCCATTCACAACTGGACCAACAGAATCCAAAATACCACAAGGCAAACACTTCTCATTTTCAGCATGTGATTTCTGAAACTCTGGAGATAGATTTCTCCCAGGCACTGACACACTGAAACTTCCTGACACCACAGGATGAGGCACAGCATCAATACCAATATCATCACCTTTCTGCATTCTACCAATATACATCTTTCTAGAAATTGGCAACGCCAACCTTTTCAATTGTCGATTGAAATAAGTAGAAGGTGAGATCTTTCTACTCCTGAAAAACCTAGACATTTCTTTTCTGGAGAAAACATTGCATGCAGGAACCTGAGCCTTCAAAGGGTCAGTTTCCATGCTGAACTTTGCGATAGATCCTGCTTCATTATCAACTAACTCTGATGATGTCATACCTTGGGCAGAAACAAGGCTGTTGTGGGCCCCTTTAACGCTTTGATTGTCCTTACCCTTTTTCGGAGAGAGCTCTTCATATGGTACTCCATTTGAACTACGAATTGAAGCCAAAGAATCTTGTCGTGACTCATTCTCTTTTTGCAGAAGGGAACTTTCTTCATCAATAGAAGACTTCTTCATTTTTCCCATTCCATTTGTATTCTGTAGGAACCTGTCATTGGGAAGGACAGAATGACCAGTGACACTCTGTGGTTCGCAGCGAGTCATATACTGCCTCCATCTGGAGATCATGGCAGAAGTTCTCCGCATTCCTTCCCTGCTGTGCAGATATATTGGCTTCTTGCTGCCATCTGAGAGTAGAGACGCAAACTTTTCAACCTGTTCCATCGAAGGTGCAGTTCCAACTTCAACAGGAATTTTGACCACTTGAATCTTCCCAGACAAAACAGCATAATTTATGGCTGCTTCGTAAAAATTGTCTTTTATAGTCTCAGCTCTAAGGTCTACAATAGTTTTATATCCTTTCTTCTCTAACCACTTCAGACCTTCTTCTGTTACCTGGCCACCACTCCAAAAAGCTACCTCAGAATCTTTGGACCCTATCTCTTCTTTAGAAGTGGAGAAGTAAACAGGAGTCCAATTTGCAAACAATGAATGGCATGGGTAATCCTCCCCACGAGGAAAGCCAGAATCATAGCATACATTCTTCATTCTCTGTAGTTTTCTCCATACATCCAGGCTTCGATCATCATCAGGCGTCAAATAGTTTTCAAGTGCAAAGTGCAAGCTCTCACAACACCTTTTCATCTCGCTCCTGAAAACGGCAAGTGGAGGAAGCCTTTCGTCCACATCTCCAATCTGAAAGAACTTTTGATTTGACGACCTTCCAGAAAGGACATCTTCTCTCCCTTTGTTAAGAAGGGAGAGCATGCAACCAAGCACAGAGACTATTTTATCTTCCACTACAGGTTTTTCCTCAGGCGAGAAATCATATGAAACACTACATTCACCTGTCAACGGATTGCACAACGTGTCCATTATTGCAGCATGAAGCCGCTCAGCAGTTCTGAAGATTCTGCAATATGCCTCAACCTCTGCAATATCCCCAGGAACTGGACCAATCCAGGGAATCTGTGACAGTTCATGACTCCGGAAGGTCTTCACATTGAAATACAGCAGTGTCAGTGTATGACATGAAACTTATCTTAGAGTCATCAATCCAATGAAGCTCCACTAGAACCATGCAACAAGCCAGTGATCAAGTATAAACGAAGAAAAATTGGGAACAAAATCATAACTGTTAGAAACCCAGTTAAAGAGAGCAGCAATAGCATGAACTGTGGCATAGCAAACAACCATGTTGACATCAGATGTACAGAACCTATTAGATGGTTCCATTCTATTTTCGTATTGAGAGGATATCAAACATTTAAATTCGGAAACGTTAACTAGTGGACAACCACAATACACAACGTAACGAAGAATAATCATAGCAATGCTACTGCTTAAGTGCCCATGTAACGCAGACGCGTTTTTCTCTTTCAACCAAAAACTCGCGCCTTTGTCGTCAAAAACTATGTGGAAAAACCGATTACACCAACCAGGACGGATTCTCAGCCCAGAATCATCGGAACAAGAAGCTTGATCAACCCCATCAGAATTTCATAGAATTCGCGTCTTCAACCAACTTGTTTCCAGAAAAATAATGTCTCACCTCCCTCAGCCAATCAAGCACCCATTACCACAAAACGAAAAATAATAAATAGTAAATAGTAAATAATAAATGAAAGAGCTGGAAAACAATTAAAAGAAAGGATCAAAAAGAAAATCTAGATACCAAAGGGTCCAACCCAAAGCTGATGGAGAATGCCTTCGATAGCTCCGCACTGACGACGAACTTAAGCCGCCTCTTCAACCAGTTCTTCCTCTGAAACTCAAACCCATCCCCGAACCTGTAGAGCTTCACAGTACCACCGGGGAACAGAGATGGCTTAGAGGTGTGAAACTGGGAAGCTATCGATGATGATATTCCGGTGGCCGGAGAAGGGTGACTCATATCGACGACGGCGACGGCGACGTGGCACATGAAGCAACATGCCACCATGTGCGTGAATCAAAATTTTGCTGTTTATTGTTTTTGTAAAACTCGTAGGGGGTATAAATATTTGGTGCGCTTTGGATAATGAGAAAATATTGGTGTGGATAAATCGTTGGCGGTTGGAATTGTATTGGACCGAACTGATATTATTGTGGTTTCCAGTTTCTGATTTCTTTTTGAGTTTGACGGGCATCGAGCTTCTTGACGTGATGTTTCTGGATGTGTTTGCGTAGGGGATTCTTGGCGTTGATGTGATGTTTTTTGTTGGCAGATATTGCCATCTCAATCGTGTATATGGATTTTTCAGGGGTAGGGCAGGGTCAAGAAATGAAAATGTTCAAGTTGTTAAGCCACGTTCACCAAATTAAAGCTTAGCGTGTAACATCCGAATTCCATTTGTTAAGAAAAAGCTGCTACTCGACATAACATCTTTTCCTCTAGTAATTATAGACGATACAACAACAAAAATCTGAATCTAAATATACGTCCGTTTTAACATTGGGAGAGCCGCTTTGAGTCTCAAATATACATCATCAATAATATCGTCATGAAAATCCTTCGGGAGAAGCAAAGTTGGCAGATCGGTATTCAAGACGTGTTGTTGATTACAACATGAAACGCATTCAATAAACATCTTTCATCAAATTCTGTGGCTTGTTTCCACATACTAGCCATCTTGTCCTTTCTAGCAAAAAATGCTTCTCTTCCAATATCTCAAAACATCCTCAATTTGCCACAAAACCTTGCGGCTTTACAGCTTCTCTATTACCCTCAATCGAAATATTTCTTTATTTCAAGCCAAGCTACTTCGTGTTCGTACTCGGTCTATCAGCATTTGTCTGCCTGACAAATCTTCTTCATAGCCCACGACCTGCAAGCTCAAAATTTGGGGACTAAAGTTACAATGAGTCTGAAAGGCAATGAGATCAGGTTTAAAATATGTCAAAATATCAATACATGTCAAGGTCGGCACAATCTTATACCTCCTTTCAAAGTCAATACACTACTAACAAAAAAAATATTCCTTTTCTTTTCCCCCCATTTTTGGTATAAGCTTAAACAAAAAATAATAACAATAATAACTCTAGATGAGTAAAAGCTGTGACCTGAGACTCTGTTTGTGTTTCACTAAAACCGTCGTATATTCCTGCACTAACACCTCCAGAAGGATTCAAGATGTCGTCATTTTTCCCAGTCCTGAAACACACGTAAGCTCAATGCCTCAGTCAAAAGAGACGGAAAAACAACCAGCGAACTCCAGCAAGTATGGTATAGGAAAGATCATCTTCTTTTAACTTAGGTTCCAAAGAGATCTAAATCTGAAGATACATCTTTTAGACATTAGGATAACCATTTATTTGAAATATGTTTGCCTTTTGAGCTTGGAAAGTAGCCAGTAATGTCAAGTAACAAGTTTGGGTAGTCACATATATGTCGACAGAAGTCAGATAGTCCACATTCCCAAGATCAATTATAAGGTAGTAGCACAACTTCCAGTTACTGCCCTCAGGAAAAAATACAGCTTATGGAAAGAAGCTGATCTTATAGTGAAACCATGAGATCATATATTGATCTATGAAGAACGAGGGTAAGGGACTCAACAAGTTATACGTGATCTAAGAAAACCAGTCACCAAGCCAATTTTCCGTCATGTGCATGATATGAAATTGATGGTTTTCTGTAGAAGTGACTTCCGTTGCTTGTAAGTTAGTTGAAACTCTAAAATGGAGATATTTCATATAAGCATGCATATGATTAAGGCATCACCAAAAACAAATATTAAAGCTCACTCTAATAGGAATCTGAGAACAGCACTCATCTTAATTCCATTCTTCATGATAGTCAAACAAAAATATTTTTCAATAAAATTTCACAAGCATAGGGTTCTCAGAGAGGTCACCTGTTTAACCAGGGTTTCGATAACCCAATGACAGAGTGAGCATCTGCGTGGTCTTGACCAAGGATTGAATAATCAGATGCAAAAAGCTGTTCTATCATCAAGGATAAAAACAAATTTGATATTTGGGACACATGTATAAAGGATGAAGAAATGAGGATACACTTTTATCACACCCAGTCCTCCCTGGTGAGTTCTGATCATGAATCTAATAAACAAAACAGACAGCAATCTAAGTCAACCAATAAACTTGATTATCAACAAAGCTGTAAGAATCATCACCATGTTGTACCTTACTTGTCTGCTCCAACAAGTCTTCAATAGCAGCAGCAACATCGGGAAGAGCTTGAGAAACGTCTAAATTATCTTTCAATAAGTTATCTACAGCGGAGTTCATATTGCAGATAGGATCGTTTAAATGTAACCCAGAGGAAGGCAGACCCTTTTGGTCACCATCTTCCAAGAGCTTTGCCTTTTTGTTGCAAACACTTGTTTGTCTGGGCTCACCATTAGAACTGTCATTTAGACCAATAGTACTTTGGGTTGGTATGCTTCTTAGGTCTAGCTGCAGACTAGGAAACTGGGAGGAAGCATCTCCAGATATCCTCTGCATGGCTTGTGTAGGAAACTGACTCACGGGGCATAATCCTGCCTCCCGGTCTTGAAGAGTGACTTCTTTTGGGCAAAATGGATCTAGAGCAACAACTTCATTCTGCAAAAGAATGCAAATAGATGACAACATCATCGGTTTGAAGAACACATGCTCATGCGCATGCTTGTGCACCCCCCAGCCAGGACACACCGTTATCCCAACTGTGAGGCAGAAGCTGTGCCATGATACTCAGACATAATTGCCAAGCTCCCCTACATGACCCCACCAGCATAAGAGAAGGCATGGCTAACACACTCACACCTACTCAAACATAAAGATACCATAGAGAGAATAACACACCTGCCTGATACACTCATATATCCACTCAGACGTAATTGTGCTTATACCCCATTTACAAGCAGCTTCATACTTTGGTCCACTGGTGAATTTACATATCAAATGGGTAACCCTCTTGGTCAGCTTTTCCACAAATTTAGCTCCAAGAACAAAACACAAGTTTCTTAATAGCAGTCTATCTTTCTCTTCATATTGAGAAACACAGAACCGTAATCTCTCAAACCCACGAAAGGGAATCTGGCAGGAAAGTGGAGAATATAGAATGTGGCTACCAACATCCAGCAAGCATCCGTCCTGCAATACAATTGATAAATCTGATTAGTATTTGCCAGTAAGACAATAAAAAAATATCAAATCAAACAAAATAATATTTACCTCTTCCAGTTTACTAATAAATGACAGTTATCAAATTGTAAGGGTAAAAAAAAGAAAAACACAATAAGAGAAACAGCAGCAATAATTTTCAGAAAGTAAAGATTTGTAAACCTAACTAAATAATTCTACACTAGAATTTAGGACAACAGGTAAGCCAATCACAGAAATTATCTTATGAATAACCAAAAATTTACAGAAGGTTTTCTAATGAATTTATTGTCGTTGCATAATGAAAAAGACAAACATAGAAAATTATCTGAATGCCAACACAATTTTACAGATGCTATTTGTTTCGCAAGTTACACACAAATATACACTCATTTCCAGGGAAGAAGAAGAAGAAGAAGAAGATGAACCAGCATCAATCATTTTTGTATTTTGTATTTTTCAGAAAGCGGAGAGAAAAGAAAGGAACAAAATAATGGTTGCACACAATTTCTTCAGCAACCTTGTAATTCAATTTAGACTTTGCCTTCAAAAAATAAATATATTTTTGTGTCCAAATCACCTCACTTACTAGGTAAAAATTTTTGCCTATAACTAACAGGGCAAACAAAAACTTGTGAAACCCCTTTTCTTCTCTCCTACCAAATAAAGTAACGAACACATTGGTTACTGGATCATTTATCCAGGTACAGTTCTTACATCCCATTACTAGAAACTCCATATTGGAGTTTAATGATTTAAATCTTCATCAAATTTATGATTTTCAAACAGTGAACAGATAAAAGAGAAAACATGTACTAGATGTTGATAAAGAAACAGGCACATATGGGTATCAGTCAAGAATAAATCTAAATAAGACTGGATCCAGCAACTTGATACACATGAAGCCAGTAGTAGAGTTTGATGGAGAAAGATACATATGTAGCAGTCATACCTCCAAACAAGACCGGATCCAGTGACTTGATACACATACAGCTTGGGGAGCATCAACAGGCCCAGGGACTATACCGTGACATTCAATACTGAAGTGCACATTGTGTTTCACATGATTATCCACCACCTTTCCTCCTCCTTGAGATACCCATTCAACAATTTCAGCTCTCTGGTTGAAGAGATCACAGATAACGTTAAAATTAGTTTGAATATATGTAGAAAATTCCTCGCTGCAGAACTAAAAAAATAAGGTAAAAGAAGGAAATAAACAAAATACAAAGATTTACGAGAACCAGAAACATATAAAAAATCCTGAACTGCATTCTCAAAAATGCAAAACAAGCAATCAAGTTCTAAGAGGCTAACCAGAACCGTGTCTAAAAGTTTGTCTTCAGTATCCAGAACACACTGTTCTAAAACTTTGTTACGGTATCCATGAAAGCTTCAGTATACAAACCTATGTGAAAAGTCTGAATTGATGTCCCACAATGGACAACCTGATGCATACCGATATATGTCTCTATAATATACACATATTGATATATTGCTGACATCCTTAATATGACAGGATATTGGAAATACTAAAAGATAGATTTCTACCCTTAATCAACGGATTCTTGGCAACCAGAGGCCATTGGTTATAGGAAGTTTGCCAGTTCAGGTTTGGCATTCTGGGTCCCACTCATATTGCACAAAAGAAACATTAAATTAATGCTATTTTATAAAGTAAAGAATTTACAGATTTAGACATTTAAAGCCAGAGACACCTTGCAATATGAACAATTATAATTATGCCAAAGCCATGGTTCTTATAGTGCAAAATCATGCCTTACAAAGTATTAAATTTAACAACTTACCCTATCTTGAGGAAAAGATTTTGAAAAGCAAAACACTTTCCCCTTGAATACACTTGACGGCTTCCCATCTCTAACAATAGAGTCACCTTGCACATTTTGTCGACCTTTATCCTTATCCTTCAATTGAACAACAGGAAGATGACCTTGCTCAGACAACCTTGTCTCGGCTTTAACAGAACTGCCTACATTCATCTTGATTTGTGAACTCTCTTCTCTATTTTTCTCCAACACAGGCAACCCAATCCCAGAGTATCTACTCCCCAGTAGCTTATCAGATGACATGCTTTGATGAAAAGTGGAGTTTTCCGTTTGGTCTAAACTTGTCATTCCAGTCGCTGCTGCTTTTGTGGAGAAGGCAGCATCTATATGAAAAAGAATGTGCAGATTAAGACAAAAATGTATAACATACTCAAAAGCAAGCTGATGATAACCACCAATCAAACCGGAAAAAATAATAAAAAACAAAAATTACAACATAAGTCCAGTTTGAACCAGGACAACAAATTTAAAACAAACTCACACAAACACAAATCATACGTTGTCAAGTACTAATAATCAAACCTTTAGGAAGAAGGAGATCATAGGCAATGTGTTTCGGAAGAACAGGAATTTCTTTCTTTTGACGATTGCAATCTTCTAGCCAGGTGGTCTTAACCACATAAGTGACTCCAAAAGCTGCAAGCCTCCTTATCTCTCTTTTTTCACTACAAAAGTACAAAGATAAAGGTATTAGAAATGAGGAAAGACATTCCCCCAATCACCAAGAATAATTAATAGCCAATTTCAAGAAAAGAAATTTCAGGCGAAGTCACCAGTCCCATCTAGCCAAAAGATGAAGAATGTTAGCAGCCAATGATGGTAGACAATAGTGAAGGAAACAAAAAAGAAATTCATAGCAATTATTCTGCATAGAGGAGTCAAAAGGACTTACGCCTCTGAAGGAGACCCAACCACTATGTGTGTCAATTTATCGTTGAATTGCATATACCGGGATCCCCCACCTCTGCGCACCATATTCACCAATTTACGCATTTCAGAAACTTCCAAGCCAACAAGGAATATTCTACACTCCGACAAATAAAGATCATTGTCTTCTGATTCAGAGTCGTTAGCAACAGAACCATCAAGGCATGTTTCATTTTTGGGCTGCAGTGTAGGTATTTCGGAGTCCCTCTCATTAAAAGGGATGGGAGGATACATAGCTGCAGAAGAAATGTTCTGGGATGGAGTGGCTTCCAAATCTGAATCCACAAACCCAGTGCAGGCTGAAGGTTGCATGTTTGAATCTGTAGCTACTGAGGACTGCACAGACTGTGAATTTCCAATACCCTTATCAAGGTTGTGCTGCACTTTGAAAGACACAGAACTTTCCTGAACAGGATAGGAGTCCTCATTTAAACATGCTATTCATCCAAAAATAAGTTTAAAGTCAGAAATAATGCATCAAAACCTCAACAATAAGATCTGGACAATAAACTATAGTATGTCATAATTCAGAAAAGAACCAGAAGCTACAAAACACATGAAAGAGAGTATCACCTCTTCTAGCAATGGATTGATCAAACCACTTCCGAGTTACAATATGAACATGGCCCCATCGTCGGGCAACCTTGTATTTGTCACCTTCAGGAGCTTAGGGACTAGTCAAGAATTCAACAGCTAATAGAAAAACCATACTAAAGAATCCTAAAATTCAAAGTGTGACAGGTGTGGGTAACAATATACGTAAAAAAAGTTTACCAGATGCAGTTACGAGGTGAGCAAGATAATCATTTGTTGTAGGATGAAAGAAAACAGTAAACCAATTGAATGAACCAAACCAAGCCAAACTGAATGTCTAGGTCAGGTTTTCTAATTGACTGATTTGGATCACTTTTCAAAATCAGAAATGAGAAAACTGATCATTTCAGATTGATTAGTGGTTTAACTCAATACATCAGATAATTAACATTCCTTTTACTATTAAAAGCTATCTTATCACAATCATTTCAGATTGAAGGTGCAAGAATGCAAATACTACTTAGGCCTTGCTTGTTAAGTGGAAAGGGCCACGAGTTTAGAGTGGCCAACTCTAGGCCCAAATGAATTGAACAAATTTGAACAAACTTACCAAAATCCCTTTGACTTGATTCTATAAGACATATACTTAGTTTTCCTCGCTATAATTTTTTTCAGACCCACATGACACGTTTATGGTTGAAAATTTCCCCACAAACTTAGCAGGGAACAACCTTATGGTTGAGCCAAAAATGTAAATTGATATGCTAAGTAAAAGGAATCTGACAAATAAGTATGGCCTTGTGCTGGACTGAAGAACCAAATTTGTGGTGTCAATGCACAAGGCTGGAACAAGCTTTGTTAATTAAGTCGAGAATGGTACTTCTAGACCGTCACACCAACAAAAACGAATGTTCACATGAACCAGTACCAGTGAATTCCTCTAAAGAACCACGAAATAGGATATATCAGAAATCAGATGTGTACACTTCTTGGTCAGTTCAGCAGAATATTTCCCACCATTTTGTGCGATAAGTCTCTCAATCTCCTTCCGCTCATCTGAGAAAAACAAACAGTCTAGCATCACACAAACAAATAGTTTATAATAAATAGCGGCTATAAAGAGCCAACATCACAACCTGCTGGTATTCTGGTCACACAAATTGTCAACCCAGAAAAAGGAAGAAGTCTGTATGACTCCTGAGGAACAATTCGATGCTCATTCCAGCATTGATGTAACCACTGGATAGTAACAATTGGTTTCTTTACAACGTTTAAAGCCCACTGCAAAGGTACAGAATATTGAGAAATTAGTCATTACACCTTATTAAAATATGTAATCTACCATTCTGGTACAGACTTTAATTTCAAAGAAAACCCAGAGTTAAGCATTGAACCCCATACTCTAAAGAGTAGTAACACCTAATATTTTAGAATGAATGGAACATATCTTCATGTACCAAACCTTGTATTTTGCAGCGAAAACACTCTTCGCAATGACAAAGCTGACGTCCAAAGATGCTTTAGGAAGCATCACTCCTCCCATTGCTGTGACTAACTTTTCTATCTTAACCTGAGGTAGAGAGAGAGAGAGAGAGAGAGAGAGAGAGAGATTTC
Source organism: Casuarina equisetifolia (assembly GCA_028551475.1). NCBI lineage: Eukaryota > Viridiplantae > Streptophyta > Magnoliopsida > Fagales > Casuarinaceae > Casuarina > Casuarina equisetifolia. The sequence continues at coordinate 22,197,189 of CM052356.1, forward strand.
AGCGCAACTGAAAAATAAAATTCAAAAATCAATGCATGAACATATTAAATTAAAATGAAGATAATTGCCATCATTCTAAAAGGATGGATATCACAAAATTGGAACTATGATACAGAAAGAAAAAAAGGGAGATGAACTACACACTTTGTTAAGATGTTATATCGCACCAATTGAAGATATATAGTTTCCAGAGCAATTAAGATTATGCCCTGGCATGTCATTTGTCTTATTCCATAGTCTAACAGAATTTGCTTCCACAACAGCCAGTGCGTTCGCAGATTACTCAGGTGCCGTAGTAATGCACCCTTTTCAAATCACTTAGGTAATTTCTTCAAATCACTTAGCAGGCATGCCATTAGCACAAATCTTTTCATCACTGTGAATCAAAATGCCAGCAATTTGACACTATAACTAGTATAACATAATATTTGAACCCCTGCTGCGGTTGTCAATGTTACACCTAAAGTAAATTGTCAATAATACTCACTATGCCTCACTCATTACCACCCCTTACAAACAACACATACTATGCCCTATGTCTATCTATCTTGTATCTTCTAAACTCAAGTTCAACTTGCTCTTTGGATATTGTGCTTGTTTGAGGACCAACGTGAAGCAACATTGTTGATAGCATCCAAATAGGATATTCATCACATTCACGCATAATATTTTTGATTCTAGAATGAAGCTTACTTTCATGCAGCCCGGTGGCAGGGGTGTCATGCCCTTAAACGGGGACTAAAGAGGTTGGTTAAACAAGAAACCCTGCAATTTGGGAGAACGATAAACAGAATTAAGAGATTGGCCACAAGGAACTTTAGAGGATCCTTTAGGGGGCCAGTTTTCTGAGTTCTGAAAATGTGAAATTAAGAAGGGGATAATTAGTGGACCATGTGATCATTCAACAAGGTAAAAGTTCAGGTTATGATTATCTAGACAAGGCATAGTACAAGTTACTCTACAATACAGTAGAAAGTGCATTATACAGCAAAACAGAAGTCATCATTGTCTCAACGCATTCATTAACTGTTTATGTTAACTTGTTTTGATCAAAACTTGTCTATCAATTAGAACAGTGCCCTCGCTAATACAAAGGTCATGCGCAAGACAAAGCTAACTCATTAGATAATCAAGGTATGGCTACTAGTTTCCTGGAAGTCATAACTAGCAAGCTAGACATTCATACAGGTAACATAAGCACAGTACCTTTTCATCTGCCTCAAAACCAGATGCAAGTACTTTGACACCATCCATTGCAAGGCAACAAGTGAACCCTCGTTTAGGCAGAGCTCTTTGCTCTTTGGAGCAGGAAAGAACACACTGAGGACCTGCCCAACACCCAAATGAACTTCAAATTCGGCACCCCCTTTGGTAGCAACATATTAAACCAATAACCCAAACATGGACAATAACAGCAGCAAATCTTTATACAAAGTCCCAGCATATAGTTTATCGTCCAAAAAATTGAAAACAAGTCTCAACCTAAAGGTCCATTTTGGGGTGCCCTAATACTTTCAATAATCACAATCCAGTAAACTGAGCCAACAACCATGAAGGAAAAAGCCTTTAAACTATCATACACATGAAGCCCCCGTTAGTTTCTCTAAAGAATAGAGAAAGAGATGAAAATATATATAACTCTCTCCAGAAGTAATGTAACCCATTTTGTGTGCTTTTCACTAATAACTATCCAGTGACTCTATCCAAATTCCGTGGCAAAATCATCACAGAAAATCGAGAAAATTTTTAAAAAAAGTTATCTCATAAATCAGAAACCCATTTCCTGTTCGCGAGCAACACAAGTGCCAAAACTAGCCGTACCAAGTAAATTGCAACCTTTGGCTCTAAGATCCTCGAATTTCTCCTGCAGAAGACAAGAATTCAGCCCCACAAGTGAGAAGCGAACTCAAAGGCTCAAGCAAACTTTTTTACAAGAAGAAAAGGAAAAAAAAAAAAACACAGAAAAAAAAGCGCGGTATTAGCAGTCCAGAGTACGTGATCGGGGGAAGAGATTATGTGGTAATCGTGGGATCCGGAGCGAGAGGGATCGCAGCAGAGGAAAACCTCCGCGCCATTCTGCTTGAGCGCGTCGTGAAGCTTATCGAAAACTTCAGGGGGCACCAGCTTCCACGACATGAAGACGTTCGCCCCCGTGAACGCCTTCGCCTCCATCATCTCGTGTTCTCACCAACAATCGTTACCTCACTTTCTGAGAGACAGATTGAGATTGGTAAGATATTGGAACTCGAATTTTAGCGGGAGATTGCAGGAGAGGTGTTTTGGGTGAGGTGGGGAGCGTACGGAATGAACAATGAAACAAAAAAGCGGGAAGGGGGCTCACAGTAATCTAGTGCATCAAAACCCGTCCTTTGTGGTGGACTTCGTGCGTACGAACCGCTCGTTGAGGTATCACCACGATATGACCCAAAAAAGGTCAAGAATGATAGAACTGGAGTTGAAGTCCGTATGGCCCAGCGACGCTCACCGAGGGAAAAGCATGCATTAGACAAGGTTTAAGGCCATTTTCTCTATTTGTCTGTGTTCAATAATTTGACCATACTGATTTAAATCTTATATTAATACAAAATTATATTAAGATTTATGCTCAAATCATAATGACTTTTCCCCATTTTTAAGTTGATTTTTGAGTTGAATAATAACATTTTAGCACATCAACCAAGAACCAAGGCGAACACAAAGCAGAAAACAAGAGAACACCTCCGCACAAGAAATCATAGCTTGCTGCTATCTCTATTAACGAAAAATCTTTAGTCCACAAGGCACCATGAAAGAACATATACTTACAAAAATGGTAACAATCAGTTGGTCAGAATGAATAACGCCCATCGAGAAAGAACAAAAGAGAACCAAAAACAATTACTTTTTGTTACGCAGAACATTTTACGGTGTAAACTTCCTAATTCAGCTCTATCGTGTCAGTTAAGACTGCTCGACACTTGGAGGAGCTGTTGACTGAAGGTTAGGCTTAGGGGGTGGACCTGCAGCCTGCTTTGGGGGCTTGTATCTTTCCTCTCCCTGTTGAGAAGCTAACTTTTCAGGGCGAAAATGAGTTTCATCCAACTCGACTTCTGGCTTCCTTTTAACCTTCTTCTTTGGCATTCCACCATCTGACACGCGAGCGTCATCCAGAGAATTGCTGGAAGTCCCCTTTAACTTCTCCTGTTTTATCTTATCCAAGTTGAGAGGACCATTCCTTGAAGGACTCTGCATCCTCACTCCCGCGCTTGTATTAGAAACTGGCCTGTTCGCTGACGTGAAACCATGATTGCCAGTTTCAGTTGGTAAGCGCTCGCGCGCCGACTGTGGCTGAGCAAGTGAATTACCATCAACTCGAACGGTCTCATCTATTCTAGGTGCCAACATCTTCTTCCTCTTGATTTTCTCCTGATCCTATCAAAAACTCGAGAATAGACAACATCAGATATCAGCCAACTTGGAGCAACAACATGAGAGTGACAAGCAGTGCACCTCGGTTTACCATAAATGACCAATTAAACAGTCCTCAAAAAGAACGGATGTCTTTAACCAACATTGCCACAGAGAGAAGGAAGGGAGGAAACAGGTGTTAAGGAAAAACATTAGGAAAAGAAGAGAAGGAAAGATTAAAGGTACAAAGAAAAAAATGTTCACAGCAAAACCTGCTTCCAACATTTTATAACTTACACCGAAGGACCTCATAAGATCAAAAACAAACTACATTAAGTTCAAAACACCGAGCCTACCCTAAGGCTTAATTGTTAGAAATCTCATATTAATTGATAGAACCGATTTTGACCATGCAGACACAACTCCACATGATCTTCATACACAGACTCACAGACATCCATCTCAGTATGTGAACTGGGAAGAGGTCACATGCCAAAGCCAAATAGCATATTAAATATTGCTGAATATGTTTCTACTAATTTTTCTAATGAAATAGGCTTAGTTTTTTCAGGTAGTACTGATGCCAATTATTAAGCAACTATACAATTCAAACTCCATAATCCTTATGGGTCTGGCCTGCACAAGAAATATCTTATCCCATATACAGAAGTCAAAACCAATAAGCACAACCTGACCCGCATCCAGGACAAAATGGGTACAACGTACCTTATGCCTGCTATACAGAGCCCTCCGCCTCTCCTTTGCCCTATAAATTGCTCGTTTGATCCCATGTTTGTCCATGAAGCCATTGGGCCACAGTTCCGCAAGCTGAAACACAGTAGGGACTCATAAGTCAGAAAAGCTCGGTATCACTGGGGAATGCTGGAAAGTTATAACTATGATAAGATCATTAAGTGACCCAAAAAGAACAGAGACGGTGGCATGGAAAATCAAAGTGACTCAGAATACTTTGGGTGTTATAATCAGAAAGCTGATCAAAGGAATTGCCAGTCAACACAAACGCTCAGAGTAAGAATCAAATTTTATGAAAAGAGACGAGAAATCATCAGCCCACAATCTTGTACGAAGGAAATTTTCCTACTATATATAAACTGAAACACCAACTCAAAAACTCATGAGGAAACAACTAGAGAAGCTGAATAGGATTTTTTTTCATAAGAGTTTCTCATGCAGCACAACAGAAGCAGCCAGATAGTTGAAAGTGTCAACAGTGAAACTAAACAAATACATAAAAAGAGTTAAATACCTCTGCATATAACTTTCTAATTTGTGGACCCACATCTTCGTCCAGCCCCTAGAACCACAAAGAATAAGGTGAAACAAGAACACATCCCTCCATAAGAAAGGAAAACACTGTCCAGCAAAAGGGGAGAGAAAGGACGAATCTGTACATCAACAAAAAGATCATAGAGATCACAAATCTTGTCCTCCAGTGCAGCGTCCATGCTAAATTTTTTTTTAACTCCTTTTTCATCAGAACAAACTTCTTGAAAATCATCTGAAGTTCCAGCTTGCTGCTGCCCAAATGCCTGGGAAAACATATAGTGGAAAAGTTATTGGTTGACTTTAAAAAAAAGCTTCACGAGAAAACCATCAAATCACATTTATAATAGATAATCCTCTCTTACTGAAGAATACAGCAACAATTTCCCGAGTTGAATAGTTGTAAAAATAAGTATTCTAACATGGTTTGATTAGGAGAAACAGAGACTAACAATCACACCAGGAAGGGTAAACAAAACTGAGCACTCCTCTACAGGTCAAGACTTCAGGGCACATAAACAGAGAAGAGACACAGAGCATTACGAAAGAAAAATACCTTCAACTCCAGAGATGGTGCCTGTATTTTGATCATATCAACTACTTCCTTTTTTATTTGTTGAAACCTATGATCTTTCTCCTGTTTTGCTGATAAACCCATACTAATCATGACTTTCAAGTTTCTCTGTCGCAAAAACATATTTGATAAGTACTGGCTATCATTTACCTCTTGTAAAGGAATTAAAAACCCAAATTAACTAATAGTAAATTAGATATATACAAAGAGACAATTGATAAAATAATATGGGACAAAGTTCGGCATTATATTGTTTATGACAAATAAGATACAACCATATTTATGAGCACAAAAACAAGAATGATAAAGAAAAAATTTTATCAACAAAATCAACAAACTTCAAGACATTCTTACCATGTCAAGGTCAAGACCTAACAAATGAAGCTGCAAAGCTCTCCCTAACCTTGTAAAAATATACTAGTGCCATTGTAGTAGTTTAGACTTAACCCCGTTTTACAGATTCAGCACCAGTGGCTGCCAAGAGCCTATTACAGGCCTAAGCCCACAGTAATCACAAGTTTGTAGCTATTTCAACAGGCATTACACATCATAATCTTCATCTGTCCCCTATGAACTAGATGATGCCGCCTTACAAGGATAATGTAAAATGATGCAGCTTGTACCAAAGAGAGATCTTTCTTATAATAGATGGTGATACCTTCAATGTCCGGAGTTGAATTAGATGACCTAAAATACTCATAAGGCGATTAAGTAACTCCTTCGATATTCTCCCCTGGCTTGCCTGCTGCCACCAAAAAAGAGAAAACTTGTAGAACTTATCCAGAGGATTAGTAAAACTCAATATAAATTAAACACGCACACACTTTTTAGATATATACATACATATACATATGAATGTGTCATAGTCATACTAAAAATGTTCAAAATAGTGCAAAGTCAATAAATAAAACAGTTAAAAGAAATTTTAGCTCCTCAAAAATACCGCTAGTCTGGCAACTTTAGCAAGCTTCATCTTTATTTCTCTTGGTAATCTCCTTTTTATTGCTTGTGATGACGTATCTGCCTCTTGATTTTCCACTGTTGGCGGCCTTGCTGTAATATTTCATACCATAAAAATTAGTTACTACTAACAAGCTTTGCAAATTATAGTATAAAAAATAAAAAGGTAGTGACAAGAATTCAAGACTTACATTCGGCTACCATCTTCTCTAACTCCCTAATAGCCTTTTCAAGTGAGCTTCTTGGCCTAACACTAGAACCATCTTTTCTGATGTGACTCACTTTCTGCATAGAGTTCAGAACCACAGTCAAAACCAAGCAAGGCATCATATACAAGGAAATCCGACTAACATTTCTGTGAGAAGGAGATAATAAAGTACCTATTTTCACTTAAATGCACAAAATCATGGAGACAAAATTACATTAATAATGCACAAAGGAAACACAGGATAAATGATTAAATTTCAGAACTTAGCGTCCTCTTTACATTTCCAGGCATAAACCTAAACATCTAGAGAAGTTAACTGCTTCGAATATGTTAAACATGTCAAATGTCTTCAGACCTAGTATCTCTAAGTTAAAACAAGTGAAAATAAATACTTCGATAAATCCAATTCATCAACTGTTGCAGGCTTGAACCAAGAGGATTTCTCTTCACACATTCTTTTTATCTATTTAAATTTTTTTGCAGGAAGGAGGAGAAGCACGTTCCATTTTCTCCAGAAGCATTGGCCTGGCATAAAATTAAAATTCGCAGCTCTTCTTGAGCTTTTCATCTTCCATACCCATACTTACTACTATGCAGTTCAATCAACGTACTAAAGAAGCAACTGAAAAAATAAAAATAAAAAATCCACAAAGATAACATAGTAGAGAAGCAGAAGAAAAAAGAAAAAAAAAAAAAAAGAGAAAAAGAAGAAGAGAGAGAGAGAGGAAGACCAAGTCTACAAAGATAACATGGATTGGCTTTTTCTCCTGAAAAGGGTTGCTCTAATCCTGTGAACCTGCCTCTTGCAATGCTTCAGATCCAATCAAAAATAAAAAAGTTATAACCTCCACAACTACATTGAGCCAGCCACAGCAGAATTAAACTCACAAAAGAGAAAAGATGAACGAACAGATTTTCAAGAAAGATACCACACCCAAATTCCAGAGTTTTACTCAAAATAAAAACTAGGATGTGCCATTTTCCTATCTTCCAATTAGAGAGTTATTCTTCTTTCTCACTATACATCTTGAAATTTGCTCAAGTAGAGAGCTGCTAGGACGCCAGTTTCTTTGAGTGCTTAATACAGTAACACACCTACATTTGCAGTGGATACAAAATTATCCTTCTCTCAGTGCATAGATTTTCAGAAATTGCGAAGCTTGGCACCAACTCCAAGCCATGGTGGAGCACTTATGTCTGTGGCCATATTTAATGGTAGATAAATTACCCATTCCTAAGAAGGTAGAAGTTGGTCATTCTCATCTGAAAAAACAATAAAGAGGAAAATAAATAACTTACTGTCATTTGCATGGCATACTTGTCCACGGAGAGATTGTTTTCAGACAGTGCACGGGCATTATTCTTTTCTTTTGGCCTCATGGGCAACTCCAGCTGATCAACTGTGTTCAAGGGTCTTCCAGGTAGGGATTTAGATTGTCCATAGGCACTTTTGTCAAGGTGTTTCTGTTGTGAAACTTCAAAGGATCCACCCACATCTTTCAATTTGTCACCAAGGTTCTTGGACTGAACAACTCCTGTTTTCTGCATGTCAATGTCCCTAACTTCTGGAGGTACAGAAGCTTCACCATTAGAAACTTTTAAAGATGCAGAGGGATCAAATATTGTTTTCGAATCAGCAGATTTCTTTTTGGAAGATCCTCCAGGAGCAGTTGATTGACTCTGAAATTTCACATCTTGAAGATTTTCACTTGTTACAACCAAGATTTGTGAAGGACTAGAAGAGTCCTTAACATGCATGGCTGCTATCCTTCCAGCTGCCATCTTATCCTTCTTTACATGTTTTGTTGACACATGACAATCATCACTTCCACCATGACCCTTTTCTGAATCTTTTCTGCGCCTTTTCTTTGGTTGCTGATTAGGTAATACAGCGGGCTCATTTCTTGCCAAGGGAAAAAAGAAAAGAAAACTTAGTTAAGGGGAAAAAAAAAATGCCAAACTCACTAAATGAACATCTACTTGTACTCAGAAATATGATGCATATAATTTTCAAATAGCATCTCGGAAACAGATTATTTTTAAAAGAACTAAATATAACATTCTTAGCATAGCCAAAAAAAAAAATCAGGAGATAAATTTTAATTCATGATAGATAATAAGTTGTCAAGTACTTGATTAGAAAAGAACAATACAAAATGAATGCAAGAAATTTATTACTTAAGTTCTAAATTTTTTTTTGTGTTTGGAAGGAGGAAAATGTCTGCTCAATGTCAAGGTGTTGGCCACATTGTTGTAGAGAAAGTTTCAGGAGTGGACTTGCGTAGGTAGCCGAAGGACTGGACATCCTTGCAGAATTTCGATTTCCCGGTGATTAAGGCTTTCAATTTATCGTAGTCAGTGCATATTGTCCAGGTATGCATGGACAGGTCCATCTTAGCAATCCTTTTGGTTCCCATCTCAGTGATTTCATTGTCATCCATCATTTATCATCCATTGCTAGGTGTGGGAACAGCAACTAGCCATCTCTATAACACTATTAACCTGGCATATTGAGCACCCCTAGACATATCAGCCCAAACAGACACATAGACCATTGATGATCATAAATGTATACCAGGAATTCCGTTCATTATTGAAAAGTCAGAACAGAACTAAGAACTCAGTCGTGAAGCTGGTCTGGTCTTATCCCCCCCCCCCCCCCCCCCACCCTAAGAAGCTTTATAGACTGCTGATTAACTGAGAGTCATGCAGTGGGAGAAAAAACCCCGAAATCAAATAACATCCTATCACCACCAAAACTTTGTTAAAAAGCAAAATTATGGATAAGAAACAGATACATGCATCTGTTGATTAGATAAATATGTGGGTCAAAGCAGAGAGACACGGACCATGCACATATACACAGATGACCCTCAGTTATCTGATAGCCTCTCCACATCCATATTTATTGATAAGGCTCATTAGTAAAAGCATCCCAAACTGAGTGAACCTTCACAGGCCTAAAGACTAGAACATACTCTATGACTCAGGGAACACCTTGCCGCCAGTAACAATAGTAAATAAGTGCACTCACGACAGGAAATGAACCAGAAAAAATGTCTATGGTACAAATTATTCAAATATTTCATGTATATGGTCCAGTTGCTGACCTGATAAAAGTACATATGAATTGTTTTTACTAGGGAAACAGCTAAGGCCAGCATTTGACAAAAAATGCTGGCCACATATATTCCCAGCATTAAACAATTCAAAGTGAATGCCACTAATGGCAATCATTGGAGAACATCAAATCCTATACACTTCTACCTTCTTTACATGCACTACAAGCATGGAAACAAAAAGTGGCATGACAAAAACGGACAAAAACAAATCAATCATCTCTGCTCCAGCAGTGAAACTCCGTGCACTACTTGCCACCATTTCAGAGGTATAGAACCCTCAAAAGGTAGTCAACACTCTATTGTTTCAATTTTATTAATAGTACTTCCAAATTCAAAATGGCGACTTCTCCCAATGAAAGAGTAGAGAACTAACAACAACCGAAGTTTGAGCTGTGGCTCACTAAAAACGTGCATATCATTCTAGCACTGCAAACTCTTTGACCAGACTTAACATAAAAGAAGCATGGAAGAGAAAGTAGAATGTAGCCTACAAATGTGACACCACAACAGTAACAAAATCTAAAAAGGTTTACAAGAAACTCACATTCGTTCCAACTTCCCCCTATTAACAAAAAAACCATCATGTTTTACAGCTGAGTTATCAACTTCGAAATATTCATCCTGCAGAAAAGGTAGTGAGAAACTATAAAGAAGAACAACACTAATTCAAACTACACAAAGATCAATGTGGACATGCAACATGACAATGAGACTCACCAGTTCAGCATCATCTATAAAAGAGTCTTCTGTATCATACTGATCATCATCAGGAAAATCACGTAGATCTTCATCATCACTACTATCCTTACCCTATAAATTATCCATTGTAACATTAGCAAGTTATATTCCAAATTATTTTAATAGTCTGTGACAATAAGCAAAATATACATTTACACAGAACATATGATCAATCTTATATACCACAAAGTACATGACTCAGTTACACATTCTCACTAATTTGGACTAAGAAGAGGCCAGCACAAGTGAAAAAGACAAAAAGAAAAATACCATGTAGAGGCGTTCAATCTTCTCAATGACAGCACTAAATCGATTAGGAGCAGCTGCGTCCTTCCCCTCATCTTCAGTTGGTTGTCCCTAAAGGTGAAGCACAACTAAGAATTTATAAAGCATAGCGGAATATGTACAGCAGATAACATATGGTCGTTGAGAGGAGAAGCATGTGACTGAAATTAACAAAAAATTGTCACCAAAACAAAGATGCTTCTCAAAACACGATTTTCCTATACTGATCTAAATGGAGATGCTCACACTGCGAACATATACTTGGCCAAGCATACAACATTGCAGTATTCAATAGATACCAACATGCATGTCTTCAAGGTGCTATATTGGCTTTAACCATACTATCTAGATCCATAGTTGTCCAAAGAAAAAGGATATTACCACCCAGTGGTAACAATATGAGAGCCTTGAAACCATGCATTCGACACAAAGTCCTGTATTTTCAAGCAATCTGTAGCTTCCCAAAGAATAGCATATAAAAAGAGAAGTACGAGAACCAATTATCAAAGCTGAAAATATGTGCTACTGCTAAGTGCATTGGATCACTTAAGCCAAAAATTCCAGCTACCAATGTGCCAACCGCATATGCCATTTTCTCTCAGGCCAGGAAGCTAAAACTTATTCACATGCTGTGTGTGAAACTTTGGGAAAAACAATAAGATTCCATAGATGAGAAAGCTAGCATGACCAAAGTGCTATGAGAAATGATACTGCTCACATTAATTCCCGAATAGATTGCTCCATAAAGAGATATTTACTTGCCACTAATTGCTTGTAGGACTCAAGAAACTAACCAAATCAGCTGCGATTAAATTTTAGTAAGGCGAAGCTTGAGTGGAGCCTCACCTAGCCAATCAAAGAATGAAAGGAGAAATATAATAGTCTACAGGACCTTTCCGTGCCAGGCATTTTCTTTTAATCCTATTCACTCCATCCACAAGCAAAATGAAAAGAATGCATTTCTTCACTATCCTGTAAGTTTCTATCCTAACAACGCAAATCCTGAAGCAAAAATTGAAATCACATTCACAGTGCAATAACAATTAAATTAAGTATTAGGCTTAGCTTGTCTATCTACACGAGAAGAATTATCGACCACAAAAAGTTGGGCGCTAAACATCACATATATGTTTCAAGAAGACCACCATAAGAATTCAAATATTACATCCTCTGGTACCAGCTTTGCAGTGTGTTCCCAAACATAACGCACTACCAGACATAGTTATTTACATATAGATTTGTATGCAGTATTAGGTCAAAGGAGCTCACCGGAGCGAGGCGAGACTCGAGAGCGGGGTGGGCCTGGACGGGCAGGTCCGGAACGGAGGTGGAGGCTGATCCATTGACCTTGTTAGCGTCCTTCAGGAGCTTCTTCCATGAGACTATGGTGGTCTCGCCGGGCCGGAGCTCCACCGTGAACATCTGCCGGTCGCCGGCCTTGACGAACGATGACGAAGCCCTCGACGATTCCCCACCGCCAACACCAATACCAACACTACCAGCTTTTTCTTCCTCCATCGGCGAGGGGCTCGTTACGTATTCTAGGGTGTCCGGATCGAAGATTCCAGAATTGGGATGCTAGAGGACATATAGGGCAACTTGGTGAGCCCTAGATGGAGCCTAGGGGAAGGGAAGAGAATTGGTTTTGAGAGAAAGAGATTGCGCGGGACACAAACGATCGTTTTACCAGAGGGATTTTGACTCACTTACCAGCGAAAAATAAAAATAAGAAGAAATAACAAACGATTTTTAACTGCAAAAATTTTCTCGCCGTTTCTTTCCCGAGAAAGTGAACGGGAGGGAAGGCGATTAGCGGATGGGACGGGTAGGACGGGGTGGATCCGAATTCCAAACCCGGTCAGAATTCTTCACTTGTTTGTTCCAACTTCCAACACAAGACAAGACTTATTCTCTATGATTTTTTCACACTCCTTCCAAACGGAGTCCACATACCAAACATGCTATGCTTTGGCCCAAAATAAAAATGAATGGTTTAATAAAAATAAAAGAAAAAAAATCTTACCATTCTAACAAATTGCCCAATATAAAACATGTCTCCTTTAATTTCAGAATTATCTAAATTATCTTTATTTGAAATTTCTTATTCCAAGTGGAGCGCGTGTCAATCCCTTACATATTACTCTAATTATGGCAAGTTAACACATTCCCTCCAACGCGTTAAACCCCCTCATCCAAAAACCCCATGACCACCTCCACTGCTACTCTCCTCTTACCGCTGCAATTCCCGGCTTTCGCCACCCGCCACTCGTCGCTACTCTTCCACTCTCCTTCACGACGGGCACCAGTGTCCTTCCTCTCGCCGCTCTCACTCGAATGGACAAATAGTCGTCCGCTTCACCCTCTCACTCCGCCCCGGAGAGACCCTTTCCTGGCTCGCACCGACGACGGTGATGCCGAAGGTGGTTCCGACGACTACGACATGGAAGAGGAGGAGATAGAGGAGGTCGATAACAAGAAGGACTTCGACATCGAGTACGAACACCTCGCGACTGTCCAGCCGGGTGATGGTGGCGACGATGACATTGCCATCGAGCAGAGCAAGAGCTTCGTGTCTACGCAGGGCTGGGACTCCGATGTGATTGTGGATTACAGAATTAACGAGGAAGAGTTCCATAAGATCAACTTACTTGACTGCGATTTCTTCATAAGGAAGCCTCCGGACCCCGATAACGATGTATATGATTTTAGGGAGGTAAGTGTTGGTTTTCTCGGGTTTTTTTTTTATATAACCTTCTTGGTCGAATTTTCACGTTTAAGTATGTGATACCGGTGATTTTCTAATGTAGAATTCGCTTTCTGTATTTTAATTTTTTATTTTTTTTTCATTTCTTTTGCTGTAGATGTATGTCACTCCTCCTGATACAGATGTTTATGCGATTCCCAAAGTGCTTGCTCCAATGCCTGAGAAGGTAAGCTGATCATCTATTGTTGGAGATGCAGTGTTTTTTAGTGACTATATCACCACGTCCTCTGATTTAATGCGTTCAATTTGTTATATTAATGATTGTTCTTTCCCTTTTGTCAAAATTTTAGTACATTCGCTGTGCAAAGAGTGATTACGGGTGCTACAATGTCACGGAGCCGCCTATTGATGCACCTCGAGATCCATTATATAAAACTGAGAGGGAGATACAAAAGGTATGGTCAACTATTGCTGTATTATATGCTGTATTATATGCTGTATGTCATCGAGTCCTAGTAAACCACTGAAAGTATTGTTTTGGTGCTGTCCTTGTTTTATACTGACAAAGGAAACCTTTCTAATGTAATCTTAATTTCTCTAATTACCACAAGTTTCGTACTGATTTATCCCTTTATGGCGTTCTCAACAGTTAACCTCAATTTTTGGTGCGTCAGCCCCAGGGGAAGATAGATCTTTTGGATGGGATACTTACTTGTTTATAAGAAAAACAAATGAATCTTTTCCTTTCTTTTCTTTTCTTCTTCTGTAAATAAAAAAGAAGCATTTGAAACTACAAGTACGTGAAGACGTACTACAAGACTGCAAAATCATTAATGTACTATTTGCAGTTATTCTGTAAAAGAAAAACTAAAATGATTAGGGAGCCGCTTTAGAATCCTTAGTTGGAAAGTTGGAAAACATTAACCTCTCTCATGAACAAACTATCTTTTGGGTTTGAGAATAAACATTTTGACACAGATATTTTCTTCTTCTTTTTTCTCTTTTTTTCTTTTTTTTCCATTGTATGCTAGCTAGGAGTCTGAACTGAATTTGCTATGTGCCTTGGGACAATTTTGGCAGATCTACTGGCTGCTATTGACCAAGAAATTGTGTTGGCTGCTGAAATTTATTTTCTTTGAGATGTGCAACATTTGTTGTGACAAATTGACTTTTGGACAGCAAACAAGTAGAAAAAATAAAAGAAGGAAATATAAACTGCACCCAGAATGATACAAAAATTTACATGGTTCAGCACAATAATCTTCATCCACAGGTCGAGACAAAATTCACCAACAAAATATAGAGTATGGTAGATTGAGGGAAAAACCCAATTTAAGCCCTAATATAGCCATAGTCCAATTCACTGCTTCATAAGTGTTGAAAATGTTGGTATGGTTTGGCAATGTTAGGATCCAATAAATAACAGAATGTTTATTTTTGACAGCATCACATGGTAGTCGTCGTTTTCTGAATGCCTTTAATATTGTGGTTGGTTCTTTGTGACTTACTGAGTTAGCAATATTGAGAACTGAAGGATGAAAAGCATCTTTCTTCTTATGAGCAACAGCATCACTAGGCCGCAATCTGTTACAGGTTTTCTTGACAAAGCATTACAAGAACAGAAGGTTCACTGACCCAGATTTCGTGCTTGATTTTGAGGAGATATATGTCATTGACTCCAGAACAAAGTCGATTTCGAGAGCAAGAGTCTTGGTGAGAATTTTTTTTTTTTTTGGCAACATGAGAGTATATATGCTATAAATATCTTTCTTATGTTCATTGGGGTTGTGGAGTTGGTATTTGATATATTTACTTTCAATATCTGTTTTTCTTCGGGCGGGCCTTTTATTTTGATCAATCATATTGAGCGGTTTAACTGTTAGACTGAGTTTCCAATTGGAATGGCAGTAAACATTTAAGTTTATTGACTACCAAGTTTGAACCGTTATTGTTCCAATCTTTGACTTGACTAGCATGGTTGGATCCCTTTGCATTCTGCGATTCTTCGGTGAAAGGTTTAGTCCTAGTGTTTACATTAGAAATCCTTCTTTTCCTTGCTTATCGACCAACCGCTCTGTCCTTCGGAAAATAGTTGTAGCGTATGTTGTTTTTTTCTTCACTTTATTTGACCAGAATGATAACGCCTTTTGCAGGTCACGGTTCCAGGTGGAAGAAATAGGGATAGAAAGAGCGACTTGCTTGTAATACGAGACAAAGGGAATTCCTTCAAAATAATTCATATGGTGATTAATTCTCATCTCTATCATTCTCCGTATATCTGTTTGTTTTGCATGGCCTGATAAATTGTTGCGTGTCCTGCTTCCAGAGCGAACGAGAAGATCCTACCACTGTGATAGAGAAAGAAGAGTGGGTCAAGACCAGAGAAGACATGGAAAGACATCTAAGAAAGTTAAGGGACTTCAGTGTTTCAAATTGGTTCTAGTCTATCCGCAGAACCTCGAGGTTTCTTCATAAATATTAGCATGTAAACTTGAGATTGTCAGAGGTGAGCATGTGTAAATTATTTGAAGTATTATTTTCAGCTTATGTTAGCAGCAAGATGGGCATATATTGCCCCTTCTGCCAATAGCATGAGCTAAAATATTGAATAGATGAAGTTTCCTCAGATTCAATGGGTTCCTGGGTTCTTTCTCTTCCCAAACCAAGAAAAAGAAAATAACACCAGCCTAATGTTCTCTTTCTTGTTTTGACTGGTCAAGTTCATGGCAACTGAGTTTTTCCGTGGTATTTTCCCTGAAACTTCCAGACAAAATTCTACCTGCATATCCGTTTTATAGTTTGAAATGTACTTCTAAACATGATGTAATTTTGAAGAATCTCTACATTAAGAACTAGACTCTCCTCTTCTTCAAATCATATCCTAAAACAAGAAGGGAAGACGAGATGTGCCCGCAACTTCCTCACTACAGAACACGAATTAAGGAGTATAATACCAAACTAGGATGTCCACTCAACCACGCTCTGTTTGTTAGATTTGATGATCAAATTGATAGTGTCGGTTGTCGGGGAATCTAGCCATCAAATTGAATCGAGGGCAGAAAACCAGAGACTGCTATGGCTGCTCTTAGGTGGTGTTGCCGTTGGTGAATTTAGTTGACTGAAGTTAAAGAAGAAAGATTTTGGTTTAATGTTTACGTGTGAGTGATATTCAAGGAAACGTGGGTAGGTATTCCTTGAATCAGTTTTCCTTAAACGACAAACCTCTCAGTATGAACGAGTAACCCAACGTCATTGAGTGTTACATTTTTTAAACTGGACCAACTTTCTGGAACCTCGGAGATTGCTCGTTGAATATATTGAGTCAATGACTCTGAAGCTGGCCGACTTCAACGGTGGTCGATTTCTCTCATCAGACCGTCCAGAGGAAGGCCTTTGGGCCTCTGCCCATCGGTTCTCTGCTTTTCTTTTCTCCTTTGTTTTTGACATGCATGATTAGACGGATTGACAGTTTTCTTACACTCCTACACGCATCCTTCCTTCCCTGTTGTGTTGAAACAGGAATATTCATCATCTGTGAAATACCCACTTTCGTATTCCGACTTTGCTATCCTCAAAAGAAGTGTTTGAAATGAAAAGTAAGCACATTAAATGGGTCTTTTTCCTTCTCTTTTTTTTCCACTATATAGTTGGAAGTCCTTTTTTCTTTTCTTTTTATTACCCAATAACAAGGCTCTTTTCAATAAGCTTTACATGCTAAATTAGTTTCCCAGGAAAAAGAAAACGTTTAACGAGTTTGATTTATAAATGATGAGCATAAGAAACTCATATTTTTTATGGAATTAGAGATTGGTGGATAATCAAGGGCATTGCAAGGTGCCTGTGAAACCTTCTCTATTGTAAGAGGTAAGCTAGCATGCCTTGAAAAGTTGGTAGTGATGAACTACAAGCAACTCGGGTAGGTTAAGATTGTACGTAAAGTATTGAACTTTCAGATACCCTTAGGTCTCTTCGGAGAAGCTCTTATATGGAAAAGAAGTGGCAGCCTAGACTCTTTTGGACATAGCCCTACGGCGCGTGATGCGACGGCAGCCATCATTTGCGAGTTTGGCCAATTGCGCCGTGCTTGGCTTCTCAGTCACGTAAGAGCAGGAAACGGAAGGAACAAAGTGATGGGAAGGGAGGTAGTCTGGATTGCACAAAATGTTGTTTGAGCTCCCATTTTACAGTGTAAATTAAAGAATTTATTGTAATAGAAATAGAAACGGATTCATCAGTCATTCGACGTGATTCCTTTGGATGGCACGTGTTCTGATTATCACCCCCTCAAAAGGCGCGAGAGAGCAGAGGAAACAAGTCTTTGCATTTTGTCTTCCGAAGATGTTTACAGGTTAGAAACCGAGGAGTTTGGAATTAAGCTACCATGCTTGAACAATATTTGGCATTTTATGATCATAGGCTGTCGATTTACCTGATCAAAATGGGTTTCGGCTGGACCATTATTAGATATATGATTTCTGGGAGACAGGCAGCCATGTGTTTTCTCTTGATTATGGGACAAGTTTCTCTCATAGGAAGATCAGCCTTTTGGGAAATAGAGTTCTTTGAACCGACCCTCCAAGTGGAGCTTTTTCACTAAAAGGTAGACAATTTGATTTACTAGAATGATTCCTCGGCATGAAGCAATGTGTGTTCTATGTAAGGCTGAGGAAGCAAACCTTGAGCATCTGTTAGGAAGCAAGCTAATGATTAAGAGATGACGACACCTTACATGTTTATGATATTAGACCAAGATATAAGTAACACAAGGCATACGTTATTTTCAGCATGTCCCTTGCTTGAAACATAGATAAACCAGGTGGTCCAATCTATTACACAAAAAGATATTGTATCTACACCTAGGCTATGATATCAGAATAAGAAAGGCCAATTTACTCCTTCAAAGCCGATAATTAAAAAAGATGAGCAATTTAACATATATAAAGGATGTTAAACTAAGATGTTAGCAATATGAGCTTCAATACCATATGATTTTCTTACATTAGATGTAATTGAATGTGTTAAAAACAGCGTATGTCCCACACTGCTACTTTGGCTTATTATATATAAAGTTATTATCTTCTTTTAATGATCAATTTTAAGGAAAAGAATAAACCCTTTTAACAAAGTATTAAAAGGTTTAAATTTACATGCAACATTTGATTGCTTGTCAATGGGATCTCCGTAATTTTCATGCTCATAGTGATGGGTATGCTAAAAGTATTCAATAACATGTTCAAAAAAATCTATGAAGGAAGATAATTAATAATTTCTAACATAATATCAAGAATAATGTTAAGTATAGTATCCCACTGCAATGGACTAAGTTCTTGTGGTTTTCACAACTTACAAAGTTGATCCACATGCTTTCCTCATGCTTAAGCTCAAGGCAAAAAAAGAGTACGAAATACAATATCTGTCTTATGTTGTTATTATTTTGATTCGATATTCTTTATGAGCGTAAATGTTTGCATCACTTATTAATTAGCTTATTTGATGGATTTCCAGGTTTTTCATTGTCTTACCTAGTGTTCAGACTCTGGGACCTAGTAGGTCGTGCTTCACTGAGACGCCAATCAATGGGTTTGTTCGAACCGTACCATAGCGTCAGGGCTTCCTGCAGTTTGATGACCTCTATTACTTAGAAAATCATCTTCTTCTCTTTCTTTATGCATGGGAGAAAAACCTATTGATCACGATTTGATGGTTCGGATCTGACTGGCTTACCAGATTAGCTTCATCAATCAAATGCCACAACGCCGTAAATTTATAGCGTGTCTAATATGACATTCACAGCCATATTTTACGCATCAAACGCACAGCCAATTCCTCTAGTTTTAGTTCCCACTTTTGACAGCCTTAAGCCGAAGTGAAGCCCTAAAGTTTGTCAAGCTTATCGGTCTGTTTTTAAACTCAATAAAATCCTTAAAAAAACCAGCAAATTAATATCAGTAACCATAGTTGGAATGACAGGAGGGGCAATGAGAGAGAGAGAGAGAGAGAGAGACCAATGGTCAAGAAGGTGCAACGAAGCCAACAAGACCAATTCAGCATCGGATAGAAGCAGCTGCCTTGGCTTTGTCACCAACCCATAAACGAATCCTCCCTTCTGCCCCGCTTCGAAAGTTGCATGTTCTCAAACTCGAAGTAGAAATGCTTCTCTATTGCTTTCTCCTCCTTTATTAAGTTCTCTCTCTTCATCTTTCTTCCATTTCACAGGCAAGAAGAAGAAAAAGAAAGCAGAGTACAAGGAGAAGAAGCTTTTGAGAGATGGGGAGAGGGAAGATCGAGATCAAGAGGATAGAGAACTCAAGCAACAGGCAGGTGACATACTCGAAGAGAAGGAATGGGATTATGAAGAAGGCTAAGGAGATCACTGTTCTCTGTGACGCTCAGGTTTCCCTTGTTATCTTTGGCAGCTCCGGAAAGATGCATGAATACTGCAGCCCTTCAACTTCGTATTGACTCTTCCTCCTTAACCTTTTGATTTTTCATATGGTCTCTGGGTTATTAGGTTTTCTGCTATCTGTATTTTTCCTGGTAAAAGCAAGGCTCTTTGTTTTCTAACTCTTTCTCGATCTCTCTTGATGGTGAAGGCTGATTCAAATCTTGGACAAGTACCACAGGGAGTCTGGGAAAAGGTTGTGGGATGCCAAGCACGAGGTAGGTGTTGACGCTTCCTCTCTCCCTTCCTGATCTATGCTGGTATCCTTCGACTCTGTGGAATTCTTACTTAAAAAAAGCATGGTGCTTCTTTCTTCGTCCCACGAGAAAATGACATATTTCTTTTTGCCAAAAATATGTTAAGAACACGAAGTATAAATCCTATGTGCAGATCTACAAAAGGATGTAGTCCCTCTGTTTCTCTCTCTTTCTTTCTCGATATTCTATATTTTCACAGGTAAGGAAAATCAAACCTACGTGAAATTGTAACATCCGTGAACAGATCTGAAAAAAAAGAAAAAACATTATTCCTTCCCTTCCTTTTCGGTGCAAAAATTGAAACAACTAAATGGATAGTTGCTAGCTCAAAGCAAGTACTTGTAATATATATCTTAAATGGCTTGGCACTTCATGGATTTGTATATTGGCTTTTCATTTTCTCTTTGGCTGCTGAAATAAACTGATTGTTAGCTTTTCCAACCACGATAAATTTACAGAGCCTAAGCAGTGAAATTGATAGAATCAAGAAAGAGAACGACAACATGCAGATTAAACTCAGGTAGGTTATTCGGTTTCTTTGTCCACTGTCTCTCTCCCTCTCCCGCTCATTTTGGAATATGTTCCAGGCACTTGAAGGGGGAGGATATCACATCTCTAAACCCTGAAGAACTGATAAGCCTGGAGGATGCCCTTGAAAATGGCCTCAGCATTATCCGCGAGAGGAAGGTTAGTTCATAATTTCTGAAGTCAGGTATTTGATTGAACGTCTAAGTAGGTCATTCAAGAGCAAATTTGACTCCCGGCATTTTTATTGTTTCTAGAAGAACAACTTGGGGACTGGAGCTAAGACAAATGTACGTGCAGATCAAACGAAAGTGCCTCGGTTCATTTCATTTGATTACTTATGGATGATATGATCAGTATACAGCTTGTTGGCCTATATCGTTTCTTTGAGTTCTGTAAAAGTTAAATCAGCAAAAGAGCTTGTCGATCTTCCTAACTATCAAAGATTGCTCTTTGCCTGATCTTAATATTTCTTTCTGTACATTCCACAGACGAAGATCTTGGAGGAGGAGAATAAGTGCCTAAATTTCATTCTGGTATTACCATTATCCTCAAATTCTTTACTAATAAGCACACCCGTAATAACATCTTCCACACTTTTGTGATATAAACAACTATAGTTCTCCGCAATGCCGTAGTCTTACAGGAGATGTGCTTGTGTGTAGGAAAGAACGTATTAAATCTTAGGTATGTATATGTCATTTGGTAAATCGTTATGAGATCAAAGAGACTTATTAAAGAGAAGAAATTTTCTAACAACTTCTTGGTATATGAAAGTGATAGATTACTACTTCTTGAACATATGAAATGGTAAATTCTTCCTATTTCTTTATATTGGTTATTACGAGTCACGATATTCTCCCAACAAATATGTCTTATCCCAAAAAGAGATTTGATTTTCTTTTAGGAGATTTTAAGTACAATGCAGCAGTCCAAGTGGGGCCACAGATCAGCAGTAAATGCATTTTATGCTGTTCCATTAACTATTTTCTTGTTGATGAATCGTTCTTTCCAAAGCTTGTCCATGTTCGAGAACTTCATTTCACGTTAAATTAGTGCAATCCCAACAACTCAAATTTGCAGTCATGGTTGGGTAAATTTCAGTAAACCAGTAATGACTAGGATTTCCTCCGTGTACTACAGCACCAACAGGAGATAAGCATGGAAGCAGCAAGCGGGGACGGGGATGATGATTATGAGCCGAGGATGAGGGACTACAATTCCCAAATGCCTTTTGCCTTCCGCGTGCAGCCCATTCAGCCAAATCTCCAAGACAGGATGTAACGCAGGCAATGGCAACTCAACTGATAGCTTGGTTTCTTGGAAATCAAGTTTCAGCTGTGCAGCGTGTGTAAAAGCCCGATATTCTGCTTCTTACTAAAGTAGTATTAAAACTTCTAATAATAGGGTGTGATCAACTATGCTTGGGAAAATCATTCGGTGTACTGCAGTAGGTAGTGGTCTAATAATCTCTTAAGACTTTGAAAATATATCTTTCTAGTGTATGATTTGTTAGAGATAGTTTCTTCCCTACAAGATACGTCGTATTGTTTTATTCGCCTGGTGATGGTGAGTAAAACAATACACTGGGGGTGATGAACAGTGATCTGTGAAGAAAGAGCAAGTTATAGTTGAGATGGTGAAAAAAGTTCATGTTAGGATTTTAGGTTATTAAAAAAAATGTAATGAACTTTATTCTCCCATATTAAAAAGGCAAACATAATGATTTAAATGAATGAACAATAAGGCAATACTTATGGAGTTGCTCTCATTGTATGAGAGTCATGTACTGATATAAAATCATGCCATTAAACAAATCATACAGTTTTTTCTTTTCTTGGGAGAAATAATTTATTGTGCTAAACCCAGTGTGTGACAATCATGTAATGATTTTCTCTATTACTCATGTCTTTCTCATCTTTGCTATTACAACAAGGAGCAACAAAGCATCTCCTACGGCAAGGATTTCAATCTCTCCTGCAAAACCTAGAGTTTTTCCACAAATGAGCAACAACGCAATACCTAAGGAGTTGCTCCTACTGTTTGATAGTTATGTGCCGTTGATTCTTTTTTTTTTTTTTTTACAGTCACGCTTATACTTGAAGCAGAAGTGTGATGTAGAGCCACGACACTGAACAAAAACACAATTTTTTCTTTCCTTGGGAGAGATAATTTCTTGTGCTAAACCCGATGTTTGACAATCATGTAATGATTTTCTCTATTGATCATGTGGTTCCCATCTCTGCTATTATAGCGAGGAGCAACAAGGCAATAGCTATGAAAGGATTTCAATCCCTTCTGAAATAGCTATTGAGTTTTTCCAAGAATGAGCAACAAGGCAATACCTATGAAGTTGCTCCTAGTATTTGATTGTCATGTATTGTTGATTATTCTGTTTTGAGAATTACGTTTATACTTGTAGGATAAGCATGATATAGAACCACATCGCTGAAAAATAACATAGTTTTTTTCTTCTTTTGTTGGGAGAAATAATTACTTGTGCTGAATCTAGTCTGTGACAATCGTGTAATGATTTTTGCCATCGTTCCAATCTCTGCTATTACAGCAAGAAGCAACAAGGCAATACCTATGGCAAGGATTTCAATCCCTCCAACACCTATGGAGTTTTTCCATCAAAGAGCAACAATACTGTTCGATAATCATGTGCTGTTGATTCTTTTGTTTTGATAATGACACTTATATTTGAGGCATAAGCGTGATGCAGAGCCACACATAGAACAAATAACACAAATTTTCTTTTCTTTGAAAAAATAACTTCTTATGTTGAACCCATGTGTGACCATCTCTACCATTGTAATGAGAAGCAACTGTTAGATGTAACTCAAATTCTCAAAAGAGTTTCACATGATTTGGGAGTCTATGTCCCACAGATATAAAAAGAGAAGAACTGTTTGTTTCATATTGGTTAGATAACCAACTTATGGGAGTTAGAAGGCTTATAAAAAAAGGTTTTATGTAGTTCCTCAGGAGATATAGAAGAACTTAAGCGGTAACACTAATAACTAGGTGTTGGATTATTTGTAGAGTATTATAAAATTAAAGTTGAAAGAGTTTCTTAGTTTTTATCTTAAATGTTTTAGTGAAAGAAGAGCGAGTAAGACATTATTAGTCTAAACCCTTAAACCTTGTGTGTTAGCATGTGTGCATATGTATGCTTTGATCCTGTGTGAATAAATTGTGCCAGCAAATTCCTAACAGCAACAATGTGAAACTTATGAAAAGGATTTCAATCACTTCTACAATGCCTACGGAGTTTTTCCACAAATGAGCATTAAGGCAATACCTAGGGACTTGTTTCTACAATTTGATAGTCATATGCTGTTGATTCTTCTGTTTGGATAGTCACACTTATATGTAAGGTATAAGTGTGATATAGAACCACGTCACTAAACAAATAACACATTTTTTTTTTCTTTTCCTGAGTGAAATAATTTCTTTTGCTGAACGCGGTGCGTGACAATTGTGTAATGATTTTCTCTACTGATCCTATCGTTCCCATCTCTGCCATTACAACGAGGAGTTGTAGTTTCCATAAGCTCGATCCAGATTCATGTTCTAATGACAGTCAAAGATCCAAAGAAGCAACAATGAAAAGATTTTGTGACGAAAACTTCTTATCAAAATGACTATTTGTACTATGCATATGATGTCAAACCTCTGGATTCGAACAAATAACCGAGTTATTTATTTGTTTATTTGTTTTGAAAAAACAACGTATCAAGCCCCTTTATCCCATGAGACATTTATTAGGAGAAAAATTGTATTCATCACATACTCAATCCTAACTCACGTCCTTGTAACAATCAACACTAAGCCACTAAAGAAATATATGTGACGAAGGTATCTTATCACATCGATTATTTGAATTATAAGTACGATAAGAATCATGCTTTAAATCGAACAACACTTTTTTTTTTTTGAAAAATAATTTTCTTTGCTCCCCAAACTGACGCATGAGAATTACATATAATTTTGCTCGTTGACCTCCCGTTATCAACTCCTCTATTACGGCGAGTAGCTTTAGTCATTATGTACTCTATCCTGTCCCACATTCTAATTTAATAAATAGGTGCAACGACCCGACACAAACCTCCAAACAAGGCGGTAAACAAGCCGGTAAGTCTCAATCTCTCTCTCTCGAATTACACCTTTATATGAGAGGAGAACCTTAAACTATTTAAAAGGAAGAAAAACTCATCGACCTCGTCCTGAAATCTCCTTTATGTTGATTTTCATCCCAAGAAAACATAATATTCTATCACTTTGTAACTTGAATATCTAAATAATTTAATAATTTAATATTCTTTTATGTCTAATTCAATAACTCATGTACACAGAGAAAACAAATGACACCTGTATTTTATAGGTTTGATTTGTATTGAAATCAGGTTTAACGAGTCCTATGATTTCGAAAGGTAGTTTTTAAGAAAAAAAGTGTCATTCAACCATAATAAAGGAAGTGCCATGTAGGATAGGATCTAAAGACATGTCAATCCAAAGTTTGATGCATGTAAGTAAATTAAACATTACAAAGCCTGTTCAAATTATATGTGTCTCACGTTAATAATATATTGATTTAGTATATTTTATACATGTTAGAATATTCTCATCTCTTAAGAATCTGTTTTTAAAAGGAGTAAATAAATATTCCTAATATAGCTGAACTCTAGTTTGGTTTTCTGTGTCTTCTTTTTCCCAAAAGAGAAAATAATACTAATCCTTGTCAGGGATGACCGAAGCCCTTGTTTGACGAATTTCCAGGTTTTACTTAGTTTTACCCACTGTTCAAACTCCGGGACCAAACATCTCTGGGCCTGCTGCAGTTTGACGACCTTTCACACTTTGAAAATTATCTGCTTCTCTTTTACCATTTCTTTGTACATGGGAAAAAAACCCACTGTTCTCCATTTAATGGTTCAGGTCCGAGCATTATCCCAGATTTAGCTCCATCAATCAAACGCCAGAACGCCGTAAAGTTACAGCGTGTGTAATACGACATGCAGAAACACATTTTACGTGTCAAACACAGAACCTAGTACTCTAGGTTTGGTTCCTGGTTTGACAACCTTAAGCCGAAGTAAAGCCCTAAAAGGTTATCAACCTTATCGGTCTGTTTTTAAATTCACTAGAATCCTAAAAGACCTGTCAAACGAATATCAGTTAACATAATTAAAACGGAAAGAGGCAGCGGTGGAGAGAGAGAGACCAGTGGTCAAGAAGGTGTAACGAAACCAACAAGATAAATTCAGCATGGGGTAAAAGCAGCTGGCTTGGTTTTGTCACCAACCCATAAACGGATCCTCCCTTCTGTGCCACTTCGAAAGTTACTTTGTTCTCCAACCGGAACTGGAAATGCTCCTCTATTGGTTTCTCTCTCTTTAATAAGTTCTCTATCGCTTCGTCTTTCTTCCATTTCACAAGCAAAAGGAAGGAAAAGAAAAGCAGAGTGCAAGGAGAAGAAAGCTTTTGAGAGATGGGGAGAGGGAAGATCGAGATCAAGAGGATAGAGAACTCAAGCAACAGGCAGGTGACATACTCGAAGAGGAGGAATGGGATCATAAAGAAGGCTAAGGAGATTACTGTTCTATGTGATGCTCAGGTTTCCCTTGTTATCTTTGGCAGCTCAGGAAAGATGCACGAGTACTGCAGCCCTTCAACTTCGTATTAACTCTTCTTCCTTAACCTTTTGATTTTTCATGTAGTCTTTGGGTATTTAGGTTTTCTGCGATCTGTTGTTTTCCTGGAAAAAAGAAGGCTCTTTGTTTTCTAACTCTTTTTCTTATCCCTCTTTGCGGGGGCTCGGGGCATGGGAAATATTCTGTTTGATGGTGAAGACTGATTCAAATCTTGGACAAGTACCACAGTAAGTCTGGGAAAAGGTTGTGGGATGCCAAGCACGAGGTAGGTGTTGCTACTCTCTCTTCCTCTCTGATCTATGCCGGTATCCTTCGACTCTGTCGAATTCTTACTTAAAAAAAGCATGGTGGTTCTTTCTTTGTCTCACGAGAAAATGACATATATCTTTTTGCCAAAAATATGTTAAGAACACGAAGTATAAATCCTATGTACAGATCTACAAAAGGATGTAGTCCCTCTGTTTCTCTCTCTTTCTTTCTCGATATTCTATTTTTTCACTGGTAGAGAAAACCAAACCTACGTGAAATTGTAACATCCGTGAACAGATCTGGAAATAAAACATCATTCCTTCCCTTCCTTTTCCGTGCAAAAATTGAAACAACTAAGTGGTTGGTACTAGCTCAAAGCAAGTACATATAATATATCTGTTCACTAGATAAGATCTATGTTTGTCTGATGGTCTCTTGGCTAGAAGCCGAATAAATAGCAGACGCACGACTTCCATAACAGATCCTTTCTTTTTTTACTTTCTATTGAGATCTTCTAATTAATGCCATGGCACTTTATGGATTTCTATATTGACTTTTCATTTTGTTTTTGGCTGCTGAGATAAACTGATTGTAAGCTTTTCCGACCATGATAAATATACAGAGCCTCAGCAATGAAATTGATAGAATCAAGAAAGAAAACGACAACATGCAGGTTGAACTCAGGTAGGTTATTCGGCTTCTTTGTCCTCTTTCTCTCCCTCTCCCTCTCCCTCTCATGTTGAAGCATGTTCCAGGCACTTGAAGGGGGAGGATATCACATCTCTGAAACTTAAAGAGCTGATAAGCCTAGAGGACGCCCTTGAAAATGGCCTCAGCACTATCCGTGAGAGGCAGGTTAGTCCATAAAATTGAAGTCAGGTACTTGATTGAACGTCTTAGTAGGCTTTTCAAGAGCAGATTTAACTCTCGGCATTTTATTATTTCAGATGGATTACTGGGGGGCGTTAAAGAAAAATGTAAGTGTATTTGACACCTCATGGATGATACGATCAGTATATAGCTTGTTGGCCTACATCGTTTCTTTAGAAATTGTTAAAGCTCCATAAGCGAAAAAAGCTTCTCGATCTTCCTAATATGTGAAAGATTTGCTCTTTGCTTGACTTTAACATTTCTTTCAATACATTCCACAGGATAAGATCATGGAGGAGACGAATAAGCATCTAGATTTCGTTCTGGTAAGAAGCACACCTTTTGACACGCATGCTTATGCGATTGCAAGACTATGAGATGTGTGGTATATGCAAACTTTTAGATATAAGCAGCTTTTGGTTGTCCCTGTGCATTTCTTTAATACTTTCTACGTATATTTAACCATGTAGACGTAGCCGTAATGATGTAGCTTTACAGAAGATGTGCTCGTGTTCATATAACAGTCTAACAACTTCCTGATGCAATAATAATGATAGATTGTAGCTTCATTAACATATAAATTGTTTTGTGTGTTACATAAATTCTTCGTGTTTCGTTGTATTTGTTATGTGTGTATTTTTTATAGGATTAATGATGTTCTCTCAAAAAATGTTTTATCAGGAAAGAGATTTGATTTTCTATTAATAGATTTTAAGCCCTATGCAGTTGTCCAAGTGAAGCCATAAATCCGTTCTTTTCGCTTTTCCATTAGCTTTTGTTCTTGCGGATGAATTGATCTTTTCAATACTTGTCCATGCTCGAGAACCAACGGCTTAAATTTGCATTCATAGTTAGAGAGGTAGAGTTCAGTAAACTAGTATTGACTAAGATTTCCTGCGTGTACTTCAGCAACAACAAGAGATGGCCATGGAAGCAGCAAGCAGGAACGTGGACGATGCCTATGAGCAGCGGGTGAGGGACTACAATTCTCAGATGCCTTTCGCCTTCCGCGTGCAGCCCATTCAGCCAAATCTCCAGGACAGGATGTAGAGCTGGCAATGGCGACTCAACTCAGAGCTTGCTTTATTGAAAACCAAGTTTCAGCTGTCCGGCGTGTAATAGCCCTGATATTCTGCTCTTTATTAAAGTAGTATTAAAACCTCTAATAAATAAGTTGTGTGAACTATGCTTCTGAGACAATTATTTGGTGTACCACAGTAGGTACGACGCCCTTGTGTTATCTTATATATGTTGGGCTAGTAATCTCTAAGAACCCAGACGCATGTCTTTATGGCACATGATTCCTATGGGATTGAGCTTCTTCTTAACATGATACAGCTTCTTGCACTGAGTTCCTGATTTCCACTGAAAGAAGCATTTGTCCATTGTTTGTTAGTTTGATGTTCACCACAAAAATTGTTTCACACTCTTGCATGCATCCGACATTTGTTTGTAAATTATTTGATATGCTCTTCACATGGGCAAGGAATGTCAATGATGCTACAAATTCAATGGAAAATCAGCGTATTTGACAAATTTTTTTTCTATTTATAGTTTAGTGAAAATATATATCCATAGTAAGGCCAAAAAATTGGGTTGTTAATTGTCTAAGTTAAAAATATATATATAAAATAAATAAATAAATAACATATTTTTATGACACGTAATCTAAAAAGGTACCTTTATGGCTGGGAATTCAATCATTTGTTGGCCATAATCATATATAACCGTCTTCAACCAAATATGATTGATCATATCTAATAGATCCCAAAATATCTCATGAGTGGACAAACAAATTTATAAATTACCTTTATCCTTGACAACTAAACCATTAACACTATTTTAAGTTAGTAATCGTTTTCCGGCTTTATGTTGCACTTGCTTACGACTAAAGATGAACTTGAAGTTATTTGTAGCACGATCTTCTTATTGATTATTTACGTGGTGGACCATCTCTTTGGCTACTCTTACCAAAGCTTCTGTTCTATTTTCTTGCAACTCTTTTGATGTCTTCTTTTGTTAATCTCTCTATATATATATATATATATATATATATTCACTTGAATTTTATTTTTATTTCCTCTCATTCATCTTCACCAGCAACTATGGAAAATATTTTTAATATTTTAGTTTGGATGTTAATAGAATAGTTGTGAACGGCCTCACTAATGCTCACGTGTTCATGGATTTATTATACATGTTCATTGACAAATAGGCTTTAAACAATATGTTATTTGCATAACCTATTGAACGCGCATCCTTGATGATGAGTCAACACGTCCTCTTTGGCACCTCTTTATCATCCTTACCTTATTCCATCACTCACGTGACCTTTTTTTTTTTAAATTTTTATTTTTTCCATTGGCACTGCCAAATTTCTTCTATTGTTGAGCACGTTGTCAATCAGACCAATACTTTGATTCTTACTTAGGTATGGAAAAAGGGACTAATCAGTTACAACTAAAAAAGATAAGATAATGTTTTTCTTTTCTAAGTAAGAAGGATAAAAGGAAATCTATGAAGATCCAAAAAAGACAAGGTATAAAGGTCAGACCAACCCTTGCCTTACGCATTTGTTTTTTTTCTTTTATTAAAATACAATGTTCTTTCCTTTTTAATGATCTAACAAGCTTTAGTTATAGCCGATTGAAAATAAGAAGAATTTTTTTAGAAACAAATTGGAAATAAGAAATCTTGAGACTCAAACTTAAAGGCGATTGTTACAACATCAAAATTTAGTATTATATTTAGTAAATGTTAAAGTTAATAATAACTGAAAATATTCATGTACCATTATTTTCACAAGAGATAAAAAAATGCAGCAAAACAATTTTTTTTTTTTGACTATTCTTGAACCATTAAGAAATATGTTTAATGGTGATAAAGCTAAATGACCCATTCATGACAATAAATTTTCAAATTACTTTTATGTGCCATATTAAGTATGGAGAACTTTTTTATTTTATTTAGATTTTATTTTAAGAATTTTATTTTGTAATGTAAAACTTTATTCTACACATCTAAATTCTAATACACATTGTGAAAACACTTTATCTTTTATTTTTTCCTTTCTTCTTCATGTGACCATGTTAATACAGTGGATTCTTTTTAAGTTCCTTCTGTTTATAGTCTTTAATGCTGCAGGGTCGCGTGCGTGGCACTTACCTGGGTTTCAAGTTTGGTAGGCAGCCATCCGGATTAAGCCTAAAGAATTCCATACATCCTCTCCTGAGCGACCGAAACCAGTTGACTGGGCAAGCAAAAAGTGTAAAAGGGCAATTAAAGAAGGACCCAGGACAATCATTTGCATCCGCGTGGACCACATTGCCCTCCGACGGACACGCGTCCCACGCCAGCTTCCACTTTTTCCCATCGGATTTAGGACCGAGGCCCAAACTTGTGCGGGCTAAAACGGTCTCACGGGTCGAGACGAAGAATTTTTGATAAATACTCCTTCGACCGCAGGTGCTTGTTCTCTTCTGCGTTTCCCTGTAACCAAACGTTCTGGCGACGCCATCGCCCCCACCAATTTTCCTCCTTCTGTAAAGGAAATATACGATGGGAAAAACATTGTTGACCAAATAGAATTTTCTTTTTCTAGCTTTTCCTTTCTCTCTCCCGAGTTGCGCGGGTATTTCCTTCTACCTAATCTCCTTGCCCGTTTTCTCATTTGTTTTTTGACTTCTTGCCGTTTTATTTTTTAGTTTTTATGTGTATGTATCCATGGGTGTGTTCTTGTATCAGCATTGCGCTGCAGATTCTGATAATAGGGTTTTTTTTCTTCTTGTGCAGAGGGATTTTTCTAGGGTTTTCTCTCTGCGGCTGGAGTTCTAACGCTTATGACGCAGGTACTATTTTCGTGGTTCTGTTTGATTTTGAAGACTTTGCTAAAGAATAGCAGTTAGGGTTTGATTGTAGGGTGATTGGGACCTTGCATTGTGCTGGGTCTCGGTTAGAGTTTATTTCAGAATGGCATGTCGATCGAATTTTACGGTGGACTGATGGATTTGCGTTAGATTTCGATGACCTCGACTGACTTCGGGATGGGTTCGTGTGAAAATTTGGCCATAATTGAGAAGCCGCCGTTGTGCGGGTCTCTTATTGAGCAGAATTTGGAAGGGCCATCTGTTTCCGAGCATTGGTCCTGTTTGGAGCCAGCTTATGGATTGTCAGAGTCTAACATGGACCTCACGAACGCTCCAGAGGGGTGTCAGCGTCTGTCCCGTGTTGGGCACACTAGTTGTGTGAGCACTGGTGATCTTACAGGGGCTACACAGGTCTTTGCCATGAAGCACAATGGGTTAGTAGGTGAGAATCAGAACACGGATGATTTGGCATTGGAGAAAGTGCCTGACACTGAACAGGATTTGTCTCTTGTTGATGACACCAATGGGAGGACTGGTGAGATTACCGGGGCTACGGAGGCCTCTGCCATTAATCACGATGGGTTGGTGAGTGAGAGTCAGAATATGAGTGATTTGGCGCTAGGCAGTGAACAGGATTTTTCTCTGGTGGATGTCACTTATTTTGTGAGCACTGGCGAGGTTACAGAGGCTGAGGACGTTTTTGCTATTAAACATGATATGTTAGCTGGTGAGAGTCGGGATGTGGGCGATTTGGCACCAGAGACAGTGCGAGGCAGTGCACAGGATTTGTCTTGGGTTATTGACACTCTATGTGTGAGTACCGGTCAAGTTGTAGAAGCGATTGAACACAATGGGTTGGTGGGTGAGACTCAGAATGTGGGTGATTTGGTACTGGAGAAAGTACCAGCCATTGAACAGAATTTGTCTCACATTAATGACTCTGGTTGTGTGAATTCCAGTGAGGTTACAAAGGCTACAGAGGTCTTCACGATTACAAATGAGGGGTTGGTGGGTGAGGTTCAGAATATGGGTGATTTGGCATTGGAGGAATTGTCAGGCAGTGAATATAAGGTCACTGGGCACTGTTCGAAGGAGATGTTGAAACAAGGTGCCATCTGTAATTTGGAAACTGGGGCATTGTGTTTGGAGAAAGGAGTGTTTCAAGGTGAGGATGATTGTGAAACGCCCTTGTTATCTATGCCTATGAATGGTTCACGGGGAAATTGTCTTCAACTAGATGAGATGGATGATAAGAGCTTGAGTTGTTCGCCTTCAGGAGGGATAATGGTGGTTATGAGTGAGAAAACAAGTTTAGAGATGTTAGAGACTGATATTGATAGCCTAATATCCCCTTCACAGGGTTGTGAAATGCCTTTAGAATTAATACCGTTGGTGGGTTTGTCAAGTAATTGTGCTCAGCTGAATGAGCGGGGGGAAACTAGCAGCATACGTGGTCTTTCTTCGGAGGATATGGATGGAAAGATTGATCATTCAGAGGGGACAGAAACTGATGTTTCCAATCAGATTTCACCTTTGCAGGGTGGTGAGATGCATTTAGAATCCGTACATGTAGGTGACATAGTGAGCAATGGTGAGTGGTGTGGGGATCAGAAGGATGAAAATACTGCCAGTTGTCTCTCCGCAGAACATGTTACAGGGATTTGTCCAAGTGAAACTGATGCTTGTATCCAACCATTGTCATCTCCACGGAGGAATGATAAGAGTGTTGATGATCCTTGTGCAGAAAGTGTTGCAAAGGTTGTGGAAGAGAAAAGTGATCTCTCAACTGTTATAAGTGATGAATCTTGCACCTATATGTTACTGGTAGAAGAAAATTCATGTAATTTAAAGGAAACCGCTACCACAATAGCTCATCACTATGATCTCAAGCAATCAGTTTTCCTCCCGTCCAGTCAACCTTTTAGTTCTGCCAGTCCTGACACTTTGAAGGACACGCCAGATCAAGATTTTTTTGCTTCTACTAATTCCAGCAGTGGGGTTGGATTTTCTGTACATTCAGATGAAGGAAAAGATAATGGCAGATTTGGTTGTCATTTTGAAACTAAATGTCCTGAAATTGTGTCCGCATCTACTAGAAGGAATGGGCGGAGAAGCAAATCAAGGCAGAAGACTACTAAGAAAAGTGGGGCAAAGAAAGGTAAGAACAAAACCAGTGTGCCCCACCCACGTGAATGTATTGGAATTTTTGTGAAGGTTGTTAGAATGAAAAGAAGCTGTGTTTCAAAACCTGCTCGTTCTTCAAGCTGGGGGTTGTTGGGGAACATTACACAATTTTTCAAGGTGAGTAATGGGCTTGATGGGATCAGTCAATTACACAATCAAGGATCGAGAAAAGCAAGGAGTGGCCGACGAAGTGGAAAGCAGAACAAGAAGTCTGCAAGTGGAAGATCAAAAGATTCAAGGGGAAATCATTTTGCACCAACTAGTTGTATTCGTTTGAAGGTTAAGGTGGGGAATGTGTCAGGCCAAAGTTATCTGAACAATATGGCTCCGGAGGTTCTTGATATGTCAGCACCTGCCAGTGCTACCATTGGTGGTAATGGGACTGAGTTTTATTCTGGAACCGATTTAGAACTTCCAAAATTAACCAATGGTATTGGGGATAAATTGAGGGAAGATGAATCTATGATGCAACTGGAATGCTTCGGTGAGCACCCTGAGAAGGCAAAAACATGTTCAGATGCTTTTATTATGGATAGGCAACTTAGAAATAATGACCTAGAGATCACCAAAAATGTATATAAGGTAGCTGGAGATACAGACGATTGTCTTGGGGTCTCATCCAATGTGGTGGTTGAGTCTCTGGAAGGGACAAATGAGAATAGGTGTACAGATCCCGGAACTTCACCTGATTCAGAAGTGATTAACTTGATTCCAGATGCCCGGGTGACTGGAAGTCATCAGGCCAATTTTCATGATGCTGTTTTGACTTCCTCCAAAGATATTCCTGCTAAAGGGCGTCGCACAGGCTGTAAGAAGCAAAAAAAGAACAGGGTACCTCGTTCACACAACCATATTCTGGAAGATGGATCATCAGGTCCAGTTAGCAGAAATAAAGCTAAAACATCAAAGAAACGTGTGAGTAGAAAAGGTCTTGGTGATGGGCTTGGCACTGGAGAAATTCTTACATCGACCACCAGTGCAAATGGTTCAAGCAACTTGTTAAGCAACAAGGAAGTACATGGTGAACCCTTAGCTTTTTCAACAGAGTGTGAACCTGGAGAATTTGCCGAGGCTTTGAAAGAAGAAGGTGAGGTGGAAGCTCAAACACATTGCAACATTGACCTTGGTGCTGACTTATCAGAGACACATAATTCCAAGACTTTACAATCTTCTACGAAAGGTGTTGGGCTTAAAGTTCCTAAATCTGTTAGAGTGAGCAAAGGCAGATCAAAAGCCTCTGAAACTGTATCTAGGAGAGGGAATGCACATAGGCAGAAGGAGAAGCAGGGAAAGTCTGTCAATAAGTGCAAAGTCAAGGGGAAGGGTGCTTGTGATCGAACTGTGCACAAAGTGGAAAGTCACCCAGAAACTTGTAATAGTTTGCTTAAGGAGGGTATGCTCAAATTCCTTTTCTAAATGGTTTTGGAGGACTGGAGTATTTCTAACTTTCTTATGATCTTTTGTTATTATGTGTGCAGTGAGTACTGTGCTTAGCAATAGACTTTTAACTCTTCCCTTCTAGATATTTATTCAGACAGGCAATTTGAAGTTTGCTTCTTACAATTAAGATGATTGATGTTGTAGGAAGTCAGAAACTTGATGGCATTGAAAAAGCCATTGTTGCCAAAGGCATTACAATGACAAACAAATCTAATTTGGAAATGGTGTTGGGTGGTATGGAGGAGCAGCGTCTCTCCGTACGTAAGGCATGGGTGCTCTGTGATGACTGTCACAAGTGGCGGCGTATACCAGCTTTGCTTGCAGATTCTATTGAAAAGACAAATTGCACATGGTACTCCATCCTTTATAACTTTATTGTTTTAATGGTTCTAGTAATCTAAAACCTTAAATACGTGGCATTGAATTAAATTGTCTTGTATGATATGTAAGGGAAAGGATCTCTGGTGAAGTATTATCCATTGTTTGATGTAAGAAAGCTTTAGGATGCTGAGCTCTTGGTAGGCTAGAGATATTGGTTATTTGTTCAGGTCTAGTTTGCTGCA
This sequence comes from Casuarina equisetifolia, assembly GCA_028551475.1. Lineage (NCBI taxonomy): Eukaryota > Viridiplantae > Streptophyta > Magnoliopsida > Fagales > Casuarinaceae > Casuarina > Casuarina equisetifolia. The sequence continues at coordinate 22,232,504 of CM052356.1, forward strand.
GGCAGTTAGTCAGAGTGAGCTTGAAAAATGGAAGATGGGGAACATACCAAACTGGTATAGTTAGTACTAGGTTCTTGAGGAAATTACACTTGGGAGGAAGGAAATTACGTCCTTTGATGTGCAAAAGGTGCTCAAAACTTCTGAACTGAAGTCTGATTTGTTCTTGAAGAGAACAGAAGATAAGCTTCAGGAAGGCCAAGCGTCTTCTGCACAGTACAACAGTTCAGGGCTGGAAAGTCTGAAGACTTTTAGCCCAATTGGCCAACGACAAAGATATGGATATTCCTTCTCTAACACGCTTTGGACACTCAATTTGGAAGCCAAGAGATATATTAACAAATTGAGGTGTTAACGATTAATATATGATGCAAGACATCCTCATGTTTGAAATAGCATGGACCAAAATTGTTAGTCCATGCCCTGGAGCTTCTGAAAATTGCTTAAATATCTTAGCTACTAAACCTAAAATTAATCAAATACAATCTAGCATTACATGATCTTTAGGTGGGTAAGAAAGGATTACTTTCTCATACAGTTGCATGACTAGAAGGTTTGCCTAACAGGCCATGCATCAAATTTGGGCGCTATTTCTTTGCCTTCTTGAACTTCTTTTGACTTATTTGATAATTACTCATGTTACACTCTCGAATAATGACAAAAGTTGGATATTCACCTTATTGCTTACTTACATGCTAGTGCAATTATGAACTTTTTATCATAATAAGTGATCCACAATTCCTGGTCCTCTTACCAGTTTTGATGTGACTAGGTTATTCATTTTAATGCCTATGCATGCTTACTCTTCCAATCTATATACGTGGCTTATCCCAAGCTCAAGGAAATGAAGATTGTGGTAGGTTGACAACTGGCATAAAATATAGCCATCATGAGTAGGCTCGAGTAAGAAGATACAAATAATACTTTCCTTCTTGTCTAGATTGCCTTTGTTTGATTAAATACCAGAAATCATTATCGATATTCTCTTGTTATGTAAAATGCTGTTAGTTGATTTTATTGGTTCATTTAATGAACTCCAGAAACCAAATTCTTGGTATTTTGGTTGAGCAAGAAAATCTCGGCTTCTCACAATTGGATAATTGGGAAGTTCATCCATTACATTGGTGGAGTAAAGGGCTTTCAGGCTGGTTTCGCATATGCTTAGCAACATAGAATCATTAACATTCAAGTTGAAGGTGACTTAAAAGTGCTTATTAATAGTTTTAAGGTGAAGTCAGTCTTGCCTTGGACAATATTCTGAATTGATTGGCTAAATTCCTAGAAGTTAGATTGAATCATGTTCCTGAATCAAATTAAGTAGGCTGAAGTCCTTGCTAATAATTTATGTCATACAATTGATAGTTTTCAGTTGGAAAGATAGCTTTTCTGCAATCAGTGGGCGGTTTTAGGAGAAGATTTAGGGGGATCTGGGATCCTTGAATATGTTTTTCTTTCTTTGGTTAAAGAAAAAAGAAAAGAAGAAAAAAAGAAAAAAAGAAAAAATCTCTTTAAACCATTCTTAAGACGTTCAGTGAAATTACAAATTCGTCAGAGCATCTTAATTTTGTAACTTCAGCAGTATAACTGATTTTGTGATTTGTGTATTGCTGCAATCAGTCCGGCTTTTGGAATATATAGGAATGTTCCCAAAGGATGTACTAAGTTTCATATCTGGACTGGCCTCTGTGGGACATTTATATATATTTCGTTCATCAAATTAAAAGAGATACGTTGACCTTCAAGTGAAGTGACGATAGCAGATTATTGTCATGTGGTAAATTTACCATCTTCAATGCTCCGAGAAATGAAACCAATGTTGGGAGAGGGGGCCTGAACTTGGTAAACCTTAAAACATCTCTCAACCAATAATTGACCAAGAGAAGGTTCGTGAAGGCATTTCTGGTTATGCAACTAGACAAAAATGAATAGTCATAAGAATTGCATTAAGGCCGAGGGAAATTCCATCTGTGCAATAACAGCTCTCTAGTTCTGGGAGTTAAAGCTATAGGGAGCTGAAAGTAAATAGAGATCCAGTCTGTGTGGTGAAACGGTGAAGCTTCCCTTGTACCCACTTTGATTTCATTTAGAGTACTTCTAGGTGAAAGTTTGAATGTGGAGATTGTCAGTGCGCTAAAAATATCTGCAGTGAGTTCGTTTTTAAGTTGTAAAAGTGAGAGTAATTCCTTACAAATGTGATTTGGAAATTAAGAATATCTGTGATGAATTTCCTTGTGCATCTGGTAGATTTCCTCCTCGCTAGGCTGAAGTTAAGTCATTTAATAAGTTCCATATCACATTGCCATTTTGGGACCCTTGTTACTAATATCTGGTGGTATTTTGTCATTCCGTTGAAGTGCTTTGGTACACACTCATATGCTGCTCACTATATCTGTTGGTTGTACGTTTTTACTTTCTGTTTATGATAGCATAGATGACTTATCTATATTCTTGTGTAATGGTTTTTTCTTGGATCTTTTGTTCTAGCATTTGAATTTCTTTTTGTTCTGCATCATTAAAGGACCTGTAAAGACAACACGGATAAAGCCTTTTCTGATTGCTCAATACCTCAAGAGAAGTCAAATGCAGAGATCAATGCAGAGTTGGATATATCTGATGCCTCTGGTGAAGAAGATGCTTACGATGGCCCTTTAAATTATAAGGGTCTGGAATGTAGGCGTTCAGCAGGTATGTACTATTTGCTATGATGGCAGACCACTTGAAGCTAGACTGAGGCTGGGGTCTTAGGTTATCCTTTCCTCTCTGTATGGTCTGACTTTTGGCATTTTGCTCTTTAATGTGCTGCAGCTTACCAAGAGTCAACCTTTAAGTGCATTTCTCATAATGAGTTTCTGCATCGTCGGCGCAAAAGTCAGACTATCGATGAGGTACATGCTTCAACTGTAATTATCATTTTTGTGTTATTCATTTCGTTGTTGTGTTTTGTGTTGTTCCTAGAAGATCTTGGAAGACTTAAGGATTCATGCTATTGTTCGTTATGGCATAATCTATTCTAGTAGTAAAGCAAATCCTCTATCTGTTTTTAATATAGAACTTCTTTCACAAAAGAAAAGATTCAATTTATGCCCTATATTAACTGGTGCAACAAGGAAACTCATTTCAATAAAAGGATCACATGCATAATTGAGTTAGATGATGGATTAGGGTGGAATTGGCATATCTTCTTTCTTATACTAATTCTACTTACTTGCCTTATCTGTCCATGTTCTCTTCTCTTTCAACTTTTCCCCTTTTTTCACTCTCTTCTCTACCATGTTTGCTCCAATTGACTCATTTTTCCATGACCTTGGATACATGTTTCTGGTATCCTTGTAATGAAGGTGCTGAATAGCACAATTGCGCCTGAAGGTGAAGTGGCCATGTTAAATGTGCATCACATAGAAAGTGGTTTGGACAAGGGCATGCACCTAGTTTTATATGCCTCTGACATTTTCAAAATTTTAAACTTGAAAGAAGAATCATACTTTTTGCACATCAGATTGAAGTGGGACTGATATGACATTGGCGTGCCAGAACAAATATTTTCATTACTGGCAAATAATATAGTATCTTGCACTGGACATTAGATGGATTAATTTTGAAATCCAACTGAAGGAAGTGACAATCTTTAAGATCTTTATTAAGGAACTCCTGATCAATTAACTAAACTTGGATACGGTATAAACTATGATACTTTTGTGTTCATTATCATATTCTGCACTCGATTTGATTGTTCATCAATCTCTCTCAAGGTCATCCTGACTTGGTTGTGTGGCATTTAATATTTTCCTTCTTTTCTGTTAAACAGTAGAGGCCCGATTCCTTGTTTTATAAATGTTCTTTACTTCGATCATGTTTGTGCATTCATAATGTTGTTTTTGACCTAGTGCTTGTTTTCTGGGAAGTGTTCGTTTTTAGGAGGATGGGGTAGTGTTAGTTTTCTGGAACATCTTAGTTTGTAGGAGGATTGGGTGCTTTTTCATATTAAATAGCCTGCTTCTGCTACTGTATATATTTCTTATAGGACTTCCTGGTATGTTTTCTTTGTTTCCTTCAATTTCTGATTTCAGTTACAGAGATGATATCAGTAGCTCTATTTTAGAGGTTGGCCCTGCAACCTGTCTTCTAATTTTAACTGCTTCAGATAAAGCATGTAATTCCATGGATATGAATAATCTTTAGCATTTGTGGGGAATTTTGGGTTTTACTCACTGCTTTGGTTACTTCTTTTCTTTTTTTTTTTCCTCCTCTGTGTAACACTTTTTCGATTTTGATATAATGGGATAAACTACTCATTGTCTTGTTAGCTTTTGCTTTTCTATTGATTGTTTTTGTGTCCAAAAGGATGTTCCCTGCCGTTACCACTGGTAAGATTGTTTATTTATTTATTTTCGAATCAGATAATGGTTTGTCACTGCAAGTCACCTGTAAAAAGCCAGTTTGGATGCGGAGATGAGTGCCTGAACAGGATGCTTAACATTGAGTGTGTCCAAGGCACGTGCCCATGTGGGGACCTATGTTCGAATCAACAGGTATCTTTGCTTTATTTCTTCTGGCAATGTATTTGTTTCCTTGGTGAAATTAATTGTGTGAGGGGCATTGTTTTAATCCAAATGCTGGTTTGCAGTTCCAGAAACAGAAATACGCTAAATTGCAGTGGTTTCGAAGTGGGAAGAAGGGTTATGGGCTAAAGTTGCTTGAGGATATACCCAAAGGGCAGTTTCTTATTGAATATGTTGGAGAGGTAACTAGAAATGATCTCACGTTTTCTTATCCTTCTACTTTGGGCTATCAGTAAATTACAACTGTTATGGAGTGGATGCCATGGGTTGCCACCAGATGAAAACCTTGGGTTTGTGGCTAGGTGAATTTATTCATGAGGAAATATAAAACCTATATTTGTGGGTATAATTGTGAAATTTATTCTTTTTGATTTTTTGCAAGCATTAAAAAAAGCTGGTTCATATGAAGTTGGCAGCTTCTTGAGATTTCCCTGTGAAATCACGCTTTTGCTGTATAAGGGTTAAGGCTTGGCATCTAGCCCCTCTCTTCTCGTAAGTTTCCTGTATAGACCTAGCATATCACCAACTGACAAATAAGATTCCATGTAACAAGACTTAACTGAGTTCACTGGCAACATAAGCTCTATTGTTTTACCCATCATAGTTGGATGCTCTCCCTCTTTCCGGTGTTATAGATACCTCTTTGGTCAAGAAACGGTGACATTTTGAAGTGCTAGGAATTTCTCGTTGTCCCCACTCTTTCTATTTCAGTATTTTGACATTTTGGTGTTTGCATGTGCTTGGAGGCATAATGTGTCTCAGTAACATGTTTCTCTGACGAGGTTTCTTACAAATGGTTCCTCAGGTGCTTGATATGCAAGCTTATGAGGCACGGCAAAGAGAGTATGCTTTGAATGGTCATAGACATTTCTATTTCATGACATTGAATGGCAGTGAGGTTCGGATCTTGAGCTCTGAGTCTTTATTTTTCTTATCTTCAAATTTGAGAAATGTCATCTTTGATAAAATATTTGGATGAAGCATGTTGTGGTTCTAAATACTTCCTTACTGTTTGGAAAATTTCACTGGATATTAGTCCTCAATGTTATCCATCATGATTTGTAGTTGTTGCTGCTCCCAACTCCTGCATTCCAAATGAAATATTCCATCTCTTGGTCTAGCAAATTTGTCTATCTTTTTGCCAGTTCCCTTTTCATCTAGTGAAATTTATAGAAACTTATGACAAAAGTTATCTTGCATGATTGATGTATGTACTCTGTCTGTTAGTCCAATAGTATGAATGAGTTAAGCATGTTACTGTCAACTTTAGTAATTTTGATACCAGTACTGGGAAATGCACTGTTGACAAGATTTTTAGGCAACTTTTGATGGAATCTCTCAGCTGATGTTATTCTTGGACTTGTTATTTTCCTATTTAGTTCTTTCAGGTTATTACAGTGACTTTTTGATGGATTAGTCTTAAGGGAAACCTCTACTGTGGTTTGACATTGGAGAGGATGGTGGAAATTGGTGGTTACAAATTGTAGCTGCTTCTCTGAAACTGTCCTGGTATGGGACAGGGCTATAGAGGACAAATATTTGTGGAAAGAGTACACCCCAGCTTACACTTCTTCGAAGTTTAGCAAACGATATATTTGATTTGGGAGGGGTGGCATGTGGGTCTGGTGGTGCTGTGAAGGAAAACACTATTAATTGCCTCTCTAAGTAGAAGGGGACAGAGTGGGTACCTCAGGTCTATTTAGCCTCCTCTATCATCCTCCTGCGGGATCTTCACTTTCTATGGGGTTAGGGGGTGGGTCCATCAGGAAAATTGCTTTAGGCAAGCTTCTCTTGATGTAGACTTTTAAACATAAATATTTTCTCTTTGGTTGCTGTAATATTAGCAATTGTACCTTGAAGAGATGGATAAATATTTTCTCTGTGGTCCTTGAACTTGGAAAAGCCTCAAGAAATGAAACTTGGAGTGGGAGGTGAAGCGGAGCCCTTTTTCCCCTTTCTGTCAGGTTGGGAATTGGCTGCGCTGGAGCCAATCTTGAATTGTTGATGAGTGTTCTAGAACTAGTCTACCTGATTATTCTTTGGGCCTAGTCAAAATTTATGATAAATGTGAAAGGAAATGTTTTTAGTGAGTCAAAGCTAGAGACTGTCCTCATTACTTTTGATAATGTTGTTAACAATCATCTCTTCATGAGAATGATAGCAAGCTCTCATGAAGTGGAATCTCCAAGTTAGATCTTCTCCTGTAATAGTATCCTCTGGTTCTTTTAACATAATTGCTAACTTGTATTGCAGCTATTCTTGTATGTGATTATGATTAATTAGTTCCTCTTCCACACCCCCCCTCTTTTCTGCATCAAGCACAGTTTCTACTTTAATTTTCGGTTTCTGTCTCTTGATAATTAATTGCTTACACACTCTATTATTTCAGGTTATAGATGCATGTGCAAAAGGAAATTTGGGCCGCTTCATTAACCATAGTTGTGACCCTAATTGCCGTACAGAGAAGGTGTATTTAGTATTCTGACTTTATTGGAAAGAAATTTTTTGCTATTACGTTCTTGTTTTTGTCACTGCAATGACTTCTCTTACTATGACAAATGAAGAGAGTTGAAAGCTGTCATTGACTAACTTGTATTAACAATTTCTGGGATACTCTTCCCAGTTTGTTTCATCCCTTCCTGTGCCTTGATATGTAAGTTTATCGGCGCTCCAAGTGTTAAAATTCACGTGGAAATTTTATTTCATGGTTTTCAGCTTCCTCAGCTGTAATCCCTAGAAATCTCCAATTTATGGTTATTATTTTTTCCGTTTTTCTTATACGTTACCCATTTCTTGAAATTTCTTTATTTTATTTTTGAGCAGTGGATGGTGAATGGAGAAATTTGCATTGGACTTTTTGCGTTAAGGGATATTAAGCAGGTGATACTCGCGTCTTGTATTAATCATTTTTGTGCTGAGGTCTTGGTTGAACATGGTGTGTGTATAGTTGCAGTAACTCAATTTCATGGTTGGTGACTCTTCCTGGTTATGAATTCTTTCCAGAGGTATTACTTTTGGATATTACTGGGAGAAGTACGAAGGATGGTCTTTCAGCTGCTTTTGTGACTATTTTTTGTTGCTTGAATGCATAGCATTACAGTGGAAAGATTACTGCTGTGACTAGAACCTAAGGCAATAAGGAGTAGGCTTGATTAATGAAACGAGGTCTATGTGAAGGAAGAGAGATCTTTTATTTGCTAAATGCTGTTTCTTTTATGAAGTATATATTTCATGATATCTTAACATGACAAGCATATGGTCTCGGTCCAAAACTGAAGTTACTGACTGCTTTGTGGACTCGCGAGGTTTAAAAATGTCAGCATTTGTTTTTCCAGGAACTAATTTGGTTTTTTAAATGCTGAAATCATTTTTTTAGTTGTCCAAATAACGTTTCATATCTGATTTTCAGTCTTCAGTTTTCTTTTTTTTGAAATATTTTCTAAAACTATAAACACATCCCATCTTATAAAACCAAATATGAAACATTTTAGTAAGTTTCTCTTTGATGTAAGAATCTTTTGGAAAATATATGTTTAGTTCCTTAAAACAGGTGATATAGCACCTTCAAAAATACGGTCCAATCTTTCATGAATGGTAACAAACGTCTTCACTAGGGAAGAAAAAAGGTAAGGGATATGGGTCTCCCCTTGATAAGGCAGCCACCCTCAGTGGTGGTGGCCCTTGTAATTCACCTCTCCATCAGAAGGGGATCCACGCCTTGTGTTAGTGGGAGTGGCTGCAAATTATCTTTTGGTCAGAGATGGATTGTTTCCTTCCATCTTTTTTCTTTGTTCTTTTTAAGAAAAATGAATAACTATTAACTTGTGATGGGTTCTACCTAAACAATTGATAGACGTTATGTGGAATCAAATGGAATATTCACTTCAATAAAATGGACAAGCCCAGGAACTAAAAGATGACAATAGAAATTTGGGAACAATTTGATTGCTTAGAACTTGAAAATAATTTTTTTTAAATTATCTAAACATACTCTTTATCTTTCTCTCTTTTTCAATGTAATACAGAAATGTGGCTCTGTTCCAACTGTTCGTTATGAGGCTTGCTTTCTAATGATCAGGGTTGAGGCCCTGCAGTTATCAGTTCACATTGCCTGCATACTTGATTATGTCACTGCCCTTGTCCTCTGGGCCCCCTGATTGCCTATCCCGTGAAACACTCAATTTGGCTCTCCTACTTGATGGGAAAAGTACTTTGCTTAGATATATTGGCAGTTTCTTGCAGAGAACACCTGTACTTTATTCCAACGCCACATGCATGGCACATTGCACGGACTTGAGAAGCCTAAGACTAAGAAAATCACTACTACATGGGGCAAGAAGACATTTTGGACAAAGAATAACTGTCATTTGTAGTTTAATTTGTTACCAGTATGATCTTAGTGTGACGAGGCCTAAATTAGCACCTACTTAAGCTCCTTTATTTACTATTTAGTCTTAGTTTTAAGTGTTGTTACACAAGGGAGTAGCATGGTTAGCATCATTTGGTATTTTCTCCAGTTTGAAGTGTCAGGTTTATCTGGTAGTTTCCCTACATAATGAAACGGGCTGTGTCAGAGGCCCATAAGTCTCATTTTATGTTTGAGGTTTTTTCTATTTTCTGTTACTAGCTTCTAGGTCAATAACAAGTGATTGAAAGAAGAATTATTATAATAGGTCGAGAAGTTTCTGAAGCTTTCTACATGTGATTTCCATCTCCTTTCAAGGTATGATTACTTAGGAAAACTGGATGCTTTTTCCTAGGTACATCCTTCCCTTTTCTATCCAGTTAAGTTATAAACACCGAGCTGGCCAAATCCTGCAGCCATGGTTGCTAAACTTCAGTAGCATAAACGCCATTGGTGTCCAGCTTTTCTTCATACCTAACCATTCCTAAACCCCTTCATTCTGAAACCTGACCGAGAAGGCAAGGAAACTTACCACCTTGTGATATGTCGTTTAGTGGTAGGATCTTTCTGTAAACCAATTTTAGTTGAGGAACGAAAGAAAGCTTCATGAAAGACAGTGACTAACAAAGAGTGTTTATCTTCATATTTGTTTTTGGAGGCCTAGTGCCAATCTGTATAATTTCACCTTTTAAGCTCGTATTTGTTTTTATTTTTATTTTTTTATTTCTTTTGCATTCATCCTATTTTAAGCTCGTATTTGTTTGTCAGGGTGAAGAGGTGACATTTGACTACAACTATGTAAGGGTGTTTGGGGCTGCTGCAAAAAAATGTTATTGTGGTGCACCTCAGTGTCAGGGTTTCATAGGTGGTGATCCCCTTAATTCTGACGTGATTGTTCAAGGTGATTCAGATGATGAATTTCCAGAGCCTGTAATGCTTGTTGAAAATGGTGAAAGTGAAGGTGGCTTGGACACTATGATGCCTAAGGCCACTCACTTTGATAGAGCTGAAATCCAAACTGCCAGCGGTTTAATAAGTTACAGACATGGAGTGAAGAAAGCCGCAACTGCTGTTGGGCAGTTGAAGATTACCATAGAGAATGACTCTCTGAACCAGTCTTCTGTGTCTCAACAGAGCCCAATGGAACTGCAGGACTCCAGGGAAAAGTCACCTTCATCTATTCAACCATTTGAAATTTCCCATCCAACAGAAGATATAACAAGCATACCCATGCCTGCTGTTCAGCAAGAGAATTCTACAGAAGAGGGAAATATGAATAAAACCTCATCAGATGTTGAAAGATCAGAGAGATTTTCTCCAATCATGGCTCTTAGCAAAGCGTTATCTGATGTTGATGCCAATATGGGGTCCAAGTCTGACACAGTTGAAGACAAGTGGGTTTCTGCAAAATCAAATTCTTCATGGAAAGTTTCTCGTTCATCTAGTTCTGTTAAAAGAGGAAAAGTGAGTAGTAGTCCTCTGAATAGCAGCAAAGTACAGGCAATAACCAACAAATCTCAATCACTGTCTATCAAACCGAAAAAATTACTGGATAGTTCTTCTAATGGCGGTTCTGAAGCAGGTTGGTAGTTTCTATTTTCTTTGTCTTTCTGAGCGGAGTATTTTGTAAGGGGGTATGGTATTAATGGTAAATGCATTTAATTGCTTTCAGTTGAGGAGAAACTTAATGAGTTGCTGGATACTGATGGAGGTATTAGCAAACGGAAGGTAAGCTGTTTCAATATTGTCAAAGTTGATTCGTTGCTTTGAATTTGGTAGTTCTGGTTTAGGCAGTTGGAATGTTGTTGTGCATACCTGAATGTTTTTGTGCGCTTTTTTGTTGCTTTGCTACCAGTTCAATGCTTCGATTCCTGAATTCTTTCTCAATCTTAATTCGGATGAAGCCTTCCTCTATTTCCTTCCTTTTCTAAGCATTTATTCTTAATAAAATGAACAAACATATCGTTTTCACTTTTTGGAGCCCCTTCATGCATGTCTAGTTATGGGTAATCCATGGTCTAAGCGATGTAATTTTGTTACAGGATGCCCCTAAAGGCTACTTGAAGCTTCTGCTTCTCACTGCAGCATCGGGTGATAGTGGCAATGGCGAAGCAATTCAGAGGTAAAATTATAGAGTTTCCTTTCCATTGATTGTCTTCCATTTTAATTTAGGAACTCATTTATTCAGGCGCTTTCTGTTCTTTTTTTGGTTGTAGCAATCGAGACCTTTCAATGATCCTTGATGCACTTCTGAAAACAAAATCACGAGCAGTATTGAATGATATAATTAACAAAAATGGTATGTCTCATTAGCATTTGTTGCTCAGTCTACAATTTGTTTCTTCATGTTGTTGGGGACGTAAAGTTATTGTAGTTTTGCCTGTACTTCAGTTAAAAGCATTACTATGGCTTTGTCTTATAGGTTTGAGGATGCTGCACAACATAATGAAGCAGTATAGGAGGGATTTCAAGAAGATTCCTATTCTTCGGAAGCTTCTCAAGGTACTTAGATTGGGAAACTTGTATATCTCAATTGAATAGTTTCTTCTAATCACGAGTTGTTTGGCTGATACCTGTGTGTGAGTTGCTAATAGAGGAAAGTAGTGTTCAAAGCAGACCTATTCTGACTATTTGATACACCTACGTCCTGGATTGAGGAATGATTATCTACTCTGAAAATGCACAATTCTGACGCAAATGTGCTTGATGCACAGCATAGTTTACTGTTTATAATGTCATTTTCACAAGTTTGGATTACCATGAACTCAATCTCACGGGAAAGTTTGCCTTTCACCTCTACCTTAACCAGTCAGGGTGGGAAATCATGTACATTTTGTGTTTAGTAATGTTCGATTGAGATGCAGTGTGTATTGATATGTGCCACTTCACCACTGGGAAAGTAATACTAATGAAATATTTCAAATCACGTACCATTGCACCCTGAAAATTATATATATCAGCAATGATAAAGTTGATAAAATTCCACCTTTCATTTTTATGGTATGCAGTAGTGACTATATTGGTAGCTGGCATGTTTATGTACGTGAATGTGTGTGCCTGCTTCCTTCCTCACGAGTTCTTTTACTTTGGATGGGGTTGCAATTGGTTGGGTTTAGTAGAAACTAAATAGTAATACAATTTAAGAATGTACATTGTGAACTGCAAATTTATATCTCCTTTCTACGCAGGTTTTAGAGTTTTTGGCAGTGAGAGAGATACTAACATCTGAACATATTAATGGCGGTCCTCCTTGTCCTGGAATGGAGAGGTTAGAAAATTTCATCTGACATTGTTATTGGATCTTCCCACTATTATGCTTCGGCACTGCGGTTGATGATTTAAATGTACATTATCCTTGTAATATGTTTGTTATCTGATGGAACTCAGTTCATAAGGCTCTTCTAGTCACGTTAGAACTTATTGACCATTATTCAAGCTGAAGGAGTAAAATTTTTGTTTTTCGGGAGGGGTATTGATATGCTGGAACTTTGAACTGAAATAGAAACAGGAGAGGGATATGTAGATGTTCGCTTATAAATATTTAGAGGGGAAAAGGAATCAAGAGAGAATCTAGCTTTTGAGATTCTCCTAAGGCTTGCCTCAATCTGGAAGCAAATTTTGTTCCCTTAACCCAAAAAAATTTATTTCTATAAATCTTTAATGCATAGGCCTATATAGAGGCTGGTTATCACAATTGGAGATAACCTAAATAATACTGTTTAGCCTTGTGGACATAGTAGGTATATAAGAACATAGACTCTTGGAAGTGCTACATTCAAAAACAAATTCCTTAAAGACGGTAGTATATTTGAAGCATTTAGAAGCCAAATTATTGAGCTGGGCCAATTGCTGTCCCATACTGAATATTCTAGTAAATGCAAGCTGTAAAAGTTTTCCTGTAAGTTGCGGGACTGCATTAACATCCACTTCAGAATCTAGATTGTTATTTCTTATTTGGTTTGTCCAACAATATGTTTTGTGCAATTCGATATTACTATTACTTTGATTCTTGCATGTTGCATGTAATCAGCAGTAGGTGTTGAAAGATTTAACCTTCAAATATTTATTCTAGGCATGTAACTTTGTTGGGCTGATATAGATGCACACTACTGTTAGTCCTGTTCAGTTCCTCTTATGTCTTGGTCCAAGAGCAGCCAAACCAGTCATATCTTGTCCTTTTAAGTTAATGTGATTGTTATCTCAGGCATCCGGCTTTCTTATATATTCCTGAAATTTGTGTTTCTATGCAGTTTTAGGGAGTCAATTCTGTCACTGACAGAGCATGATGACAAAAAGGTATTTGGGCACACTCAATGAATTTCATCCAATTTGCCTTAATTTTGTTGTTTATGATTCTTTTTGTTGCTCTGAGGTTGCAAAGAAATTCATTAGTTGTTTATGCCATTTAATTATTCAATATTTGGCTTTTTGTTGATGCATCCGCATTTTCTTGGGTAGATCTGTATTAACAGTGTCGTACATATATTCAGGTTCATCAAATTGCACGAAACTTCAGGGATAGGTGGATTCCTAGACCTGTTAGAAAGCTCGGCTACTCAGACCGAGATGATGGGAGGATGGAGATCCGCAGGGGATCAAACTGCAATAGATTCTCTGCATCACAAAACCATTGGCGTGAACACGATGCAAGGCCTACGGAAGCAATTGATTGTGTGAAGCAATCAGTCGTTTCAACAACCTCATATGATAATGGTCTCCAGGAGGGTTCTTCTGCTCCTTGTGTAGGGGATTGCCAGGGAAATAAAACAAGGACTCGTAAGCGGAAAAGCAGATGGGATCAGCCAGCGGAGATAAGCTCTGGTCCAAAATCTCCTCAGCATAAGGAGCTGAAGACTGAATCTCCATTGCCAGATCAATTTGAATCGAGGCTGTTACCAGGTGATGTTGAAGTAACAGTTGATCTTGAAGACAGTGTAAGCAGAAAGAATGGATGCTACCCAGGTTCTATTCACAGCCACTGTCAGCAAGATGAAGCTAGTGGGGCTGACACTGAAAGGCAGAACGTACCTGAGGACGTTCCACCTGGATTTTCAACTCCCCAAGTGCTTGTGTCGTCATGTGCTTCGTCAACTGCTACTGATCTCCCCCAACAAAACTTTTGCCATAGACAACATGCTTTTGACGTAGTTGTTGGGCAGCCACAGGAGAAATTCATATCTCGATTGCCCGTCTCATATGGAATACCATTGCTCATCATAGAACAATTTGGCACACCCCAGGCAGAAAGCGGGGAGGGTTGGGTTGTTGCTCCTGGCATGCCTTTCCATCCTTTTCCTCCATTACCTCCATTTCCCCGAGATAAAAAAGACCAACCTCCCTCTGCTATAAATCATCTGACAAATAATCCACCTGCAGAAGGACAGAGGGAAAGCCATTGTCCTGCCCCTTGTTATGTAGATGAGACCGTTAAATGTTCAAACACTCCATGTGCAAATAGCCAGCAGTCATTTAAGCGACCAAGAGAATCCTCACATGACTTGGGAAGGAGGTATTTCAGGCAGGAAAAAAGGAAATTAGGGCCACCATGGCTCCGGAAAAGGCAAGGGTGGGGATACATGGGAGACAACTTGAGGGGTTCTTCGTGCAGCGTAGGTATAGGGAATGTAGCAAATGAGTTGACAAATTCGTATTTGTCCCAGGATGTAAGCAGTAGAGTGGAAAAGGCTGGCACTAGTTTTTATCAGCACTCCCAGCACCAAAATCACCATTGATTTATAGGACAAACTTTGAGGAGTTACTGGATTCTTCTACACTTTCCATTCTCAATTCTTTTGTTTTCAGGTTTACATCTAATGAAAATTTATTCAATTTCAGAATTCCAGTTCTCTTACTCAAGTTCTTCATACCATACCCAGGGCGAGCAACTCTCATTCCTTTCCTGTATATTGAGCTATCGGTTCACGCCTCAAAGAGGTAGTCATTCTTGTTTATGTATCATGTTCTCACAGACATTGAAAAGGCTTGTGAATGTTTTAAGATCAATGAAATAAGAGACAATGATCGATTCTTTGGTGTCTCCTGTTGATTTATTCTTTTTCTTCCTTCTCTGCTCTGTTTAAATGAAAATGTGCAAGATTGTAGAGGGACTGCTTCAATTAATCTGTGGTACTGGAAGGATTTGTTTCCTCGCGTTCTGACTATGCACTTATCTGTTGGTCCGAGTTAGGATCTCAGATAGCCTGTTGAAAATTGGAATCTACTTTACTCACTAGTCTGTTGTCAAGGAATTTCGAAGGATGCTCAAACTACTTCTAATGAAAGGATTCATCTGCGCCTATTCGATACCAAATGGCTAGTGTAAGCCTGAGCCCTGAAGAGCTGTTCAAAAAACATAGATAATTACTAATGTTGAACAGGTCGAACATTTTCTGAGTTTTAGATAGTTATGTATTCACGTTAGTGCATCGAGGTAGTTTTCTCGCATTAATCTTTGTTTTGCAACCCTACTGCTTGTTACTGCCTTATTTGCTTAACCGGGGTAGAATCCAAGACCTTAGCGTAGATAAGGTATGTTGAGTCCACTGTTTCTTATGGAGTATGCGACTTAACTAAAGTATGTCATTGTAGGACTTGTACTGGCTTGAAAGTGAAAAATGCTTGATTCTTGACTTCATTTAAGTAGTCTGCAAAGCCGGAAATAAAAATATGCAATGTAGTGGTTTATTACCCAACGCAAATTAACATAACCAAAGAGCGATTACCAACAACAACTTGCTCTAAACAATTGGTAATAGATTCCCATACTTCTAGAGTCCATAATTCCCATTTACTCTTACCCACACGTGATGAACTTTTTTTTTCCACTGGCAACAATGACAAACGATTATGCAGATCCATATGAGGTGGGAATTGTAAACTAACTATAGTATCTGCATGCTTTTCCAGTCCTGGCTCAGCCATTGGCAAGATAAAACTCAAATTCATCTCACAGGTGGTTTGCAACCAAGAAACAAACGAAATAAATGTTTAACCTTGTGCCAAGCAACTACCCAGTACCCCAAAGAGGGAAAGAAAAAATGGGGAACGCAAGAATTACCTTCTATTTGCATTATTCTTTTACTATCAAATGAACCAACCTCGTATACAGAATAAAACTGGATAATTCTCATTTTATTTTCATCTCACTATTTTTCCTGTCAAACTCTGTTCTCTGTATGAATCAATATCTTTTCAGCATACTTCTGATCCGAACAAAGCACCAAGTTTTTGTTAGTGTTTTGTACCTTCTCCAGCCATCAAAGTACTTCCCAATAACCTTTTTATAACAAGGCCTCTGCTGCACCAGAACCCAGTACTCAGCAATTCTTGGCCTGCTACTTATATACTCCTTTTCCAAATCCAAGAGCATCAAACGAGCTAGCACTGGAATGAGCATCACATCTGCCATACTAAATTCTTCCCCTGCTAAATATGCTGTCTCGTGCAATTGTCTTTCCACTTCATCAAGAAGTCTGATTAAATGCTCCTTGTCCCGTTGAACAACTTCAGGGTTTTTCAACTTGTCTTCTGTCTCATATTCTTCCCTTAGCTTCTGATGGTAAGCTCCGGCTAGATGAGGAGATTCAGCCATCCGAGCAATCACCACCCGCCTTAAGAATCTGGACACATAAACCCGATACTTCGCTGGGATGTGGGAAAGTGTGAAGAACTTAGGGTTCCAGTCTTGGATCTTCTGCATCCATTCAACAACTTCTCTGTCGCTAAAGGAGACGCTGTCACCACCTGACGAGACAAGAGCAATTCTCTCTACATACCTGTAAATATTATTTCACTTTGTTATCTTCCGTCAACTAAATTAATTAAAATTGGATATATCATGAATTACCTTCTAACAATCAAAATAAGAAAAGATGCAAGATAAAGGACAGAAGACACAAATAGACATTCAAAAGTAGTAGCAAAGAGGTTGATTGCCTAAATAAACCCTAACAGACAAACCTATGTTCAAAGTAAAATGCCAACACGATAAGTTTGTCCCATTTTCTACAGGGGATTTACAGATGAAGGGAAGTTGAATGTGAAAATACCTTTTGGATATGGAACCTCTCGTTCCCTTTTTCTTTTTCTTTTTCTTTTTCCTTTTAAAAAAATGACCAAATAATGCTCTTCTCATGTTAGCCTGTAACATGACATAACTATATTCATTTGATCTCAGGCAAAAGCATCTATATGGTTAGAACCTTTCCAACAAAGCTTGTCACTTAAAATGATAAAAGAAAAAATGGTCTTTTCCTGGGATGAGTTTACCAACCAGCATTTAAATGTTCAGGGGTGATGAATCTGTAAACCAACGATGATGGACTTCAACTACTGGATTATTACATCATCAACAATTGAGCAAGACCTACACTGGGCAGAAGTACTTGTGGAAGCGACATCCCAACGATATTAAGAATCAGTGAAGCAAATTCCAGGGCCTGAGAACATATGAGATACGCTTTACCATATGTTCCATAGGAACTGATCGGGAATGTGATCATTTGGTTTTGCCAACTAGAGAGACGGAAAAGACTGCAAAGGGAAACCTAAAAAAACAAATTGATGAGCTTGGCCCTTCTAGGTGAGAATTTCAACTTTGGCTAGTTTTGCCAACGGTCACTAAATCTTAATTTTGTGTAAACCAAACGTGATTCATATTCTTATAGATCAAGATTAAAAAGGATTCAGACCATGGCCATTCATCTATGAATGCCACATGTGTGACATAGTCTATTTGGACAAAAACAAAGGTTAGCTTGTTGTCAAGAAAATAGTTTAATTTCGAATGTCTTCCAAACAAATCGTCTATTTTCAATATAAAGAGTGACAGGAAAACAAATGATGATACTTACTGGATAATCTCAATAGTGTTGAAGATGACGTGAGCACCATTCTTGAAAACAGGGAGTTCTCCACTGGGATTCATCGTAAAGAATGAGGAGTCCATGTTCTTGCCTGTGATAGGATTCACATGGTATGATGTGTAATCGATACCTTTCTCTTCCAGGGCTAGTCTCACCTTTTGGCTATCCAAAGAGTAAGGGTGATGATACAGCTGCATGGTTTTATTAACATCAGCTATTACAAGGTTACTTGCATTTTAAGAAGTAGAGCTATTTCATATCAACTTCAGCTTTGTACAGAGGAACACAAAAGAGAGAATATGTCGGGGTCCTGCAATTGAATGATAACAAGGAGATTGATAAGCATTTTATATTCTCCAAGCAAATGAATAAAAGGTTGAACTTTAAAAACACAAGAAGCCAAGACGATATATGCATTTAGGTGTACACGGGTATGTATTTAGTCAATAAGAAGTTGATATTGTTATATGAATCAGAGAGACAAGGGACAAATTTCCATAGTGGCAATCAAGACCATGAAAAAAGACAACAGAATTTTTATGCTGTGATTTAAAATGGCATCATATCAGTAGCAACCACTGAGATATTTGACAACATATGCTTAACATTCTCAAGTGGTTGAAAATGGTAAGCAGAATACTGAGAAATTTTCCATTATTTAAGAAAGCTAAGAGTGTTTTTGTAACATTGGGCACTTATTGTATCATTCTGTTAAAACACGCCATAACGAATTACAGTGCAAACGAATCAAAAACTTAGCACCAAAAAACATTCTCAAATATAAAAAAGGCTCACTGATGGGCAGGTATATTGCTACCGTTTCCACTAAGTTAGAGAAGAGTGCATTTTAGAATAAATTTGTAATCATTGTTTGCTCCTTTTGAAGCAAACCTCCAATAATATACGGTTTCAACAAATGATTTAAAATCCCAAGAGGAAACCAAAAAAGAAAAACTTCGAAAGGAAGGACACAGAGAGAGATCCAAACAATCGAGCAGTGTAGTCAATCTGCTTCACCCACAAGGTTTGAATTGAAAGGAGTACATATGGTAAAGAGAAGTATCAGAAAGAAAGAGAGTGATTGAAGGGCAGGGGTATGTGGGAGGAGGAGGAAGTGCAACAGAATTACTGCAGATCACCTTCATCATAACTTACAAACTTCTTCAACGCAACTCTTAAGCAGAGTATTGGTAATGATCAAACAAAAGGGAAAATGCTCCGTAGTGGAAACTTCCTACATACCTTGGGTCAAGGCAAGCATATCAAGGAAAATTTCAAGAAGCTGCTTTTTCTTTGCTTATAAGGTGACGAGCTCAGCAGCCCTACATGGCAAGACAAAATCCATGGTTTTGGCCTCCAAACCATTAAGAATGAAGATTTTGCAGGACAGGATGATGCTTAATGCAACTTTTGATTCAGTAGTAGAATGAAAACGGTTAAGACCCTGTATATCAACGAACAATGATGATTTTAATGGGAGTTTGATTGATAAGGTATGACCAATCAGAAATTGTTTAACTCCAAAAAGAGAAGTATAATAGGATATATTGGGAGTTTGCGTTGATCAGACAATGCCCAATCAGCGATTGTTTAACTCCGAAAACCTTAATGATGATAGGGTGTATTGGGAGTCTGCGTTGATCAGGTATAATACAGTAATTCTTTCAACCCCAATACATAAACTATTGTCCAATAACAAAGAAGAAATGCATCAGTCGAAGTTGCAATACAAAACTCATTCTTCTTTGTTTTGGGTCAAGCAAACCCCGGTGTAACATTCAGTTTATTTAGTTTCTTCATCACTAGAAAGAGGAACTAAGATTTCTGTCTTACAAGCTCTAGCTAACTGAAACTGAGAAATAATATGACATCAATCCATTTTGTAGGGGTAAATTTAGAAAATATCAGCAGTTCAGACATACATACTAATACACTATATACACAACAACTACAGTTCAAACTTCAGCAAATTTCATACTTGAATCCGGGAATAAGAAGGAACTCAATCAGGAAGAAAGACCAGACACTCACCAAAAGAGAAACACAAGTAAAAGCAAGAAAGAGAGAAATACAGTTGGAGCTCGCTGAGCCAGCCGAGTAAAAAACCTGGAAATAGAAGACAACCTTTACAGTGAATTCCACGGCACAGGTCAAGCGAAGGTACAAAACTCATCAGACCGAGCAAGTAACAGCCAAATTCACATCACCTTCGAAGAAAATATATCACTTGAATAACCGTGGGAGACTGACAAAGGTCGTAGACCCAGAACACTTGGAAACTTGTAAAAGAAGTCTGGGAAAGCGGTCTAGGAGTTATGTGCGGCTAAGTTTAGAAAGAACCCCTTTTTGGAGGACTCAAAAAGTGACCAGAAAGGCCATTATACTGAAAAGCGTATGTGAAAGGAGAGAGGGAGAGCGACGAAGAGCATCCAAGTGGAACAGAGTGAGAAAGGCCCCCCAGTTCGGACTGATCGACCGCAGTACGAGGAGTGGGAAGTACACGCTGAGAGTTAACTGGCCGCGTGCACGTGTTTAGCCTTGTTCTTTCCGCGTGCATGCTAATTACTACGTCCCCCCAGTTCTAATTTAACCATTTTACAGCCATTTCTAGTCAAAAACCAACACTGAGAACCATTATCTTCTACAGGCCGATCACCCCTCGAACCATCCAGAATAACCATATAATGACATATATGTTCCCTCAACTAGAACCATCTCTAAAAGAATAAATTCATTTCGCCACACACCATACATGATTAGGATGCATGTGGGGGCTTCCATCGAGAACGCCGTCGCTGCCGATAAGAAAAAGAAGAATAACTTTCTGCGAAATGACAGGCGGAAGTTTGGTTTGGGACTTATCGAATAACGTGGGGCGGTGGGCGGGTTTATACGGTGCTTAGCACCTGGACCATCATCTTATCGAAAAAGCCCTATCATGAAAATATACCTTTCCTTAATTTTAAAATTTTTTTATTATTATTTCTTATTGTTATGATAGAACTGGGGGAGGACCCCGGCCTGGGGGTACAGTTTGGTTTCATTATCTTTGGGAATCAACCTTTAACTCGTCCCATAAGGATGTTTCTTTGAATAGAAAAATGAAAATCAATGGATTTTTAGTTTGTTTGGTGGGGTTTGTCCCTGTCAGAATGTGGACTCCGAGGAATTCATTTGTCCTGTTGAATTCCAATTCCATGGAATTTTTAACACAATCGTTGGAGTTTAAAGCGCCAGTGATTTTCGTTTGGTGGGTTTTCCCTTGGCTTTCTTCGTTTGTTCTACCGTTAGAGTGTCTTCTTTTATATGTCATTTATTCTGGCACGTATCTGTGGAAAGTTAAACGGGCAAGAGTGCATTTGGCTTCACAAGTTTGCCGGCCAAACATATGTTCTAAAAGGGAGAATGTTCCACCCAGAGTAGGTTTAAAAACATCAAAAGAAAATAAAAAATTCATGTTTTCATGCAATAGATAATTATGTATAGGATGAAGGTTTTACATCAGAATTTTTTTTAAAAAAAATATTCCTTTAACTTTTAAACTCATTTTTAAATTAGATTTGTGAACTTTTTGATATAATATTAAAAACCAAATTAAATATGTTTCAACTCAAATAATACTGAGCCTTAGCCAAAGTTCATGAACAGTAATAGAAGGTAGCCCACTACTTCTAAGACGAAGATGCTTGAGTTTCCGTTCTAATGTAGGACTAGTTCTCTCTTAACATTTTTGACAATAATAATTAATTTTTTGAAGAGCTTACTTAAACAGAAACAACATTTTTCTACAACTTTTGCCAAATGCTTGATTACGTCTTTTAGAAGTTATCTTTCTATTTAAATCAAATGTTTTCCAACTACTCAACCAAATATATGTCAAAGTATCACGTAGGTTGTTACGTGCACAAAAGCATATGTCGGGAGAAAGCCTTTTGGGTCACTAACTTTTGCTAGCAGTAATATTTGATGTAGGCTTCCGCTTGAGTTGGAGTGATGTGGCTTAGGTCTGATTGTAACAGGCGATGGAGAAGAAGGTGTTGCGTCTGTAACAGGGTAAACGAGTTTGGAAAACATTCATGTCCTGGCAGAGCACGAGGACGGGGAAGCTCTATAAAGAAGCATCGCCAATTTGGTTTTTAAGCTCATGGAAGCCTGTCCCTCCATTTGAAGGTACAGTGTTTAAGATTTGGTGAACCTGTATTTTCCCTAATTGTGGTTCACAATTTAAGTCAGGTCCCTAAGCTTCTAGATGTTCGCTGTATTTGAAAAAGGAGACTCAGAGTCCACTTGGGCCGGTGGAACATCCCAATTGACACTGGTCGATTCGGAGACTAGACGGGTCAAAGGGTCATGGGCTTACGTCCCAATGACTTTGACACTCTCTCTGACCATATCCCTCCCTCGAAAGGGGAAGGACACCGTCGGTGTAATGAAGATAATTGAATGTTGAATTTCTATTACGTTAAGATAGGACGGTCCAATGATAGCTTAAATCATTAAGCTCAAGAAATGAATACACTCACAAGCACAGACACACACAGACACAAATGGTGGCCTTTATGGAGCTGCGCGAGGATCTCTTAAATTCACAACTACGAAAAAGAAAGATACCTACAAGATCGTCCCCAATAAATTTTGCCTGTTATCGTGACCCCGTAACGAAGGAATGGTTGCATTTATTGGGACCTCCCCTAATCCACTGTTTGAAAAAGAAAGCTCCTTGTTCCATGCAATTGGGCCATGGCATCTACAGAAAATTTTCAAGTCCCACAACCATCAATTCCATTTGCTTGGACCCATCAATCGGACTCCATTTAAGCTTTGATCAAAACGTTAGTACCTAATGATGATATAACCTTTTAATTAGTGGTTAAGTAATGAGAGATTTTTGATAACGAGATTTGTTTCGAGAGATATTAACTTTAGCAAATTTATACAATGTAGTTATATATATATAAAAGCAAATTGGGACTAGCTCCAATGTCATAAAAGTCTTGCTGTACATGGTCCCTCTAACCTACGTCGAAATAAAAGACAGTACGGTCACTATTACTTAGGAGCCTTTTTTTCCTCTTGGCCACGTGAAAACTTGCACGATTTCTCGAATTGGCCCGAATGGCTTGAGTTTGTAGGCCATTAGGGTCCGAAACTCAATGAATATATTCCTATGTCAACTCCACTCAACTAAATCACCAATTTTACTCAAGAACCTCACCAGATATTCTGTGCCCATCCAAATGCATTGAATGACCCCATTAAATCATTCAACAGGGCAGGACGTGACAATTGGATGTCTTTATTTATTATAGCTTGAAAGGGTAGGTCAAATCCCAAATTTGGTAAAGAAAAAAGAAAAAAAAGAGGAGGAGAATTCTGGTGCCTTGAAGTCGAAAGTCAGCCCACCGGGTGACAAGTTACGGTTCCTTTTCGGTGGGTTTAACATAACAACTGTTTGGTAGTAGGAGGAAGAGACCGCTACTATGTTGTTTTCGTTTAGTTAATGCGTCGTTTTGCTTCCAAATCCCATTTTAACGACCATTGTTAGGGGCTAAGAACTAGACCTCTAAGCAAGCATATTATTGCACGTAACTGCTAAAAAAAAAATTAAAAAAAGGTTACCGCGACGCTTTCTTGCTTTTCCTGCTTTTCGGCAGGGATTTTGGTTTGAACTCCGTGTCACTTCCTTAGGACCTGTATTGATGGCAATCTTGTAGCCTTGCTACGTGGCAAAATCCAAGCCTTTCAATACTTTATAGCCCCCAGGGCCGACCACCGGAGAGACAATGCGACATTGTGGTTCAGAGATTCCGATTCGGGACCCAATAATTCAATACAGGATGTTACTCAGATTTCGGGAATAGTTTACCAATGTGTAGATAGAATTGGAGTCGAAAGCGACAGAGAAAGTGAAGTCTTCGTCACTGAAAGTCATGGCAACTATTCCTCTTTATTAGAAACAGAACCATAGATTTATTTTTCCATCGACTCTCCGGTGAAAGGAAGTGTTTTCGACCACAGTAAGTTTTTCAGAGGGAATATTACCAAGTCTATTCCTTTAATGGGCTCAAAGAAGAAATCAAAAAGATGGTCATGATTTTCAACGTCTTCCCCACAATAAGTTTTGCATGGTCATGTTTTTCAACCTTTCACCGTACATTATATAGACTAGGTTATAATCAGGCAACTTTTAGTGAAGGTTTTTGACTAAGTTCCGGATCAACATCTAGAACATGAGACAATGCTCTCGCAATTTTTACGCTCTTTTCTCATAATCATTGTAAACGCTACACACCTCCACTGATGGTATTTATATAATTCTCTACTGGCTGTGGTGAGTGATCTCTTGAACTTGATGAGACTGTAATACTCCTTCTTTTACTGTGTTTTGCTCGGACGTGAGTGATCGGAGCATAATCGGAATCCCATCACCAACCAAGCTTCTTGTTAGCCCACGTGAAAGAGACCAGATTTTGAGCACCGACGGTGCACAGTGACCTCAATAATTCAGAAGTAAATAGGTGGAAAAATGGTTCGTTTTTAAAAGTAGGGGGTGGTCACTTCATGGGATGGGTGTGGGGACCGTGCGTAAGCTGATGCAGCAGCGGCGGCCATGTGGTGCACATGCTGTTGAGAGAGCAGCTCAATGGCCACTCCTCTTCCGCCGCCTTCTTCCTTTCATCGACGCTCATGCCACCTTCTCTGCGTGACCTCAGGAAATAAATACATAAAAACAACCACCTGAAACCTTTTACTCTCCCTTCCTTTAGCTCCACCACACTCGGCTTCGCAGTTTTCTGATGATGTTGCATCTTGAATCTTAGGTTTGACCAAAATTTTGACTTTTGTATCTGATGTATCTCCATCTTTATAAATCATTAACGTACAATCAGGTTTAAGACATTTATGATTATTAAGATGAAAATGCCGTAACGAGATGGTTTAATGTGACGTGTACACTATTCTTATACATATTAAGTACACAAAACCGTAGGGAATCCCTTTCGTAGAACACGAAAGCGTACCCAATGGATAACTACAATCTATTTTATTTCATTTTTTGTTTGCTTCCATAATTCATCTCGGATTTTCTTTGTGGAATTTTCTTGCCGGGCTCCTCCTACCTACCCTTTGCTTCTTGTAGGTGGCCAGATTGAGAATCACGTGATGGCGGTTCCCGATCGACCATGGTGCCAGGAGGAGCATGACACGTTAAGGTCACGGACATATTTAATTTAATTTGCTCCACCGCCGACCAAAGAACATATGCATCAACCTCCTGTTAATAAACTAGAGGGGGGAGCTCATGTTGCATCTATCAACTCCACAGAGGGGTGGCATGATTAGCACAATGGGCATGAAATGCTCACGACTGAGAACGATGGCTCCTCGAGCAACGGATGTATTATACTCCTACAAAGCATGCTCTACTCTTCATAACTAAGCCTTTTCTCTTGGGAATTATGCACTTTTTTGTTGAAGCTCCAACAAATGATTGTTACGACATTGGGTGTTCCAAAATGATTGAAGAAAAGCTTATGCAATTTGCTTGACCATAAGATTTAAGCCTGTTGGCACAACATACTCAATTACCTTTAAGATTGTAACAAATTTCATTCATATATACATTATTTATTGAATTTGCTTGGCTAATTCATTTAGGGAGTTAGTGTCATGTATTTAAAAACTCAATTAAGGCTGTAAATAAGATAAAAATAAAATAGAAAAAAAGGGATGGTCAACCACGTATGGAGAATTCAATGGGGGTAATTAATTAATTAATTAATTAATGAGTGGAAATCACAAATTAGAGGGTAAAACGGCTCTTCCCGTAGGCGGCTACATGGCCCACATGGGATCTCAGTCTTCTTGTTATAGTCAGGAGGTTGATTTAAGGAACAATATAGGAAAATAAGAATATGGTTTTGTGATCAGCTACGTCTTGATCTTTTTTACTTATCCTACAACTTACCCGCTAGGTATGGGCTCGAGTCTAGAGCAGGTGCAGAACAGTAATCGCTTGCGCACGAAGCCTATGGTTCGGTAATAATAAGAAGCGGCGGTTGTCGTAGCGTAATCGGAAAGCGACTCATTGAAGAAACAATAGAACGGAGTGTACCGTAAAAAGCTCCTCTTCGCTCTCCCTTTCCATTCTGGTGTGCGAGCTTGAAAAGCAAACCAACTTGACGGTTGGGAAAACCAAACCTAATCACTCAGAATTGGAGTATATATGTTCGAGACTGCCATCGCCGGCAAGAAAACGACGAGGAGGTTGAAATTGACAAGCAAATAGCAGCACCAAATAAAATGCTGCAAACAGGTGTTGCCCCGGACTCCGAGGTTTTGGGCGACTCCGCGAACCGGACGGTGCTGGTGGGGGTGAAGCTCGACTCGGCAAGCAGGGAACTTTTGACGTGGGCTCTGGTTAAAGTAGCTCAGCCCGGTGACCTTGTTGTGGCCCTTCACATTCTTGGAAATGACGGTAATGGAAAACTGGAGGACGCTCTGTTTCATATTCTGCTTTTCGAGTTCTTCGTTCTGTTTTCGTTTTCAATTTCTGTGTCATGATTGGCGGGAGCATGGGACTGAGTGTTTTTGGGTGGAATGAATGATGTGTGCAGAAATTATGGATCGAAATGGGAAGTCGTCGCTGCTTTCGCTTGTCAAGGCCTTTGACTCTGTTCTTGCCGTCTACGAAGGCTTCTGCAACCTGAAGCAGGTTTGTGTCATTTGCAAAGCTTTGAGCTTTAAGTTCCATGATTTCTTATGGATTTATTGGTTTTATTTTTTAAAAATTTTTCTGTTTTATTGCCTTGTTTGCGTTGATGAGGAACTGAGTTAAAACAGAGAACGATAATTTGAATTTTGTGTGTATCTAGTTTTGGGTTCTGTTTCTAAGAGATGAAACAAATTAATTCAACTAAGTCTAAGTGTAGTTTCAGCGTCCTATTCGCTTTAAAAAAAATTGCATATTGTTGATGCTTGGAGAGGGTTTTGTGGAAATGTTGCAGGTCCATCTCAAGCTAAAGATATGCAGAGGCACCTCGGCTCGAAAAATTTTAGTTCGAGAAGCAAATGCTTATTCAGCTGCTCAGATTATAGTCGGAACTGCCCACAGCCGCCATAAAATCCGGTCATCGACCTCGGTGGCTAAGTACTGTGCTAAAAAACTGTCTCATGATTGCTGCGTTCTCGCTGTTAATAATGGGAAAGTTGTTTTCAAGAGAGAAGGCTCTCCATCAACTGTTGGTCACTCAAACGGTATGGGATTTTCTATTGATTTGTTGTTTTTGAATGAAATTTCTCGTGGTTATGATGCAATTTTCTTGGTTATGTCCTCAATGCAGGAAACGAAGATCGTCCTCGAAATAGTTTGTTTAGCATGATTCATGGGACAATGGGTAAGAAAACGAAAGGAACAGACAAGGGAAACGTCAGTGTGACCTTAAAGGAGAGATTTGAGGAGGTCACTCGGCAAGATTGGGGGCTGGGCTTAGCCAATGCTGTCCTGGACTATGGAGAGACTGCCCCAAATCGAAAGTGCTCAATTTGTGCACCTAACCCTCTGTTGCCGTGCAATTGTTCTGAGAAATCTGCAGAAGAGTTCCCCGGTGATGGAGGTGAAGATAAGGCTTTGGCTATAGTACCGGTACAGAGGGAAGAGGCAGCGACTGGTTCAGTAACTGTGCTGATCAAAGAACTACCAGAACTAAAACCCGGTTGGCCCTTACTCCGTCGTGCTAATTTGACAGATAGAAAAGCTTCTGAGAGGCCTTCCGTGGCGCGGATCTCTGTGGTTCAGTGGGCATTGCGGTTGCCTACTAGGCATTGTTCTTATGCTACTAATTCGGATCACAAACGAATTACTTATTATCCGGATGCAGATCTATCATCAAACTATGACGCTGAAAATGGCGCAATTGTTCCGGTGGCCCCTTCATATTCTTCTGAACACAGTGCCAGAAGACTACCGAAAGAATTGGAGGGTCTTCATGAGAAGTACTCATCAATTTGCACATTGTTCAAGTACCGGCAACTCCTTGCAGCAACGTCGAATTTCTGGCCTGGTTTGTTTTGGTCTACAATTAGCATTTGAAATGAATTATCTGTGATTCCTTCGTTTTTTTTTTTTTTTTTAGTGAAACGAGATTTTCTTTTCCTCTGTAATTCCAGGAAATTTGGTTGGGAAGGGAGGCAGCAGCCAGGTTTATAGAGGCTGCCTTCCTGACGGCAAGGAACTTGCTGTGAAGATTTTGAATCCTTCTGAGGAGTTTTTGAAAGAATTTGCCTTGGAAATAGAGATTGTTACAACGTTACATCATAAGAACATCATTTCTCTTTTGGGGTTCTGTTTTGAGGAAGGCAATGTTCTCTTGGTCTATAATTTCTTATCAAGAGGAAGCCTAGAGGAGAACCTTCATGGTATACAGTGATTACCATAGACTGAATTTATTGGAATTTGATCTCTTTTTTGTTTTTGATTTTCTTCGTATGTTTTTGATTCCTTGAATCAGGCCATAGGAAAGACCCGCTTTCATTCGGCTGGAGTGAGAGATTTAAAGTGGCTGTAGGTATTGCTGAGGCCTTAGAATATCTGCATAGTGGCTGTGCTGGACCGGTGATCCACAGGGATGTTAAATCGTCAAATATACTACTATCTGATGATTTTGAGCCACAGGTGATGCATATTTTATACCTCATTCCTTTTTTCTTTTACTTATATCGGACTTGGCGACGCTCACGTCATGCAATCTGGTTTCTTCAGCTCTGTGATTTTGGACTAGCAAAATGGGCATCAACCTCTTCTTCACATATAACCTGCACTGACGTCGCAGGCACCTTTGGGTTTGTAACTTCTACTCGAACAGTTTTAGAGTCCATGTCTCATCACCTGGAATTCCTCAATGATAGTTGTTTCCCTAGATTTCTGTAACAAAACTTTTCGCTGCAGTTACTTGGCTCCTGAATACTTCATGTATGGCAAAGTAAATGACAAGGTTGACGTCTATGCGTTTGGCGTTGTCCTCCTTGAGCTTCTTTCAGGAAGAAAGCCAATAAGCAACGATTGCCTAAAAGGCCAAGAAAGTCTTGTCATGTGGGTATGTCTTCTTTACTCATGAGCTGAACGGTACTGAAATCGCCTAACTTGATGTTTTCTTTGAGAAAATGAACGAAAATTACTCGATTTTCCTGTCCAGGCTAAGCCAATTTTAAACGGTGGGAAGGTTTCCGAATTATTAGATCCAAACTTGGGTGATTATTATAATGGGGAGCAGATGGAGAGGATGGTTTTAGCTGCAACTCTTTGTATCCGGCGCTCGCCACGAGCACGGCCTCCCATGAGGCTTGTAAGTCATCTCTGATTTTAACTTTATAGTGTGGGATATCGTTTTCTGGACTCCGGTTGACTGAAACTTGTTAAGTGTGATTATGCACGTCGTTTTTGAATCATTTGCTTTTCTTAAGGATAATCCCTGCTCCTGTTGGACACAGGTTTCGAAGCTCCTTAATGGTGATTGTGAAGTGACCCAGTGGGCAAAGCTCGAAGTTAATGCTTTGGAGGAACCCGACGCACTGGATGGCGAAGCTTGTGCACGCTCTCACCTGCAGTCACATCTTAACCTCGCACTGCTTGACGTGGATGATGCGCTCTCCATAAGCAGCGCCGAGCAAACAGTGACACTGGAGGACTACTTAAGAGGCCGGTGGAGCCGCTCGTCGAGCTTTGACTGATCAGATATCAGGCAAATTGCTACTGAACTTTCGTTTCCCGTCTCTGTCCTTGTGATTCTTCTGTGCAATTTTTCTCCCCTCGGCTTTCTTTTGTCTTCTCTGGGTTTCATGCTGAAGGGTTTTGGATGAGAGGTTGTTTGTGGGTGTGCCCTCCACCTTCCCTTGGTAGCCCGCGAACTAGTCCACATTTGTCGGCCTGGTTCAGCCTTGGAAAAGAAAGAAAAGAAGAGTGTCGTTTTTTGTCCCCATGTCTCAATTAGATTGAGCTTGCAATGTCTTGTAATTCCGTGAGACGGATATGATTTGATCCTGGAAGATTATGTACCAATTCACAATCTTAGCATGACCATTTGATGCATATGGTGACTACAAAGTGCAACTCATGAAACCATTGGCTTCGTCATCCCTCGACTAGCTCTGCACTTATTGCTGGGCCAAACCACATTCTGCTTCCTTTTTCCTCCAAACCTACTTTTGTCCTAGATTCCTTCCCACTTACCATAGTGGTGTCTGAGTCAGTAGGTCTCATGCACCCATGATCGCCGCCGACAGTCCCCTGTTCATCGTAGACTCACTCTTCCCGTCTTCTTTTATCTTGTAATCAAGTCATGAGTCAATAGAAACTTTAATATTTCGAAAAAAAAGTATTCAAATGTTGTCGGTGGTGTATCAAACAAATCATTCGGTCATGTTGTCCATCTAAATTAAAAGATAACTGCCAATTCTCATCTACTCTTTTAACAGGAAACTGAAGATAAGTGTCTCATGTGTCCATTATTCCAAAAAATAGGAGAAAATAAGAATAAAAATTGATTGCACAAGGTGAAAATGCAAACCCCACCACTGCCAGATTCTTTGCATTCGCAGAGAAATGGTGGGGTTATTCATTTTTGTTCCTTTGTGGGGTTGAAGCCCATTACTGTTCATATATAAAAGATGAAGATCTCTGCTTTTAAAATAAGCAGGATAAAGTCATAGTCTATTTATTTCCGTGCATTGCAAGATAATTACGAATACATGTGGTATGTTTTTTTATTGTGCTTTGATGAAAAAAGCTGAACAAAAGGCTAGTTTTCCATTCAAACTTCTTTATTGTTAAATTTGTCGTTATATATCTTTAATTTTTAGACCTGCCCTCCTCTCCCTTTCTTTCTTTTCCAGACTCCACGGATGCGTTGTCCTGCTAGCAGCCATAGCTTTTCTGTACTTCAACCAATCCACAAAGAAAAGGAGCATAAGTGTCCCACAAGAAAACAAAAAAGCGCATTAGAGCTAAATATCTGAACAAAGAGCCACTTCTTGCCAAAAATTTGCCTAGTCACACACCAATAGAGTACAATTATGGGGTGAAAATGCTTGGTATATCAGTCCCACTTCCCACTTCCCACACTTTTAACATGGTCAGAGAAAACAAGTAAAAAAGGTGAAAACAAAAGACACCCTCCTGTTCAAATATCATCTCAAGTCGAGAGCTTTGCGTATAACAGAAACCCACATTCCAACAAGCAGCCGAGGTGCAACATGTTTCACTACGTTGCTGAACTTGGGCAACTTCCTTCCTCCTTTACAAAACTGGTCTTCCTGTCTTGCACTGATTCGGCAGTTGTTCATTTTCGATTAATAAGGACAAGACTGGAAAGGAAACGCTTGAGCAGGCTCTCTTTTTCCAACAGCACTTCGCGCGAAGTGGAGTTGCTTTTCCAGCACTACATAGTCTGCTTCGTCGAAGTTTGCGGTTGATGGAAAGACCGATATAATTAATGTCTGGAGCACTACTGATATGTGCCACCTAGACAGCCAAAGAGATACAGAAGTTTACAGGCCTACCGGAGTTTATAGTGGGATTGGGCTTATGGAGTCCAAGTTAATGATAATATTTAAAAATTTATTGAAATTAACCTTTAAACTTAAATTTCTTAACTCAACGATTAAGAAATATCGTAACCAACCTTATATTTTAAGTTCAAATCACAGGAGAAGGACCTAAATGCTATAGTGGGGCTAAAGTGGGTTACTAACACTTGGGTCTTTTGATATTAATAATTATCTACAAAGTTTTCTTACAAAACCATTACATAGAAACTGGTCCACCCATCTCAATGAGGAAATAAATGTTATAATCTTTCCAGAGGATTTCATTTCAATTTTTTCACAAATTAATTTATTTATACATTTTCTTCATTCTTGCTCCTTTAATATTTTGGCAAAACCATACTAACAAGTATAAGACAACAACAATAAACAAAAATGATGTTTGATGAGCTTCTGCGTTGTTTGATAAGATGAAAACTTGTTCTATTTCAAATCATTGCATATGATGAATAATGAAAATCAAGTTTAAGTTCGCCTCAATGCTTTCTAGTTTTGTTTGGATATGGAGATGATTAATAAGGCCATGTAAGCCATTTATGTCATCTCTTTCGTTGCAGCGCCATAGGAATTCTAGTACTAGGCACATAAGGAAAATCTAGTGGACAAATACATGACTTAGTTAAGAGTAAGTGACATTTAAAGTCTCTTGTTTAAGGAGTCCTAATTCTAGTCAAATAAGGAAATTTTAGTTCAAGACAAATAAAAGAATCCCAATTCAAGAAAACTAGGAAAATTCTAGTTCGAGGTAAATGAGGAAATTAACTGTATATAAGTATATTATTATCCTTTTCAATCTTTTAGAACAATAAGTGTTTGCATATAAGGTTTCAAAATTCTCCACAAATTCTTTTATATGATTTACTTACGATCAATAGCAAACAAACTTTATCTATCATTGTACCTTTGATATTTGAAATTATAACTGACTAGGAAATACGGAGACGTCTGAAGCCAGATCTCGGGATCCCCTGTGCGACACGCGAAGGTGAGGGGAAGAAGAGGAAGCAAGAAAGAAAGGAGATACACCACAACAAGTCAACAACAGCAGTGGCAATAGCCGTCGGCGCTTCTCCACAGCCATCCTCCATTCCCATGGATCCTCGCTTCCTGCACCGTCACCACGACCTCCACTCCTCCAGGTACGCTCCTCTTCCCCACCTTCCTCCTCCTCCTCCCTCCTGCTCTTCATCACCCTCCTCCTCCTCCTTCCACGCCTCGCCTTCACTACCCCGACGCCCAAATTTTCCATAGCTCCCACGCCCACCACCTTCCTCAACCCCACCCGCTGCCCCAACATGTCCCGCGTCTCCCACCTCCGTGCCAACCCCTCCCTCCCCGTCCTCTTCCACCACCTCCTCCACAACAACAAGAACAGCACCACTACAATCCCACCCCATCCCACTTTCATATTAACTATGCCCGCCCGCCGCAGGACTTTGTTCAATCGCCCCGAATGGTCGATCGCCTTAATCCTCGATTGCCCGGTCGGGATGATTTCCGGGAACCGTCTACGGTTCCGTCCGATACCCACCGACCAGCCACCAGGCCCTTCCACTTTCATCCTGGTTTCGATCTTGATCGGAACGATGGACATCTGCATCAGCGCCTGCCGATCGATAAGTTAAGGCATGAGCCGCAGGGCAGTTCTAGACCTAGATTGGAATCAAAAGATGGATTTGATCCGAATAAAAAAGATGACAACTTCTTTTGGGGTCGTGGCGATGAGAATTATCATCGCGTAGGACATTTTCTATCTAATTCTGATTCTACATGTCGGGATCTCCAGTTTGTGTCTAATTCCAGGAATATCGAGTCCACTTTGGGAGACTTTGATCACCGATTTGGCTCGGTGCGTGATCTTGAGGGATATAGGACCGTTAGGAATGATGGGGGCCATGATAGACAGGCCTCGAGAGACATAGATGATTTGTTGTATGAGATGGGAAGCAGGTAAGACTGATGATGGTGAAGGGGTGCGAATTTCTTCTGTTAAGCGCGAGTATAATGGTTTGGACGAGAGGTATAGTCATAATAGAGGGATCAGAGAGGATAGTCATGAATACAGTCGCACTCCATGGAAACAAGTACAGAAAAAGAGTGCTTTTCTGAGAATTCAGATGGCCAAACCTAATTACAGGAGTAGAGAGAGTGAGCAGTTGCATTATTCTGGTTATTTTGATAAAGCTAACTCTGGTTCTTTTAGAGGTAAAGATCAATTCGTGCATTCGGACCATGGAATGGAAGAACAAGGGGATAAGAGAGGGGGCAGTCCAGTAGAGCTAGACGTCTCTTTTAAATCTAACTCACTGGTGGCAAAAGCAATTGTAGCATCTTCTAGTTCAGCAGTCGTCTCTGATGTGAATATGATCCCTAGGTATCACAAAACGAGGAAGGTGTCTGATGGTGATTGTTCAAATTCCCATCGGAGTAAGTTTAGTGAGACTGCTATAAATTTGGATGGCTCCACATGTGCTGCTAAGAAGATATCCAATTCTGAAGGAGGCTTGAAACAGTTGGAAGAGAAAGTAACGACTTCTGATGTAGGGAACGTATTTAATGGTAGTTCTCAGCCCTGTTGCCGTAGGACCATTGATTCACTAGGAAAGAGTAAAGGGGAAAAATCTACTAAAGGGTTGGTTTCAGATAAAGATGGTACCAATGTTGGTTCTGGTAGGACAGCTCCTAAGATTTTGAAGAAGAAGAAAGTTGTGAAGAAGGTGGTAAAGAAAGTTGTGAACCCTCAATCACTATTGTCAAGTTCACTGCAAACAAAAAAGCGTGATGAACCTGCAAAAACAGATTCCTCCGCTTATAGCCTACCTGCTGCCTTGCAGTCCGAGAAAGATGCAACGGAGCGGTTGGTTACTTCTGATGGCATGGCTTCAAGGCACATTACTGATTTGCAGGGCTTGTACAGATAGGGTAAGTGTGTTGCCTGAAGATGGCATAGCTGGCAGATCTCTACTAACTGCAGCACCACATGATCGTGGAGTTAACTCTGATAGAGCATCTGCTACTAAGATAAGGAAAAACTGTAAGAGTCCAACTTATCCTTTGGGTTCGTTGAGTTGTGAAGGAAATAGAACTAATGAAAGACCTACAAATAATTCCGTCCACTTGTGTGGCGCCACAAATTCTGACAAGGAATTGATTAAACCCCTAACTGAAATTACTTTGTCTGACATTGGTCCTGTTAAAGATGTCAGCAAACAGTTCAATCTCAGTGGACTCTCGTTACCTCTTGAGACTGATGCAAAAAAAGAAGCCACAAGGATTGTGCTTCCTGTAAAGGATAATGCTAATTCTAGCTTGTTAAGTTTAGAGGAAATCAAAGCTCACAAGGATATTTCTGATACATATATTACACCCCATGATACAAGTGAAAAATTGGGTGTTGAGAATTGTATACATAAGTCACAAGAGAATACTGCTGCTTCCAGTGTTGGCATCAGGGACACCATTAGAAAACAACCTTGTACGAATCAGTTCTCTACATCACTTGAAAATACTAGTCCAGAAGGAATTCACCAAACACTGGTCGGAAGCAGTACAATTATTGGTTTTTGCGGTTCAAAGAAAACCAAAATCCACGACAATCATGTTTATGCTGGATGCTTGAACCATGGCAGAGATACCACCTGGAATTCTAATAATGGTGGTACTAGTTTGGAAGAAAAAATTACTTTGTCCAACAGTGGGAACATCAGTTATACTGGTAAGCATACAGCTTCTAGTAGGGCTGCTATATCACTTGAGAATTATCCACTGGAAAGATATCCAAATGATTTGGATGGAGCCAGAGCTAGTGAGGGTAAAATGCATAACATTAAAAAGAGGAGAAAAATTAGGACTCAGTCAGATTTCTCAAATTCGCCTAGCATACATGTGGAACGTGTAAATGATGTAGTTAGGCCTGCAAATGCTTTAGATGCAACCTTAGATTTTTCTCCAGCAGAGGTCACAGTTTCTGGGGTTGGAAGTCTGGATATTGGCTTACAGCCTGGTAGGGATGGTATAAGTGTTCTGCAAACAAATAGTCCGGCAGACGGCTTTTCTGGGGTCAAGCTTACAATGAACAGTACAATTAACAATCTGAATGGTACTTCACCCAGACACAAAAGGAAGAGAGAAATTTCTTCCACTGGTTTGGCATGGTCTAGTCCCACCCTATCTAAGATCAGTGAGGTACCTGCAGGCACCACCATTTCCTGTGCAGATATGTCCTTGATTAATAATGATGATCTAGTACAATCAGAAGAAGAAGCTGCAATCTCTAGCATGAACAATATTATAGGTGGCATGGTGCCTTGTCCAAATGAAACCACTGTGTTCGTTGATAATGCTTTGGAGAGCAGATCTTCTGAGGCCGTGGGTGCAGCCAGGGATGTCTTTACAGCCAACAATTTGAAAGTTCTGCTACAAGGTGTTGAATCTTTTTCAAGTGCTAAGGATCCAAATGCACAGTCTCCTTGTCCACCAGGTTTGGGAAGAAAGCAGAAAGAAAATAGTACTCCACTTATGGCTTTTAACATTGGTCAAAGTGACAATATGGATATTGAAACTAGTGATGAAGAAAAAATGGATGCAAAAGCTGCAGAAGATCAAGGTTTCATTCATTCTGAGACTCAGTCCCCAGACATAGATCAAAGATTTTCCAGTGGGGATATGGAATCAGATTATCCTCTTGTGAAGGATGATTTGCCTTCAGTTTCAAACAGTCAGTCTCTATCTAATGATGGTGCGGGGTTTTCCTCTCCGAACATTAATGATGAACTTATGGACTCGTCATCTAGAACACTTTTGGATATGTGTTCTCAGGAAACCTTGTCTGAAGTCCCAAGCATAGTCATGTTGAATGGCAAAGCATCACCTGGCCAAATTTCTGATGGTAAGGTTTGTCGGGATGACCACAAACTAAATTGGAAGTCTGTTGTTGAAGGTGGTTCTGGTGTATCTTCTCATACTGCATCTCCACAGTATGCCAAGCAAGATCTTGCAACTGGAACTGATTTCTCAAGCCTAGAGAAGACAGTACTGTTGCCATCACAAGACTCCAAAATTCCATCTCATAGACAGAGTCTTACAAGTGCGGAATCAATAGGGAAGACAAAGCGGGGTCCTTCCATCCCCTGGGTTTCTCCTGGTCATTCACCTTTTGTTTTGATTAATTCAAAGATGACTGGCTCTTCTGCTCGGATGGGAAAGGCCCGAACTTGGCATCGAACTGCTCCTGCTCCTGCTCTTCCTCTTCCTGTTAATAAGCCTTTCTCAAATAGCATTCCTCCCAAGAGGCAGTGGGAAAACAATTTGAACTCTCAGAGTACATCTTATATTCGTAAAGGCAACAGTCTTGTGAGAAAGCCTGCTCCAGTGGCTTCTCAAAACCAGCCCTCTCGTCATCTGGGTTCATCTGTATATCAGGCAGTCTATTCTGGCCTAGATGAATCAAAGAAGAGCACAGAATATCACACTAGGGCTGGTGTTACTGATTCACAGAATGTTTTGGCGTTGGGGATCCATACTCCTCTTGAGAGGCCTAGGACACCACCACTACCTGGTGGTATCAAATCATCTACTCAAACTGCTGTCTCTTCCGGTTATAATGCATCTTCTCCATTAGCAGAAGGTCCTAGTGGTTGCAGTGAAACTATATCAGATCCTGTGAACTCTACAGAAACTAACAATGTGTTGGAGAGTGCTGGAGATCCTCTGAAGATCTCTGAAAATCTAATTGGCACGTCAAACAATTTGGAAAGCCAGACTGAACTAAACGATAGGAGCATGGCATTTTTTAACAAGAAAAGGATGGTATATGTAAAGCGCAAATCCAATCAGCTTGTTGCAACTTCTAACTCTTCTAATCTCTCTGTACACTCTGGCAATAACAATCAAGCAGCCTCAGATGGCTACTATAAGAGGCGCAAGAATCAGCTTATCAGGGCTTCCTTGGAAAATCAGATCAAAAACTCAGTAGTCATGCTTGATGACCCTCTAAACTCAGTTGGTAAACTGGTTCCAAAGGCTGTTTCCAGCAGAAAATTTAGTATGAGACGGTTTCATAAAGGTATGTTTGAAGAACTTATTAGATGTTGTTTGCTTTATTGTTATAAACAGCAATAGTCTAAATCAACCAAGTATTCTGTATACAGCCTCACATTGTAGCACAAATACCCCAAGGTTAATTTTTGGTGATGATTACTCATAAGTTACTTTTTTTCTATGCTGGATGAAGTTCTGAAATATATTTTGAGGGTGAAGAACAGAGTAATTTTGTTCAATCATACATTTCACCTTATGTTATCTATTAAGCACTTACTCCCTCCACATTGTCCTATTCCTCATAAGCGATGTAAGGAGTTGGAGTTTTGATTGTTAGTAACCATTACTTCTATTTTACTTATTTATTCACACAAACAATTCTATGTTTTGTTGTGCATCTCATGTTGTAAATTCATGATCCTTGATCTAAAGAAATTTATGTTCACGCATGATGTTATTCAGGTATATCTAATTGTATGTATTTTGAAAGATGACCAGTACACCAGATGTTTTCCATTTTTGCATGATTTAATTCTTCCAGATATTTTTCCCAGATACCTTATATCTGTTTAAATGTTTTTGAATATTTATCATCTTTTTTTTGGGTCATTTATTGATTATTGACTTGAAATGTCATTTCTTCTTTCCTGTCATATTTGGTACTCTTTGTTATTCAAATCTGTAGTTTTGTATGGTACCTACTTTTTTGTTGTAATTTTCACTGAATGTTACCCTCAACTGCCTCTTAAGCGTGTTAGATTTTTAATGTGCTTTGTAAGGAGGAATTTGGAACTTTGCCATGGTAGGTTTTTTTTGCGTGGTTGTTCATTAAAGAGAAGTTTAAGTTACGCTTTCATTTGCAGTGGTAGCGAAAACATGTAAACCTGTAAAATCCTCTCTGGTATGGACGCTTTGTGGCAAGCAAGCTCTGAAAAATGATTCTGGTTCTTGGATCATCAGAAGACCTTACCTTACCGTTTTCCTTGGAAAAGAGCCGCATACTGCAGAAGCTTCATGCATAATGGAGTTTCCAGTTCCAATAATAGTTCCGTATCTATGATCAGGTACATTAGCATGTGTGCTGTGTTTTCTTAATATTTATATCTGGTTTCAGTTTTTCTTTTTCTTTTTGCATTTAGTCCAGATTTTTTACTTAAGTATATGATATTCTTTCAGCCGGAAATTGCTGCTGTTGAGAAAAAGGGACACTGTTTACACAAGATCAATCAATGGATTTTCACTCCGAAAGTTCAAGGTTTTAAGTGTCGGAGGTTCTAGTCTTAAATGGTCTAAATCTATTGAAAGGAGCTCGAAGAAAGCTAATGAGGTTAGTTGGCAGTCCGTGCAGACGGAATTAAGTTGTAGCATGAAGTTCTCATATTTAATGGTTGGTTTCCATGTAAAGGAGCTTTCATGCTGTTTTCTTGATATTTTTATTGCCTTGTCTACAGGAAGCTACGCTAGCAGTCGCTGCAGTTGAGAAAAAGAAGAGAGAACAGAGTGGTGTTGCATGCATTAGTTCTCAGACAAAGAATAGGAATCATTCTTCGCGTAAGTCTCTTTGTAGTCTAGACTTCATCGACATAGGCCATCTTTTAATCCTCACGTGCAGATGCATTTAAAGATTTTGAAATAAATAGCCTGTTGTATTGGATATGACGATTGTGTTAGTTTTAGAAGGGAAAAAGGCTTATTTGTTATTTTGTGTACTAAACTGAAATTTAATTTAACCAATTATTTTGTAGGAGAACGTATATTCCGTATTGGCTCACTTCGCTACAAGATGGATTCTACAAAGCGGACACTTCAGAGGATTACAGGTGGCCTATTCTTGATTTCTTTGGCGATGATAACCTTAGGTTTAAATTTTGTATTTTGTCTTCTAATCTTTTTTCATCATACAATTCAGTCTGTTGTGTCTTCCGTTACAAGTTGTCACAATTTTTGTCCCTAAAATGCTTCATCCAACTTTTGCTTGTGTTTTGAGTAGATGATGAATCAACTTGTTCTACTTCTCAATCGGAAAAGGATGCCAAGAAATCTTACATTCCAAGGAGATTAGTGATTGGCAATGATGAGTATGTTGCCTCCTCTTATTGCTTTAGCATTACAGCACATAATGCAAGAAAATGTTAAAGGATGTTTGCGGTTTCTCTTATCTCAAATACACTAGTTATTGGGAAGAATGTTTATCAATCTTGGCAGGTATGTTCGAATTGGCAATGGAAACCAGCTTATTAGGGATCCAAAGAAACGAACTCGCATATTAGCAAGTGAGAAAGTAAGATGGAGTTTGCATACTGCTAGACTTAGGTTGGCTAGAAAAAAAAAGTATTGTCAGTTTTTCACGAGATTTGGGAAATGCAATAAAGGCGATGGGAAATGTCCCTACATCCATGATCCTTCCAAGATTGCTGTCTGCACAAAGTTTCTGAATGGTTTATGTTCCAATCCCGACTGCAAATTGACTCATAAGGTGAAAAATGAAATCTTCAATTGAGAAACGTGATGTGGTCATGATAGTTCTATTCAAGTTGACTGTATTCCATGGTGTGTTTCTCATGCAGGTCATTCCGGAAAGAATGCCAGATTGTTCTTACTTTTTGCGAGGTGCTTTTTGCTGAATTGTGTTTTTTCTCCGAAGTGTTAAAAGTTGTACCGGAATCTGACTGATTTCCTTGCAGGTTTATGCACCAACAGACATTGTCCTTATAGACATGTAAACGTGAATCCCAAGGCCTCTACTTGTGAAGGATTTCTAAGGGGCTATTGTGCCAGTGGCAATGAGGTAGTACCTTACCGGATAACTCTTTATTGTTTTGGTTGTCTGGACTACTTGTTTTTCGTGTTAGTTCTGTCCATTATGGATGTTGAATTTGTCTCTTATACTAGTTATACAGTTTCTCTGAAAGGGCCATGAACATTCGAGTAGACATACCATATGATAAAACCTCCTTAAGCCATGTCTTTTGTTGATGCCAAGGCAGGTCCTAAGCCTCATAAATTCGGTGATTGGGTAGAATCATGTTGGTCATCATGCTGCATCTGGTCCAACCTGACTCCATCCAATTGGCCTCTTAAGGAAGAGCCACATACCTAACTTTACGATCTTGCCCGAAGTTTTCCTCTGGAAAGATCCAAATTATACCCCACCTTCCCTTTGATGGTTATTTCGGGATCCTTTAGAATGCTTGATGCTCTCTTAGTCTTGTTTCAACAACTTTTTAAAGTCCTACATTTCTGTTCTCTGTCTGTCTGTCTCTCTCTCTACCCACTTTCTTTCTCTATACATGCACACAACCCCACACAAACTTTTCATAATAAGTGAAATGGAATACATCACTGCTCTCAGTGTCGGAAGAAGCACAGTTATGTCTGCCCCATCTTTGAAGCAATAGGAACTTGTCCTCAAGGTTCCAAGTGCAAGCTTCATCACCCAAAAAGCCGTG
This sequence comes from Casuarina equisetifolia, assembly GCA_028551475.1. Classification (NCBI taxonomy): domain Eukaryota; kingdom Viridiplantae; phylum Streptophyta; class Magnoliopsida; order Fagales; family Casuarinaceae; genus Casuarina; species Casuarina equisetifolia. Next base: position 22,273,419 of record CM052356.1, read on the forward strand.
GTAAGGGAAAGAAAAGGAAACGATTGGGACAGCGGAAGAATGCTCGAGGGCGGTACTTCGGTTCTATCCCTACTAATGTGTCTGAGCCTCGAACAGCAGCCCTTGAAAAAATCTCAACACAAAACAATGACGACATTGTGTCTGAAGGAAAACTTGCTGACTACATCACCCTTGATGTTAGTGATGAAGACTTTGGCGAAAGTAATGACCCAATAAGTGAACAAACATTCTACGAAAGTGAGTCATCGGATGAACAATTAGATGACCTTGATGAGCTGATCAAACCTGTTCGTATAATGACGAACAGTTTAACAACTTAGTTAACTCCAGAAAGTGATAGCCTACGACGTTTTTTGCGGAAGAATACAATGTCCTGGTGAACCAGGTAAAAGGTTTATTTTTTTTTTTTTTTTGTTTGTTTTGTTTTTGTTTTTGTTTTTGTTTTTTGTTTTTTGTTTTTAATTTTAATATTTATTTTTTATTTTTTTAATATATTCATCCTTCATACATGTTATCTGCCAATCGCAGGATGATTTTGTATACCTGTAATGTATGCACATTCTTGTATATTTACAAAACAATTTTGATATCAGAATGAACTGAGCATTGAAACTTTTGGTGTCCCATTATGAATTTGACGGCAATGTTCTTTTCGCCTCCGTTGATAATATAGCAATTCCGCGTAAGCGCCCACCGATTATCACCTTTGGAAGTCATACTTATTCTGCCTAATCAGGGAAAATCATCTAAGAAATAACACACTGCAATCTTGAGAAATTTGAAAGGAATTTAAAATTATTTGCGAGAAATTCCAAAAATATGAGCTCTTGTAATCAATGGCAGAGATTATGGACCCAGCCGCTGAGTGCACAGGTAAATAAGGAAGTCACCCATCTGATGGCTGCCAATTTTCTTTGTACCTTACTCTTACTCCAATGAAGACAAGGTATCTCGTGATCTTATCCAGAAAATAGATGGTCCTGAACCTGTTGGCACCTCGATAATTTCTGAAAATGTGGCTATCCTGAAGGCAATAACGGGGAAAACTGCGAAGAAAAGGATAGAGAAAATTTGTACACCAGAAGCCATAATTCGATATCCAGCCATGGCGGCAATTTCCTCTTATATGGCATGTACAAAATTCTCCATGTTGGGTTGGAACCAAGGGAAGAGAGGACTGAGGAACAGAAGGGCATTCTCCATCTCAGCTCAGCAGCAAGCTGAAGCAAAAGAATCGCAAGAGGTGAAGGTAGAACAAGGAAAAGAACAGGAGCAGGAGAAAACAAAGCCGCAAGGAAACCCGCTAAGGCCAGTGGAAACACAAGTGAACGTAAAGAGCAAGAATTTGAGCAGAGAATATGGAGGACAGTGGCTCAGCAGTGTCACTCGGCACGTTAGGATTCACGCAGCCTACATTGATCCTGAAACCTGGGAGTTTGATCAAACTCAGATGGACAAACTTACGCTTCTTCTAGATCCCACAGACGAGTTCGTCTGGACTCCCGAGACTTGCAATAAGGTTTACTCTTACTTCCAGGAGCTTGTGGATCACTACGAGGTAAATGTTTCTGAAACACTTCGGAAGTAATCATTTTCTCTGCTATTTGTCACGATTCCTATTCAAGAGTTGCAGCTGTTGTCCATTGCTTAGGCAAAATCACTTTACCTACACTTTTTTCAGGAAATAACTATCAATTCTTTGAACTACTGCAAGCTAAAGTCCTCGGTTAAGAATGTTATTAGGACCTGCGACTAATACTAATGAGGATTCTGAGCTTTAGGAATCTCAGAATAAGCAGAGAACTGATTGTTTCTGTTAAAATCGCAGTCATTAGATCATAGTCTGAGCCTTTTTTCCCTCAATTTGGAAAAGATATCATGAAATTACTGGTATCTTGATTCATCATTTTATCTCTTTCACTGAGTGCGTATGCTGCTGATTATAAAATGAAAAACGAGTCCATGACAAGCATGCATTGTATTCTTGCTCAAGTTTCTTACTGGCCTTGCAGCCGGATAAGACATTTAGACACTTCCATCTCTTAGAGTTGGGATTGGTAAATGAATTAATGACCCTGCAACACACTTGTTCTGCCATGTCAAGATCCTTATCGTTTTATGCTTAACCAGGGGGCGCCTCTGACCGAATACACGCTTCGTCTGATTGGTTCGGACATAGAACACTACATAAGGAAGCTGCTTTATGATGGGGAAATCAAGTACAACATGGACGCGAAGGTCCTCAACTTCAGCATGGGAAAGCCACGCATTCTATTCAACGAAGATAAACCTTCAGATGTACAGTGATTAGGCTTCTACAGAATGGACGGGCAAAAACCGGAGCCAACATCTTGGGTTGTGCCAAGTTTACAGAAAGCCCGAGATTATGTCAATGTAGAACTAAATATATTGGAAATCTTTATTTCATGTGAGGAGATTATGTCTCTGCGGACGAAAAGAACAGTTACTTTATCAAGAAATGATTATACTGTAAAGAGATCCACCGTGTCGTTAGTGCTTTGAACTAAACCTTACAGAACTATTCTTTTGCTACGTAGCTTGCAGGCGTGGGAGCTGTTGTATGCCACAGAATCCCAAAATGGGTTTTCCTGGATTTCAAACTGGGATAGTCAAAGTAGTGTTTTCCCTTGTTCGATTATCCCAGCTGCAGTCGCAAGGTCTAGTTGCAATTGGGGAGCACTTTTTAATGTCAGGTACTCGTTTTGGGCCCATGAGCCCTTACTAGGTTTGGACTCATGCAACCCAAGTTAAGAATAACATTAAAATAAAAGATGTTAAAATTAACTTTTAAATTTATATATTTTGACAAAGTGATGTAAGAACATAACAAATGATATCAGAATCATTCTTATGCCCCTAGTTCAAACTAAAAAGAGACTGACTTATGAAAAAAGTTATCTAGGTTAAGACAAAGTATAGTCACCTAGAGTATAAGTTGCAAAGTGTAATGATTTGTTCTGAAATTATGGAGATCTATGATATATTTAGGCTTATAAAGGCTTAAGTTGTAAATGTTATTTAAATAAAATAATTTAAAACTAGCACTCAAACTTAAGTCTTTGGATAAAGTAGTCAATATATATAATAGAATGAATAGGAGGGGGTAGGAATGTAATGGATTGGCAAACAAATCGTAAAAAGCTAATTAAAATGCTAATTGTATAGAGTATACGAGGTGGGCCTTTCCCTTAAAAGAAGTTTATCAGGAAGTTGTGAAGTAAATTCTCTTTTTGACAAAGCTTCTTTTCCATCCTTTTCACCATATGTAGAAGACATTTATGTTCAACCTAGACAACCGGTTATGCACTCTGCAAACACTGACACGTAACATAGCTTTTCAAGCCTTGACTTTCTTTGAACGGTGTAATTATGAAATATGTCTCCTTTGGGAAGTACACAAAGTGCAAGTAGTTAGTCATTTTTTGACATTACCTGACAGGCCGTGTAACTTTCAAACTCAAAATTCAGAAAGGGAACAGGCAATAAACTATAAGCGACTTCCACGTCGCCAACCTTTGTATTTGCCGCAGCCTTTTCCAACAGAAGGCTCTGTCCCATTGACACAGCCAAAGGAACACGTGCAGCCTTGACAACTTACCGTGCTCGTCCAATTGCACTTGCTATGCAATTTTGAGACACCCGGTAGATATTCATGGAAATGTCCCAATTCCTTTTGGGACATTTGTTTGCTCCTCAATTCCATGTATTACATTTAGCCTTGATTGTTGTATGGAAGTTTACATCCTATTTTTATTTATTTTTATTTAATATCTTAAAATTTTAAAATGAGTCTTTTTCATATTTTAATATCTATTAAGATCTTTGAAAATAAGCTGAAAAGGCCCATCTGATCAGTGATGGCCGTGGCAAGTCCCAACCAATGCCAAAAGGACCAGAAAACATGGCAAAGCAGTGTCTTATTCTTGACGAAAGAATAAAAAAAAGGGTCACACAAATTAGCATCAGAACTTAAATAAGCCATTGGATGGAGCCCTCAGAGCCAAGGCTAGGAAAAAGGAGAAGCAACCTTCTCCAGAAAGACAAAAGGACGTGACCATCCATCTCTTGGCATCTTGCTACGACAGAGGCCTTGTGATTGGCACAACAGATACAACAGAGATAGAACATGACAGATGCGGATGCTCCAGCAGAAGTAGGCCAACGTTCGTCAGTCAGAGTGTTCCTGCGTTACACGCAACCAAATAGGGATAAAATGCCGAACCAACTGCAACAAAAGCTGGTCCAGGGACCCTATCAAACAACAGAATCAGATGGGTAGTAAATTAAATGTTCATTGCTCAAAGAAGGTACACTCTCCTCTCTCTCCACTAACTAAAAGGCCTGTCTTTTGATTTGATTTGATTTAGTTTTTCAAAGTTAAGACCCACTTTAACACATTGGAACAACAATTTTCGAGTATCAACTTTAAGGGTACAATATCCAAAGGCAGAAACATAAAAGGGGGACATAAAAATCGCAAGAACCAAAAAAAAAAAAAAAAAAGGTTTAGAGGGAATATGCTGGGAGGGGGTTGAGCATATGCTTCAAAAGTCACCCTCCTTGGATTATTTGGTGGCTTCACAGCCACGGGAAAAAGGTGTCGATCTTGGACTGATTAGGGAATAACCAACGGAATCAATGGGCCTTACCACCTTTGCCCGTTTCATCATCATTGCTTTCCCCTCAGTCGTGACCAAATCACAGCTTATTATGGATATTTAATGCTTGAGTTACTTTTCAATTTTTATTTTTTTATTTTTTTTACTTTTCAAAGGTTTACTTAGGGAATAGTTTACTAACGGATTATTAAAAAAAAAAAGAAAGAAGAAAAATTTACTAACGCATGGAATAAACTTTGAAAAGGGTTTTTCAAAAAACTAATAGAGATATGACAAATCACTACTCAAATGGATAAAATAGCACATAAAGTAATTGACCAATTTTAAAAGTTGTGTTACAAGTTTATCTTTGATGTGAACATAATTAGTTTTATATATACATATACATATATATATATACCTTTGTTTCAACAATTGACAGAAAATAATGAATTCTTTTTCATTCATTTTCATGATTCAAACTCAACTTGTGAACGCGTCAATAAGAATTGATTCTAAGAATCAGATGCCAACCATGTACATATTATAAGGCTTTGCTAGGAATCAAATTATAATGATCTCCACAAAACAAAACAATTTTGATAATTTTATCCTTCCTAAATTGAAGAACAACTCAGGTAAGCAGGAGGCTTTCTACAATTTTTATAGAATAAATTACTGGGGATAACGATTAGGCCAATTGGTTGCCTGTAGTGCAAGGCAGAAGCCATGTCAGCCATGCGGTTACCGACTATTTAAAAACCACCAGCTTCGCTCAGGTCAGATCGGCATGAACATTCCAGTTTACATCTACGTACGAACTCTTGCTGTTGTATAATTGTCTGCATCCCGAAACCGCTACCCTTACCACCATTTACTCATAATCTTCGCGCGAAATCCCTGTGACTTCTTGGTTTTTCCTGAGGCAACGATGGCTTCCACAGCCCTTGACTCCACCACCGAGAGCGTCTCCAAACTCGGCATCGATGCCGATTTCGCTGTCTCCGTGCCTTCTTTGCGGAAGAACCTCCATCTCCTGTCTAAAGAACAGGTGCGTGTACGTGTGTTGGAATTGTGTTGTTGAGTGTGATTTGGTGATTGGATGGTTTTGATTTGGAATGATGGCAATGTGATAGATTGAGCTTGCGAGGATACTGCTGGAAATGGGGCAGGGTCATTTGTTCCAGCACTGGGCTGAGCCTGGCGTAGAGGATGAGGAAAAGAGAGGATTTTTTGAGCAGGTGCCTTTTTTTCTTTTTATAATAATTTTTTTTGTGGAATGGTTTTGGTGTTAGAAATTGGGATTGAATGGAGATTTTGATTTTCTGTGTGGAAGTTGTATTGAATTTTCTTTTCTCCTATTTCTGTTTGGCAGATCTGATTCATAAACGTGTATTTTTATTTTTTATTTTTGGAATTGATGATGAATCTTTTTGAGTGGAATAGGAGAGGTCGTAGATTGGTTTCTTTTATATCTTAATGCATTGGAATTGAATTTCATTTGTAAATACCACGAACCACGAAAACCAATGCTAAATAAGAGGAAGTTCACTGATTTTGATTTCCGAACTTGGCTAGCTTTGAAAAACCATAATTGGGTGGGATTGAACCATTAAATAAGTTAAGGATTGTTGCGTTTGATTCTGACCGAGCGCAAGAACTTAAAACAGTTAGAACGAAGTGGAAGGTGGGTATATCAAATGATGCTGTGTAATACAACCATTATTTGAAGTCAGTTTTCCTTTCCCTTTCCCTATTGATTTGTACATTGAGATTTATAGGGTTTGATTGATTATTTAGAGGCAATGTGGTATATTTGTTGTAAAATTGAACGGCTTCAAAAATGCCTATAATTCATTTTTGGGTCTATATGATTCTGGGCGAAATGATTTGAGAGTGAACTTTGATTTAATAAGAACATTTGCATATAAATGAAGTGAGATACGTCATTTTCCCTTAAAATGGTTGTAATGCTAATGGGAGCGTGGGACAGGCTCAAGCTTATGAGGGCCCGGGGTGGGGACTGTATTCAAGAGTAACTGTGTGCGGCTTGCTATCAAGCCATGGCTTTTTGGCAAAATGGTTGCATTCATTACAATGGTTTACTAATTTAACCCTTTATTTTTTCTTTTGATTTCTGTTAATTATTCTCTAAATTGGGTCTTCACAATAGCTCTTTAGATGCTTGATAGGAGCTAAACTAACTATTTGGATTTCCATTTCTTGTTTTCATTGCAATTTGACTCCAGGTGGCTCGGCTGAACTCAAGCTATCCTGGGGGCTTGGCTTCTTATATTAAGACTGCCAGAGAACTCTTAGCAGATTCAAAAGCAGGAAAGAACCCGTTTGATGGCTTCACACCTTCTGTAAGTGAATACAGTTCTCATGCTTACAACTTATGTGCTGCATCCATCTTTGATTTTGTTCAATTTTCTTATATAGTTATCTTAAAAGTTTAAAACAGGATAAGTTTTATAATTTTATTTTTATCTAATGCTCCTTCACATGCTGACTTGAACTTTTATTCAATAAAGTAAGACTCAATATGTGAAATATTATGAACTGAAAGGTAAGTTGTAGACAACATTTGAACTTAGTGCCACCACTTTCATGCTAAATTAAAGCACCAATTATTCTACAAACCTAAGTTGTCAGGAACAAGGGAAATTTTGGGAGCTTTTATTGTAAATAGGCATAAAGGCAACACTTATTCTCTTGAACTAACCCCTAGAACATAAATGCAAATTTGACATGATGGTATCTTACTGTTGGGTGGCTTCACGATTAAATTCAGTTCTTATCAACTTATTGAAAAACTGGCTGTTTGGTAAATATAAAATTCTCTAGACCTTTCCACTCAAGAATTTGTCGTTGTGGCATTCCTTTTAGTTTTCAAGTATGTTGAGAACCGCTCAGTCTGTCCATAGCACCCATTGTTTGACCTCACTGTCTTGAGACATGATGTTGTTCGGGAAGCACACACGCTGCTGTGCAACAAGGCCTTTATAGCAGAGGATGGTTACATTCAATTAAATCATACTGTGTGACAATCAAAAATTTTGTGCAGAATTTAAATACCGCTGTTGGGCTGATTGACAATCTTGTGTTACAGACTGTCATGTTCTCTTTTAGATTGTTATCTCAAGTTTTGCCGTTTCTTCCTTGTGGAGTTGCTTGTTATTTGCTATCTTGCTTATGTCAGATTTCTTAGACTTCTTGTGTCTTTACCAGATAGCTTAAACCTCTGGTTAGTTTTTGTCTATTGACCTGTGTATGGACTTCTCTAATTATTTATTACATTGTCTAGGAAAGTAAACTTCCCGTGAATAACTATGCCTAACGATGGTATCAGGATTTTTTTTCCTCTTAGGGAGGGGAATTAAGTGAATTGAAATTCATAATTGAGTTTCATTCAAATTTATAAAATGAATGGTGCCAGAAAGAAAAAGTTGTAGCTAAGGAAGTCTAATTCATAAGTGACTCAACATTCAGAACAAAGTTCAGCCCTTTAGTAACCAAGTCGAAATGGTAATATTGGTATGAAGATTCTTGTTTCTTAGCGAACAGAAGTCACCGTTGTGGATCTGGGGGTTGTGGGGCCATGGGAGTGACCTAAAATAATAGACTAATATTAGTAGCAAAATGAAAACATTAATCTTCTAGTATCCTCTTTCTCTCTATCCTTTGTTAGTCGCTGATAAAATAACAGATTAACACTCAGTGAGAGCACAAGAAGTGAAAAGAAAGGAGAATAAATTTTATCAACGTCCTAAAAGAAAGGAGGAAGTAGTAAGTATCACCACTTTATTGGAGAAAGGAAAAGAAACATGTTTTGCATGCTGGTCGGGAAGGTCATATTCATTCTCCATTTCTTTCTCTCACACCATCTTCTTGCTTACGTAACTTCACCCTCCTTTGTGGTGTCTATTCTTTTCACTGTGAAGCTAAAGGCATTTGCATATAATGTCTTGCAAGCCTGAATTTTAGAATTTTTCATAATGCTTTTTTTTGCTCTGTATTTAGCACTGAGTTCCGGGAAGTTCATATTTATTCCGTTTGAAATGGATGGTATAGTACTTTGTCTAGTAGCTTTACAATAAAATGAATGGTTCCCAGGAGAATTGAGGCTTGGCATACCTACTGTAGCAATTGGTTGTCATATCACCTTTCCACCACATGATGAACAGTTCTGGGCTCTAGTGACCTTTGTATGTTCTATTCCCTGTTTGGCCAATTTTCGCTCTCTTATGGGAACCTCTTTTAATCTCATACACTCTAATTGGTTATTAAAGCAGATAGCATGATGTTGGAGGGGCTCTTTTGATCTGTTCAAATCATCTCTTGATGCTTGTCAAAATAAAGAGATCGTAAGTCTTATAACTATGGTATCTAAATAAATTTCCCCAGCCAAACAGTGAAAAATAAGTACTGGGAGCATATAAGGTAATCCCATTTGTATGTATGGATTCTTATTGTTTGGGCAATTCCATTATCCTCAGTATTTAGGATGCGTGGTTCATCCATACAAACATACTTCAGATTCCTAGTAAGAGGTGCTGAACCTCAATTTGTTTTTCAATAGAATATTAAAACATGGTTAGCCAATTCACAGGTTCCAAGAGGAGAAACCTTGACTTTTGGTGACAGTGAATTCATCAATTTCGAGGAGGCAGGTGTCAGGGAAGCAAAAAATGCAGCATTTGTTCTTGTTGCTGGAGGGCTTGGGGAACGCCTGGGGTACAATGGAATAAAGGTACTCTTATGTGTAGTTATGGTTTATTTGGTTAATCATGATACTCTTAAACTTGATCTATCTAACCAACATAATTTTGTAAGCAATTTGGCTTAGCCATCAAAATTTCTTGATTTATCTTTTGTTAACCTATTTATTTTTTCTGTAATATATTTCCATTAAAATCTCTCACTAATTCATTCCTTGCTCAAAATCATAGTGGTTCATGGATTTTATTCGATTCTCTCTCATTTTGTTCCAAATTTCAACCAATTTAAAGCTTCTTACAGATCAATTTGTATTGAATCCTCTTTAGTATGGACCTGTTTCTGGATGTGATGGTCTTGAAATCAGTTGGCGTATGGCCACGATTATTTATCGTCATTTTTTTTGGGTGCAATTTGTCTCTTTTTTGTGTAATTGATCCCCCTTCTGCATTAACAGATGCATGTGAAATAATATTATGTTTGGTTTTGTAGTTAATATGGCAGACTTGTAAGTGGGAATGACATCTTATTTGGCTGCTTTTCTCCAGTGTGGTTGCAATAACTCATTGTCTTCTCGTTGACAGTTGGCTCTTCCAGCAGAGATCACTACAGGGACATGCTTCTTGCAGACTTACATCGAGTATATTTTGGCTCTTCAAGAAGCTAGCAATCGACTCACACAAGGTTTGTTAGCACCCAATTCTTGCTGTCCTGTAGTATCTCGGGCCCATGCTTAGGATGTTATCTTGGAAATTTGTTGTCAATTTTTCCTGATTTGTTAGGGATCTTTTATTTACAATATTGAAAATTATGGGAGAACAATGGTAGGTCTGAAAGCAATTGTCCTCCATTGTCTTAGTATTTGAATGTAGTCTAAACTTTTTTTGTTCTCTAATCTTTCAGAGTTTTTTAGTATCTGTCTCTTCTTAATAAGATGGGTTTACTTAGAAGAAGAAATTACTTTCTTCTGGATGCCACAACCACAAGGGTTATTATCTGTGTTATCACCATCTTAGCAGAACCAATATTTGTCAATCACCGTGCCTTAAGTTGCCCCTGCTTTTCTAGTTTTGTTGGCATCTTTCTTCCAAGACCTAGCTTTCTTTTGTTTCCATAGATAGCTAGTGCAAGCATGCTATTAGATACTGCACCCTAGTAATAACTTTAATCCCAAAATGATTATGGTAGCTCGCTCAAATCCTTTGTCAAATTAATTAGGTTGGGGCTTCATGAATGAGAACAACATAATCAGCAGACTTTGTGCACCATTTTGTCCTATGTCTAGTTATAATTTTTGTCAGTTCTGTGCTTATCCCGTGTTTCTTGATAAGTTATTTATCTTTTCTCTATCACCCCTTTTTTCCCACTGGTGCATTCATTGACCTCCTTTGTTCTTAACAAACCGCCTTGGGCAATTCATTTCTTGTTATCCTTAACAGTTGCTAATCTTCAACTCCCTTTCTTTCCTGCCATTCCCACTTATGCATCTTATTCTTTCAATTTATTGGGCCTCAATTGGGAAAAGTTATTAAATGGGGATGATGATTTTGGTTCTTTTGGTTTGGAGTAAGAGTGCTGCCGTTATTTTTGTAGGTGCAAGTCAAGCAAAAATTCCTCTGGTTATAATGACATCAGATGACACTCATGCTCGTACAGTACAGCTGTTAGAATCAAATGCCTATTTTGGAATGGAACCTACTCAAGTGAAACTTCTAAAGCAGGTATTTGACTGGTTGTTGATATGTCATTGGGAAGGTACCATAATTTGTGAAATGGCTTCGTAGAAATACTAACTTACCGTTTATTATAGGAAAAAGTTGCATGTTTGGATGATAATGATGCCAGGCTTGCAGTTGATCCTCATAACAAATACAGAATTCAGGTACCCATTTCATTTGGTGTACCTTATAATTTTAATCATTGACATCAAATCAAGATCTGTTCATATTTTCATGGTCTTAGTAACCTCTTTCACCATGGAGCTTGACTGCTTGTCTCTTCATTAATCCTTTTCTTTTTGTGACAGACAAAACCTCATGGCCATGGTGATGTCCATGCACTTCTCTTTTCTAGTGGCCTACTGAACGTTTGGTAATTCTCAAAATCTCACTTAATTTCTGGAGTACTGCTTGTTACTTCGACACGATGTTTCACTTAAAAACAGTTTTGCTCATCTCAGTCTGCTTGTTTGTGTACAATATGAGCCCTTAATGTGTAGAGGGGCTCATACAAATCTTATACGTGTTGAGAAACCTGAAAACTTTTGGTCTTCTAGCAAGATAGAAAGCCACAGCATAATAGTAAAATTCTAGTAAATGACTGTACTCTTGGGGAGGAAAACGCTAACAGTAATAGTCACCATATATTAAACTGTTTACTGAGTTATATTCGAATTATAGTGCATCAGTTACGAATCTCTTAATCAACATTGGTTATAGCTTTTTTCCAAAACTTTAAATCTGTCTTAGGAAATCAAATTACTGGAAAAAATTGTTATGCCATGTGATATGCTTTTATCTCAAATTTAGCTTGGGAAAATGGACTTTATGATTTTAATTGGGCTTCAAGAATTTTTCAGGCATGCTGCTGGTCTGAGATGGGTTCTGTTCTTCCAAGATACAAATGGACTTCTTTTTAAGGTTAGTTACTTGAACAAATCATTGTTTTGTCTATATATGTTGTCTTAATTATGGAGATGTGCTCAGTTGCAAAATCAATGCACTTATCATTGTTTACTTGTTTGAGTGAAGGGGGTTCCAGCAGCTCTGGGTGTAAGTGCTACCAAACAGTACCATGTAAACTCTCTTGCTGTTCCTCGCAAAGCAAAAGAAGCAATTGGAGGAATCACCAAACTCACTCATGCTGATGGTATTGCACTATTTAATTAAAGCTCCTGTTTAAATTGTTTTGTGGTTAACAATGGTCAACTTGCTTCATGGCTGTCATTGCCTGGAAGTTATTTGCACAAGCTTTTACTGAAGCTTTTGCTTATTCTTCTGTTCATTGGCTTAGTGCTTGCTGTTTAATTGGTAAGAGGCATTCAAAAACATGCAGGATTTCCAGCTGGAACTTAGAATTAATAAAAGATGTTGTTGGCTGCTATTAATGTTCTTGGAAAAATATGTAAGATGTTGTAATAAATGTGCAAATAAAGAACATGACAGCCTATTTATTATTCTGTTATGATAGCCACCATATTAGAAACTCCCTCTCATGATTCTGAGAACCAAGGGCTATAAGTTGAATGATAAATTAGGAGGCTTTTGCACTTGTCAAATTAAAGTTTATATCAGCTCATCTAGTGCAATGCTTGTCATGCTAAAGGTAAACTGACATTTTGATGCCATCACTTGGAAATAAGACTACTTGAGAGTTTGCCACTTATTATGTGACTCTCATAGTATGTGCTGAAAACGTTTGTAAGTTGCAACCACTTGTGTGGAGAAATTATTCATCAATGGAGATTTGGCTTATGGGTCGCCAATAGTTATATTGCTTGTGATAACTCAGTTTTCCATCTTCTCCACTGTATCAGAGGAGATGCTTACCTAATTTCTCAGTTACTTAATTCTTTCTGTAAAACATGGTATTCTTATTCATCCTGGTATCCATATAGACAACATTGTTTCTGTTCTATTCCTTAATATCATTCCTCTACAAATTAAATACAGGGAGGACGATGGTGATCAATGTTGAATACAATCAGCTTGATCCTCTTCTCAGAGCAACTGGACACGTGGACGGAGATGTTAATGATGAGACCGGTTATTCTCCTTTCCCAGGGAATATCAATCAAGTAACCTTTTGGAACAAACTCATCAACTTCCAATTAAATGGGATTTTGTCCCTTTTATTAGTCTTATCATTTTTTCTCTTTAGTTTGTTGCAGAGCATCATTCTTACATTTTACATGGGTGCTGTTAGTATAACTCAAAACATTCAGTGTACACTGAGATAAAATTTAATGAAAACATCATAGCTTTATAAATTTCCTACTTATTAGAAGATAAGAGAAAAAGGGTGGATTTCCAGTGAAGTACATCAGTATAAAATTACTAGCATGTTGTATTTATAGATTTAGTTATATGAGCATAAAGATTGAAAAAGAGTGTGTAATTTGTCAAAGAGGAGTGATTTCCTATGTATTCCTCACTAGAATAAATATGGTATTCTTAGCGTGAAGCATGCTGTTCATGTTTATTCTGGTGCGCAAATGGTGTAAATGTGGAAGTCCTCAACAATATTGTAAATGCTATTTAATAAATCTGTTACATAGTTAGGCTTGACATGTCTTTTTCCTTTTCTCAGTTGATTTTGGAACTTGATAACTACATTGAAGAGCTCACAAAGACAAAAGGTGCTATAAAGGAGTTTGTTAACCCAAAGTAAGCATCTATTTTTCTTAGCCCTGACACATTACTCTGCAATCAAGTTTTCAAAAGAGGATCCCTTTTTATCTTTTAAATTTTGTTATTTTCGATTTCCTCTAGAATTAAATTATTTTCCACTATTAGGACAATGTGGCCTTTAGAACTTTTACTATTTCATTTAGTGAAAATAATTTATCTGACTAATTGGTTAAATCGGTGAGTCATTCCTGCATACATGTTAAACTGTTATTTTTATTCGATTGTTATGACCCACTTGCATGCAATGACTGGGAATGAAGAGAACATGAAATACAAGAAAATCTTATTTGTTGACAAGAGAATCCTATTTGTGTGAGTATGTGTAATATTGCAGCACATTCTATTTCTGATTTTTCGCTTTATAATGGATGGCCAATCTTACTGCAGATATAAAGATGCAAGCAAAACTTCATTTAAATCCTCAACTCGACTTGAGTGTATGATGCAAGACTATCCAAAGACTTTGCCTCCTTCAGCAAGGGTTGGATTTACGGTAATTGATTCTGTACTAATTGAGGAAATGGATTTTCAGTGAGTTAAAGCAGCTCAGAATCTGAATTTGTTTTCCCTGTATCTGAGCTGTTGAGGTGGCCTGCTCTGTCTAATGCTATCTATTAACAGCTCCTCAAAATTTGTAGTTTGTGATAGTATATGCCTTAAAAGAGCATTGCCATTATTGTTGCTCCCACTGTTGACTCTCTAGCTGTACTGTGGTGATCAGGTGATGGATACATGGCTTGCTTATGCGCCTGTGAAGAACAACCCTGAGGATGCTGCTAAGGTGAGGCTTTTGTGAAAATCCTTCAGTTCTTCCTTGGAGACAGTTCTAAAGTGCCCTTCCGAAGGCTGTTTAAGAAATAATAGACTTTGTTTCCAACTCAGACAAGTCAATCTTGCAATTATGCACTTTTATGAAAATCATGTTGGAAGGATATTTCCTTGATTAATTGCATGAGGATTTCATGAAGTTGCACTAAAAAATTATGTTATATGTGCCATGGTTGAGATTTAAAATATCAATGGTTTGAGCATCTAGCAATTTTTTTCTTTGACCAATTTTCCTAATTGAGGTTAGAGATAAATTCAGATTAACAGTTTAGTTTGATTTAATTTAATTTCTGATCATTTGTTCAATTTTAAATTGAAGGTTCCAAAAGGGAATCCATATCATAGTGCAACTTCTGGAGAAATGGCCATCTATCGTGCTAACAGCCTTATTCTCAGAAAGGTAAGATAATACTATAAATGTCACGGAATGGTTTGACTTTTATAGATCATGGAGCAGCTGAGATTTTAATAGTAGGCTGGAAGGGTCAAAGGAATATGTGCATTTAATGTGAGCAAATGAAAACCTCTTCAGACACTTTACTGTATCGTTATCATAACAAATTGAAGCTAGTATTTCCAGTTCCACAGTAGAATCTGTGTGATTGTGGAGGGAGAAAATGCATATTCAAAGCTGTACATAGTTTTTATGTTTGTACTGTGCTATGGTGGGTTTGACATGTGAGTAATTCAGTTGTTGGTAATATGGAACTGCCTCAGTAATATGCAACATGATCTAGACAAATTAGAAGTGTTTGTGGATTTTGAGCGGTTCTCTCGGCTAATTGAAACATTGGACTAATCCTTTTTACTTATCTGCCAGGCTGGTGTCCAAGTTGATGATCCGGTAACACAGGTGTTCAATGGGCAAGAGGTTGAAGTGTGGCCACGAATTGTATGGAAGCCCAAGTGGGGTCTGACTTTTGCAGAAACCAAAAGAAAAGTTGGAGGAAGTAGCACTGTTTCTCAGAGGTCAACCATGGTCATTAAGGGCACTAACATCTTTCTTGAGGATCTCTCGTTGGATGGTGCTCTTCTTGTTGATGCCATTGAAGATGCAGAGGTAAGCCAACACAAGCTGAGAGATAAGGATTCTGAAGTGGAAACATTCAGTTTTTTCTTTGTTTTCTTTTTCCTTTTCTTTTACCATGGGGCCCTTTAGAAAGTAGAAAGGTCGGAAACCTAAATTAATTTCCATGCATCATGTTTAATCCATTTTTTTAGACCATGCATGTAGGAAATATCACCCACTTTTTGCTGAATTCCTGAATTACCCATGTAAGCGTTTCATAATATTTGCTCTTCCAAGGACTATAATCTTTTCTGACCGACATTTATTATTGAATCTCTCCTCTCAAAACTTCATCTAAGAAACTATCTGCATATCATTTCATTACCATTTACCTTCTGTTGATCTCCCTTGTTTCCATTGATGGTGCCATATCTTTTGTTTATGCAGATTAGTTTAACTTTCTTGATTATGCCAATCCTTGGGCTTTCTTGAAAATGACCACATTTTAGCACTATAATTATACATATTTCCAATGACGTGCGCTTTTTAAACAGGTTAAAGTACAAGGTTCGGTGCAGAACAAGGGTTGGATCCTAGAAAATGTTGATTATAAAGATGCTTCAGTGCCTGAGGAAATTAGGATCCGGGGTTTCAAATTCAACAAAATAGAGCAGCTTGAGAAGAATTATTCTGAGCCTGGCAAGTTTTGCTTGAAGCTTTGAATGTGACCTTCTTGTGGGGAATTTTTTCATATCATGTCTTAAGCCTCAAATATTTTCTTTTCTGTAACAATTTATTTAGCTTAACTTGGTCTGCAACGTTGTGAAGTAATGGGTGATGAGTTATCAGGTAAAAGTTTTTCACAGTTGAATTTTCAAATCTTTTACAAATCTCAAATTTTCCTTTGGCAAGATAGAGTGAGACCTTACGATTTGGCTTACAAATTGGATTTGCTTGGTGTATTAATAAGGTTTACACCATTCTGTGACCACACTTGTACTTCATAATAATGCGATTGCGAGATGCTCAAGTCAAAATCTTTCTCTCTCTCTCTGTCCTTTAAAATCAGGGACTATTAAAGGTAATAATTAGAGCACAAAAAAAGTTCTAATTACTTCTTAGGAAGTTGTCTTATGACTCGAAATTTGGCATTTGTAAGACCGACACTTGTTAAATTTGTCAAGAATCAGAAAGAATCCGGCGACTAGGTGTTCAGGTTGGTTGTCTACCTATCTGCTTCCCGAAGCATGGTATATTTCATGTTATGTCGGATAATGTGAGTCACCATTTGTGGGTGACATATGATCGGTTTCAGGGATCAGGAGGGAAGGGAAGGGAAGGGAAGGAAGGCGTGGAGATGATGATACTGATGTAGGTGCTACGTTGCTTTGAAGGTAATATTTTAACAAGAGTTCCATTCAAAACATGCTTCTCCCATTTCTCAGAACTTCGGACGAAACTACTAATAAAGTAATAGATACCGACAAGAAGGCGAAAGTCCTCCCTTCTTTCCTTCCCACACCCAACCGGATAAAAGATGATTCCTGTTCTCTCCCCCCGTCTTCTTCAACCAACACCAATGGAGAAAACTCGGAACTTTAACGACTGTTCGCTTTTAAAGACTGGTCTAGAAGGCACAATTTGCTTTATCAAACTGAATGGAGTCTAAAACACATGGATAGGAGACGTAGATAGTTTCTGCTTCTCAGAAGTTGAAATATTCCCTAACGACAGCCCCAAACAAAGCTTTCACAAAAAGGTATTCCAAGTTACTCGACTTCCTCCTTGCTACATCGTGTAGAAGACTCCTCCTCATTCAAAGATAGTTATTGTTAAAGTGTGTGTGCCGTATATAGTGTATAAGGGTGATTATGGAACTTTACTGTTCACATGTACGTTGCTGTCAGCTACTCCTTTATGTCTTCCTCTTCTTCTCCATTATTCATTCATTCAATTAGGTGGTATTCTACTCACTGGGTAAAGATACAGATCTGTAACTATTGAACCCGATTATCAATACAACGTTTGCAGAGTTTTATGCAACACCTTGTGTTCCTATTATTCAAGATGGTATCAGAGCCAGGTATCCTGATTTTTGCTCATTATTCTCCCATTACATTCCGCTGCATTACCCTCTTTCCCTGGTTTCAGATTCTTCTTGCTCTGAAACCCATTACCGTTCCGCAACTTTCAGTTTCGGATTTTCCCTTTTCTTTACTTGGTCCTTTTCTTTCTAAAGCTGACCACTCCTCTATCTATCTCCTCGTGCCACCATTTTAGTCACTTGGACCTTCTCACAAACACCTCATCTACACTTCTTCTTGCTTTTCCATGGCTGGTAGCAGTGATGATGAAGCCCCACCCCGCGCGAATCGTTTTGGCCGCCCCCCTCGTGGAGGTCGCAGATCTCGTGCTCCCACTCCGGGTCGGAATGCTGCCTTAGTTGAACCTAGAGATCCCTTCTATCTTGCCCCAAATGAGACCACCGGCACATTACTTGTTCCAGAAAAACTTGTTGGGGAAGACAACTTTGCCTCTTGGGCCCGTGATATGAAGATGGCCCTCCTCGGGAAGAACAAGTTCCACATTGTTGATGGCAGTTTGGAAGAACCACCCCCTGCGTCTCCCTACTATCCCTACTGGGAGAGGTGTAACGGTGTTGTTCTTTCATGGCTATTGACCTCCCTTGCTCCGGAATTATATCGGCGTTTCACCTACGCTACCCGAGCTCGGGACGTTTGGAAGCATGTCACAGACCGGTTTTGATATCCGCAATATAAGCGTAAGTTTTTTTGTATTTCTTGATATCTCATTTGATTTTTCAAATCAATGTGGTATAGTAGGTTCTCAGGGTACAATGTTTATAGATAGATAAAATATACTAATTTCATTGCATTAATCACGATGACATACATAATGCCAAATAAGACATTATTGATTTTTATATAATTTTTTTTTGAGTAAATTAGTTTGAAAAAGAGAGAAAGCAGAAGATAACTCTTGAATAATAGGAACACAAGGTGTTGCATAAAACTCTGCAAACGTTGTATTGATAATCGGGTTCAATAGTTACAGATTTGTATCTCTACCCAGTGAGTAGAATACCACCTAATTGAATGAATGAATAATGGAGAAGAAGAAGAAGACATAAAGGAGTAGCTGACAGCAACGTACATGTGAACAGTAAAGTTCCATAATCACCCTTATACACTATATACGGCACACACACTTTAACAACCCCCCTCAAGCTGGTGCTTCATATAAGTCAAATGTTCCCAGCTTGCCAAGAAGAAAGTGATGTTGCCGTATTCCCAAGGCTTTGGTGAGCATATCGGCTGGCTGGTCCTTGGTCGAAATGTGGGAAGTCCGAATGATCCCTCTAGCAATCTTTTCTCGAATGAAATGGCGATCAATCTCTATATGCTTGGTTTTCTCATGGACAATAGGATTTGCAGCTATTTTCATTGCAGCTTCATTATCACAAAATAAGGAAACAGGTTTTGGGCATGACACTCGTAAATCATCTAGCAAACCTAACAGCCAAATTACCTCACAAGAGGTGGTTGCCATGGCGCGGTATTCAGCTTCTGTGGATGATCTTGAAACAGTCGGTTGTTTTTTGCATTGCCAAGAAACAAGGGAATCTCCAAATTTTATGCAGAAACCAGTAACAGATCTCCTACTCATGGGACATCGCCCATAATCAGAATCACAATAAGCTTGTAAATCTAGCTTACTATCAGATCGCATAAGTAGTCCCTGACCTGGAGAACGTTTAAGATACCTGACTATGCGAAGAGCTGCATCTTGATGAGAAATCTTTGGAGTATGCATGAATTGGCTGAGGATCTGAACTGCATAGCATATGTCAAGTCTCGTAATGGTGAGATAAATCAATTTTCCAATGAGGCGCTGATAGCTAGTTGTGTCTGAGAGTGGGGGATCATTAATGTCCTCAAAGGTGGCATCATATTCTGGAGTGGTGAGTTTGTGATTTTCCTCCATGGGAGTGTCTGCAGGTTTGCATCCAGATAATCCACATTCTGAAATAATTTCTAAAGCATACTTTCTTTGATTTATCAAAATTCCAGGCTTAGATCTAGCAAACTCAATGCCAAGAAAGTATTTGACTAAGCCAAGGTCCTTCATATTGAATTTGGAGCGCAAGAAATTCTTCAGTTCTGAAATAGACTCCTCATCCCCACCTGTAATTATCATGTCATCAACATACAAGAAAATGATGAGTAAATGTTTACCCACAGTTTTGATGAAGAGGGAGTAGTCATGGTATGAGTGATGGAAACCACTACTAATCAACACATCTGTGAACTTATGGTACCATTGTCTTGAAGCTTGCTTCAAGCCATATAGTGACTTCCTCAATCTACACACTTTGTTGCCTGCTCTCTGACGAATCCCTTTTGGGACTTTCATATATACCTCATTATCAAGGTCACCTTGGAGGAAGGCGTTCTGAACATCCATTTGGTGCATTGGCCAATGATGTTTGGCAGCAAGGATAGATAATATGCGTACAGTGACCATTTTCCCAACAGGAGCGAAAGTCTCTTGGAAATCAATACCCTCACGTTGGTTGTACCCTTTTGCAACTAAACGAGCTTTGTAACGCTCCACACTCCCATCAACATTATACTTGATCTTGTAAATCTATTTGCATCCAATGGGTCGTCAACCTGCAGGCAAAGGAACTAGATCCCATGTATGGTTTGACTCTAATGCCCTAATTTCCTCGGTCATGGCAGCATGCCATTTTGGGTCGTGTGCAGCTTGCTTATATGTTTCGGGTTCTGTAATGGATGAGATAGCTGCTATGAAATGATTATACCGAGGGGAGAGTCTATGATAATATAGTACATGGGAGAGGGAGTGAGTTGTATGGGTGTCGTGAGCAGAAGAAACATAGTCGGTGGTCCATATAGGAGGACGATGGGTTCGAGCAGAACGTCGAGGTGATTGTGGTGATGGTGATGAGGATTCATATGGTATGATTGCAGTGGTGGGATCAAAGGAGGGAGGTGTATCAGGAGGTGAGGGATCATGTATAGCAGTGGGACTTGGATCAACAAGTGTGACAGGACGAGAAGATAATGAATCAAGACCCGATGCCCCAATGTCATGTGAAGATGATGAAGTATGTGTATCATGATCAAATGGACTAGAGACCTCTGGATGGTGAGGGATAGGAGCAACTTGTGCAAAAGGAAAGATATGTTCATGAAAAACAACATCTCGACTAGTAAGAAATTTACCCCCCTCAATGTTATAAAGGTGATATCCTTTCTGAGTGGAAGGATATCCCATGAATATACATGCAATGGCTTTATGTCCAAACTTATCACGTTGTGTGAGATCAGTGGCATAACATAAACATCCAAAAACCCTAAGGTGATCTAACGATGGAGGCTTACCAGATAAAATCTCAAAAGGAGTTTTGCCCTTGAGAATGTGAGTGGGTGTTCTATTGATGAGATAGGTGGCAGTGAGAACACACTCACCCCAAAACTTAATAGGTAAATGTGCTTGAAACTTTAATGCACGAGCCACATTGAAGATGTGTCGGTGTTTACGTTCCACCACCCCATTTTGTTGGGGGGTGTAGGGGCAAGAACTTTCATGAATGATGCCTAGAGAAGTAAGGAAAGATGTGCATTCAGATCCAAAAAAATCTAGTGCATTATCAGTACGAATGCGACGGATGGTAGTTTTAAATTGAGTGGAAACCATCACGGAAAATAATTTGAGAGTTTCTAATGTCTCAGTTTTTGTTTTCATGAGAAAAGTCCATGTACCACGTGAATAATCATCGACAATGGTCAAATAATATTTTGCACCAGAACGTGTGGGAGTCTTATATGGTCCCCATATATTAACATGGATCAACTCAAAAAGAGCTTGAGTTATAGAGGTACTAGATGGAAAGGGCGAACGAGTTTGTTTTGCCAAAGGACATATGGAACAAGATTTAATAGATGTTAAAGAGTCTACATCAATAAAGTCATGCAACATATGCATTGTAGAAATAGATGGATGACCCAAACGTTGATGTAAAATACTACAATTTAAAGAAGTCTGAATTTTGTTACATGAATCATGAAAACCAACAGAGACAGCACTATCAACTATATGCCGAGGTTGCTCCTTAAAGGACTCTAACACATATAGGCCCTGCTTCACACTACCCACTCCCGTCACACTCCCAGTCCATAGATCCTGAAAGATACATTGATCAGGTAAAAGGATGATGCGACTGTGATTATCATATGAATATTTGCTAGCAGCTAATAAATTAGCAGAAAATATAGGAGAATATAAAACATCATTCAGATGATAATCTTTATGAATGGTAACATGGCCAGTATGTGTTATAGGAATGATCTCATCATTGGGTAAGCGCACAGTTCTATGTTCATGCTGAATGGACCGAGGAGATTCTAGACAATTAAAGTTACCAGTTATATGATCACTAGCACCAGAGTCTACAAGCCAAGTAAAATTGAGAGAGCGGTTAGAGGAATTACCGTGAGCATTGGCTAATCTGGTGTACTGTTCAGGAGTGAGACTAGGACTGTTGAAATCCCCGCTGATATCGCTCCCCCCACTAACTTGATGTGCAGTAGCTTGTCGGGTACCCTTAGGTTTTCCTTTGTCTTTGGGCGGGAAGCCAACAATGCGAAAACATTTTTCTTTTTTATGGCCAAGTACGCCACAATGGGAGCACTTGGTGAGGAACAGACAATCCTCCAGTTGATGCCCAAGTTTATTGCAGTGGGTACATACCTCACGGCACTGTCCAGTGGATTTAGAGCCAAAAACCGCAGCTACAGAGGGCTGGTGGGTTGGGTAAATGATGGGCTGGGCAAAGGGGGGGCCAACATGTGAGTAATAGGAGCCACAAAGGGGCGCTGGACTGTTATATCCAGGCGCGACAAGCAGGCCCGAGTTAAGTGCCTGCAGGGAGCCTGGCTGTATGCGCGGGTCAGAAGGCCCAAGTCCGTATGGGGGAGATACGGGTATGGCTTCGGGTCCAGACCCGGATGAAGAACCCGCATGTGACCCAAATCCCTGCGTCATGGGTTTCTGCGAGGAAGCTACAGAATACCCAAAAGCGTCGCCGACGGGAGAAGATTTTCAGCACTGTTTCTCTTCCCGGCGCACCATTTTGATGGCCTCGTCTAGAGAGGGCTTGGGGCACATGTGGGAGATTTGGGAACGGAGAGCAGAGAAGGACTCATGGAGGCCAAGTAGGAATTCCGTGAGCTGGCCTTCATCCATGAAGCGGCAGAATTCATCTTGGGGTGGCAAAGAAGGGTAACAGATTACGGTATATGAAGAAAGACGGTCCCAGAGTTGCTCCAAGCGGAGTAAATAACCGTCGACAGAATCAACCCCTTGAACGGTAGTGTTGATTTGCCGTTTAACCTCAAGAATCTCGTCACTAGTGGCTGTGGAAAACCGGTCTGTGACATGCTTCCAAACATCCCGAGCTCGGGTAGCGTAGGTGAAACGCCGATATAATTTCGGAGCAAGGGAGGTCAATAGCCATGAAAGAACAACACCGTTACACCTCTCCCAGTAGGGATAGTAGGGAGACGCAGGGGGTGGTTCTTCCAAACTGCCATCAACAATGTGGAACTTGTTCTTCCCGAGGAGGGCCATCTTCATATCACGGGCCCAAGAGGCAAAGTTGTCTTCCCCAACAAGTTTTTCTGGAACAAGTAATGTGCCGGTGGTCTCATTTGGGGCAAGATAGAAGGGATCTCCAGGTTCAACTAAGGCAGCATTCCGACCCGGAGTGGGAGCACGAGATCTGCGACCTCCACGAGGGGGGTGGCCAAAACGATTCGCGCGGGGTGGGGCTTCATCATCATTGCTACCAGCCATGGAAAAGCAAGAAGAAGTGTAGATGAGGTGTTTGTGAGAAGGTCCAAGTGATTATCAATACAACGTTTGCAGAGTTTTATGCAACACCTTGTGTTCCTATTATTCAAGAGTTATCTTCTGCTTTCTCTCTTTTTCAAACTAATTTACTCAAAAAAAAATTATATAAAAATCAATAATGTCTTATTTGGCATTATGTATGTCATCGTGATTAATGCAATGAAATTAGTATATTTTATCTATCTATAAACATTGTACCCTGAGAACCTACTATACCACATTGATTTGAAAAATCAAATGAGATATCAAGAAATACAAAAAAACTTACGCTTATATTGCGGATATCAAAATATGAAATCTAGAATTTTGTAGTTCAGGCTTTAACTATAGAGAAATTCTGCTGCAACTTCCATCAAGACCAACTACATCAAGGTCCAAGTGCGTACTCTCAGACCATTCATGTATCTGATTTCCCCACTTTGATCTCTAGTAAACGGCTTTTCATCCAGAGAAGGTTGCAACACAGGGAACACCAGTTTCAAACTAGTCTTTACGTAGTTGTACGTAGTTGAACGAAGACTGTGTTAAAAGATCACGGCCTCTGTCGGTTTCATTTATTTTATGCCATACCTAACTTACCGATACAAAATAAAATAAAAAAAGAGCAAGAACTGTTAGAAAAACCGAGCTCAAAACCAAGATCTTGCTACTAATCTAAAACACAAAGTTTAATAAAAATAATGAACGTACCTATTTTGGAACTCGTTTTAGCTGTTAGATAACTTATTTAATCAAGGATAATAGCCAGATTTACTCTCTTGTTCTCTCTAGTTTCACTGGCTGATAAGAAGGCTCAGTCTACAAGATCGTGGAAAGGTTGTTCATAACCAACAGAGGTAGCTTACTTGTTTTTCGTCCATCCATATCTCTTATTCTCTTATCAATTCATTATTTATTAAAATACTTTTACTGTACACGGTATTGTACACAAATGTTTATAAAAATATGTTATTATACATGATATAGTAATAAAGATAAATATATAATACTTCTTAATCCACCAACATGATCTTTACAAATGTAGACTCATAGTGCATATATTGAGAGGCAAAGAAGGAATCTTAGCCATATACAAAGTGTGCTGCTAATATAGTCCAACTCGTCACTGTTCTATATAGCAAATACTAGCTCTCACTAACCAGTCCCATATTCAATAATAATAGGTCAAACATATCTCATACATATGGACCACAAAACAACCAATAAGACAATTGAAGATGAACAATCACATTGATATAAGCTCACATAAGTGAGGATTATTGAAAATAGTCTAACAAGAACTACCCATGCTTGCAAGCTTTGGAAACTAATATTAATACCAACATTTCTCTCTTTAAATAAAGGCTTTGGGATTTAAATTATATAGAAAATTACTTGTCATTATGTAGTCCGTTTTGAGGATGTCTTTAGTAATCATCGTGATCAGGATGTCGCCATCTCACATCCCAAAGGGGAAAAAAGAATTATTTATCACAGCTTCTTCGAAAAGTTGAAATAAAAGCTTTTGTTCCTGATTTTCTTCTACTCGCCCACAGCATTTGCCTTATCAATAATTGAGAATGTTGTTAATTCACCTTAAATAAATACCTTGATCAAATCTCTGCGTCACGCCTCCTTTTCTCCTAATTTATTTAAAAGGAATTTAGGTCATATTTGCATATACACGCTTTCACCTATAAAATCTTCATGGACCCACGATTTGGTCCTGGTCTTGTACGCAAAACGTGATGATTGCGCCGACCCATTACCAAATTGTTTGTCCGTGAATTTGATTGAGACAAGGCAGAAAAATACGTGGTCATTATAGATAGATAGGAAAGGTAAGAGTTGAAGACCATAATTCAAGCCCCACCCGTAACATTCATCACAATTACGGGAAAACTCCCTTGTGAGGAGATTAATAAAGTACGGGCGAAAACTTGTATTAGTAGGACTGGAAATTCTAGTTGCAACATGGAAGAAAGCTAGTAGGACGGATACAATTATTGCCTCTTTCTAAAGTTTTTCAAATTGCTTGAGATCGTCATAAGAGGTTTTGCATCCAAGTTGCAAGGTCTATTGGCTTAGTAGTAAGTTAAGTTTGAAACCAAATATTTATGTGGTTATGTAAGAGATTCTACATTCAAGCTTCCAAAAGTGAGCATCGTAATGATATGAAAAAAATCATATGGTTAAGCCTATTTCAGATAATGATGAGAATGGTTTGACTGTTTGAACTTATTCTCTTAAAGTCTATTTCAAATGAATCTTGAAAGTGATTCATTAAATTTGAAGAACTTTTATGAGTAGTTTAACAACCCTTGAATAATTTCTTTTTGGTTTTTGTTTTGGTTTGAACCCCTCCCTAGGAAAAACCTTTACAAAGTCAGATTGCCCCCTAATTTCCGCCCATTGCATTTGACTATCAAAGGGACTAATTTTCCAAAATCATGTATTGCTGCGAAATTTACATCGACTTTCTATCTATCAACTCCTCCATGCTGGCACATAGCCTTAGATATTTAGAGAGACACGGTATCATTTATATACATAGACTGATAGAGTGTCAACTCATGTAATAGGTTTAAAATGGAGAAGGTTTGAAACTAGGGCAAAAGATTTATCTACAATTCAGGCACGGTACAAAGATGTTGTCCAAATTAGAGCCCCAAAAGAATAATTTGATAACACCTTAAGAATCTCGATGGTAAATTAATATTTCTCGGTCAATTAGTCAACACCTTACTTTTCCTGTTATACCTAAAAAAAACCAGAAAATAAAATAAAATAAATAGAATCCGATGCATTTGTTAGTTAGGCTATACATGGACGAAACTTTTTTATTAATTGATCTGCAAGGAGCCACGATTAATTATTCCCTCGGATCACGACACCGGCGCCGGGACATCCTGACGCGGATGAGACGCGTCTGCCGCCACCCAAGTCAATTTTTCCTAGACAAGAAAGATGGGGTACGTGGACGGGATGAATGGTTTAGATTGTGAGGAAGATAATAGATTAAGCCCCACCCTCACCAATATTCGTCAGAAAAGCAAGAAAAATCTCTGTCATTTGTAATGTTATACACGTTATCATATGGTCTAGAAAATTCTGCTAACGGGACCTTCCATGAGAAGCCGATTTATGTCCACTTAAGAGCAACTTCGGCGAAGTTTCCTCCAGCGTCCTCGCCTGCAGATGACCACAATATGTATTAATTAATTCCGTACCCTTTCTCCGTTGGCCGTACGTGAAGGACAGGTACTCGAGCTTCCCTATATATACCCCCATTAGTCCGTAGAAAGGTTCATCACCATTAGCAGAGAAAACCCTGCAATCGCAACATATTCTCTTTCATCTTCTTTATGGTAACTTGGGCATTATGTGTCCCCTCAAACCCAACGATTTGCGCCAGATTTTTGAGAACCTTGACAAAAATAGAGATGGCCTTGTGAGCCTTGAGGAACTCAACTGGTTGCTGGAGAAGACAGGCGTCAAGTTCAGCCTTGGCGAGCTTGAAGCAATAGCGGGAAAATCAAAGCTCAGCTTTGATGAGTTCTTGTTCTTCTATGATTCCATATCCAAGCAAAACAGAGGCAGCAATGAAGATGTGGAGGAGGAGGAGGAGGAGGAGGAGAACAACGAAGAGAGGGACCTCGTTGAGGCTTTCAAAGTGTTCGATTTGAATGGAGATGGTTTCATTTCTTGTGAGGAGCTTCAGAATGTGTTGTCTAGGCTGGAGCTCTGGGATGAGAACAGTGGCCGGGACTGTCGAACTATGATTCGGGTTTACGACACAAACTCCGACGGCCAACTCGATTTTGAGGAGTTCAAGAACATGATGTTTCTTACCATTTCTTGATTCCTTCCGGTTTGAATCATCGTCTTTGTCACCATTTCATGAGTTACGGCGAGGACATCTGTGTTGCACGAATGCTACCTCGTCTTGTCGAAAAGCTTGTAATTACAACGATTGTTTCTGTCATTATTACCTTTTCTAGTTATGACGTTTGGTCGACAAGTACGACTTTGTCCAATCGATGAAAATTCAATTCTACCAAAAAATTCTAGAAGCCAAATTTCCAGAGCCACTTGGAAGTCTTTTCCAATTCTGGCTGCACGACTCGTACTGTTGAGCTTTCTCTTGTATGCACCTTCTGAAGAAGTATACTTTCACTGAGCCAAGGGAAAATAAGCTTAAAAATTATAATTTTTTTTAATTTAAATTTTACATTATAAGTCTTATATTTTAATATTTTCTATACACCAAACATCATTTGATTCGAAGTCATATAGAGTAAGACAAAGTTAAAATGAGTTATGATAATATGTTGAAAAGTTTAAAAATTTAATTAGAAAGTTTTTTTTTTTTTATATTTAAATTTTTTCTCAGACATTTTATTTTTCAATATTAGATTCTTATTCTTATTCTTTAGATACTGATCATGGAAAAATCATATAGCCATAGTAAAAAGCATTTTATAACTTGGCCTATGATCCTTATCCTCTCTAACCTTATCCTTATATTCCTCTGGCTTATCCCGAGAGTTTACGAAGGGTAGTAGCTAAAAACAATCGCAGCACTTAACCCAACACCTTATGGTAGAGGCTGACATCGACCGTCATCCGCTTGGATTGCAGTATGCCAAGCCATGATTAGGTTTTTCCCGTTGTATACCCCATTGTATGGTCCTCCATCACTTTCTTAGGTTTCCGTTTTCACGACGCACTTCCTAAAGTACTGCATGGATAAGCGTTGCGTCTAGAAGACGAAGTGTGCTGCTAGATTTCTCTCTTGTTTTCGAGAGTTTTAAAGACGTAAATGATAGGACTTATCCTGAAATGCTTAGAAGTTGAATAGTAAGAAACAACTTAACTAGAGGTAGCTAGTAAGGCCGAAAACCATGATTGCAAGTTCTTTAGGATAAACATCTGTTGATCCCTGTATCGTACAGTATATATTAAATCTCAGCTTCATTCTATGTGACTTTTACCTTTATTTCACTGGCATCATATGATTGGCAATTATCATGTCGCTGGTCTGCCACTTCTACTCTGCTTTTTTATATGCTTCCAAGATAACTCTAGAGTTTTATTCATTGACTTCACCGGGCCTTCGCTCAGTCAGATTGGCTTGTAGTTATCCGCCCACAATAACTTATAATCTGTGGGACAGTTTCTGTTTATTTATTTATTTATTTATTTTTATTTTTTAAGAGAGCCACTTGTCCTTGTTCTAACGTAGAAAAATGGTGATTTTAAATATGGCAATAGAAAAAATGGTCTGGTGTGACGAAGAGATGTTGATATGGGTTGGATTGTTTCAACTTCTCTAAGATTGTAACGTTCAAGGTCCTAGTCCAACTTCATGCCTTGCCGAGAAGTTCCCATTTCACTGATAATGAAATACCAATCTCCATCATCTCGTCCATAGTCCAAAATGTTGTCCCGGTTTTAAGTTTTAAGTCTTAAGTCTTGGCCATTTTAACGTACAAAGCCAACCTATTGACTCGGTTGGTTGGAAAAAAATAATAAGAATAATGATAAGGACGTTTAAAGAGTCCGCGATTCAATAACGGGTTATTTGGACCATGGTCTTGAATAATCGGTTTGAAGAATGCCCTTTTCTTAGGTGAATTTAATTAAATCCCACCAGGCCGTGATGACTTGGAAATCATCATACAATATTGAGTAGCTAAACTAATTGCTTAGCAAAGAGGTAAAATAAAATAAATAAAAAAAAAAAAAAAAAAAAAAAAAAAAAAGGCTAGTTTGAAATTGGTGGAACTTTGTTGGCGCGACGTTGAAGTTGGTCGCTGGTGGGAGGGAATGCTATAAACGTTTACACGTGGTTGGGCTAACCATGCAATTGTGCTGGGCCTAATTCCTCATCTCTAAAGGATTACTTGTTCTCTCAAATGCTAGCAGAATCAGAAGATAGAGTAAGCTTATCAACCAAGCCACCAAAATAAAGTTTAGGTAAAGCGAAGAAGTGAATAAGTACCTTGCTGGAACACAGAAAAGCAGTCTAAATAGTTACACTCAGTTGGCTTACTTTACTTATAGCTCTAATCACAAGCAAGTGTACGTCACCACAATGGAAAGGGACTTCACAACCTCCTATACTCCTTGCGTCAAATGGTGAACCTCCAATCAGAACTTGGTTTTTATTGTGGTTTAATCAGGGAGAGCACGAATGCTCATTTTACGAACCGCAATTGTATAACCCCCGTGGGTTACGTCACCATCACTGAATCCCAGACCAAGAGAGTTACGACCAAGCCTTCCGCTTTCCATAGCATTTCTGTAAATTCCCGCTCGGTCTCTCGTTCTGTCTTACGCCGTACCGGCCACGCTCTTCTGGCAATTTGGCACCGTCTCTTGCATGAACGTCTCGTGTCCATTGTGATCTCGCTTTCCCACGCTTTCCCGAGAAACAAACGCTTGCAAACAGATCATGAAGGCCATAACGGCCACCACCCTCAATGACGCCATCAGAACACCGACCTTCGTGAAAATCACGGCCTTTGCTCTCCTCTCCGTTTCCCTCGTCTTCCTTTTCTGCCGCTTCCCTGCCACCCCCCCTTCCCTCGTCTTCTCCTCGCTCCCTCCTCTCCCCCAAATGACGACGTCTCAGCCTCCTCCTCCTCCCCCCCCGTCGCCTCCGCGGCCCCCGAGGGTGGACATGATGATAAGGATGGGGATAGTGGACGAGACGGGTGCAATGACGCTGGAGTTTGAGGTAGGGAAGATAGACGAAAGTTGGAAGGAGGAGGACTTAGGGGAAAGACGAGAGGAGAAGAAAGAGAGTACGAAGAGGGTTAAGATTGGCAAGTACAAGACGTGTGAGCCGAGCATGAGTGAGTACGTACCGTGTATGGACAATGTGGAGGAGATTCGACGTCGCAATTTGAGTGCAAATGTACAGAGGTACGGGCGGCACTGCCCGGGGGAAGGGAAGGGCTTAGATTGCGTGGTGCCCAGGCCGGAGGGTTATCAGGTGAAGATACCCTGGCCCAAGAGCCGAGACGAGGTAGTTTGATTGATACGTAAAAGTGTCTGCTTTTTTCTATGATTATTGTTTTCTTGTTAGTAATTTTTTTGGTTATCTTTCAATAGTTGTTAATTTGATTTTGGCAGATTTTGTTTGTGATTGGGTTGTTAAGGATGTATGGATGGTTGGTCATGAGTTAAAACCGGGGTAGGTAAAATTCAGATGAAATGATTGGGTTTCTCCTAGATGATGTTGTCTTTGTTCTTTTGGTTCGTATGTTTAGAGGTCTGAGGTTTAGGCTGGAATATAGACATGCTTTGAGATCTCAATATCAATTTGTATGATACATCTATGGCAATCTGTTTCCGTTTCTTGTGTGGTTCCTGCTAGAGTTAGCTCTGGGTGATATGACATCGGTGGATGCGGAAAAGTATCCATTCTTGAGAAGGTAGAGGTAGTACCAAGTGATGATGATGGGAAAAAATTTTGTATTAGCGTGGCTAGAGAACCAATTTCTGCACCTGTTACAATAACTGATCGGTCTTAAAAGTGTCGAAATTTGAGGAAGGCAAGTAACAAGAAGCTATTTCATTTCTTTATTCGAGGAACTGCAAATTGAAGGTCATGCCCTAGATGCCGTAGAATTCTAAAGCAGCTCAGTGCAGCAGATTTTAAGTAGTTTCACACATGCTGTGT
Source organism: Casuarina equisetifolia (assembly GCA_028551475.1). Classification (NCBI taxonomy): domain Eukaryota; kingdom Viridiplantae; phylum Streptophyta; class Magnoliopsida; order Fagales; family Casuarinaceae; genus Casuarina; species Casuarina equisetifolia. Next base: position 22,304,631 of record CM052356.1, read on the forward strand.
CTTTATGTTATTGATGTTTGAAATTTGAGATCTTTCGAAGAATTTGTATGCGGAAATCTACCAACGTGCTTACGTGCTTATGTGCTCAGGAATTTCTAATATTTTTCTAGGAAAGATCTTGAGGCTTAATTGTTAAGTTGTGCATCAGCCGAAATCTGGTTAACTAGCTGCTTATTAATATACGATTCGTCATTCTATTTAACAGTTTCCTTTTGTTTTTCTATCTTCAAGACATCATTTTTTAATCTGGTTCAATGTTTTGAGGGGGCTATTTTTCTTGGCTGAGTGATGAGATGTAACTGCAGGTGTGGTTGAGTAATGTACCCCATGCAGGTCTTCTCGAAGATAAAGGTAGCAAAAAATGGATAGTAGTAAAAGAAGATAAGTTAATTTTTCCGGGAGGTGCAAGGGCTAATAAACACCTGAAACAGATCTCTAAGGTGGGTCTCTTCTGTAGTTCTGAATACATACTCGTTGCTTCCGCATGACATTGATCGTTATCTCTCTAATTGAATGGCCAGATGATTCCTGACATTGCTTTTGGCCAAAATACCCGAGTGGCCCTGGACATTGGTTGTGGAGTAGCTGATTTTGGTGCCTTTTTGATGCATCGTAATGTTACTACTCTGTCAATAGCACCAAAAGATGTTCATAAGAACCAGATTCAGTTTGCTTTAGAGCGTGGCGTGCCTGCCATGGTAGCAACATTTGCTACTCAACGCCTGTTGTATCCGAGTCAAGCTTTTGACTTCATCCATTGTTTAGAATGTGGAGTTAATTGGACACTTGATGGTACTTTCTGTTTCCTTGTATAAATAGCTCCATACTTGAGACGTAGCTCTTTTCAGGCATTCAGCATTTTGATGTTCTAGATGAACTAAAGCTCATTCAGTTTCCTAGGACTTACTGCTCTTGCCTTTCCAAATTCGTCCTACCCAAAAAAGGGACGAATTTCCTTTTCTTTTCTTATAGGAACACATACAAAGTCATCTCACCATTGAAACATAAACTGCAGACATGGCTCTCTGTTCTACATGAAGAAACAGAGTACATCTATAGTGATTCTCGATTACCGGAAGTTTTGCATGAGTTTCTCTTCAAAACGAACCAAAGAAAGAAACAAAACATGATTCTAAATGTATTTGATAGTTGTTCTCTAAAAAGTCATTGAAACTAATATTCCATTTGTCTTATGCGTGTGATGGAGCTGGGATGCTGCTCCTTGAGGCGAACAGGATCCTAAGGGCTGGAGGATACTTTATTTGGGCCGCAGATCTTGTTCATAGGCATAAAAATAACCTACAACAGCAATGGGCAGGTATTAGCATACTGTCTCAGTTTCATAATATTCGATTGCAATTCCTTTCCCCGAGTTGATATTGCACATTCAAGAGCATAAAGTTTTCCATTTTTTATCACCATTATCATCTTCTTTGGCGTCTGAGGGCAGAATATATTTTATTCCCTGGATTTCCCTTGTTTCATCTTTGGGATTACTTGTGTGCAGAGATGGAAGACCTGACCACTCGAATTTGCTGGGAACTCATAAAAAAGGAGGGATATGTTGCTATATGGCAAAAACCTTTGAACAACAGCTGCTATCATAATCGTGATAGTGGGGCGCGACCTCCATTATGTGATTCTAATGATGATCCAGACAATGTCTGGTATGGCTTGCTGCCTTACTCTATGTTCACCTTGGTTGACAGACATAAGTCGCTCTTCAGTTCGTGACCTTTGATGTCAGTAGCCTTTCCAAATCCAGTCTTTAGAAAAGTTACATACGAGAATCTTTTTTAGTTTTTAAGTTCGAACAATAAACTATGACAAAACCTTCGCTTGTTCATTAAAACATGTTTCACATTTTTGGCTCATGTACAATCCTTTTTTGGCCTAGCTTAGTCTTTTTGGGTTTTAGAGAGTGGGATTATTTATTCTGTTCGCCATCTTTTCAATGTTCATGCATAAGCATCAGTTTAGGAAAAAGCAAAGGGAAACCGATGCAGAAGGTGAATATACAGCATGGAATAGCTTAAAAAAGAGAGTTATGTATTAAAATTGGCGAGTAACATTAAAAAAAATAAGTGAGAAACAAAGTACCCAGTTCTATATTATTATTGTCTGGTATGTTTTAGAGAAGCAAGGACTTTCGGTGAGATTATTTGATGAAGGAATAAATGGAATTGCAGGCAGTATTTTGATTGAAGCTTTTCATGTAATTTGTCAATGATAATTTCTGCGTTAATGCGGTTGCTTTACTGAACATGCATCATGGTCTTCATCTTTGACATGCCACTAGAAGTGAATAAGTCCTAGATACGGAAGAGAAGATCATGTCCAGACTAAAATACTAAGAATGACCACAATTGGGGTACTTTTACAGGTATATGGGTTTGAAGGCCTGCATAACTCAGTTACCGGAGAATGGATACGGAGGTAATGTAAGTAAATGGCCTTCACGCCTTCATTACCCACCAGACAGGCTTCAGAGCATAGAGATGGATGCCTACATATCCAGAAAAGAAATCTACAAGGCCGAGTCAAAGTTTTGGAATGAGATAGTAGATGGTTATGTTCGTGCTTTCCGGTGGAAAGGCTTTAGACTTAGAAATGTGATGGATTTGAGGGCTGGATATGGAGGGTACATCCTTTAAATAACAGTTGCAATCCTTGCCATACGCCTTCTAACTGGATTTTTGATAAAGCCCTTTCTTATTTTCATACACCTTAATATTTGAGGAGAAAATGTAAGTTCATTTGACTGTGGCAGGTTTGCAGCAGCATTGCATGACCTCCAGATCGACTGCTGGGTTATGAATGTTGTTCCTATTAGCGGGTCCAATACCTTGCCTGTCATATATGATCGTGGACTTATAGGAGTTATGCACGACTGGTAAGTTCTATGTACTCTCAACCACCATGTTAGCTTCTTCTAGGACTCTATTGACCATTGTTGCATCATAATCGTTTAGAATAATCGCACTAGTGCATGGCTTTATTGTCTGGAAGTATTGCATGTATGAAAAAACCTAGTAACAAGCACCTTTTTACGAGTTCACTTACCCCCTGTCCCCTCCCTCTGCAAGAGAAAAGAAAGAAAAAAAATATGACTGCAGCTTTCAAAGAGGCTTTTACGGTAACAATTGTTATTACAGGGGAAAAGGTTACCAATCTCAGTTATCTTGGCCAGAGTAAATTATGAAAATAATGAACCACTTCTCATAATGGTAAAATAACTTCCTGACAGCCATGCTACAAGAGCAGTCACTAAGATGAATCTTGTTAAGAAGCACAAGAAACTTGGGTTGGTGAATTTTTATGGTGTTAGCGCAAGAGGAAGCGAGATGTCACTAGGAATAGTGTCAGACAATGGAAGACTTCTGGGGGTTGATTATGTAGGTCTTAAAACTGGATCTTTTCTCATTGAATGGTTCATTCTTCCCTAGTCTGACTGGTCTTTCAAAAAAGATGTCAGTGAATAAATTTTCCTCACTGCTTTTTCCAGCTGCTATATATTGGAATTAAGTTGTGGTGCTCCATTTTTTCTTTTTTCCAGGTGCGAGCCATTTGACACTTACCCAAGAACATATGATCTCTTGCATGCAAATAATCTGTTCTCTGTTGAGAAAAAGAGGTATGGATACTGCTCTTCCTCAATTTTCCATTTATGTCATATGAAGCAAACTTCAGCTTATTGAAATATGTACATATTGCCAACTACAATAATTTGTTTCAGGGCCAAATGTGATATCTCAACCATTATGCTTGAGATGGATCGGATTCTAAGACCAGATGGACGTGTTTATATACGGGACACAGTATCAGTTATTGGTGAAGTACAAGAAATTGCATCTGCCCTGGGATGGGTGGCTGCACTTCGTGAAACTAACGAGGGGCCCCATTCAAGTTGGAGAATCTTACTATGTGATAAACGTATGTGATCCTCTTGATTGACTGAAAGCCGGTAGTTAATGTTTTTCTGGGCCTTCCTTTTGTGATTCACTCACACTGTGAAAGGAGTCTCACTGAAATCTCACCGCGAACGAAGGGGCTTCAGCTAAACAATGGCAAATGTTTTCAGAGTGATCTACGTCCACACACTAGACTGGCCATGAATAGCAGATAATTGTTTCCAAGTTTACATAATCTATGAACACAGAAAAATGAAAAGAATCATTCTGTTTTTATGATGCACTGAGTACATACTACAAGAACTTGCATTGTTGCATATGGATAGATGATCTGAGTAACTTCTACTTTTCTTTGGCCAGAAGAGAGGAGGAAGAAAAGCATAAAACGAAAAAGGAAAAAGCACATAACCTAGGGAACTGATCTAAAATCAGGTAGAAGCAGAGGTGGTTGGACGCGCTCTTCTCCAAGCTTTCTTGGTTACCAGCCACCAGCAGAATTCATTCTTCACCTCTTGGAATGCTGTTGATAGACTCTTTTTGCCTTGTGCAACTGTGTGCAGATCCCATGCTTATACTTTGTAAAATATGCGCCAAAAAAAACTTCTGAGTAGCAAAGCCTTAGGCTTTTGGTCTGGCTTTTGTACTCCAAGAGTTTAGATTGTAAGAGTGGAAGAAGAAGACATACATTTACCTCTAATCGACAACTTGGCCTCTCATAACTTCGGCTATGGCCAACGAAAAATCCCTCTTTGGCAAAAGGTCCACCGTGTTTATTTTCAATCGACCGAAGACAAGGGAGGGCACCGTGTATGACAAGGGATTGGGGCCACAAGATTTTGTTTACATATAAGGAGGACTAGAATCGTCCCTTCTGTTCTAATCACCAATGTATCAGAAACAAGCTCCCTGAAGGATCTCTGGTTCCGTGGGACAGAGCTTCCAAATGCATTCCCTTGATGATGAGGGAAAAAGCAAGGACCCAACTTTTAAACCTCTCTTCTGGGCCAAAAAACTTTTTGAGCTTACCGGTAACCCGATTATACTGAACGGTTCCCTGCTTTCTCAAAATCACTATTTACTTAACAGAACTAACACGTTACTCTACAGGTTTCATTGTCGAAAAGTAGAATTTTGGTAAGTTAGATATCCATGGTCTGTCTACATCCTGGTGGCCGGTACCAATCACTTAGATATGTAACTCAGTGCTCTGTGACGTCTGGAGGATTTGACCAGATTCACCGATATTGAAGCTGATTTCCACTATTTTTCTCAGAGCCTGTCACCTCCGCCACAATCACTTTCCTGAAGGTATGAGCCGAAAGACACTGGGCCCTGCAATATTCTCCAAATATTCTGCCATACTGTTTTGTCAAAATCAGCACAATGTCCAAACCCCGTGCTTCCAATTCCTCTCCTTTTGGGGACCAATTTATTCCAGCCGACCCAATGAATTGTCCCCACTAAAACTTTACGGTACCGAAGTTCAATTCGTCAAACAGATTATGCCAGAATTCAATATATCAAAGCAAATAATGGGAGGGATTGATAGATCATCAAGTTTGACCTTCTCAACCTGCTTGGGAAGTATTTTGAATCTTTTTGAATCACCACGATCTTTCTTTAAGCCCCACCCCACCAGGAGTAGAAAGGTCTCGGCTGAAAACACAAGCTGTAATCTTAAAGAGGTTTACGGAACTTGACAAGCGGACAGGAAGTACTGGAATTATGGACATGCCATCTCCTTGATTTCTCTGTTACATTCGCATTGGTTTTCGTGAGCAAAGATGTCATCTATCAACTCTCAGCTTTGATGCCAGGGGGCTCTAGATTGTAATCACGTCAATCATCATCCCGAAACCTGCAACATCGTGGCCCTCCCGAGCCACCTTTCTGCTTTATATCCGCAACTTTGTGCCCCATACATGTTGTAACTTCTCAAGGAAGTATTATAATTGGGTAGCTTCGAAGTTTCTTTCCTTCCGTCACATTTAGAAACGAAGTGTTTTTGACCGACAATGATGTGTTTTCGAAACAAGTACGACTTCAATTCAACACAAGCAAATTCATAATTGCTGTGAAACTTCCCCCTGTTGCTAACTTTCAGGATACCATATCTGGCTAGCCATATCCACGGGTAAGCCATTCTTGATTATTCACAAAGGACTCATAACCAGGCAAAAAGACGGAGAATTAAAAAACGGGAACTTACAAAAAAGAAGAAAGCAAAACAAGCTAGGAGCTTTTAAATTTCGTTGTCACAATCCACAGACAGCTTTTTGAACTGATTAAGATGATTCAAGTCCGATAGGATAACAAAAGTTCATTTACATTCAACACTGCATAAAACAATGAATATAGATGCAGAGTTGATATCCTGAAGTTGAAGAGCAGTCCTTGATTCAGATCGGTAACCCAAAAATGAAAAACATGTACTTGGCTATGGCTTCACGGATGAGTCCTTGTGGGCAGCAGTATTAACCTGTTTGGAGAGATATGCTTCATAGATTTCCACTACAAGCCGAGGATCCTTCTCCACAAGCTCCACATACTCCTCCCGTTTAGTTAGCTTGTCCATGTTGTCCGTGATCAATGACAAAGCTGCATTACGCACATGGTCTGCATTGTGCTGGTGTGCAAAGGCATAGCTGATCATGGAATTCTCCCAGTTCAGTCTTGACACCAAGAACTTCTCACAATATGCCTTGAGATGCTTTACGTTATATTTATCAGCCAACACTAAAAGGTCATAAGCCATCTGCTCATCAAGGCAAGCTTCAGCAGTGTACAAGTAGTTGACAAAGGCACGGAGGGCATCATATGATACATCACTAATCTTGATGGTACCACTCAGACTTTCTTCCATCTCATTCTCAAGCATTGCTTTGAAAACTGGGGAACGGCTTGCCTAATTATATAACCAAATGCATAAAAGAAGTTTAAGCATCCAACTTCAAATATCCCATGATATTCAACATACTGCTAGGAATAGCAGAACTCATAGTCCAGATTACACATAATGTCCGCATTACTAGCAACTTTATAGCCAAATACACACATCGTTTCGTCAGTGATACATGTTGAGTCAGGTTTCAATAGTATATATCACAGGTAACCCCTCGATTTCATTGTATTGGAGGAAGTGCAGCCATCTGTGATAAGTTAGAAGCATTTTATCATATATTTCAGTGAATTAGATAAAACGCGAGTCTAGTGGCAAGTACTACAGATTTTTTGGTCAGAATGTGAACAGTCATGGAAGACAACTGGGATCTTCTCAGTTGCTCCTTGAGTTCATGACGAGTCAAAGTTCACATCACGGCACACCGACAATAAAGCCCTGATGTAGACTGTTGAATCACTGACTTAGCAACTAAAATCGATTACTCTACCGATCAACTACATGATCATGATCACACACATTGGTCCAATCAATCCACAAACCAGAAGTTGAAATGAAAAATGGGTGTTCCATTGCACATTCATCTCAATGAATGCCGAAGATTAAAAACAACAAAAAAAAAAAGCTCAATTTGCTCTAAGCCACTGAAATGTGGAAATGGGTTACTGACCAGAACGGACTTATGGGCGGGGACGGGGACGGAGGGCCCGACAGTTGGGTCGTCGGAGCAGGCAACAAGAACAATATCGAAGAAGCAGGACCCACGGGTGCGTTGGCTGTGATGGTCGACAGGAGAAGAGAACCTAAGAAAAGCGATCTTGGCCTTCAAGTCCTCGATCTCCCTCTTCAGCTCCTCCTCCGTCTCGTTCGCCTCCTCGTAGCACTCCCTGCACGTGCCGGCGTCATCTGTATCGTACTCCTCCTCGCACGAAAGGCATCGCATGATCATAGTCTGCATGTTTAAATCTTAATAAAAAATACAAATTTTAACATCATATAAATCTCAATAAAAAATATTTTCAACAAAATTTAAATAAAATCGAAATGCACATTCCTAGGGCGTCTGAGCACGCGTCTGGGGTTCTGATATTTGATAGCGCGACAGGCGATGTTTGATTCTCTCACCGTCACCGTCACAGCCTCATATTATGGTCTTTATAACCGGGAAACTGCCATCTGCCGGTTGCGCAACCGGCTCCCGCCAACACTTCCGGGTTATCTGCTCCCCCGGATCCGACCCAAAAGGCTGGCAAAAGAATTACTTTAATAAAAAAGACCCGGTGAAAAAAATTTTAAATCTTTCGGATTAGTTCAGTGGCAGGGAGCCACAGCAAAGTCGCAACTAACCCATTCTATTTGGTTTTAGGGTTTCGATTTTCCGACGTTGAGGCTTAAGAATTGCTTAGGTAAGCATCTCTCTTTCTCTCGGAAACTTGTTTTGTTATTCTTCAATGCAATCTCAATTTTTATTTTCCTCAAAATTTATGTATGCTTTGTTTGGCTGCTGAGGAAATATAGCAAGAAGAAAGAAAATAAGGTATAAGAAGAGGTGATTTTTTGTTTTATGACATGAGAAAAGGAATTGTGTTCCTCGTAGGAGTTGAACCCAAGAATTAGGATTAGTTTGACCAAAAGAACTGAATATGTGTATTTCGAGTAACCAAAGGGACAAGAAAGCATAGTACTTGGAATTGCATGTTCGTGTTTTTTTTTTTTGGGCTACCAAACTGTGTTTGAGGGTTTTACTCTGCTAGGTTTAGTTGTGGTCGTTTGGCTATTCTTGTTAGTTTCTTGAAGTTTGTGTTGTCATAATTCACGTAAAGTTTCAATCTTGGAATGTAGGTATCTCTCTGAAACCCTAATTGTTGCAAAATAAGGGTTACTTTTCTTTTTCTTTTACTGAAGACATGGGTGATGAAGAGGGAACAAGCAATGGTGATGGTACAGAATGTGCTGAGGGCTTGAAAAGTGAAGCAGTGAATAATGGGATAACAATTGGAATTGGGCATGATGGTGCTGAGTGGAGCTCTGGTGGGAGTGAGGGTTTTCGAACTTACAAGAGGCGGAAGCATGTGAGACTGAGTACAGATAGCAAAGCTCACGAAGATGGGAGAGTTTGTGTGGAAGCTGCAAGTCAATTAGCGGAACAGGTTTTTGCTCAGTCTCTTTTTAATGGAAATTTATACTACTGTTGCCATATGGATTTGCTGTACTATGCATATGTGATTCCGTTTGAGCAGTTACACGGTTGAGTTTCAATGCTGAAGGTTGTGTTTTTGTGACCAGAAGTTGCATTTAGAACATGGTTACTGCTTAAAACCAATTAGAAAATGAGTGTGGAAAATATACGGGAAGCAACAGTTATAATTGGAGAGAAAAATTTTGGCAATTTACTTATTTGAAACCTAGGACATCAGCTATAGAAAAAATTTCCAGAAGAGAAAAAGAGAGGAGAAAAAAGAAAAAGGAAAAAAGAAATTGTAACCTGGTAGCTATGACAGAAGTTTGTTATCAACTTTATTTATCATCTCTGTGAATTATTTGCTTGTCTTTGGAAATGACTTCTCACTAAGCGCATAGGATTTTGGTTGAGCATGTAAAACCTTAGAACAAGTTAATATAGAATTTGATGCTTAGTCACTAACTACGAGTTGTGTATAAAAGTACTATCATTCATCTTGGCATTGGATGCTTATTTTGCTGCTTTGGATCTTTGAGAATTGGCAGATTGGTGATTAACTAGCACAAAAGAGGGCTGACTTGTCTGGGCTAATACAAAAGAATAACGTGCAATCTTAAAACTGAAGGCATTTTGTGGAAAATGTGCTCTTACTAATATTTTTGGCGAATTATCTTTTCATGAGATGTTTGGGGTTAGTTCATTTTACTTTAGGTTTTAAAGGTTATAGTTAGCGACTTGAACATTCAAACAGTTTTCTTGCTGTGAGAAATACAAAGCTGTGTTCTTCTAGAATGCTGTTGTGCACACACTCTCTCTCTCCTTGGTTGACCACATTTCTGTTTAGAACTCTTATTCTCTAGAGCAGTTTCTCCAGTTCACGTTTCTTTACAAGATACCATCACTTACATGTATCAACTAAACCTTCCTGCTGCCATAAAAGAGAGTTCTAGAACAGAAGCCAGTCGCTAATAGGAAAAAGCCTTGGATCGATTGTGTGTAAATCCTGGTTGGAATCATCTGCATCAGTAGGTGTAATACCTTTGCAAGAAGCTTTTAAGCAAATGTTTAACTACAGTGACTTTAAGGCAGGAGTGTCCTACTGCCCTTGTTTTGCTATGGTAAATGAAGAGTAGAGATAATACTTATGGAACATTCCCTCCTTTATATGCATTTGCATCTTCTTGTAAATGTGATTCTTTTGTAATTGTGGCTTTACACTTGAACTGTCTGTTCATGCTAATTTTACTTCATTGCATATTTTATTAGGGGTCCTTTAGTTTTTTTAGATATTCTTTTCCCATTTCTATGGTTGTAAAGTGCAATGGACTCTGAATTGCAGCATGAGTTACAACTTGACATGGTTGTTTATCCTTGTTCTAATTGACAAAAAGGTTGAGGCTTCTGATTTGGGGAGATAATGATCATAAACTTGGTAAACGGCAGTTTGGTAAGCACCATCCAGTTAGATGTATCCACACATGCACATCCCAGAGTACAAGTGTCCATCTAATTCATTCTGATGCTTGATTGGCCTATTTGATTTGGCTGTGTGGTGATACATTGGTTGTTGCCGTAGATATTGTTGATAAATGGTATCAAGATTTATGTGGTTTGCTTACCAGTGGAGGTGAACCATAGGTTGTATTTCATAAGCAGGTTGAGACTTAATATTTTATTGGGGTTTTATATGTCACATTGACACTGTGTATTGATGATATCTATGTTCCCCCTTTAGGGCTAGGATGATATTTTTGCAATAAAAAAGTTAAGTGTTTGTGTGCTTTGACAATGAAAACTTTCCTCAAATTTGCTTTTGCATAAATTTTAGGAGTTTCATATGGCGAGTTCAAAAATATCCTCATGATAGCTCACTATTGTATTAGAAGACAAATTCCGTAACTACTCCTTAAAAGTTCAGCCCATTTGTGGCTCTGCACGCATGAAAGCGCTCCATTTTCTCTTTATATGCATCTCTCACTCTCTCTCACTCATACATTAAACGTGATGTAGAGATTGCACGAGCCAAACCTCTGGGCAAACAGCAGTGCTTAAATTTTCTGAACTGTTTCGTTTGTAACCTGCAGGTGTTTGACCATGTTCTAGAAGTTTCTATTTTCAAAAAAATGTGTAGATGATATGTACGTGAGCTGTACCTATGTAGGATATGTCTTAGATATTGATCTGAAGGACCTTTTAGAGGCTTCCATGCTTCCTATGTACACAAAGCATGCAACTGTTTAGAGAATGTATGATTTGTCAAATGCACAAATCATGTTTGATGGTTCATCAGTGCAATATGTTTATCTCTATTGGATATGGTAGATGCTGGGCCAAAATAATTAGCACCAAATGACTCAGGCCTGGTTAGAATGATAGCCATTAGGGCTTTGGTGCTGTCTCCGGGCATGTGGGATAAGCATTCATGAGGCACGCATGTTGTTTTTCATGGATTGAAATCTGGTGGCTGTGGAACCAGTTAAAAGTTATCTATTGTAAAGGACCCACAAAAAGGGATGGGGTAATTGAACTTGTGACTTATAAAAAGTGTCTGCAGTGCTGTGCACAGTTTAAACAAGTTGTGGTCCTGCAGTGCTCTGCTATCCATTGGGTTTAAGCAATTCATTTGGTCAGTTTATTGGTAATGATATTTGCTTTTAACTTAATAAAAAGCCTCCATTTTATGGCACAGTTTCCTCAATCTCTGTGTAAAATATTTTGCAGGAAAAGGAGCAAGGTTAAATTATTATTCACTGCTTTCATGGCTCATGCATCTCATTAGTCTGTATCTTTCTTTTCTTTAATTAAAGATTTGTCCAGCTGGATGGGGTACAACATTCCACTAAGCAGAAGCATCAAACGAAGGCACATATCAAGTGAGCCAGTGAAGTTACACCCAAGATATTCTCTAATTGATTGGGCTGATTCGACTATGATAGGTTGTGGTGACTCTCATGTGTTTGTGTGGTCATTGTCCATTGACTGCTTGATGGTACAGTTAGAAAATTTTGCTGCTATAAGTTTCTTACATAATGACAGTAGACATTAATACCTTGAATCTTGCTAGCTAATCCTCAATATATTCAACATTGGCTGTTATAAGAGGACCCTTGGCTGCAACTATGTAAAGAGGGTTAATGACGGACAATTAGGTCATTTGTAATTGGTTATGTTGTCTTGCTAAATCTGACTTTCTCAACGCGGTGAAATAAGACTAGTATTGCTTTCTTTCATCATGAATATCTAATTAGGAAAGCCAATCTGGTGGTGCTTGTTTCTTTGCGCTTGTATTTGCTTAAATTGATGAAAGATAAATATCTTCTTCTCCTCCAGTTGAACTCTCAATGTGCTGTTTGTGAGTTGCTGATTGGTCCTCGTCAAGTTTACCAAACTATACTTGAAATCTTGCAGACTCTAGAGGAACCTTATGCTACAGTTATAGGCAATAATTCTTGCGAACAAGTCCATTTTCCTTTGAACGTTTTGGATGATTGTTCACAGAGACGCTGGAGAAATGTTGTACTGGAACAGCTGTATCAATCACTAAGTGATGATGAAGATGGTATACAGGGATGCATCCGGGAAGCACTTGCAATTAATCTTGATATTGATTGTAGGATGACAATTAAGGTTTAGACTGCTACCAAAGTTGCTTATACTCAGCTGAAATTAGTATTGTTTCAAGTTATAGTTGTTTCTGTTTTATTTTCGTTTTGCAGCAATCTAGCCACGCTGATGAAGACAGGCGTATATCTTCAAAAGCTGGGTGGATGGCTAATGGACCTCAGAAAGCAGCTAATGGACATGCAGGTGTTGCAGCTAGTGGATTTCTGAATGAATCAAATAATCATGCTATTTCTGAGAAGTGTCAGCGTGCTTTTCTGAATATTTTAGTGTCAGACAAGTTCACATCATTGTGTAAGCTACTCTTTGAGAACTTTGAAGGCATCAAGGCTGATGTTTTTGACTTTAGTATCATAAACACGAGGATGAAAGATGGAGCTTATGAACGTTCACCCGTACTCTTCTCTTCAGATATTCAACAGGTAATCTTGAGTTGCCTCTTTTCGTTATTCTCTTATGTGTTCTATTTTTTTAAAAGGTCTTGCATTAAGTAATTGTTCAAATAATAATTTTTCGTAAACAATGATAGACACAATAATAATTAAATGTGTAAACAATGATAGATACTATAATGATATTGAACTTTCAAGAAATCTTTTTCACCCATGCACAGGCACGGAAATGTTCTTTTACAATCTTTCAGTGCCCAAACCATTATCCCTCTCATATTTTTTATCCATGTGGCCTGATCCAGATTATCAATGTTTTATGTAAAAAACTTGATGGTGACCCCTTCCTCGTGTATCCAGAATATAAATTTAGAATCATACCCTTTATCTATCAGATTGAAAATCACTGGTAGTGGCTATCTATAAAATGTTTTCTGTTCACAAATCTTATTATCTCTAGTTCTTGTGCCCTGATCCACATTTTGTCGTTGTCTATTCTTTCAACGGTGGTTGGTTTTTCTACTTTCTCAGTGTGCAGAATTATTGGCACACAACCAGATTCATGAGAGTGTTAAATTTTTGGTAAAAGAACACAAAGATAAATGTTTACGTATTACTTGACCTAATTTTAATTTCCCCTCCCTCCAATTGGACACAAAAAATTAGAAATTGCAGAATATTACTTCTTCAGGAGAATCTATGAGATTGAGAGACATCTAGTGATGGCTATTTTTAGTTTTCCTGCCTCTGGAATCCTTTGTTGTTTAGTGTTATACTTCTCTGACTGTTGGCACTTGAATATCGCTTAATTTCATAAAAGTTTTGTTTCTCACTCTATGCATGTCTGTGGCAAAACTACTTGATGCGTGTGTTGGTTGATATACTTATATGTGCTGTAGGACATTTGGAAGGCGCTTTTATCATTTTTGGTACTTTCTGGACCTTACAGGTTCCTACACTTGATGGGAATTTCTTTACGAAAACATAGTGCTGCTATGAAGTTCTTTTGTCACCTAGATAATTGTATTTTAGGAATATTATCCAGGATTTTGTTATATCAACAACGAGATTTGACTAAAACTCGCTGGGAACTGAAAGGATGAAGGTACTGGACCTTCACCTTTAGGAGTCAAGTGTTGAAATTATTTAGGTGCCAATGGAGAACAAAGCTATTGAAGTTAAGATGTCATTTGATGATTCCAAGTCTTCTGGGATCAAGAAGTGAGAAACTATCAAAATTTATTAGAGAAATATTATACCTAGATGAATAATTGGCTACATATTTGATCATAATCCTGTTTGGTTTAAGTTTAGATGAGAAATATATAGTTTAGGCTGTGTTTTTGGTTTGATGTCTTAGATTTCCTGGCACATGCTATGTAACGCACTAATCAGTTTTTGAAACTCTTTTTAATGGACAAGTCGGACCAAAAACAGAAGAAACTTGTTATACTGAATGTAATTTATATGGTTCTCATAGTGACTAAAACATAATAACAAGAAGATGTATTGAGGACGCATTTTGGTAAGTTAAACTGAAAAGGAGTAACTAGGAAAGTAATAGACTAGCAGCAGGTCTGAATAGTTTCATGACAAACTGGTATGTTGTTGTAGATTCCAGGTTGTTAGAAGCAGCCTTTTTTTGGCCCTTTTATTGCGTGCAGTAATTCTTAGAAGTTCTGAGAACTATTCTTCTGGGTGTCATTTCTAGTTACTATACTGTCCCTTGGCAAAAGAAATTTCAATCAATTAAAAATGTGGCATTTCCAATTACTCACAAATTTCACCAAAGGAAGGCAAGTTTCAATGGAGAACAAATCTTATGTACAAGGAGCGCACTTCATGTTCGTGCCATGATCTGATGTTACTTATTTGATAATGCATATGTCTCGAGGCTTTTGAACTTCAACCAAATCTTTGATGTAATGTCATAGTTGTCTTCATAGTGTTGGAACACTTTTGCAAATCACTTACTTTGTATGGCTTGCATATATGCAAGCTATCCAAATATTGTGAGCAAAAATCTGGGAAGGGATAATTTCCTGTGGTTTTGATGCTACATTTATAAGATTAGAAGGAATTCTCTTATTTTTTTCTGTGCTCTCTCTGGTGCTTAATATTAAAGTTTGTGCGTAGGTGTTTCTTTCTTCTTTGATGTATTTTTAATAGGGTTTGGGTGTTGTGCTTCAAACAGGAAACTGATTAACCTTTTCTGGACTAGCTTCTTTACTGCATATGCAATGTTTATTTTCTAGCCTAGAGACATATGCTCGTCCAGAAAAGGTGATTTAGTTTCCTTTACTTGTTGTATATTCCTTTAACCTTAATCAACGGTTTTAGGTATGGAGGAAGCTACAAGGTATTGGCACCGAAATTGTTTCTCTTGCAAAGAGCCTTTCAGAGATGTCAAGGACTTCCTGCCGTGAACAGGTGATACAAAGTTGCAAATATCAGTGTACCACTCTTAACTGCCTTAAAGATGAATAGAAGATTTTTGGTTCACTCATAGTATTTATGTCTATACTTCTGACGTCAGTCTTTCACCCTCTTTCTTTTTCTCAAAAACTTTCGTACTCCAAGGTGGGAGGATTGATAAACAGCACATATGAAGATGGAAAACCTGAGGTAAGCGGGTTTCTGTAGTTTATTCTAGCACTATTTACCTGTCGTACCAGCATCAGCATTAGTGTGAACTGGATCTTTAGATGGATATTTAACTTACCGTTCTTAGTAGTTTCTGCTGCATTTGGTTCTTCAATTAAGATAAACTCAGGGGGCTTTGAAACTGCGCATCTGTTGTGTTTGTGCTACTATTACAACGCAGTGTGTTTTACTGAGCCATTTTGTATTCCAAAGCAACTTGCCAACAAATAGGGATTTTTTTCCTCCTTTTACCTTTTTCTTGTAAGTTTTCCCTTGTGCTTTGAGCTTATAACTAACTCCCAGGCACAATAGATCCCTATCCAGACAAACCATACAATTGAAAAGCATTGACCTGAGGGCGCTAGCAGTAGGATTCGAGCAAGGGTTCTATGTTCTGACATGTTTTAACTTCCAGCCTTAAGAGACATTTTGCCCTAAGCCCTGGGTGTTTTCTTCATCTTGGCCAATCAAATAATGTCTTCAATGCCTCATACTTCTGATATAAACATGTGAGTCTTTAAGGCTGCATAGCCGATGGGAATTAGGAAAAGTAGAAAAATCTTTTCTTCCTCTTCATTTTCTTTCCTACTTGTCGCCTTTTCCCTTTTATAAGTTCAGTTTATCTCTATAAATTTCTCAAATTTGGTCTTAAATCCTGTCTGTTCTTCTCTGTTTTTGGAGCTATATCAAAATTCAAAATCATATATACAAAAGAATTCTTTCAATTCACTTGCTGATAGAATTTTGAAATCATATAATCTTAGGTTCAGTATTTCTTCCTCTGTGCCAATTGCATTTTGATAGTAGGGTTGGGATTTCACTTCAGAAATTAAGGTGGTATTGAGGACTATTTTAAGTTATTTTTCACTGCAAAACAGTTTTTAGCCCGGGAATCTGATACTCACACAAAACTGGAGCAAAGAGTAGATTGCGGTATGTACAAAGTTTGCACTTGCAAGCGATGCGGAGGCAAGGCAGATGGAAAGGATTGTTTAGTATGCGACTCATGTGAGGAGATGTACCATGTCTCCTGCATTGAGCCTGCTGTGAAAGAGATTCCCCCCAAAAGTTGGTACTGTGCCAGTTGCACAGCAAGTGGAATTGGATCACCCCACGAACATTGTGTAGTGTGTGAGCGGCTGAATGCTCCGAAGACACTGAGTAATGGAGGCGATGATGAGGTTTCTCCTCCAAATGAAGAAACGCCTATTGAATTGGAAGAGAACTCAAATTGTAGCATGGATGAAGGGCTTGAACAGTCAAGAGGTGGCAAAAACTTTTACCCTTGTAAAATTTGTGGAAGTGAGGTAGAAGATGGTGAGGAGTTGAAGATCTGTGACCACCCCTATTGCCCAAATAAATACTACCATGCAAGGTGCCTGTCAACTAAGCAATTAAAGTTATATGGTCCACGTTGGTACTGCCCTTCTTGTCTGTGCAGAGTTTGCCTCGCTGATCAAGATGATGATAAGATTGTTCTGTGTGATGGCTGTGATCATGCATATCACATCTATTGCATGAAACCACCACGGACATCAATTCCAAGGGGCAAGTGGTTTTGCAGAAAATGTAATGCAGGGATCCAGGCAATTCGCAGGGCAAAAAGAGCATATGAAACTACAGAAAATAATCAGAAAAAGAAAAGCGAAGGGAGTTTAAGAGCGTTTGAAAATCTTGAAAAAAAGTGGAATGATAAAGGCGAAGATGGATCAGAAAAAGGTGGAGGAATGGACATGCTTTTAACTGCAGCCAAGACACTAAACTTTGAAGAGAATTTGGCTGCTATTCAGATGGGGTTATGAGAATTCAGAGTTTCTGGCAACAACATTTGAAATTGATGGTTATTGTCAAGTACTGATTTTTTTTTCTTTTTTAATTTTGTACCTGTATCTCCCAATGTCAAGAATTTTTACCTTTTCTGCACTGTTCACATGACTGATGTTTTGATAGGTTGTAAACTGTTAACACTTACTTTTGGATACATAACGTGGGGAAAATATGAGTCTGAAGGCTATTTGCCTCTGGTCAGCAGCGCCAGAAATATGATATGCTGTGTTGACTCTGCAAAGTGAACAGGGACTGGCGCCAGTATGAGAAGAGGTCGTTTGAGAGCCACAATTGAATTTGATGCTCTGTACTTGGTACATATGTTTTTTTTTTTTTTTTTGAGGGCATATTGGAAGCTAATGTTTCTCAATTTTGTTGTAAAATGATATATCCAGACAGCAGTTCATGATAATTGAAGTAAAGGATATTGTTCTTTTTGACACTGATATCATCTGTTTTTCGATTTATAACGTGCATTTTGCAATTGTAGCCTAGTATGCATTCGTTTTTTCTTGGACAGTGAAATTATATCTGTACCAGAATTGTATCAGGGAGTCGATTTATCGTCTTGAGAGACTCGTTAACAGCAACGTGAACCTAAATTGTGATACTTTCCTCCACGGTCTGTTGGCCAATAAGCAAAAAACAAAAAGAACAAACAAATGGTACCCTTATAAATTTCTCAGGGAAAGAAATACGCATTAAAACTTGGGGAAAAAAAAAAAAAAAAGGTTGCTGCTTACTGCTTTACGTCTAATGGCCTTTCCCATAATTTTTTATTTATTTATTTTTTTAATATCAGGGACAAATGTTAAAGAGTTAAGAGAATTTATTAGCGGAGGGATTGCTCAAACCTTGATCTCCCAAGTGGTAAGAGCTGGCCAAGGCTTGGGAGCAGCACCCATAATAGCATGTACATTTCTATGAAAACTGTTTATGAATAAGGTTGTGGTGATTGATATCTTTTACAGTCTAATTGATTCACGTTATTCGTCCAAAAGGAAACAGGGAAAAAACCCAAAAAGAAGGAAAGACTGCTGAATTTCTCCAGGAAATCGGAATACATTCTACCACATCAACCTTCCAATATAAACTGGCATACTTTCAACCAGAAAAACTAGTTTACAGAGAGAAGTTCTCTTTCATCATGTCTAAGGTATCGGATTTTACAGAAGCAACATGTTAGGTGAAGGAATGAGCTTATCCTAGCTATGCCTACTAGTCATCTTCCATGGCATATGAACCAGGCAGTGTTTCCCCTCAAACAAAAACACTATGTTGATCACCTTCGTATAACAGAAGCTCAGTTCTCGTACAACCCTTTACAGCCGGAGCCAGCTAATAATCCAGTCAGCGAAAAGGAGACATTTTGGTTTCTGATCATATCCCCTTCACGAGCTTTTGTTCTGATCACCAACTACATAACGATTCTGAGTACTACTCAAGCCTTCTGAGTGAAGCTGCTTTCGCCTTTGCACTAGCTGAAATGCAGTACGCTTATCCTCTTGTACCTCCCCAGAATCGGGCTGCATGTACAGGTAACTTTCATAGAAAAACACACGAAGTATATCCTACCCTAGGCAAGCACTTTACTAGAGCTACAATAATGTCTACAAATACTTGATAATATTGCATCACGATATCCAATAGATGACACCAATAAATATTTAGAAGCTGGTACATCCATCTTCATTCTACATGTTCCAGAACAATGCTGCTTTAATGAGCAATTGAAAATGGACCTTTGGTCCTCGTTGCTGACTGGTAGTTCCTTTAGGTTTTTACTCGCACAGCAAGATTCAAATTAACTGTAAAAATACTTTAAGAAAATATAGAACCATGTTGATATCAACCACTCACTCCAGTTGTAGCAATCTTCCGTTACGCATCACATATATCTATATTCGTGCACTGGGAGCCCACACTTCATATCTATAGCTTAGACACAATGTGAACCCCGCCACAAGAAACAACCCCCCCCAAAAAAAAGGAAACTTCAGAAACTACCTTGATTGCTAAAGCCTTATCAAAGCTTTCAACAGCACTATCAGGTTCCCCGAAGTTTAACTGTGCTCTACCAAGAGTGATCCACGCCTGGAAAGATCAGATTTTTAGTAAGAGATGTAGAAAAGTGGAACTCTACCATATGTGCATCATATTAATGTTCGTTAGAATTGTTCCACAAACCAAGATAAAATGTAGCTCACTACCATGGTAAGAATTTCACCGCCACTCAGCTTTCTAAAAAATTTCTAGATTTCTATATACCACTGTCTAAAGGCTAACAATCCTTTTAACTACCAGCAATACATCATATATAGAATTCAAAAGGTCTTGCCTTCCTCTCTCCTCTTCCCCCTTCCCCACTTCTTTTTTTGGGACGGAAAGAGAGAGGGATGAGAGTAAAAGGGATACCCATGTCGCAGACCAAATTACATTTCACCTTCAAATATGAAACTCCATAACGCACAATGAACAGTTGAAGATGACAGGCCATTACAATAGCGATAAAGAAGTGGCCATTATATGTTTGCAAGAATTCATTCAACTCAACAAGCCTTTTCTTAAAGGGCACATTAAGATGTGGATTTTTTTTTTAACTCACACATGGGGAGGGGGAGGGAGATTCGAACTTGCAGGTAAGAAGTCTGACTCAGTTACCACTAGGCCGGGGGAGTCCTCCCAACTCAACAAGCCTTGAATCCAATTCCTAAGGGTTCAAGCGTTGAATCTGAAGGGAGTTCCAAGCAGTCAAATTTTACAAAAAATTCAAAATCCAAAAGAGAATTACTGCCCCAAAGCACTAGAATTTGACCAGGAGTCCCATCCATAGCTTAGGGAGCAACTACACCTCAAGGTAAGGATTACCTGATTTAATACTGCATTGTAATGACTTCTACTTTGATGGAAATTTGCAGAGATCTTACACTCTCCGTCGTCTATAAACAACTATAAATCAAAGATTGAGGGATATATGCCTAAGTTGAAGAGTAAATATACTTTGTGCCGAATGTAAAGTATTTAGAAAATTGGCACCAGTAAGAGTTTGGCAGGCAAATTAGTGAAAGGGGGACTTGTTCTTTTCAGTGTTTTCTAAAGGTGAATGAGCATCACAGCTTCAGATCTGAAAACAAATTATACGAGTGACGTGACAACAACACCATAAACATAAAGTTCTGACATACCTCAGCCCATGATGGTTCCAATTCAGTAGCTCCTATAAGATAGAACTTTTTAATCAAGTATGCAAATGCACTTACAAGATAATAAGGAAAATTACATCAAATGATTAACAGTTTTTGGATCCCAAATTGGAAAATGGTAACTGAAGAAGAATGACATCAGCATAGAAAGTTTGGACCCAGGATACATTTGTAAATAAATGAGTACCATGAATTACAAAGAGTAAAAGATAGGTTTCAAAATTTCAGACCCCATAGGGTAGTTTCAAACAAAACCAGTTGAAAGATAGCATAAGAGAAAATAATGCTGAAATTAGAGTTCGGTTGGAAAAGAAAAATGAAATGGAACAAGAACTGGGCCTTACGAGTAGCTGACTTCAAAGCATTCCATGAATCGCCAATCTCAAGTAGAACTTGTGCCTTTTGCTCATGTAAAACAGCATTTCCCGGAATTAGAGTTAGAGCAGCCTCCCATTTTCCCAGTGCTTCCCGGTACTTCCCATCCTTCAAAGATAAAAAGGCTAAGCTATTACAATGGTGCCATCAAATCATGTATTAGAACATATATATCAGCAATGGATGACCAAAAAGTACCATCTTTTTGTACTATGTTAGTGGCATTCATGTACGAAGGACATCATTCCAAACTAAGGATAGCTTACCATTAGACATCAACACTAGAAGCGACAACTAATATTTTAATATTAAAGTTAAAGAAGGGAAAATACACCAAACACTTTGAAGAGTATATCTTCCCCTCTCCCAAGAAAAAAAAAGAAATGCAAGCAGAATTTACTTAACTAAATGAATTTTCTAAGAACTGGTTCAACAAATAAGTATCCACAACTGAGGGGCATATTAAATTAGCGGCAGAGTCTGCCTACCTGCAGAAAGACAGCAACTGAAATGTAGAACATTAAATGGAACAAAATATTAACAGGCAAAGCGCTCCGTAAGCAAGTCTCAATGACTTAGTAATATGTACAACTTCAAAACATGAAAGAAGACCACTCTCAGAAAGATTACAATGACCCATGTAGGAAATCCAAAGAATCCAAATTGAAAAGTAGATTCCTGGTTGAGGTCTGGAGGTGAAGAGCTTCCCAAGAGTAGCTTAAAAAGATCAATCAATGTAGAGGCTTGAGAATGATCGCTTGTTCTTAGTTCAGTTCTTGAGGTAAGTGAACGATTGCAATGATATGATAAAGTTTGGTTCTAGATGTTTAATGCACATCTGATTTCAGTTCAAAAAGTATGTGGATTCTCACACTTCCAAATGCAAATCGGCGACCCATGAAATGAAGAAAGGCCAGCTCTAATTCTCTCCTAAAATGGGTTCCCCTTATTTCTCCCTTCCAGCAGGAAGTTGTACTTGTAGGAAGTATGCCAGTGAGGTACCTAACTTATTTACCATAAATCAAGCTCGGTTCTTTCTTTGTTTTGTTTAATTTGGTATACTGGGTTCACCAAATTGAGAAATGGATACATGTCTAATAGTAAAAACCAGAGAACAAAAAGAATATACGAACAGGGAAGGAACAGAAATTAGGGTATACATCGGCAAGCTTATCTCCCTGTGTCTGAAAGGAGTGCGCAAGTTGCTTAGCGTCTGAAGAGTCAGAAGACTGAAGAGAAGCCAATCCATCATCAACCTTCTCCTTCTTGTCGAGCGGTGCGTCCCCGCCGCAACTAGCTTCGGGTTCGTCCTCTGAGTTCTCAAAAGGAAGGTTTTGGAACTTCGACACGGCGACCAGAGGACGCTTCTTGCTGTTCTTCCACGTTAGTTTCATCACCGTCTCTGCACTCTCTGATCCCTCGCGAGCTTTTTCTTGTTGGGATCGATTCTTAAGGTTGTTTATTCTTCAGTTGTTCTGTTCTTCTATTTCTTTCTCCTTTTTACTTTTATTTTTATTTTTATGATTTGGTATTTAACTCAAAAACAAAATAAATGCTACGAACTAATGATGTAATAATAGCTAGAACTACAAGAAATTTAAAGTTATCGTTCAGTGCTTTTTATTTTTTAACTTAATTTGGTCTACTTTGTATGAGAAACGTGGAAATAAGAGTTGCAATTCACGAGTTTGATGGATAGTAATAATAGACAAGCAAAAGCAAAGTAACAATAAAAGTGTCACTTTTGTCATTTGTTAAAGGATAATGATAATGTGAAAAGAAAGTAAATGAGATTAATTATTTGACTTACAAAGGTTAATTTTCTTTTTTTAATCACAATCAAAGTGCTACAAATTTTTTAGCCACTCCACATTTATACGTACGATACATAACTAAAAGAGTTCAAGGTGTCCAAGAAAAAAAATGCATTTTTATAAATATAACACTCATCTTTATAGTAATCATATTTGTCATAACAATTGTATTCAACTTTTTGCATAATCTAAGTCTAATAATTGACTTTCCTTCGTCTTTAGTCGTGTTTTTCTTATTACATTGATCTCCAAATTTAGAAATTTTTATCCATCAATGATAAACTAAACCTAGTTATTATTGCATTTCTGATTTAATGTTATTTAAAACTCTTTATAATTCAAACTAGACTTCATATCGACGTTGAATTAAAAAATCTAAGACAAAACAGGACTCAATAAGGCTTGAACCTTATCTTTAATTTTAGCTTCAATGTCCTTTATTTCCATAGTGATTTATTAGAATCAACAAATCCCCAATATTATATTCATACATCTACAAATAAATATTAGGAAATTAGCTAGTGTGGTAATTCATATATATAAACATTTAATCCTTTTCTAATTTAACAAAAAATTCATTTATTAACTAATTTTCTTAAAAATTTCAAAAAAAGAGGTAGATGAATCACATTTTAAGCTTATTATTTAAATTTTGAAATTAAATATTTACTTTCTACAAAAGGAAATAGACAAAAAATACAAAAACCTAATTGTACAAAGTATCAAAATTTACATGATGTAGTTTGAAAAACTAGATGGAGATGGTTATAAAAGCATCGTTTGCACGATTTCTTACCTTCCTTTTCTGTTTCTCCATAATACTCTCCCTTTTGTCCATCGGAGTTACCACTTCCAACGTTTCTTGTTGAATATTACATATTGATATGTCCTTCAAGTTGTCCTGAAGCCATTAGCTTTAGGATTTCCTCCTTTTAGAAGAAATCCAACCCACTAACCTTGTATGCATACTTAGGATGTCACCAACATTCGGTAATAGTTCAAAGATGGACCTTTATTTGTTTACAAATTCTATTTTACCTCCAACATTAGTCATTGTCCTATTTTTGATGGTGTAACCTTATCTGTTGCTATTTTATTCTATTCTATCATAAATATCTCTCTCTCTCCCCTCCGTTCTTGGAAGTTAAGGAAGATGGTCAAACCAATTTAGTGGCCAAAGGGAGAGATGATTGATTAAGAGAGAAAGAGAGATAATGGATCAAGATAGAAAGAGGGAAGTCTTTGCTGCCAATAGTGTGGTGGTAAGTGTTCGTAGTACGATCAAAGTCAGCGGCTAAAAAGAGAAAAAGAAAAAGTTTGATCTAGAATGAAAACTGACAGATGCAAGGACGTTGGATTCGATGCCGGGTTGGATTGATTGGTCACATTTTAGATAATCATGGGATGGATTTAGATGTTTTGGAGCCATAATCCCCTAAGAACTCGAAGGAGCCAGAGAAGGAGAGAAGATGCTGAAGCATCCTCCGAAGGGTTTTGTGATATCTTCCATTTGATGCCTTAGCTATCCATTCATCTTATTGAGATTAAATACAGTCTGCCCGGTGCAACACCCAACAGAGCCCCACAAAATGACCGGAGAAGTTGAATTTTGATGAGAAAGGCAGTCGCTATCACATTCCTCAATACCACGTATTTTCCCTCTATTTAGTTGCTTTCTCTCTAAGAAACTTTAACGGGGTATAGTGGACTGGTAATGGGATTATTATTTTTAACCTGCTCGAATGGCATGTGAAATGCTTGTCCGGTGGTGGAAGGTGGAATTGCTGGTTCCTAGTCAAGAAGACTAGAGATGCAAAATTGCAAATGCAGATGGTGAGAACGTAGACCAGTCAAAATGGTAGTGAACTCTACAATCATGCTGCTTCATAGGGACCACAAAGTCAAATAATGTCCGTTTTTCTAATCCATTCTTTGTCTTTAATGTGGAAACCAACTCAAGATTAGCCCACGCGGATGCACCTCATTCCCCTTCTGTTTCTTGCTACTTTAAGCTTATCAGCTGTCGTCATTTATCACGGTAGCGGAGTAAGAATCTTGTGATTTATGAATGTGGAAGCAAAGTAGCCATTTCTCAACCTTACTGAAACTGCTTTTATGGGGTTAAATCATGGGACAAGAAAATTTGAGCAAATTTCGCCAAGAACTTAGTTTGCAGGGTAAAAAAGCTGAAGGAAAGAGCAATGGGTAATCATGAGTCAATTCCTGTTATGGTTTTCTATGGGTATGATATTTAAAAATCAACGTCGAATGGAAGATGCCGCTGTGGATCCCCTTCAACATGTCACTTTGACTTCAACTTTAGCCACTCTAATATCCACTTCCAAAACTTGGGACCAGGAAATTTCCTTCCCTTCGGGCATGTAAACTCCTGTGCTAAGATTTGTTTAGACTTCCAAATCATCTAGAACGCACACGTGGGCATGCATGATCCTGAGAGGCCATCAATCGCTGTTCTAGGAGAAAAATATTGAAATATGGCCAGCTTCGGGGCCCCAGGGAAGACAAAGTGGCATGAACGAATCTGGTGCCTGAGTCTTTGTTTCTTCATCCTACCCTTGTCCCCTCTGACTGCTTTTACAGTGAGCGTGTCGGGATGCACCCATTATATATCTTATTTCTCCGTTTCTCCTTTCAACCACCGCACCTCCTGATATCCCCCACCGGTAGAAGTAGCGAGATGGACCGGAGCATTTGTGTGAAAGCAGTGGCAGCTGGCGTTCCGCAGCCGTTGATAACCAAGAAAGGGGGTGTTGTTCCGGCCAAGAGAAGATTGGTGAAGAGAATGGTTTTTGATGTAATGGTTAAACCTATTGCTTCTCTTCTTTGCCGCCATCCCCGTCCTTCTCCCTCTGAAGTGGAAGTGATGTCGCCGCGCAACAAATCAACTGATAATGCCAAACAAATGAAGGTTTTCCCTGAAGGAGGCCATCAAATACCCACTGCAACATCAGGATGAACATCGTTCAATCCCAAAGCAACAGGATTAGCTTAACCCATGTTGATACTATTTTTTCTCTTTTCACTTTTTTCCTCCTATGGTCTAAGATTGTGTTTGTTTAACTTCATTTGGTAAGTTCCTCTGTTTCATGCTATTGTGTAGTGTGTACCTTTGCCTCAAAATAAACAAACCAGTATATTTATCTTTGCATCTCTTTCCTCTAGAATGTGCTTCTTGAGATGGTTTCATGGCTTTCCTGATTTATACAATGATGTTTACTAGCATGATGTTTTCGCTGGAGACACGTGCAAAGGGTCCTCTATTTTAAACCCTTATTTGGGCTCCTATCAATCCTCCACGCTTGTTCAAGTCTAATAAGTTAAAAAATCATCGAGTGTACGTTTAGAAGAAAAAGGTGGATCACACTTTATGCTGCCGAAGGCCCGCAACCTCTCTCTCTCTCTCTCTCTCTCTCTCTCTCTCTCTCTCTCTCTGCGTCCCTCTCGCTCTCAGAATTAGTCCACGCACTTATTATTTGTCAGAAGTTTTCCCCCATCGTTGTTCTGTTCTGGGGTAGAATAAAGAATTTAAGAGAGATCTTTTATTTAGAATTTTTCAAATGGCAATTTTCAATCTAAGTGATGAATGATTAATTGAAGAATCACGTTACTATAAATCTTGTAATATATAGATACATGACATTTCATTAAAAAAATTTAAAATTTTTCCTTGGCATTTACCTTAGGACTCTATTAGGAGACCAATTTCTTCAGGTTTTCAATTATTCCTTGTCTTTTGAGCAAAGATGGGAACATGGGATTACCCTGACGGGGAATTTTGCAATAAAGTTAAAAGTCAATTATGAACCCCACAGAAAACAGAAAAAAAGTAAGGGAAATCCTGAAAGGACCAGCAACTTGGTTGATATGATATTAAGAAGTTAATTAAAGAATATAGTTTCTTTAGAAACTACTCCTTGGATTGCATACATTATAGTTAACTCTAGAGATAAGTACTAAAACAATCCTTGAATTCTCTGCCTTTCATAGTGGCGTTTGTTGAACTTGAACCACTTTTTCTTTTCTCACTTTTATGACCTGAAAGTTTTGGTGGACAACGTTAGGGACTCTTTTCTCTGTCTTGTGGAATCCTTTTCCTCTTCATTTCCTAAAGCCATAATCGAATGTTTTCCTCTTCTCCTGTTCGTCTTTGAAACAGACAAACTACTCGTCAAAAGAGCCTATCCTTTAGAGCAGTTACCTACCTATGGAGTAGGTTTCAAAGTCTCTCTTTCCGAATAGTTCTTGTAGTCCGTCGTAAAAGTATAATTAAAAAAGGCCCTCTGATTGTGAATTCCATCAGAGGTGGAGCGATCACTATAGCCAATAATGATAAAAATCTTTGTGGAGTGATCGAAATATTGTTATCATCAAAGATGTGGTGATAGTCAAATCCTCATTTCTTAAGTCACCTCTCACTACTATAATTTTCTCATAAATAAATATTTGTATAGGAAATTATATTCAAGTAATTCAATTTGGATGTGAAACTAATCAATGGCCCATTACCCGTGCAATTAATAGAAAAAAGGAAGTTTTGAACAAGGAACGACGATGAGGCTCAAGAATCCTGAAGAAAAAGAAAAAGCAATTAATAGTCAAGTCATTACGCAAAGAGACTAAAGAAAAAGACAAAAGAAGACTGTGAGGCTATCTACATAAATTGTGTTTGTGTGGGAAAAAATCTTTCAGAGTGCGTCACTCCCATCCTATGTTGATTGGTTGGGAAAGCTTCTATCTTGGTAACGACATGGATTCCGCTACCAAGATGGAAATGAAACTTTCAGGATTCTTAAACTGTTGCATTAGGTTTGTGCCTTGATTGAGCAAATCCATTTCCGTGGATGCTTGAGTGGTGGGTTTGATACTCCGTCCCAAATTTGGGATGGTAAACCGAGTTTAGTGTACAGGGATAGAAAGGGGATTATGCAAATAACTTGCTAAGAATATTAGCAATGTGATATTTTGAGGGGACATATTTGGTACAAGAGTAGAAAAGAGTCATCTTTTCATGAAGTAAGCGGTAGTCTATTTTCATGAACTAAGCGCTACTCTATTTCAATCTATTTAGATTTATCATGAAAAAATGGCTTTGTCATTAGGCATAAGGCTAAAAGATTGTGAAAGAATAACATGTTAAGTTTAGGTCTCTTGCTTCTGCAAATGATTTCAAAATAGTAAGTTGGTGTTTGACACATTAAGAAATGCAATTGGTTCTTGAAAAGAAGCAAAAATTTATAATAATTTTTTTTTTTAACTCACACACCTGAGTGTTGAACCTAAGACCAAAAAATTTTAGATAATACCTACTCCCAACTAAGTTAAGCGCTTGTCAAATATAATAAAATGTTTGATAGTCAAATAATTGTCTTAGTCAACATTACTAAATCCATAAAGGTCTAATGAGTTCTGTAATTGAAGGCAAAGTCCCAAGGTGATTGTCCCATGTAGGTATCAAAGCATTGTTGTGAAAATCTTGATGAGTTAAGATTTTATATTGCTTACTAAAGTCTATTCATGAGGAAGGAGAGATTCAATTATGTTAGTATAAGATATTGCAATGTGACTATCAAGTTAGGAAAAGTTGAAAGTTGCGTGAATAGAATTGTGTCATTCTTTATTGTTGGTGATTTGGTCATCAAAAGAGTTGCTATTAGTTTGCAAGCAACTATGCCTATTTGAAAAAAAATATATTAATGGCATGTTGTTGTAACAAGAAAATTCCACTAGGAATAGATTACACTTTCATGCTTAAGAAGAAGTAAAATGGCCTAAGCTCCTTTAATGGAAACTCACTTCTTAGATTAGATGCAAGAGTATAGAGATGAGATTGTGAACTTTCAGTAATAATTAATTCATCTATATATAGTAAAACCCAAATGTGGGTATCACGAAGTTGAAAGGTGAGTAAGGATGAATCATATATGTTGTAAAAGAACCCAAAACTAAGGAGAAATATGGAGAACAATTATACCTAGCCTTGGGCATCTATTTGAGGCATACAAAACCCTTTGGAGCTTGCATAATAGTTAGGATGTGTTTTGCTTGAGAAACCTAGTAGTTGCTCCTTAAAAACTAGCTTAACAAGGAAACCATGTAAAAATTTATGTTTACATCACACTTGAGGAGTAACCACCCTTAAACAAATGCAATAAACAACACTATTAGGGTGGTTGTAGGTCTCACAACTAGGCTAAATGTTTTAAAGAAGTTTATACCTAGTTCTTAATGAAACCCTTTGACTGCTAATCAAGGTTTTGAAGACTATAAAGGGATCTATTAGGAGCCAACCTTGGTTTGAAAACTCCTTTGCAATGGATGGCATTTATGAATGTCATTTAGGGTACAAGGGACCACATGTGGTTGTAGCAAAGAGTTGTCAGTTCATTTCCATTGCTGACTACCATCCAAGATCTTTTAAGGTTGAGTATCCAAATCTATTGTAGTCAGTAATGGAAATGGGATGCTTGGTGTGGAGAACATACTTTTGGTTTGGCTTCTAGATTCTCAATTAGCTTCTTATTACCACTGGGTGTAAATGGGTGGATAACAATGTTAAATCAAAGGCAAATGTAAAGGAAGATTGGGTTGGTGGCTCGATTGTTGAAACTCCAATGCTTAATAGCCTTAATTCTAGGTTGGATAAAGTCTTGCCTATAGATAAGGGTGAGATTGCAAAGAGTAAAGGTTGCAACCATGTGCCCTTCATTTGGTCAAATCTATTGTAATAGTTGGGTTGGACTTGAGATGTTGAGTTCTATTGAGTTAGTTCAACGATGTTACATTAGTCTTGGGCTAGAGTACATTGATGTGGAATCAAAAGGTGATGAGTAAACTAATGCAAGTTGACTTGTTGGATCTAGTAATGCCACAAGAGGTGAGATTCCTAAGAGCACATCAATGTTGCAACAACCTTGAGAGGCTAGAATCATTACTAAGTTAGGAGCAAATGGAAACAATTGCTTGTGAAATGTAACATTTTGTGACCAAAGAGAAAAAAAAAAATCACAATTAAGGGGTGTAAACACTTGTACCCCTTGTATTTAGAACTATAACCAATAAAAACATAAGTTAGTGACTTATGAATTAACTTATTTTGTTAAGCACCCCATAGGAAGAGACTCATATTCATATGTGCTAAAAAAGGTGTAGTCAACCTACCTTCACTAAATCATTTCAAAGGCCAAGTTATGTTGTAGCATTGTCAAAGTTAGTATATAAAAAATAATACTATGTTTGATGCTTTAACCAATATTTATGTAGTAGGCACGCTTGAATAATAAAGATCCTTTCAAGTTCAATGATGTGATGTAATGTTTTTGTTCTATTGCCATCATGTCATGGTTTGTATGGGCATGAAAATTGATGGATTATTCCATAGTTTACCAAATAATTAGACAATAAATTACTTATGTATTTACTCCCATTGTCATATTGTAAAACTACTAAGTGATGTCCAAACTATTATTCAACCATTGATTTCAAAGAATTAAATACTTCAAATAATTAAGCTTCTTTTATGAAGGACAAGTTCAAGTAAATTTACTAAAGTTATCCACAAATACCTTATAATATTGATAATTGTAGGAAGACCAAACAAGAGAAGGTCACCATTGGTCAACATGGACCTTTTCAAGAGTAACAATAAACTTGTTGGGAAAGGATGAAAATGACAGTCCCTAACTTTTATTAACAAGACAATTGGTGCAAGGAAACATAGGGCTAGCATTAACATTGATTTGTTGTTATCACTGGAGCATCTTTAAAATGACAAGATTGATGCCCCATCATGTGGTGCTAGGTCAAGGCATTTTCCATTTGCTATTTGTGGGAGAAAAGCACTTTAGTAGGACGCTTACACAAAACAAAAGAGATCTCTCCTTCTAAAGCTCTTCATTAAGATTTCTTAGGTCCTTCAGTTATTGATAAAAAAATTATTCTTATTAAACTTAATAAAGTAAGGATAACCAGTAATTATTATAGAGGTAGAAATCAATTTCTTTGTGGTGACTAGAGCCATAAGAATTGACTTAAAAAGTTGATGACCATTTTGCATTGTGGGTTCATGGATGCAAATGATTGGGATTTGGTGCCTATTTCTCATAATGATTCTATTAGTTCCACCAGAGGAATGATAAGTTTGAAGCTTGTTTATGATATTTACAACATGGGAGGTGCCACCAATATACATTATCTATTATTCCCGTATTGAACAAATAACTTGCAGTGTTACAAGAACCTTTAGTGCTTCATCTAGTTAAAAACAATGGTTAAATCACTTAAAACACTAAAGGACGAAGTGAACTCTCTTGAAGTAGATTCGGCAAAGTCAAGGAGGAAGTTTATTTTTCTCTCTATTGCTGTGGTTTTGGTTCACGAGTATTCAATCTTTGTATAGGATTCCTTTTACCTTTGGCAAAAGGTGGAAAGCCTCTTCCCTAGGAAGAGAAATACAAAGTTGAACATTGTCGAGGTCCACCACCTCTTTCCCTAGTGTGTCTTCTTAAGCCACATATGCTGTAATTTTGTTAGGTGTTAGGGAATGTTGACTTAATTGCAAGTCAAAAGCTTGAAGTTGGGACACAATATCATTGTAAGATGGAACTAGATGCTTGAACATAATAGTTCGAAGGGATTCCTATTTATGTCCAAGTCCCTTAAGTAGATGAAAGATTTTAGTTAAGTCCGAGAGGGGCTTCTCAATCAAGCTCAACTAATTGAGCAACAATTGGAACTCATTCAAATAAGTGGAGAGAGGTTCACTTCCTTACTGGAGATGGTGGATTTGTGAAAGGAGATCATTTTCTCAATTTTTGTTCTCTATGCAAATTGGTTGGCCATAACCACCCATACCTATGCGGATGTCTCTAGCAAAACAATATGTCAAAGGACTTCCTTGGACAGTGTCTTGATTATCCATGATTTAACGAGATTATCACTATTAAACATTGGCTTCAAGGTCGGGATTTTGTTGTTGTTTATTTTGTTTTCCCCCGGTGAATAGTGATTATTGGTGCAAGTGGTATAATCTCCCTTGTAAGAATCCATACAACTTTCTAAGTTTGAACAAGAGAGTTATTTGAGTCACCTATGAGAGGTGGTTATTCCCCACGAGTTTGATAGTAATGAACTTACTCACACATTTTCTAAGCTGAGAAGAAGATGCATCGGTTTTTTTTCCATTTTGGGGAGGTTTCAGTAGTAAGCATTGTATGCCAGCTCTTGTACTAAATAGGAGAAAGAAAGAAAAAGAAAAAAAGAGTGCTGATGACACAGAATGAACATGGTTGTTTGAATTGAGTGTGAAAGAGTCTATAATAAGTATTTTCCCAATAGATTTCAATCATTGTCTTAGTCGGTCTATATATTACAGTACAAAGCTATCAAAGTAAAAGAAAAGACAAAAGTAGGCTATGATGCTATCTACATGAAATGTGTTTGCCTAGAAAAGATATCTTTCAGAGTAAGGCACTCCTGCCCTTGATTGGCTGGGAACCCTTCCGTCTTGGACGTGTGAGAAGTATGATTTGTCTGGACATGTAGATGCAATTACCAAGATGGAAATTAATTATTCAAGATTTCTAAAGCTGTTACACCAGGTTCGTGCCTTTAGTTAATAAAATATTGCGTGTTGCTGTGAGGTCTATTCCTGAGGATGCTTGAGTGATAGATTTGATACAATTATTTGTCTTTCTACTTCGGTGCCTGGCATCATGCCAGTGCTCCCCTTTCTGTTTATGCCGATCATAATCTTGATGCCCCTGGTTATCACATTACAACCACCGACTACCATCTCAATCACTTTCAACTACCGTGTCCAAACACGCTGCCACCAATGTCACCCACGACCAATCATAGCAATTAACCTACGTTACTGTGCCCTGCAATTGCACCACCACTCTACATTCTCTTTTTTTTTTTTTTTTTTTTTTTGTCTTGGTAGCTAAACTATTGAGTTAGCAACGAACTAGCATGCCATGAAGGGAAAAAGGATACTTCAGATTTATTCTTTTGGATTTAGAACTAAACCTTTCTTCTTGAAATTGAAGGACTATATCATACTATGTTAAATTTTTCATATTAGTTTTGTTTTTTTCTAGTAGATCGTCATCATAGTTGTCAGTCCGTAAATAAATTTCCAAACTCGCTTCACGAACTATATTTCCTTCGTAAACTTGGGTCTACACTTTTTATCATATGACTTTTAAGATGAGTGATTCTAAATGTTTGTGTTCTCTCTTATTTCCCTCGTTCTTCTGTTCTATGTTTTAATAAACTTTCTACTCCGTCGTTTTCCTTCCGGTTCCTGTTTTTCTTTTCATTCCGGGTCAACAAAGTAAGTTTTGGAACGCAGAATAAGGTGGACCCTCTATCACCCCTTCCTCGAAACTGTAGTCCCAGGAAAGGTCCAAGAAGCTTCCTTTACATCCAACACGTCTCTTAAACTTAGATTCTTGAGGTTTCTTCCTTTTGTTTTCGTTAGACTGCTGTGACTAGAATGCTGCTAGGTTGTCTACATCATCACGTGGCAGTGTCATTAATTTCCACAAGCAAAAGTGCACTTTGAACTGCGTCAACTAATTACTCATTTCATTGTAGTAAAAAGAGAAAATTTATTAAGGTTATTGAAGCTCTCCAGTATGAAAAACTCAAGTCTCTGAGATGCTTGTTTTGTCTCTAGAAACCCTTCATTCCTTATTCTGAATCATATGAAAGGGAAGGACAAAATGCTGGAGATGATAAAAGCCAGCCTGGAGCATGAAAAGGGGATGATACTATCTGAAGTTGATGGAAATGTAGGATCGTATTTTAGGGCTGGCAGTCTGAAAGGGACCTGGGTTCGAATCTAGGCCTCTTCTTCCGAGGATCAACGCTTTTCCTTTTTCTTTACTTTAAGAATGATTGTCCAATTGCCTAAGTAATTGAGTAAGCAGTCAACTAGCATGTAGACTCTATATTGAACCTACCAATAACAGTGGTCCAAATCATGTGCTAGTAAATTAATGCAGTAGTTTATTCTACCTTATCTATGAGCCACGGTGGAAAATAAGAAAAATCGGAAATCGTCGGTGGGAACGAACAACTGGATTCCAATTCAATACCAACAAGAAGCAGCACTCCCAATTTCACTGGATGACTTTGCACACCACTTGTTTTATCACCATTTCGTCACAGGTGGTTAGCATTCTCTGAAGATATAACCTTTTAAAAAAGAACAATAATGTAGCTTTGTTAATACATACATAAAGAATCGTGAAGGAATATGTTAAATTATCATAAAACTATTTGAGTGCTCGGCCTTGTAAACTAGCAATATGAACACCTTAAGGCCCCTCTTCTTTCGCAAAACTATTTACCGGGATGTGCCGGAGCGTTCGTATATTTGCTGATTATAAAAGTCTTAACTACTTCGTTGGAGAAAGACATTCTTGTCATACTAGTGCCCTAGACTCCTATCTACCATTGCAAATGTCATACTATCCACTTTTGTAATAAATAAAAACAAAATCTTAAGAATTATCAAGTAATTAGTTGCCTATCAATTACTTTGGAGATCACTAATCATAGTTTATATCATGAAAAAATCTACTCAAAATGATTAATAAGGTTAACACATTATCTTTAAAAAGCTTGTGGGATCCAAGAAAAGGACTCATTGTTTCAATTTCTAAAAGTAAGATACAGTTCTATTTGTATTGATAGGAGGTTATTGGAAGGAACATAGGATTGCAATTATGATGGAAAAAAAAAAAAAAAACAATGTGCCCCACTTTAGGCATTTTTTTTTTTCTTAAGAAAAGCAAAACCAACTAACTTGAGTTATTCGTTAATTTAATTTATACCAACATCTCAAATTGAACTTTAAACAAATCATAATTTTGAAAAGAGAAAATACTTCTATATTTATAATTTATTGGTGTTACTTTAATACAAATCATTAAATTAATGAAAATACTAAGCTAATCCAAAGTTTTTCTTAACCAGCAAGTAGCATAAAAGTGCTGAAAAAAACCATCATCATCTTCAGTGTTGTGGACGAAGAGGTCCTTGAAAAGTTGGAAGGGAAGAAAAAACTTGCGGAACTAAGCAACATAAACGAGGGTAAAAGGTACGGGTGTGACGTCAACTCCCCCGTTCCCGCCAGATTTGAATGGCTGTAAATTATTTGCGGACGCTTCAACGTGGAGGGGGCGTGGGGCCTACTACCCTCGCTTTCCTTGGGCGCAACAGGGGCCTCTGCCTACACTTTTTCTGTCCAACCCAAATCTGTTTAAGAATTAGTGAGCTTAAGATTTGTATTTGGACTAATTCTTTCATGTCAAAACAATCTCAAGAGGTTAAGTTATTGAGTCATTTCCTTAGCATTTCTTGACAACTACATCAGTAATTCACCGCAATTTTGAATTGACTTTACTAAATTGTTCTAGATTTTTACTTGACTTAGTGATAAGTTTAAAATTTTTTAATATAACTCTGTTACATTAAGGGTTCAAAACATCTTTCTTCTTTTAAGTATATGAATTTATAAAAAAAAAAATAACTTATGAGTCTACATGTCAGGAGTTGAATACCCCTTTTTTGTGTGTATGAATTTATAAAGATATTTTTTTAAAAAAAGAAAAAGTTGCCCCAAATTTTGACTACAAATCAAATTCCCAAATTTTGGCTACAAATCAAATTGGGAACCATCTGACAGGTGTTAAGCCGCAAGCCCTTTGATTTGCTTGCGACCTGATGCTTCGCCAAATTTTGGCTACAAATCAAATTGGAAACATCTGACAAGTGTTAAGTTGCAAGCCCTTGATTTGCTTGCCATTGATGCTTGGCTTTCAAGTTTCCTCTCTCCTCTCTGCACTTTCGCTCTCTTGAAATTTATTAAAAACACACCCAATCTCAGATATCAGGAGGTAGAGACTTAGAGAAGGAGAAAATGGAGAAGAAGGTGATCCAAGAAGGGCAGGGCCTGCGGATCCCAGAGAAGCTGGCGAGGCTTAACCCAGATGAAGGACTGGGCGGTTCTAAGCCAGAGCCGCGGTTCAAGCCGAAAGCTGGAAGCGTCTTTCCAGCGAAGAGGAAGCTAGTGAAGCGCATGATGTTTGATTGGTTTCTGGAGACATGTCGCCGTCCCTCTGGTTCTGGAGCTTCCCAAACCAACAACGCCGGTGGCGGCTCCGACAAGTTTCCCCCGCCCAAATCATCAAACGGCAAGTGTAAGATGATACACCCATACACACCATGACATGCCCATTATTGTCCCCTTCATGGATGATTTCGGCTTCTTTCTTTTAGAACCTGGGATCTCACCCAAGGCTTGTTGATAGATGTCTTGTACGGTCACTTTGTAATTTGTCTTTTTCATGGTTCTGTATGTATTATAACGAGACTTGTACGTTTTCTCTTGTCATAAAAGTCGCTATTTTTGGCTTTTCCGCTAGTTATTCATCGTCTCTATTCTGAATTTGCTGGGTTTCGCCGACTATCAGTGAATTTCAGTGTACCTAAAAGGTGGGGGACTTGATACCCCAAAACAGACCTATCTTGGTTTCTCAGAGCTCCATGATCGGACTTCTTCGGGACCACAATCACCAGTCCTATGCGACCGAAACCAATTGAATATTCGTTTACGTGCGCTTTAAAGCCAGAAGAGAATTGTTCTAGAATAACCAGTTAACTCGACCCATTTCGAGGAAGATGGCATCCATATCCACCGAACTATTCGACCATAACGATCAACAACAAAAACAAAAGACGCCTTTTTTTTTTTTGGGTCGGCAAGTAACCGGAGACAGTATTCTACCGAGCTCAAAATTCTTGGTCGGACTTCCGTCATGGCCGGCGGTGGCTACAGCATTAACTCATCGGTAGAAAAACAAGGGCTATTTCACACAAAATCCACAAGGAGGTGAGTTTCACGGGATAAGAGGAAGTGTTGTGCAAATATTTCGCAGGAATCATACCAAGAATCATCCATGACTGGCTGATGATGTAGTATAGTAGTAACGTGATCCGTCGGTATGATCCCAGTTCAGAGGTGCCGGCTATAATGGTCTTCCACTGGGCCTAGTATTTTACCACAAAGAAACATTAGGGCGGCTATGAAACTTTAGCTTTAAAAAAAAAAAGAAAAAAAAAAAGAAGAAGCAGTTAGGGAAAAATCAACCTGTATCAGAGAACTGCATCCTCAACTAAGGAAGTCTCCCCCACATAATAATGCTTTAAAATAAAAATAAAAAAAATAAAACACTGAATAAAAGAACATCAGAGTGGGTCCACCTTAATCAAATATCTCAGTTAAGAAAAACAATCAAGGAAGAAACTACTGGTCGACGATGAAGAAAAAACAGTCCTCTGCAATTGGAGATCCGGTAAAAGAATGATTCAGTCAGGCGAGTACAGAAAATAAAATTGAAAAGATAAAGAATGAAAAAAGATAGGGCGTCATGATGGCATACATCTTGTTCCTCTGGAGTTCACATTGGGGTCTATTACGACTTTTCCCACCAGAATTCACGCAGCATTCACACTGATTACCATTCCATTTGAAGAGGAAATGATGTCTCAAGACAATACATACAATTCCAGTCGAATCAATTTGCTTTATTCCCGTAGATATCTTTGTTGGCTCATTGTATGAGTCCATATTATGTGGGCTTATATCAATGAGCATAAACTAATATTCCCTACCGTGGTTGTCTAGTATGATCTGTTGGTCCTTCATGTGTACACAGAGTGTACACATTTGTGTGATCCTCATTCAGTTTGCCTTATTTGGTGTAAGCCTTGTCTATCTTATAGATTGTGATGAGTCAATCTATTTGTGTGGACACAATTCATTATTGGCTAAGTCCCCTCTCTAGCTCTTCTTATATTCATATTACAGCTTGCTACAGGGAGAAAATAACACGTGGTGTGCATTTATCTGTTGCTCTTTATAGTGGGAAAATGGCCCACAGGACATTTTCGCCACATCATCAATCTCCATCCGGTTATAAGGTAAGTCCTTTACACGGACTAGATACACGACTAAGACCTTCTCTAATTGAAGGCAGTGAGTGAGATCTGAGCAGTGCACGAACCCCCTCCCGTTTTTCACCAGCAAGCTAGGCTTTCTCATCAAGCTTAGAAGAGCATAGAGAGGAAGACTAGGGCCTACCTCAGCTGAAAAAAGATGGAGAAAAGTGGTACGCTCTCTCGATACTCCATACATTGTTTCGAAACCCATTATTTGTCTCCATGGTTGGTGTTTTGATCTGTAAAATAGCCTCTGTTGAGGCTAAGTTTTCTAACATTTGGTATTGGAGCCATCTTAGCATCAATCTGGAGAACAAACGAGTTGAAAGTCGAGATTTTTGAGCTCAAAAACCAATTTTTGTTCATGGGTTTCATTTTTCTTTCGAGCTAGATCTGGACCCAACCCGTGGGTATTCTTGCGGGTTGAGGCCAGATCCGGGACCAACACGGCGGGACGATTCTACCGCTGCCAAGATCCGCCGAAAACGACGGTGATCGGACCGGGTCGACCCGACCCGTGTATTCCGATCAAGATCTGGCCGTCAGTGAACCCCACAAGGTCACCGTCTAGGGTGTCGGGCATAGGCATGAAGCCGACCGACACCTCGGCGTCTCGATCGGCCGGAAAACCGGCCGGCCGAACGGCGAACCGGCCAAATCGGCCTGCATCGGCCGATACGGTACGAACCGGGTTGACTCGGCCCGACCTTACTGGGCGACCATCCGTACCGGGTCAACCCGACCCGTCCGTACAGAGTTGACCGATCCCGTCCGTACCAGGTCAACCCGACCCGTCCGTACGGAGTTGACCCGACCCATCCGTACAGTTGACCCGTCCGTACTGGGTCAACCCGACCCCGTCCGTATGGAGTTGACCGACTCGTCCGTACCGTTGACCCGTCCGTACTGTCGCAGCAGCTTCTGGCGGCGAGTGGCGGCGCGTGGTGGCGTGTTAGAGTTGTTTTTCAACTCAGAAAATTTCTATTTAAATTTTAAAAGGCAATGATGCAAATATTATAAGTCTTTTGTCGATCATGGTTGTCAATTTCAATTAAAATTGCATAGTTTATTATTTTGAACCTATATGCATGAATGTTGTATGCTATCTTGTCGTGTTTGTTTGTTTAAGGACTATCTTGTAATCTGGAACATGATGTGTGATTATGTTGAATAATTTTTTATTATGATTTGATTCAAGCATACAACTGTACAACATTTGTGATGTTGTTTTGATGCAATTTGCAATTAAATGCCCCACTCTTAGAAATTGAGTTGCATACTCGATTGTGAGTAGAATGTGGTTTATACCCGTAGGATAGGCCGATCTCGTAGTTTGGGATTCGGTCAAGTGCGTGGGAGTCTTGTGATTTGGTTAGACTGTGATCACCACAGTGGTGCAATCTAATTGAATTGTGGGATTCTGTTCTTGCACTGTGATTATATCCTGTCTTGGTATATGGTTTTCTCCTACAGGAGTGACTGTACATTGGGATTTGGATTTTGTATGGTGAGCCAACATTATTTGGCCAATCTCGCAATCTATACATCTACAGGTGGTGGGTTGTGAGGATTGGTTTCGGCTGTCATGTGGAGAGTTTTTCAACAGCATGTCATGTTTACTGCCCACAGGTGTTTATGTGATATTGCTTATGAGACTCTCATTGCTCTACTCACGATGTGGTTCAACTATATGTTTGCTAATTGCAGTCACATTTACTGTCAACAATTGCATGGTCACCATAGAAGTACTAACAGGATTGAACTTTAAGAAATGGCTTGCTGATTTCCGCTTTGCTATGCGGATTGCCGACCTGCATTCGGCATTAACTACTGAAAAACCTGTGGACCCTATTCCGACTAGCTCAGAGGAATATAGAAACAAGTGTGCCACATGGGCAAGAAAAAATGAGCTTTGTTTGTTGTCTATGCTGAGGACAATTCAAGACCACCTTCAGGCAGATTTGCCTACTGATGTTAGTGCCAAGGATTTTTTGGAGACAGTGGAGAATGCTGAAGCTGGGGAACTCCTACAGGAATTGTTTGACCTCAAGTATGATGGGTCAGTCACTGTCAGGAACTATATTATGAGGATCATTGACCTTAAGGCAAAGCTGAAGAAATTGGATATAATCCTCTATGATGCGATCATAATACACAAGGTGTTGGGTAGTCTCCCTGCTGAGTTTGGTATACTTAAGACCTCTTACTATATGCAGCGTGAGAAGTGGACTACTAATGAGCTGTTGGCTCAAGTCATGGTTGAGGAGAAAAAGCTAAAAAAGGAAGGATCGCATTTCGCTATGCTCACTCAGGGAGCAAGCACTAGTAGGGGCAAGAGGATGAGGCCCCATAGTGGTAGAGAGTCTAGGAGGACTCGCCCAGCTACTAGGAGCACAACCACTAGGGGTGTAGCCCCTCAGGGCAATACAGCTGCAGGCGGGAGGCCTCAAGCGGCTACTGGGGCTAGGACTACTGAGTTTGTTTGTTTCTACTGTAGAGAGAAGGGTCATAAGAAGACCACTTGCCCCAAGTTAAGGAAGAAAACAGGAAAGCGCCCAGTTAGAGGTAATTGCTCTTTAGCTCATGTTTGTGAGTCTCACTTGATAGAAACACCCTCTAGTTCTTGGTGGTTAGATAGTGCAGCAACTAACCATGTAGCGTTTACCATTCAGGGGTTTGTAAGCAGGAGGAGGCCCAGTGAGGACCAGAAGTATCTTTTTGTGGGGAACAACATGAGAGCTGATGTGGAGTTCGTTGGTGACGTCATTCTTCTTTTGGATAGTGGCTTTAGAATGACTCTATGTAACACCTTTTATGTACCGTCCTTTAGGCGGAACCTAGTCTCAGTTTCTGTACTGGATAGGTTAGGGTACTCTTTTGAGTTTAAGAACTCCATTGTGAATGTATCTTTTGATTCGAACCTTGTTGGAAGTTGTGTAATGGATCATGGTTTATATAAAATCAGCTTGTCCCCACATGAAATTTATGTTACTACAAATGTTGGTTGTGATGTTTCAAAGAGGGTGATGACTAAAGAGCGATCGTATAAATTATGGCACAAGAGACTTTGTCATGTTTCTAAAGAAAGAATTCAAAGGTTGGTTAAGACAGGAATTTTGCCTATCCTTGATGAGGACCTAGATGTATGTGTGGATTGTTGTAGGGGCAAGATGACTAAGATCAAGAAGAAAACTGTTGTGCATAGTTCTGAACTGTTAGGTGTGATTCATACTGACATAAGTGGCCTATACACAGTGACACTACATGGTGACGTGTATTTCATTACTTTCATAGATGATTATTCTCGTTATGGGTATGTGTACCTAATCAAAGAGAAATCACAATCACTTGAGAAATTTAAAGTGTTTAAGGCAGAAGTTGAGAAGGAATTGGGAAAAAGCATAAAGGTAGTCAGGTCTGATCGAGGTGGAGAGTATTATGGAAGACATGGTGATTCAGGGCAACATAAGGGACCATTTGCTCAGTATTTGGAGGACTCAGGAATAGTGGCACAGTTTACTACGCCTGGTAGTCCTGAACAGAATGGTGTCGCTGAGAGAAGAAATAGAACACTGATGGAGATGGTCAGAAGCATGATGAGTGGTAGTAATCTCCCTCATTTTCTATGGGGAGAAGCCTTGAAGACCTCCA
The DNA here is from genome assembly GCA_028551475.1 of Casuarina equisetifolia. NCBI lineage: Eukaryota > Viridiplantae > Streptophyta > Magnoliopsida > Fagales > Casuarinaceae > Casuarina > Casuarina equisetifolia. The sequence continues at coordinate 22,346,176 of CM052356.1, forward strand.
TGTATATCCTTAATCGTGTCCCCACTAAGGCCATTCAGCTAACGCCGTTTGAAGCATTTAAAGGACGTAAACCCAGTTTAAACCATGTCAAAGTATGGGGATGCCCGGCAGAGGTTAAATTATATAATCCAACCTTGGGGAAATTGGATCCGAGGACGACCAGATGCTATTTTGTGTCCTATCCAGAACACTCAAAAGGGTATCGATTTTACAACCCTAATGGAGGGCCCAGGATTGTGGACTCACAGACGGCTAAATTCCTGGAACTTGATGTTGCAGAAAAGGCAGGATGTTCACAGGCCACAGGTAATGATGATGATGCCGCTAAGAATATGAGGGCTAATCCTTTTGTTTTCATAAACAGTGAGCCCACTATGACAGCCCTAGTCCAAGCGGATGCACATGATGAAGTTGCTGATAATGCACCAGTTGTGGAATCACAGGCCCAGGATCAAGTTGTGGTCAATCCACCAGTGAGAAGATCCACTAGAGAAAGAAGGTCAGCTATTCATCCTGATTATGAAGTGTACCTGGGTGAACATGACTATGACATAGGTGTTGTAGAAGATCTAATGAGTTACTCACAGGCCGTCTCGAGTCCACAATCAGAATTTTGGATAGGTGCTATGAAAGATGAAATGCAGTCTATGAAACACAATGAAGTCTGGGACTTAGTTGAGCGACCTAAGAATTGTAGACCTGTTGGCTGCAAATGGGTGTTCAAAACCAAGAGGGATTCTGCAGGAAAAGTAGATAGATTCAAGGCGAGGTTGGTTGCCAAGGGGTTCACTCAGAGAGATGGTGTTGACTATGATGAAACCTTTTCGCCTGTATCATCCAAGGACTCATTCAGGGTTGTCATGGCCCTTGTAGCTCATTTTGACATGGAGCTACATCAGATGGATGTTAGGACTGCCTTCCTAAATGGAGTCCTTGATAAAGAGGTGCATATGGAACAACCAGAAGGTTTTGTGAAAGGTAGTGCGAGCAAATTTGTCTGCAAACTTAAGAGATCCATTTATGGCCTTAAACAAGCCTCAAGGCAGTGGTATCTAAAATTTGATGAGTTTATCACCTCATTTGGCTTTGTTGAAAATTTGATGGATCGCTGCATATACACTAAGTTCAGTGGGAGCACCCCTATTCTTCTGATTCTTTATGTTGATGACATCCTATTGGCCTGTAAGGATGCGGGGTTGCTACGAGAGACAAAGAAATTGTTATCTTCTCATTTTGACATGAAAGACCTTGGTGAGGCTTCCTTTGTTCTTGGGATTGAGATCCACAGAGAGCGATCACGTCGGCTCTTAGGTCTTTCTCAGGGGGCCTACATTGACCGGGTTTTAGCAAGATTCAACATGCAAGATTGTAAACCTGGGAATGCACCAATCCTTAGAAGCGATAAGTTGAGTAAGTTGCAATGCCCTCAGAATAAAGCCGAAAAGGAATCAATGAGAAATGTACCATATGCGAGTGCAGTGGGGAGTTTCATGTATGCACAGGTTTGCACTAAACCTGACATTGCATTTGCTACTGGACTTCTTGGCAGATTTCAGTCAAATCCTAGTAGTGCTCATTGGGTTGCTGCCAAGAAGGTTATAAGGTACTTGAAGAGAACAAGGGACTTTATGCTGACCTACAGGCATGTAGATGATCTGCAACTTGTTGGGTATTCGGATGTGGATTATGCCGACGACAAGGATGATTTGAAATCCACATTTGGTTATGTGTTCATGATGGCGGGTGGAGCAATATCATGGAAAAGTGTCAAACAATCATTGATGACATCCTCCACCATGCATGCAGAATTTGTGGCCTGTTATGGTGCAGCTGTTCAAGCCGTTTGGTTAAAGAATCTGATAAAGTTGATGACCTCCCTTGATTTTGTTAAAAGGCCCATTCAAATATATTGTGACAATTCTGTCGCTATGTTGTTTGTTAATGACAACAAAAGTATGAATGGGGCCAAGCATATAGAGATAAAATTTTTGACCATCAAGGAGAGAGTAAAGAATGGTGACATTTCAGTAGAACTTATCAAAACAGATGCCATGTTAGCTGACCCACTAACCAAAGGATTAAGCCCTTCTTTGTTACAAAAGCATGTTGTTAATATGGGCCTCACATCTTCCTTTGATTCCTTAGCTTAGTGGGAGTTGATTGTTGTGTTGTAATACTTTTGACATTTTAATCAGTGGGAGCTTGTGCTCACCCTGATATTGTGTTTTGAGCATCTGTTCTCATATTATTGTGTAAACTTTTGTTGATGTATATTTACATTTCTGTGATCTGTCTTTTACTTATTTTCATGAATTCATTAAACACGTACGTGCTTGCTTGAGACAGATTACAAGTCTTAGGAAAGTGCAACCCTAAGCATTTGGCCGGGGCATGTATATTCTATTGGCCATACTATGATGTCTTGCGATGCACACATACAAATATATAAACTCGAGTTTACTGTGTAAGACATTTTGTACTCTCCCGAGACATATTGTCTATGACGTTTTGCCATGTTGGAAATGCTCTCGTAAGATAATTTTGTTGGTGACGTTGGTCATTTTTTAGAGTGATTTCTCTTTGGTAGTTTTATAAGTGGCGTTGGTGATTGGGAGAATGGGACTGACACGACTGGCAATACCTAATCTCATTATATGGTATTGTTTGCTCATTACACCAATTTTGATCTGTCGTAGGATGGAAAGCTCTTATGATTGTGGTAGGGCTGTGTCTTTAAATGACGCAGTTGTTGCCATTGTTTGAGAGTTTGAAATCTTACGTGACGAGATCAGCAATGAGGACCTTATTGTTATACTTTCGGGACCAGCACAAATCAAAATGTTTTAAAGTTATTTTGATATATATATAATTTTTATATATTTTTTTACTTGATTTCTTTTATGATCATTGCTATAGCCCAAGTGGGAGATTGTTGGCTCATTGTATGAGTCCATATTATGTGGGCTTATATCAATGAGCATAAACTAATATTCCCTACCGTGGCTGTCTAGTATGATCTGTTGGTCCTTCATGTGTACACAGAGTGTACACATTTATGTGATCCTCATTCAGTTTGCCTTATTTGGTGTAAGTCTTGTCTATCTTATAGATTGTGATGAGTCAATCTATTTGTGTGGACACAATTCATTATTGGCTCAGTCCCCTTTCTAGCTCTTCTTATATTCATATTACAGCTTGCTACAGGGAGAAAATAACACGTGGAGTGCATTTATCTGTTGCTCTTTATAGTGGGAAAATGGCCCACAGGACATTTTCGCCACGTCATCAATCTCCATCCGGTTATAAGGTAAGTCCTTTACACGGACTAGATACACGACTAAGACCTTCTCTGATTGAAGGCAGTGAGTGAGATCTGAGCAGTGCACGAACCCCCTCCCGTTTTTCACCAGCAAGCTAGGCTTCCTCATCAAGCTTAGAAGAGCATAGAGAGGAAGACTAGGGCCTACCTCAGTTGAAAAAAGATGGAGAAAAGTGGTACGCTCTCTCGATACTCCATACATTGTTTCGAAACCCATTATTTGTCTCCATGGTTGGTGTTTTGATCCGTAAAATAGCCTCTGTTGAGGCTAAGTTTTCTAACAATCTTCAGTCCATGAGGCACCCATAATCAACCACAGATAAAACAGAACGCCCACCAATTCCAACCTACGGAAGACAAAATTAGTTAGCATGACACCCTCTGTTTGGTTTGCTGTTAAAGGTCTATATCTATCTTGTTAGGGAATGACAACTTTAAGATTTTTCATCATAAGATAATGGCTTGCTCCACCTATCTATGAGGAAGATACACTAGGCACCCATCCAAGTATTCTCTGCCTTTTCGATCATTAACCTTTTTGACTAGATTGAACAAGAGAAAAATGAAGAAAGCTCCTTACTTTAGCCCCTTTTCCACCCAGCTTCTTGTTGGATCTTGCCGTTTTTAAATGATCTGAAAGCGAAGCGAATTTTATCCTCATCAAGGAAAAAATTTCTCCCATCAAAGAGAATTCTTAAATCCTAATTGCTTTTAAGATATATCTATGACCCACATGCTTATTTGCTTTCTACTTCATGTCTGTCTCTCCCATTTAGCTTTTTGCTACTGCCAATCAAACACCAGGGAGAGATTTAATTTGATATTTAGAGAATAAGTTCCATTCAAAGTCCACAGAAAGTATCAAAAATTCTCAGTACTGGGTATGCCGTTTTGCTTTTTATGCCTATTCGGCACGCCCAAAAAGTTCCAGTAAGAAAATCCTCCAACCCTTTTCTAGGCAAGGTGGCTTATGGGAAACGGCAGCTGATAATGGACATGTCCCTTTTGGCTCTACCTGTGCGTAGAAAAAGAGTTCCATTAGCTGTCTATTCGTGCTCAAGCTGAAGGAAGCCCCGGAGGGTACGATGTGGGGGGTCGGATGAATCATGAAGCTGGTCCATTCAATGTGGAGATCCTACATTAAAACTTCACAATTTTTTCAATACATCTAATATCGAGAAAAGAAGAAGTAATTAACAAAGAGAATTATATTTATAGGTTCTGTGGCGTTGTCAATCTAACCTTATTAATTTTTACTCCAAACTCTTAATAGTTTGTTTATAACCCACCAAATGAGCCGTTCATTAATCTCATGTCACTTGCAATTGTTTCCCCTTTCGGTAACTTTTTTTTCTCCCCTAGAGGGGAGCAGTACCGTTAACCATTCTATAGGTTTTGTACATGCGTGTTTAAAATTTTTTTGGGTTATTGCGTGCATGGTTTAAACTTGACACACCATCACGAACCACTCATATTGGCTTGCAGTATTTCCTTCTTCTTTTTTTCTTCTAAATTTCCTTATTGCCAAATGTATGCATGCAAGAATTTATGTTCAATCCCTAAACTCGACGTAATTTTTGTACGCAACTTCAAATGTCTCCATTAAATAGATTGGTAGCAGACATGCATGAAAGCAAAACTTAAACAACCTTACATGTCCCAAACAATTTGCCACATTCCGTGCACAAGCTAAGAGTAAAGAAATTTTATACACATGAGATTTCCTTCGAGTACATAGGCAAAAGAAATTTTGTATAGCTTCTTCATCTAAAAATTTTCTTGTTCTTAAATGAATAAACTTATATATTTATCAAAAAAAAATTTTCTTATTCTATCTTTTTTTTTCTGTTCTTTTATTTTTCCTGGTGTCTTTACTTCTCCCGTCGCCTTTTCTGCTCTTCACTTTGCAACCAGTTTCCCTGTTTTCTGCAACAAGGCCACACGCACATTGAGGTTGTGATAAATCCATCTGGTTATGCCTCATGTACTCGAAGGTTGTCTTCCGCCCATCAAATCGCATGATGGGAATCTTCTTTGGGACTCGGGGAATCTTCTTATCTTGACATCGCACCCTCATACCCAATTGCGAGAATTGAAACTAAGATGGGAATCCCCATGTGTCGGCGACTTGTTGGAATGACAGTCTTTTCTAGGCAGCTTCTTGTCGTCCCTTATCATTGGAGATTCGAGTGTACGGCCGATCTGCTTGTGTCGATGTGCGCGAATGACTTTCTTGCCCCACTTTCTCAGAAAAAGAAGCACAAGTTGGAAGGCAACAAGACGATAACCTGATCAGAACTGAGTAAAAGCAGGTTAACAGGTGAACGATGAATGGGTCATTCTGGTTCTTCCACCTACATTATGATGGTGCAATAGAACATGAAGGCTTCTTGAATGATAACTCCTTAGGAAAACTGGTGAAGCCATAATTGAAATGATAGATAGAAGTGTCACTGATTTCGGATGATGACAAACTTAACCAATTAAATAACAATTCGTAATCTTCGTCCCAAAAATCTTTGCTACCTTTAGGGTGCCTTTACAACTAAGTGCTCCCAATTCTTGATAATTTACTTGACTAAAAGGAGAAAGGCCTAGGAAAGTGCGTGGGGCTTTAACACGGCTAGTAGCATCTTCACGCGACACGTCGAAGGACTTCGTTTCCTCCCCGGCAAATCTTGTTTGCCTACTCAAACCAGTCGTGCTACTGACACGTATAAAGAGATCTCACGAGCTTCCAAGCAGCTTCCTGGCACTCCTCGTTACCTAAAATTATATAGCAGTAGAGGGGTCCATTGCCTTTTCAAAGAAAAAAAGGGGGGAGGAGAGAAGCCATTTGCCAAAGGGAGAGACGATGATGAGACGGAACCCGGATCAAAGAATGGTTGCAGCCAAAACGGAGCCAAAGAACGCTGTGAAGGCAAAGTCACGCGAGGAAATGGTTGGAGCCACGGCAGAGACACGCTTCAAGCCTAAGCATGGAGGTTTAATTCCACCAAGGAGGAGGTTGGTCAAGAGGATGATGTTCGATTACATTGTCGAACATATGGCCTCTGTTTTCTGTTTCTGTAATCCCTCTTCCTCTGCAGCCTCGAAGGCCCCCTCCGACACATCTGGTGGCTGCTTAGAGATGGCTCCACCGCTCAATTCATCAACTACCAAGAACAATAAGAACGTATTTCCCCACCCATGATAGCATGCCACTGCAAAGCCACCGTAAACTATCACTGTAGCTGTCACCATTTTTGTTCTGTTGTGATGCTGTAATTTATACCATTTTGATTTGGATAGATACTTTCTGGTGGATTTTTCGCTACTCCAATGGTATTTCTTTGCTGTTTCAATTTATTTGTACTTTCGCCCGTCCTTTGTCTTTTTCGCTACTCCAATGGTATTTCTTTGCTGTTTCAATTTATTTGTACTTTCGCCCGTCCTTTGTCTTTTTCGCTACTCCAATGGTATTTCTTTCCTGCAGGACAGTTTCCTGTTCTTTTATCATTTTCTGGATACTAGGGTAGCTCACCACTAGGTAGTCCCACGATGATTGGTGATCTAACTTGTAATCAGCTTGCGGTAGTCTGAAAGCTACTTCTCTGGCATTTTAGACTTTATCAACATCATCTGTGTACTGCATATGGTTCTTCCTCTGCATCTACACTTAAAAAAGAAAAGGGAATTTAACTCAGAGCGCCATATAAAACTGACTGTTTAAGAGATTTAACTCTGCAACAGAGCATATTACTATAAACAACAGATACGGTTATGGACCCTTCACAGTAGTGTGTTCAATGCCATCCTCAAAAAAAAAACCCTACTTTACTGGAATCGATTCTTGCTAATTAGAGTTCTACCAATCAATAAAGACCAACCAGTGGACCCTGTACATTGAAGAAGCGAAACTGTAGACGCAAAATTCATGTACTCAAGACTTTCTGCAGGACATAGAATACCAGACAAGTACTCGGTTACTGCAATTGCCGATTGATGGGACAATCGGAACGACCGAGCAGGGCCAGAGATGGAGCACTTGGAGTGCTTTAGACCCTGCCCGAACCAGTGGGGAACTGAATAGGGAGCAAAAGCCCAGAGGCATTAGAAGATTGCATCTTGGTCACAGCAAAAAGGTGGGTTTCAGAATCAAGGCCATCATCCTCTCATCCAAGCGAAATCCCAGGCACCCCACAGCCAGATGTCCGCCGTGTCAGGCTCATGGGTTCCACTCGGCAAACTCGGCGGCCGAGGCTCCAAACCCAGGAAAATTCCAGCCGTGAGAATTGCTCCAGGTCAAAGCCACTGGCGCCACCTCCTACCTGGTACAAGTCTTATTCTCAAGGAGGGAAGGCCATCGACGGCGATAGTGTCTCAGTGGTCCAACACCCTTCCTAGTTGCCGTTCCTTTCTGTTCCTGTCCGAAGCTAGGGTCATTTTCCAGGAAACATGCTTGACAGTTAATTAACATAGAAAAGAAAAAAGATATTTTGTTTTTTGCAAGTACCGACCACCAAGTGTGAACTTTGGAAGAAGAACATCTGAGTGCTGCTTTAGGCAATTGTACTTACGTCCGTTCCACGGGACCGCTTTGATGGAATTTTGAGACAATGATGAAACGACTGAAAAATCACGTAATTATGACTCAATGTTTTCTAGTTATCTGGAGATCGTAAGTGCTATAGGTTACAAAAGAGAAATTAAATGAGTATCTTCCAAAAACTGTATCGCCTTAAGAATCATCTCGATTTTGGGGAAAGTTCCATGAAGTATCTTCCAGAGTTTGCAGTAAATACCGGAACCAACCTCATAATTTCCGAAGTGACAAAAAGTGGTCGGTCCTTAACTTAGATGTTGTACTTTTGACTTAAATGTGGCATGTCCTTGGCAGTGCAAGATTCAATTCGCTCAAGTGCTGCCTTGAATGGCACAAAAACCCCTTCTCCTAAACACCTATCCCTACAGCAAAGCGACACCACAATTCTTCTCACCTTCAATCTTGCCTACAGTAGAGTGGATGGAATTACACGCTTTGTTCCAAAAAAGTAGAGTGGAGAATCTATTGGAAAAAGAGCAAGTTGGAATATCTAGGAGTCTTGCATATGGCCCCATCGCTTCCGTCCTTCCAACCTTAAAGAACGCGGAATTTCAAGGTCTTGACATCACTGACTCGTGTCCGAATTGTTCTAAACAAAATAGCTTTACTTCCTCATGAAGACAAGTAGAAAAACAAAAAGAAAAGACCCATTCTAGCTCTCCTCCATGCGTTCTTGTTGGATGGCAGGCATGAGAGGTAGGGTAAACTGTCCCACTCATGCACCAATTGTAGCATACGAGCCTCATATGGGCATCTTAAATAGAGTAAACATGCCTGTTTGGGTAACTCCTTTCTTTAGTCGGCTTCAATGATATGACCCATCTGGTTGCGTGAATGTGAAGTAATTATTTTGAGGCTCCTACTTAAGGAGCACAAGTTCAAAAACACCAAAACATTAACCTAATAAGTACCAAGAAAAAACAGGGGTAACGATGAAACAGCCATTCTGGTTGGTGTCATGCCAGTAAACCTCTTACCTTCTGCGGACATCATGATAAGAAATTTGATATGTTATTGTGATTGATTTTGATGCCATGAGCGATATAACCAATTAATCAGAAATTACTCTCCCAAATGAATATCTTGTCTAGCTTAGGAAGCCTTGGTGAGGAAAACAAGGCACAAAGACCAAAATGCGAATCTGGTCTAGAACCCTCACTACCAAGAATGTTTGACTAAAAGGAGAAAGGTTTCCGAATGGGTAGATGACTTGGTCTCTTCAGACCGCCCATCAGAACGTTCCATCATCATTTGGAGATTAAACGCGTAGAGGATCTCTTCGAATATTGGTTCCTCACTCCAGAAACTTGTACAATTTGACACGTAGCCGGAGAAAGTATCCCCTAAGTTCCGAGCAGCTTCTCCGGCATTACTTTTTATCATTACCTAAATGTATATAAGGAGAGGGGTCTATGGGCTCTTCAGACAACAAGAAGAGGAAGGTAGTGGGGGGCGTCATTCAGCAAAATAGAGATTTTGATGAAGCCGAACCCGGGTCAGCGAGGGGCTGTGGCCAAGACAGAGCCAGGGAAGGCGCCGAAACCAAACCCTCGGGAAGAATTGACTAGTGTCAAGGCGGAGACACGCTACCAACGTAAGGGTGGAGGTCTGATTCCGCCAAAGAAGAAATCAGTGAAGAGAATGATATTCGATGACATTGTTGAACATATAACCTCCGTGTTCCGTTTCCACGATTCCTCATCCACAGCAGCCTCCCCAGCCCACCCTGACCAGTCTAGCCGCTATGTACAGATGGCTCCACCGCTGGATTTATCAAATGCCAAGAACAACAACAACGGATCTCCCCTCCCAAGATAGCATGCCCCTGCACAACCACCGAATCTGCTGCTATAGTTGCCGCCACCGCATATGTTGTTGTTGTATCATTTATATTTGACACTGTCAAGTATCATTTGTTGGTGCAATATAATTCCAATCTACTCGTACTTTCACCGGTTCTAGGTACTAGTTCTATAGAACAACTTCCAGGTCGTAGTCCCTTCTCGTTCTAGATAAGCTCAACATTAGTTAGTCCACAATGATTAGTGATCCAATTTGTGATTGGAAAACAGATTCCCTGGCATGTCGAATTTTATTAAGCTTCTCTCTGACTGCATCTGTTTGTTCCTCTGCATCAACAGTTTAAAGTTGAAAAAAGAAAAAAGGAAACAAATTCATGACTCCACAAAAACTGATTGTTTAAAAGATTGAACACAGAAACAGAGGCGTTGTTAAAACAAGCCATCCAGTAGTCAACCCTTCACAATAGTCTGTCCCATATACCATCCTCCGCAGACTCTTAACACAATACAATGAACAATTCTTGCTAGTATCGAGCTCTACCGACCGAGAAAGGCCACGCCGTGGACCGTGGATTTTGAAGAAGTATTCAGCCTGGATGCAGGACATGGAAACTATACGTGATTATCAGACTAATACACGTAATACAAATTTATGCTACTACTGGTCGACGAAACAATTGGCGGGATTTAGCAGCTTCAAAGATCTTCAAGGATTTGCCCCGACCAATCGGGAACTATATAACATGCCTAAATCCACAGGCTCGGCCTAGGTTTTTGTGAAAAGCCCATCCGAGGCTTCCTTTGTAAACCCATTTCTTAGTTTAAAATGGTAGCATAAAAAGTAGTCTTAAACCCATGGGTATCAGAGTAAGTTAGTGGTGGTAGGCCCAATAAAATTTTTAAAATTTAAACTGTTGGATTAGGTTCAGGAATTTCCAACAGTTGGACTTGTCTCGGTATTCCAGGTGAAGGCCTTGGAAGGAATGCCTCACCTTTAAAAGTTGTAACCACGACTTGAGAGGGCATCTTGCGAAATCCGATGTTTCTTTCAAATGTAATGTTATTGCCTTTTTTTTTTTTTCTGCTTTTCCAGTCTTAGTTGTTGACAGGGGCTCACGCGGAGAGAAGTGAGGCCTTGAAAGCATCCAAAAATTTTCCCCAAAATCCGAAGATCCTGTCCCGCTACATGACTTAAATAGTCTGCCAACGTTCTTTCGAACAAGAACATTGTAATTGATATCAGAGCTGTTGTGATCCAAAGGAGTCGCGCTAGACAAGCTAGAAGCTGGACTGGCTGAGCTCAAATGGAAAGGAGGGAAGTGTTGCATCGTTGTATATGTTCAAATCTAGTGATCTAGCATTAATTTTTACCCATTGTGCGTCTAATATTGAAACTATTACAAAGGTCTACCGAAGGACTTACAGTACTTTTATTTATTACACAAATTGATTATGTAAATCTCGTCCCAAGTGGACCTAGTTTCTGAGACATGAATAATGTTTGTACTGGGATGGTCTAATCGTTAATGGGTCGTAATCTACGAGTTCTAAGGGGGGCAGAAACACAGCAGCTGGGAACTTAAAAAATTGTTCTTTTGGAATCTGTCAGGTTCTCAAAACGTCAAATCACAATTGATTAGCAAATGGGAAACCTCTGATTCGGATCCTTACTTTCCCTCTTCATCACTCTTTTTCTCTTTTCCTTCCACTAGGCTCTTTGCCTTCGGCCATTACCATACTTGCCCCTCCTCCTCAAAGCCCTGCCGCCTGGCTCCTCCGCCAGCCACACCAGCCTAGCTCAACTATAGTGCTCCTTCCTCCGTAGTGGTTTTGCCGATGAACATATTTTCTTTCCCGGCTAAAAGACCATCAGCCTCCCTAGTGGCCCTTCTCTTGGAATCTTGTTCCTCTTTTTCTCCTTCACAGGCCAATACTGCCGACATCCAATCAAGGCACCATCATCTTTTGTTTTTTGCCTTTGTTCTTTTCTTATGACAATTGGTTTATATTCTCCCATTTCCAGCATGTTTCAATGCACGTCATAGCATGACGTTGCTAAAATGAGCGTTACAGCATGACGATGCTGAGCTGCATATTGCCTTGTGCTCGCCGCCCTCAAAACCCAACAACTGTAGCTATTGCGGCCGGCGTTGTTGGCTTCGCAGATGACGACTCCTGTTGGAAATTCCAGTGCCTCCTACGTTTCACACGTATTTTGATTCGTTTTGATTTTGCTTTTGACTTTCATGTCATGCCCCGATAACCGATGCCAATTATCTTCAACTTTGTGAAATTTGGAGTACCACTGCGCCCACAATAGGGGCTGTGATTCATGAACCATGGTTGTCTTTTGCAGATTGAACTAGAATTGAGCAAGAAAAGTGGTCAAAATTTTACCTAGAGTTCTTGTACCGCACGATTCATGAGTGCAGATTTCCCTATGGGACAATCTTCAATGTATCCAGCACAAGAGACAAATTATAGAAGGACAGGAACTAGCATTTGTTGTGGCCATCGTAGACAAAAAGTCTAGTGGTCTAGAAGCAAAGCTACACCATGCTTTTGAATTATAATGAAACTCAGATGGACAGCGATTAGAAAACTTCCCACCTGAATTCACACTCGCCATTTTCGTATGGTGACATGTCATAACTGGCCTGCCACTGTGGGCTTGGGAAAAATGATTTACAGCAGCAGTAAACTATAAGAACTGCTTGGCCTATCAATTTTCTTGTGCCTTATGAACTTTTCCTGCGTACATGTTATTCAATTAAGACCATATTTGAGTAGTAATAGTTCAAAACCAGCAAGCAATAGATTAGTCTTATCCCCCAACTTTTAGACCATGTGGACCAGAAGATACCAAAGGGCATGAGAATCAAAAACCTGCAAGAAGAGCACCAACAGGAAATTCCAGAGTCTCATTTCTTAGTTTAAGGATGAATCACCGAGCCTCTCAGGAAATTTCAGAGCGTTCTTACGTGCACAATACGCTTGTCTCATTTGTTTAATGCAGCTATGCTGTCCCCGCGCGAGACTCGCCTAACCATCCATAATCGACGTAGAGTTTGAAATCTTAAATAAAATACAGTCAAATGCACCCGAGATTCCGCTGGCTGTCGTCGGAAAAAGTTCTTTTACTTTGGTAGAAAGAACCGACCTCGTCAAATTTGCATCCGGGGTTCCTACAAAGGATTTATTGTTAAAGGTCATTTTAAGATAAAATACATTATATTTTATTAGTTAACTTTAAAGAAGGAATTAACTTTTTAATATAATATTAAAATTTGAATTTTAGACATGACATCTCATGTATACAAAATGTGACATATACTTACCTTTATCTTTTTGGGAAATTACCAATCTACCTCTGGAGTTGTTGTTTGAATGGAGACGGCATAAAGTCTATGTACGAAAAGATTCGAAGGGATAGGCCCAGCTGGCTTAATGATGCCTGATTATTAACTAGTTATGAAATTGAGGTACCTTCATGCTTAGACAGATAATGAGCCTTATCGCCTTGGAGTAGAGTATGCACGGGGCAAGGCTAGGACTGACTTGTTCTAGAAGCTGTTTCAGTCACCCATACTCTTCTTTCGTGGCTTCGCCATTAAGTTTCAACCCCGTTGGCTCCTTCTTTTAAATTTCCTGGAACATCTTTCCTGGATTTAAAGACAGAAGGACATCGTTCCTAACACACTCCAAATCGCCTATAAACTTCGGTTTTGGAATTGAAAAGCGAGCACGTTTAGCAAGAGGGAGAATTTGCGAGGGGCACAATGTCAGAGACAGAGATGTCCGGGAAGCTGAACCCAGATGGGGTGGTGGTGAAGTTCAGCGAAGAGCATCAGGAGGAGGCGGAATTCGATACAGGGTCAGAGAAGGTGGCGAAGTTCAGCACAGAGCCATGGTTCAAACCAAAAACTGGAAGTGTGATCCCAGCGAGGGGGAGGTCAGTGAAGCGGATGATGTTTGATTACTTCTTCCAATCCACTGCACACCCTGTCCATCCTCGCCCTCCATCATCCTCCCCTGCAGCCACACAGCCCGGCAAGGCCAACAGCTGCTCCAAGAAGAGGTCCCCTGTACACCCACAAACTCCATAGCAGAATGGCATTACCTTTATGTTCGTGCTCGTCTCCTGTCTTCGCCGTGACTGCCGTCGCCGGTTTCTTTTATAGTAACTGCGCATTTATCGAGGCGGGCAGTCCGACAGTTTACCTGTGATTCCTCTGTTTTTTTTTTTTTTTTTTTGCTTTTTAATTTTTGAAAATATTTATGGTATAACTTTGTTTGTTTTCGCCTTATCTCGCCAAGACGCACTGTTCTCAGACTGAATTCCACAAACACGACATTTCACGGGCTCTGAATCCTAAATTCACCGAGTTTCATTGAATCATCGGTGTTCATTATTAAGCGACACAAAATCCGAGAGATCGCAAGCCTAGGAACATGTAGATACTAAAGGAAAAAAGAAAGAAAAGTGGAGCCGGAACGTATTATGCTTTAAGGAAATTGCATACAACTCGATGTTCGAGGACCCATGGATGGTTAATGCATTACTGCATCATCTCCCCGATGTCATATTTAAGAATGTTTTTTAAAGTTCATTGTAGATAAAAATAATAATTTTTAATAAAGAATTTGGGTACTCATGTAGTATTAATCCACTTTTGTTGGTGGGAATTAGTCGACTAATTAAATGCTCTGTCCCCCACTCGGGCACTTTTGTCAAACCGCCCCTCCTTGCTTTTACCTGGAATAATGAAGTAGCTCACGTGTTTTTTCTTCCAGTGCAACATCAATCAGCCCACTTCCCTGATAGCTTGCGCCATGTTGTTTCCCACTGCCATTTCCTCTGCTGAGGTTTCCTACCGCGGATTCCTCTGCGGAGTGTTCCCACTGCAGCTTCTTCCTTCTCGTATATTCCATCCCTGCATAGCCGGCTGCCTCCCACTTGCGTGAACATCTCATCTTTTCTCTGGCACCTCGTACCTGCGAGGAGCACGTGAGAAACACCAATAGATCACCCGAGTTGGTGGACTCGACGATCCTACATTTGATTATCTGCGGAAGCCATTATTGGATGAGATTGATACACGTGTGTGGCACTCCTCTCTTAAAGTAGGATTATTGATTGCATATACCTTAAATTATTCTCTCAAAAACGTGAGAACCGAACTTTTGCAACGAGTAGAAAGAAAAACCTCGTGATTTGACCTTTCCATTAAACTTAATCCAGTAGTTTCGGTTCTCTTACACACCCACCTTAGCTAGGGTTATTGACCACGGCAACCTACTATATTAAATGAGAATATTATCCTGTGCTATATTCTATTTTTTCTTTTTAACAAAAAAGAAGTTTCAACGTAGAAGAAGCAGTATATAATTCCAAGAGTAGTGGTGAAGATCTTGCTACGTAGGCGATACTTTTAGAACTATGCATCTCCGGCACGCCTCATTTTGATTAAGCCCTTCCATTGGTTTTAATGGTCTTTACTCTGCATCTAAAGTATAGCATAATCATATTCTGTTCAAAAGGATGGCCTCCCAATCAAGTATTACTGTTATTCATATTCTACACGTAAGGTGTTTGCGTTGGTTAGGGCAGAGATACAATAATATGACACCTTTTGTTTTACCCTTTTGGTTCCTTTTATATTGGGTGATAGTTGATAGTACTAAACTATTCTAGAAAAAATGACAGGCCATAGCTTTTGCCTAATAGAGTCTACTATTGTAGCGGTGGCTTTGCTACGTAGAAAATCTCTAAAGTAGATATTCTCACTACTGGATACTTTTTTCTTTACATCATCTGAGACAAACCTTTTGGGCCCGAATTGTGGGCGCAAAAATGTTCCTCCCGGACTTGGATTAGTGTTGTGTTTGTCCAAAGCCAGGAAAATCTCCTGCTGTGGTCTAGCCGTTTCAAAGCCCGCAAAAGTAGTTTGAGCGACCCGACCCAGAGAGGATCGTAGTAGGCTGTTCCAACCATTACGGCGGATTTTAACTCACCTTCTTTCTTTTTTTACTTTTTTTCTCTACTCCCACTATTTGAAATTTAAAAAAATGGATTCTTTCTTGGAAACCGTGAATTTTGACCAAGTTTCCAAAAGAAAAAAAAGCCACAGGTCATTGGGCCTGAGCTAAGAATGGGAAGGAAAATTATTGGTACTTTTTTTCCACTGTTGAAAAGATAAAAGCTAACCGGAAATTCCAACCAGGACGACATGACCTTTAGGCTTTTTGGTAGCTGCCGTATCAATGTGGCAGCTTGCCTTTCTGACAGTTGGGCTCATTTTTCAGCCACTTTTTGTCTTCGTCGAGTCTAATCTGATTTGAAGACAACGCATTCGGTCCACGGAGGTGTGTTTCATGCGGGATATGGTTTGCAATTTTTGATTTTCTGCCTTAGGTTGAATGAGAAAAAAAAAAAAAAAGGCCATAGAATCTCGGTGTCCACATTGATATGTTCAATTATCATCTATTAACTAGAAATAATGAAATTATTACAATTGAAAATGATGAAAGTTATTGTTGGTTGATGTCCGATTACGATCTTAATAGAGAGCTTAATAAAGTGATCTTCGATGGGTTCGGGCTGTCATACTGTAGGCAAACCAACAAAATCGTTAAAGCTTATATTCTCGTTATTGTTATTATTTTCTAAAAAAACCATCTACCTCACAACCAATACTTAAAGAAGCACTTGAACTATCTTTAAAGATATGCTTTTTTTTTTTAGCTGTTCCTCAATGTGCTTAAATTAGACCGTACATGGACAACAGGGAAAAGGGTAGGATGAATTCTAATCTTGCTAACTAAAGGCAAAGTACGTCCACCACAAGCAAAGTGAAAAACAGCACCATATATTGACCTTTGCTAGCACTCGATAAAAATATCTTGAGGAAGAAAAGATTCAACACCTTTCAAACCTAATTTTACCGACAATAAGTCCCTTCCCAGAAGCCTCCCCTGGTGTTTTATTTCGGGTAAGTATTCCTTTTTATTTATCTATTTTCGTGATGCCACTTTATGGACCAAAATCCAAAATAACGAAGACTCTCACATCCGTCGCGTACTGGTCGTAGAAATTTCTGTGGGCAACTAAATCCAACTGTCCTAGGATAATATAACTTAATGTGGGATCCCTTGGACGGTAACACTTGTCTGGAAGAGCTTGGCTTTCTAGCTGGATGGCCTATTAAAGTTAAAATTGATTTGACTCCTGTCAGGCGTGAGGGACCCCTAATTTCATCTTTGCTTCTTGTTTCCGATGACATCCCCGAACCAGCCGTTGGCTAGTACTAACTAGACTTTCCACTTGAGTTGATGTCTTCCTTTTTTATCATTTAGCTTTAAGGGGAAAAAGTACACTAACAAGACTTTATCCTGCGTGACATGCAATTTCGTGGATGAATCATGTGATGCATTTTATATCTATTAGGGTCAGTGCAATCAAGCATCAATACTTTGCTGGAGTATTAAATTAAGCAACTGTTGGAAAAAGAATTAGCTTTCTTATCAAATTGTTGACTTCAAAATCTTTTCATTTGAATAGCTACTCCACTTGTGTTTTAAATGGTACAAATAAGAGCCACTGGAAGGTTAAGAGAGTCTTCAAGTAAAACACAAGCTACTCACTGATCTTGAAGGGGAACTAGCTAACATGCTTCATTGGGATTAGGCGCAGCCCAAAGTCAGGTATATTTGCACCACATTGGCATGAAAAGATCCGAAAGGGCGCAAAAGCTTTCCTCTGGGCCCCTTTGCGTCGGCCACATCGCTTCCGTAGTATCGCCTGTAGATGCGCATCTATCACACCCTTGACTACCTTAAACTCCATAGTCTACGTCCGGACATCCATAATTAAGAACTCCAAGTTCAACGTTCTGACAGCTGGAACATACAAGCGCTGCACTTGAGATGGAAGCGTGATAATCGTTTACTAAATAGAACTCTTTTTGTCGTAGAGAAGCGAGGGACGTGGAGACAAGCGAGGGCGAGAGATGGTGGTGAAACAGAATCCAAGCAAAGTGATAGCAGGGGCCAGAACAAAGGCAGAGGTGTCAGACGGGACGAAGTCAAGTAATCGGGAACCAACCGTAGCCAAGACGCAGCCGTGGTTCACACCAAAAGATGGAAGCGTAATTCCAGCGAGGAGGAGGTCGGTGAAAAGAATGATGTTTGATAACATTGTCCAATCTATTGCCTCTCTTCTCTGCTCCCGTGGTCTCTCCTCTGCAGGCGTCCCCCAGGACTTACCGGAAAACTTCAGCAGCCACTCGGAGATGGTGTCGCCACCCAAGTCATCAAAAGACACAAAGAAGAAGAATACAATAGTCCTATACAAGTGTTGGCGTGCTAACGCATTACTACCATTGCCGTTGAGTAAGCCATACCCATAACTACCATCAGTTTGTAGTATCTCTGTCCTCGTCGCTATTTGGGTGGACGAAATAAATTGTATAGTAGTCTTGTGGAGCGATTTCGAGGCCTCTTACTCGCCGCCTTCTGCTGTCTCTTGCTTAGGATGATATCTCTTACTTCGTAGTTGTACTTTGGATTCTACCCAAGATGTGTTTCCCAGATCTTTGCATGCTAATGAAGTTCGTGTTGTGTTCATCTTTGTGTTCTCTTGTCGCTTTAATGCTCTGGCCCCATTTTATATATTTACAAGCAAAGAAAAAATTGATTCAATTATCTTTAAATTCTGGAATGCAGCGAGTCCCCGTGACCCATACTGTATATGCATCGTTGTTGTGTTTTGTAACTCGAACAAGTGTTTAAACAAAATTGTTAAAAGTAGGTGCTATTTAACGTCAAATTGTAAGAATAAATTATTAAATTTATAAGTAATAAAAATTTTAAGATAAATTTTTATATTCTAATAAACATACTAATAATTTACCGCAAGTACGAAACATAACAGGATGTCAGTACCATTGATTGTTAATACTCAACAAAAGCTGATGACCGACAAAGAAAAAAAAAATACAGACCGAAGTCTGGTGGTCCAAAAGTAAATGGCAAATCGTTTGCCGTGGGTTCAAGGAATCTAATCCCTTAGATTGTGACAGCCCAACAGACACCCAGATGGAGGAGGAGTTAAGAAGCACCAAGTGATGTTCACACTCTCTTGTTAAGAGGAGATTATGAAATGGTCGTGATGTTCACACTCGGTTGTCAAGAGGAGATTATGAAATGGCCAGGCTCCATCCTGTGTGAAGCAGGAGATCCCGAATGTTTTTTCAATTCTCTTTTCTTCCCTTGGCAACTATTTTGTAGTTCTGTCATTCGTCTTCGTCGGGAATTTGCAGTCAATTTACAAATGATATGGAGTGATCTATGGGAAAGAACCAGCAGGGGTCTCTTTAGGATAGGCTTATGAGAAAAAGGTCAGAAGACTGACGTCTCCTTGTCACATCCAGGATTTCTATCCGACGAACACTTCCAGCTGGGGCCATGCTGTAGGAATTTCATCATCAATTGACTGCGCGTGGGACCCTAAAGCCATCAACATCTAGCCCGTAGACTGAGAGTCTCACATACACGAAGAAAACTTTAGGAATAGAAGGGATCAAGTAATTGTACTTGCATAAAATCAATTGGCTAAGTGCAACGCTCAAAATCATTCTGATTATAATCCTAGTTCGGTTGCAAATTCTTTTCTTAGTTTCGGCAACTGCCCTACATAAGCTTGGAAGAACCTAAACAGACGAAAGCCAAGTGCGCGATTGTGTGCGGTCTTGTTGTAACGAAACTTCCCTACCAAACAAAAAGAGAAATTTAGTCTTCTTGGAATGACACGGACGATTTAAATTTAATTTTATGACTTATACCGTTTGAATTCTCTTTTCCCTTTTAGGCCATGGAGTTATGACTTTATGTAGACTTCTTATTATTTTCACTTCATTTTCGCCTCTATTTTTGCGGCAACACCTAAACGCGATGACATGAGGGCAGCTATGTGTGATGGAGATCGGCATCCTCATACTAAGATGAAACAAACCCCCAACGTTGGTTCTGTTGGACAGTTGATCGATCCTAATCTGAGCTTATGGGTTTGAGAGATCCTTAATCGAAGGCATAGCTCACACCCAGGTCATGAGGTTCTCCGAATGACATCCTTGCAGGAGAATCTGGGCAAAATTGTAACTCCACATGCTTTGTGCAAAAAATGGATGGTATTCTTTTTCCACAATTGAAAAGACACGTCATTGGGCTTAGCTCTCCGGTTTGACGAAAGCGCAGTGGTCTTAGAGCAAAACAGAAATTACAGCCCATATTCATGCTTAGCTTTGGGCTTTGAGCTTTGAGCTTTGAGCAATTCGACTCATGAAATCTGATCCGCTAGGGACTCCTCTGACCCACTGGTAATTGGGTTAAGATTCTTGACCGGTCAGTATTCGAATGTCCGGCCCTTTTTGTTAAAGCATAGCGTCCTAATGTAGGCCAATTTTTTTTTTTTCATTTTTCTTTGTCCTTGTCAAGGCCACTTTGGGTAAAATCAATGCATTCGGCCTACTAAAGTGCATCACTATTTTTAAAGGATGCTAACACGCCTCAAACAATTCGGGATAGGAGACATGTTTTAGTATGTCCTTTTTTTTCTTTTTTAGTTTTAAACATATACATTTATATATGTCGAACATGAGACAAAAAAGTCTCAAACAATACTTACTCCTGAACCAAGTAATTATTGACTAACAGGCATGTTTGGTTGTAAAATTGGCATCACGGCTTCGTTATGCTTCTTCCGCTACATTCTTATATGGCACTGATTGGTTTTCCTTTTGGGGCTTGTTTTTGTGCTTGCCAACAATCCCTCCCATGGATGTTTTTCCTAAGTGAGGTCAACAAGCTCTCAAACAATTCTGTGTGAAGTACCAATAATAGAATGATTGAAGGTCGCGCTTCTATGTCGAAGCTGCTGAAGCGTGGGGAATCATGAGGAAACGTGTAAGGTTTGGAAAAGCTTTGACAATACTTCTAACTACTTCTGCTGATTATATTTACTTTGCTGATTTTAGGATTTTAGAACTTCTTTATGATCTCAATCGAATTTAATGGGTTTGGAATTCTCTTTTTTTTTTTTTTTTGTTCTTCGTGTTTTTCTATTCTAGATGATGCAAGGGTTAATACATCATAAGTTTACTTGCTTAAACTTTTAGAAAAGGAAGAATTTAATTATTTCAACTATTGTTCTAATATATTATATTTTGACATGAATAGGTTCAATGGCATTTAAGAGCTCTATCACATAAGAGGCCATATTTCAAGTCCTTCTTTTTCTCAAATAAATCCCTAAATCCTTCCAACTTATTTCCAGTAAAAAGAGAGAGAAAAAAAAAATAAAAGGTCACATTTAAACTATACGCCACAAGATAATATTTTAATTGAGAGAGGAAAAACATATGGAGTCAAGATATTTACTTCGATATCATTTAAAACTATCATTTGCCAAAATCAAAACTTAGCAAAAGTAATGGGCAAATAATCATTTTAGTTAATACTTTAAGAATAAAAAGATTGTACTCTTTAAAAGAACTGCTACAATATAATATCATTAAGGACATTGTTTTTCCATCAGTTCAGGTTTTGAAACTACTGTTGGCAGACAACTAGATCGATAAAAGATGATAATCTAATAACACCTTTCAATTTGATTCCTCAGAAAAAAGTGGCTGTATATTCTCTGTTGGAATATTAAAATATCCAGTCACACATTGGGTAAGGCGACAGGAGAGCCTGACCTTATAAACTTCCGCTAGTAACTCACTATTGCACAGTTTTGTGTTTTAGTTGGACCCTTCAATTTATAATATTCTCTTTACTTGTTTGTTTTGAAAAAGCTCTGTTCGTAACCGAAAACAAAAGGAAAAGGAAAAGAAAAAGAAAAGTAATTTGAACTGGCCACTCTGTTTCTTCTCACGCTAGCAGAACTTTAATTATCCCGGAGATTACCAAAGATATGGTGGAATCTTGGGCAGTACACGTTTCCTTTAGCGGACTGACAAAAGAAAATCTGATTAGGTAGAATGACATGTAATTGGTCGGAGTTCTCCTAAGATACATTCTTAGTCAAAAAATAACTTGGAAGTAAAGTACCTAAATCTTGGGATGTAAATTCTGCTTTAACAATTTAGATATGGTGGATCTGCGAGAAACATCCCGGTTGAAGACTAACAATCCTCTTGCTGACTTTTTTATTCATCAAAACGTGAAGTGCATGTAAGCGACAGTAGAACATGGCTATAAATCCACCAACTTTATATGGCAAGCATGCAGCTTCTGCTGACAAACGAGCCCAAAGGGTGAGAGGAAAGAAACACGAAATGAGTCCCCTTGTCCCAACGTATGGCAGCAGTCAAAAGAACAAGTGTTCTTCTACCGCGTTCTAATTGGAATGTTTGAGGACCGCAAGAATAGGCATGTTTGGGGGAGTAGGAGCAGTTCACCTTGGTATCTATCTTTGGAAGTGTCAAAAAAAAGTTCTTTACTTTTTTTTTTTTTTCTTTCAATCTCACTTTATAAGTTTTACTTTTTTGGTGAGGGAACTCTTCTTAGGCTCAAGATGTGCGAAATGGAATAAAGTAAATCTAAATTCTAATACTTTTTTAGAAAGCTGACATAAAAGCTAGTTAGCAAAATTGGAGGCTTCTTGTCCTATGCAAACTGACAAAGAAAATGTAGGGTACCTTAAATTAAAGGTATAATAAAAAATGTAGGGCAAGCAATTATTTTCTTTATATCTCTTTGGGAGTTTTGAAGCTGTTTTTAGATAGATGGAAATGGTACCGTCCACCGAATTTGTAGATGGATGAGTTAATTTTGAAGTCAGAGGATGTAACGAGTGAAAAGATAAGATTGGTAGAATCGACACAATGGGACAATACATTAGAGGACAGAATCCAACAGAATGATGACTTACGTCTGTCGCGTCCTTGTCTTAGAAAATTCGTCTACCAACCTAATCAATCTCTTACAAGATCCATATAATCTTGTGTAGATCTCCTAGATGGTGATACCTATCGGAAAGATCTTGGATCGCTACCTGGAAAGTCTCGAAAGGGAAACGATGCTTGACCTTGGTCATTCGTGAGGGGCCTCTAATACGTGAATTGGTCAATTTCTTTGCTTCATATTTCTAAGTGCATCCCGAAATAGCCGTTGGCTAACATCAACAAGATTCCAGTCTAGAAATTCTCTTTCTCATTTGCTATTTGATCCCAAGTGGTGCCCATAATCACCTTCTGTAGATTCAATATATACAGAAGCTGGGCACTATAAATTAGCAGGGCAGTGGGTTTTATAAACAGTTTAAACGGGGTAATATTAATTCATCGTTGACTTTCAAAATTTCTCATTTTAAAAGCAGGTCAACTCTGTTTAAATGATTATAAAAGCATCTGGGATCAAGACAAAAGCCCCTTAATGGCCCATTTCCCAATCTGTAACATTAAAAGCCTTTGTAAATTGTGCAGGATCCATTGACAGAATTAAAGGGGAAGTCAACCGGCGAATATTGAGACAGATTTACACGAAAACTTGTCCCCCGGTTCTGGGGTTAGGGGCAATTCATATATACTTGCTTCACATAGGGATATTACATGCGGAAAGATCTGATAAAGCGCAGAAGATTTCCTCTGGGCCCCTGGGCGTCAGCCACATCGAATTCTTGATACTGTCCGACTTTCTGCAGGTTTTTCACACCCTTTTTCTTCAATTCCACAGGCTACTTCCACAAGTTCCCTTTTTAAGGACTCAAAGTTCCATGAACAGGGGTAGATGTGAGAAGCTCATACTACTTTATAGAGCTTTCCATAGGGGACGGTACGTGGAGAAAATCTCGGGGAGAGATGCTGGCAAAGAAGAACCAAAGCGGAGATACAACGAGGGCCAAAACAAAGCCGGAGATGTCAGAGGGGCCGAAATGGAGTGACCAGGAAGCCTTCGGAACCAACGCGCAGCCACTGTTCAAACCAAAAAATGGAAGCGTTATTCCGGCGAGGAGGAGGTTGGTGAAAACAATGATGTTTGATCAGATTTTCCAATCAATTTCCTACCTTCTCCGCCGTCTTGGTCTATCTACCTCAAGAGCGCCCAACGCCTCACCTGAAAATGTCAGCAGCCGTCCACAGGTGGGTCTGCCACCGAGTCCACCAAATGACACCAAGAAAAATAAAACAGTCCCATGCAAGTGACTGCATAAAAATGCATCAACACCATTTCCGTTGTCTACGCCACCCGGTTAACCCGCATCTACTAGTCCTATCATCGTCCTCGTTGGTTTTGGGATGAACTTAATAAAGAGCATAATGGTCCTCTGAAACGACTTCAGGGCCTCTTGTCCTGTCCTATCTCTTCGTCCTGTTCATCATTTTCTTCGTCATTTACCAGTCATTAATTCTGTAAGTTGTACTCTGTATTTAACAAGAAGTTTCAGGCTTTTGCGCCGGAGAGTTTTTGTATCCTAAATTTGTTGTGTATAATTTCCCAAGTGAACGAAGTAAGCGTTGTGTACATCTTTGTTTCTTCCTTTAGCTTTTATGGTCTGCACCCTAGTTATATATTTCCAATGAACGAAACCTGGTTACATGAAAATTGTTTCCGTTTATCTTCAAATTCTAAAATGCAACGAGTCTCCCAACCCATGTAGCTGTGGGACTTGTGCATCGTTGTTGTGTTCCGTAATTGGGCTAAAAGAGTTTCGAGTAAAATTGTGACGGTTTACCTTGACTGCAACCGGCTACAAGACAAAATATAACAGGATATAAAACACATCGGTGATGTAATATTGGAACAGAATTCGATAACCGAGGAAAAAAAGGTAGTAGCAAACAAAAGCCTTGTGGTCCAAAAATTAATGGCGAATCGTTGTTAGATCATGTAAATCCAACATTTTAGATTATTATACCCCACGGAAAATTAGATGTCAAGGATCTAAAATTCTTCAAGTGACGTTCCCACTCGCTCAACAAGTCTCTTCCAATAGAGACCATTTTGAAACGTTTTCACACGACGTTTGATGGGAGCTATACGCTCAACATGTCTCTTCCAAAGGATATGGATGTCTCCTTGTCCCGTCAGTTGAGCCTTTTGTCCGATTAGTCTTTCCAGCTGGGTTCTACGGGAGGAACATCAAGGCCAAGAAATGGCGAGAGCTTTACTTATATGAGGGCAGTTTTAGGTATCAGAAAGATCAGTGAATTGTAGTCTCACAAAATCAACTGGCTGCGTGCATGGTTCAAAATCATTGATTAAAGCAAGTTCTCTGCTTTGTTCCGTAACTATCTTCCATAACCTTAGGGGACCCTTAAGGACGAAAAACGAAATGTATCTCTTGCAGAACGTCTTCTGGTGGGGCATTAGCTTGAAGCAAGTGGGTCTGTTCATGTACCTTGGGGGAACCATGATGTTACGTCTATCATACCATTCCCAAGATAGAATCAATAATGTTGAAATATTCGCAGAGTCTGATTCACGTCTTTGACGCCTGTCGAGGGTGCTGTAAAACTCTGGAGGAAGTAAGAAGGAAGGAAAAGGAGAAAAATATACATGTATATATGTATGTATGTATGTATGTATGTATGTATGTATAACAAAAAATTATATTATTTTCATTTTTATGAAAAAATTGCATATGAGCTTCATATATATATATAAGGAATTAAGTAAGAAGTTTTGAAATCTATTACAACCCAAAAAAGAAGTAATGGTTTTATTCTTTTTCATTTTTTCCTTGAAGCTTCCTATCGTTGTCTAACTTTTTGGCTTGTAAATGTTGGAGATTGTCCATATCAGTCATAGATGTTAAGTTCATCAGCTTTATTAGTAATGATATTTATACTTTTTATAAGACATTTTGAAAAGATAGACTCGCTTATTATATGGTATCAAAGTAGGTTCGGTCCCAAGCGATCTTGATGATGACCCTTACTTATCCAATTGGTCCCTATCGTGAAGTTTGAGAAATTATTGGATTTTTAGATGCTCTGATTACTAGCTTATGATGTGAAACGATGGTTTTTCCATTTGTTGTATGAATGATCATCAATAGGCAAGAAGATCGAAAAGGGGAAAAGTCTTATTGTAAGTACATTCATCGGCCTACTTTCAACGTTATGATTACTCTTCTTATTGATGTAATGATGGCGCATTTGATCGTGAGAATCTCTTAAGGAATGATAATCACTCACTGAGATTCATAACTTTGTAGTCGGAACTGTTGGAGATACACATGTGTATTTTTCCATATTAGCCAAATATACTTTTCCTTTTTGGAGTAATCCACTTTAGGCATTATTTGTGTAATTAGCAACGTGAATATTCTTTTTTATTTCCTTGTATTATTTCTTTTTTTGGTATGTTTCCTTATTATAAAAGGAACGTGCCTTGTACATCTTTTCTCAAGAAAGCAATACATTTTTCCCAAACTCTTATGCTTTTGCTCATCCTTAGTTTGTGACATGGTATCATGAGCCTAGGTTACATTTTTTTCCTCTCTTGCTTCCGCCTCTTCCTTGGTTTCTGATCGTTTTCTGCCTTTTTTTTGCTCTCGTTTTTTGCCTCTAACCTGCAAAACACGTTAGCACTATGGTGTGGAAATCAGATAATCAGAACCAAAACCTTTTTTTTTTCTTAAACACTTAACCACTTACCTGCACTATGCCGAAGTCCTCCAAGCCCTTTACCTCTAATCCCGACGCCCTTGAGATTGAGGGTATCATTGAGCACCACGATGTCCTCCTTCTTAGCTTCTTTGGGGTCTCCTTGGGCACCTTTCCGACCTTTCCCTCGGCCTCTGCCCCTCTCCCCATGCACAACCCCACTCCATGGCCACCCTTCTTCGGCTAACCCTTCTCATGGGCTCCTTATTACCTCCCACATACAGGTCCTTCTCAGCCTATCTCAGTCCATCTCACCTTTCCACCTAGCCCACCATACTAGCTGTTACTCCCGAGCCTAACCCAGCCACGGGGCCTAACACCTTTGGCCTGGGTTCTTCCTCTCTAGGCCAACCCCCTTCCTTAGGCGGGTCAATTTTTTTGGATCCAGGTAGCAATCTCTACCCGGTTTCCCCCTTTCCCCAATTTTTGGGTCCCGCAGACGGCTCAGGTTCGGGTTCGGGTAGCAATCCCTACCCGTTCCCTTACCCGTTTGTTGTTCCCCCTTTCGCCGCTGCTAAAAATCGCATTAAGCCTAGTGATCCTCTTTACACCGCTGTTTCAGACGGCCTCGAACTTCGATTGGTGGCTTAATCTCTCACCGGCATCAACACTTACCCGGTTTGGTCTCGCGACATTCGTCGTGCCCTTCTCACGAAGGACAAAGACAGTTTTCTCGATGGCTCTGTCCCTTTATCGGTGGATCCCTGCCTTACTCGATAGTGGTACAAGTGTTCCCAATTGGTCTGCACCTGGATCGGGAACACGATCTCGCTAGATGTGGCCGTCGGACTTCCCCCGACAAAAGATGCTCAACTTTTATGGGACCATCTCCATGATATGTATGGCCGCACGAATTAGGTGCACCTATTTCAGATCGATTGCTCTCTGATTGATCTGAAACAAGGAAACCTATCAATTTCCGTCTTCTTCAATCGGTTCGCTGCCTTGTGCAACGAATGCGATCAAGCTAAAGAGAAAATCAAAGCCCCCGATTCCACATTGCGTCAATACCAGAAAATCAAAGAACACAACCTGGTTATTCATTTTTTGTTGATGTTAAATGAAACTTACAGTGGGTTTCGTTCGTAGATTCTGGCCATGGAACTGCCTCCTTCGTTGCACTGTCTTTTCCATCTTGCCTTCCAGGAAGAACATCATAGATTGGCATCATTCGAATATCTTTGGATAGGCGACTCGGTTGTTCTGACTACTTGCGCCTTTGCCATTTAGAAAGCTCTCGCGGCTCAGGGGTCTGGGGGCTGGAGTGTTAATTCGAGTCTAGGTCTTTCTGAGACTGAATCACTTCAACCCTTCCAACCTTCTCTCGGCATGGATGGCTCAGATGCGCTAGGTGCATCGAATGACCATCATTCCTTTGACTCCATGCGCTCATCAGATGACCTGCACTGTGCGACCACTGCACCTGCAGTCATCCAATCCAACGACCAACACTTTTTGTCTACTTATCATCGATCCAACGGTCCAAATGGATCCCGTGGATGATCCAACAGTCTAAATAATCTTTATTGTGATTATTGCAAACACACAAATCACATTAAAGATAGATGCTGGAAATTGCATGGGAAACCCACTGAAAAAGAAAAATTAGACAAAAATGTGACATTTAACGCTGTTTCTATTTTAGATGGGTCTAATTCTAAGCTCACTGATGCCCAATTTCAACAGATTATGCAGGCTTTCACTCAACATGGAACTCCTGACAAAATTGCCAGTTTTGTAGGTACTTCTTTTTATTTTTCCAGCTCCTTATTCCCGATTGCATGGATTATTGATTCAGGTGCCAGTGATCACATTATTTGCGACAAAAAATATTTTTCCAAAATTTATCCCTATCACCCATCTCTATCCATTTGTCTTCTGAATGGAACTCTGACCTCCATCACTAATATTGGTGATGTCTACCTCAGTAATTGTGTCACCCTCCACAATATTCTTTTTGTCCCTGACTTCCATTTTAACCTTATTTCTGTTTCCAAAGTTTGTAAGAACAATGATTGTCGCCTTATTCTTGATTCCAACTTGTGTTTTTTCAGGCCCATTTGATTGGCAAATTGATGGGCTTGGGTAGCGTCCAACAAGGCCTTTATTTTTGGCTTCCAATTAATTCTGTTTTATCTGCTTGGACTTCTCCCATTCCAGACACCTTTTGTAATGCAAATTTTCTAAATAATAATAATATTCTCCATCAACGTTTAGGCCATAGTGCCTCGTTCCCATACCCCACATGTCCCATTTGTCCGTTGGCAAAACAATCTCGCCAACCTTTCCCCTCCATCACCTCTCATGCTTCTTCTATTTTTTCCTTCATTCACCTTGACATCTGGGGCCCCTATCATACCCCCATCGTGATGGGTCTCATTTTTTTCTCACCCTTGTTGATGATTTCTCCCGCGCTACATGGGTTTTCCTCATGTAATCCAAAACCCAAGTCTTACCTCATCTCACCCATTTTTTTACCCTTATTACAACACAATTCATACTTCTGTTAAGCATGTTTGCACTGATAATGCCCGTGATTTTTTTAATCATGCTTGTTCCTCCTTCTTTTTTTCCTATGACATTCTTCATGAAAGCTCTTGCACCTATACCCCTAAACAAAATGGGGTTGTTGAGCACAAATATTGTCACCTTCTCAAGGTAGGTCGCATTCTAAAATACCAAGCCTCCATTCCTGATATTTTTTGGGGTGATTGTGTGATCACTGTTGCCTACCTCATCAATCGCATGCCTTCTCAGGTACTTGCTGGTAAGACTCCCTTTGATCTCCTCTTTGGGAAGTCACCCGATACTGCTCATCTGTGTGTCTTTGGCTGTCTCTACTTTGCCACCACAGTCGGACCTCAAGACAAACTTGGTCCCTACACCACGCGTTGTGTTTTTATGGGGTACCCCCCCTTGCAGAAGGGTTATCGTGTCTACGATCCCTCCATTGATATCTTTTTTATCAGTAGAGACATTACTTTCCATGAGGATGTCTTTCCTTTTGCCACATCGTCTCCTCCAAATGGCCCTTTTGACTCCTCCCTCGGATCTCGGCCTTTCTTATTTGAGGATGATGTCTTGGCACCCCTATTATTGCCACCCCTCCTACCTTCCCTTTCCCCCCTATCCCTCCTGACTCATTTCCTAACCCCTGCCCCTCTCTTCCTCCTTCACTCAGCTCTGCTCCCACCCTTCCTACCCCTCCCGATACATCCCCCACCCTTCCTCCCTCACTCACCCCTCTTGCTTTCGATGACTCCTTGGCCATTGTTCCCTACCATCCTCCCTCACCACCTCCCTCATTTCTTCTTGTTGTTCCTTGTCGCTCTGGGCGTCCCACTCGGCCCCTTACTTGGATGCAGGACTACCTTTGCTCTTTTGTCACCTCGCCTAGCACCTCCTACCCTATTTCCAACTACCTTAGCCTTGCTCGCCTCTTTCCTAACCACCTTTGCTGTATTAGTCGCATTTCTGCGTACGTTGAACCTTATTATTATCCTCAAGCTGTCAAAGATCCCAAATGGCAACAGGCCATGGCAGTTGAACTTCATGCCCTTGTTGATAACCACACCTGGGATATGGTCCCTTGACCCTCTCATTGGTGACCCATTGGCTGCAAATGGGTCTATAAGATCAAGTATAAGGCTGATGGCTCTATCAAACATTATAAGGCTCGTCTTGTAGCCAAAGGTTACACTCAACAGGAAGGTTTTGACTATCAGGACACTTTCTCTCTCGTGGCTAAAGAAGGCACTGTCCGCACTTTTCTCACCATTGTTGCCTTTCGTGACTGGTCTCTACATCAGATGGATGTTCATAATGCCTTCCTTCATGGTGATTTGGATGAGGAGATCTATATGGAGCTTCCTCCGGGATTACGGAGACAAGGG
This sequence comes from Casuarina equisetifolia, assembly GCA_028551475.1. Lineage (NCBI taxonomy): Eukaryota > Viridiplantae > Streptophyta > Magnoliopsida > Fagales > Casuarinaceae > Casuarina > Casuarina equisetifolia. Next base: position 22,376,448 of record CM052356.1, read on the forward strand.
GAGTTTAGGGTTTATCGTCTCTACAAATCCCTTTACGGCCTCAAACAAGCTTCTCGTTAGTGGTATGCCAAATTCACCTCTGCCCTCACAGCTGCTCATTTTCGACAATCCCGTCATGATTATGCTCTCTTTACCTGGCATAAAGGTACCTCCTCCATCTACTTATTGATTTATGTTGATGATATTCTGATCATGGGCAATGACATTCTTGCTATTGAACGCTTCAAGAAGTTTTTACATTCCATTTTTCGGACTAAGGATTTGGGACCGCCTATATGTTATTTAGGCATCAAAATTGCCCGTTCTAACAAGGGTATTTGTCTTAGCTAACGTAAGTTTGTTTTGGAGATTATATCAAATGCTGGTTTATCTGGATGCAAACCTGTTATCATTCATTTTGAACAAAATTTGAATCTTACCACACCTGAATATGATGTTGGCGTCTCACCACTTGATGCAAACCTTCCGCTTAAGGATCCTTTAAGCTATTAGAGATTGGTTGGAAAATTTATCTATCTCACAATGACACGACTTGATATTTGCTACTTAGTACAGATTCTCAGTCAGTTCATGCATCAACTCAAATAGTCCCACATGAATACAACCTTGAAAGTTGTAAAATATTTAAAAGGATGCCTTGGATTGGGAATTCTTCTCTCTCGACATTGTAACATGGAAATGACCGCATACTACGACATGGATTACGCCACTTATCCCATGAGTAGGCGATCAACTATTGGATTTTGCATTAAATTTAGAGATTCTTTATTATCATGGAAAACAAAGAAACAATCCACTGTTTCCTTGTCATTTGCTGAATTTGAGTATCGAGCTATAGCCAAAACTACTTGTGAAGTTATTTGGTTAAGAGGTCTTCTTCAGGATTTTCGAGTTAACGTAAAAAGACCCATTCTTCTGTTCTATGACAATGACGCCGCTCTTAAACTTGCAGCAAATCCTATGGTTCATGAAAGGACGAAACATATTGAATTTGATTGCCATTTTACCAGAGATAAGATACAAAAAGGTGTCATTCGAACAAAGAAAATTCGAACTACAAAGCAACCTACAGATATTTTTACCAAAGCACTTTGCCACAAATAACATGCATATCTATTAAGCAAGTTAGGTGTGTTTGACATTTATAAACCACCTAAACCACTAGCTTAAGGGAGAGTGTTGGAGATACACATGTATATTTTCCCATATTAGCCAAATATACTTTTCCCTTTTGGAGTAATCCACTTTAGGCATTATTTGTGTAATTAGCAACGTGAATATTCTTTTTTATTTCTTTGTATTATTTCTTTATTTGGTCCGTTTTCTTATTATAAAAGGAACGTGCCTTGTACATCTTTTCTCAAGAAAGCAATACATTTTTCCCAAACTCTCATGCTTTCGCTCATCCTTAGTTTGTGACAGGAACTTATGCTGTGGGAATGGTAGTGTGCGGGCAGCAAATTGTAAGTCCTCTTACTCCCATTGATCAACGCTCACGCGTCGTCCTAGATTTCATGTAAGTTATCCAAGTATCAACTCAGTCGAATTTTTATAACTTCTCTTTTTTAAAATTGTATGAGTTATTTTGGCGGCATTTAAGAAATGGGGTCTTCTTCTATTTTTTATTCGTAATTATGCATGCTGGTTGAATTCGTATTCCTCAAGTGCAGGTTATTTCGGGCCACAAGGTCTAGGTTTCGCGATGAATGTTGTTTTATAGTTCTACTTGAGGCCCATTGGACTGATGTGACAGCAACGGGCAAGTTCGTCCTTAAAACCCTTTTACCCTCGGTGTAGTTAGGACTTAGTCGCAGTCGCTTATTGGACAATTTACACCAACAATTGGATTAATGGAGTGAGATAAAGTAGATGTCCATTAGATCCACTGATAGAATAAAGGAACTGGCTTCCTCCAGACGCCCCAGTGGCAAAGCCGGTCGATTTAAAGAAAAAGAGATTTCCTGGTACAAATACAAAAAAGAGAGTAGAAAGGAAACAGCAATCCTGATATCCATGTAATAAAGAATAAATCATGTATCCTGTCTACTGTTCTTACTTACCCACCATGTGCTGACTTCTCTCACGAGGATACCGAAAAATATCATTACCTATCTGAATATTAGGTGATGCCTCTTTGAGAGTCGACGTATTGCCGTAAAGGGGTACAGAAAGGCTCCAACTTGAATTAGCGGTTATAAAAAAAAAAAAAGAAAGGTATAAAACAGTAAGTCCTCCATTAAAATCTGAGAGGAAAATAACCCAGAGACTTTTAATGAGTCTGGAGTCCGAACCCCAACAACACACAAGGGAGAAATCTGCTAATGGTGATGGAAGCCTGCATAATTTGCTTGGTTTGTAATAACGGAATTTTAGCATCGTACCAAAAACTTGAGCGGACTTAATGATGTTTCATGTGTCAGATGGTGGCACGGATGACCTTTTATCAATTCAAGTTGTACCACGCTTAAAATAAGGAAAAGTGGGGTGCTGCAGCCATGCGTTTGGCTGGGGAGAAAAAAAGGACCACGCGTTTGAAAGAAGCAGAAGTTATATATAGTCAGTTTATTGTTGTTTAATTTATTTTTTCTTCTTTTCAAAGTTTTAACAACTCCCAAGTCGGACTAACGAGGATTCAACCTAGGACCTTTACTAGTTTGAAACTTGTTTCAAACGTATATTTGTAGTGAATTTTATTTGGGACGCCGTTGAGTCCTGTGGGAAGGCGAGGCGGCACATCAAGACAGCACTTGGCTCACTTCTGCGAAGCCAGGGGTCTCAACCGGAGCTAGCTTGGTTTGCAGGTAAAGTAGACCTAAATGAAAAAAGAACCCACAATTTGCTACGGCCACTTGAACGCTGAAAAAGGAAAGAGACATCATCATCCTTCTACATAACCGTTGCCCAACGGGTTCCCTACCCGGCAATTAAATTCAAAATATCTGAAAAGCAAAAGAAGAAAAGCAAGACCCGCCCCACCTTTCCCTTCCTTTTTCAAATTCAACAACAAGACCTTATATAGAAATGGTCTCCATGTTCTTTATGCCCCCAGTCCTTTACCTTGTTAGGTAACTTCTGAATCAAAGTCCTTCAAATGGGTTGTTGCGTTAGCAAATGCAGACCCAAGAAACACTCCCTCGAAGAATTGATCCATGTCCAAGACAAGCTTGTAATCTCTCAAGCTCCCAAAACTCCTGTGCCATATTCCAACAAAATTTCTCCTTGTCCTCCTTCTCCAACTACTTCAACTTCTTCTACTTCTTCCCTGACATGCACGACCAGTAATGCTACGACATCAAGCTCGTTGTCAAGTGCTTCTTCGGTCTTGGGCTCGAAAGATAGATCATTCTCCAATGAGTTCTTGTGGTCCTGTGTTAAGGAGAATCCACATATCGTCCGTATCAATTCAATCAAGGAAAATGCTCTTTTGCTTGCCGCAGCTAAAGTTGATGCCCAAAAGTCGGAATTATTGGCAAGACAAATGGTGGCACCGGCGAGACAATCCGTTCTATCAAAAGTTGCTGGTTCTATACCACAGAAGAGAGGAAGGTCAAATTCCCCTACTCCTCTAACCCGTCAGAAGAGTTTCCGGAGGGAATCTGAGAGGCCTAATTCTGCATATTCTCTAACAACTAGATCACTGCGGTCACCATCTCCAAGTCGGAGATATAGTGGTGACCGATGTGGGGCGCTTTTGACGAACGCATCGGTAGAAAGGCATTCAAAGCGTATGGTTGGTTCGAAGGCTAATATGGTCAGCTCCGTGCCATCATCTCTGAGGAAGGAAAATTTTAGGCCAGCAGGACCGACCAATATTTCAAGTCGTGCTCGCCCTTGCTTGAGGAATACGGAGACATGCATTCACCGAATTGGTTCCAAAATCGACGAAGTTGCAGTAGGAAAAGCACTCTCTGATCATGACAGCGATTCCTTTCCCCTTGAGGACATTGATAATCCTCTCATCTCGTTGGATTGCTTTATCTTCCTTTAGATTGACGGCGTGTATAATTATAGTGGTGTGCATACTCTTCATTTTTATTTTCCTTTCGTTATTTATCTGCCTTAATTCATAAAGAGGTTTGAAAACATTCACTTTTTTTTTTTTCCTGAGTGTTTATGAGATTGTATGCATATTCTTATTTTCCTTAATTTGTTAGAGTGTTTTTTTTTTTTTGATATTTTTCAGTAGTTTATAATGAAACTACAAGCTTTGTTGGTGAACAATATTTAGTGGCATGTTTTGTCAGTGGCGTGGCGGTGATGTAAAACTAACTCAACTATCTGTCCTTTTGTGTTTCTAACCGATTTACTATGCGGAAACTTGTCGACTTGAGAAGAAAATAGCTGCAGGAAATCAATCCCATTAAAGCTTTGCAGGCATATTTCATATTCCTTATCCCGAGGAAAAGTCTCGCTGATCGTGAAAAGGGGAAGATTCATGAAATTTATGTTCTGAATGCCGTTTCCTCCCAACTTCAATTTCAGTTTTTAAGAGCTCCCACTTGTGTTTAATTTATGTTGCTGTGTTATAAAGCTTTAAAGAGACTGCAAGATACACTTCGAATATGGGAAAATAGCTCACTTTTCAATTCACACTGCATATTTTAGGGTCATCATAGATGGATAGTCGAACAACCTTGTTGCGATTTTAAGAACTAAGAGACGATCACATACACCAACGAAACGCATGCAAGAGAAGAAATTTAGGGGACTACAACAAGTTACCTTGATATAGAGCCATCATAGGTTACCTTGATTTTCCACAATCACTGACAATAATTGTTTTGTATGTCAGGGATTTCATCTCACTATATTCCTTATGTATTTCGGGGTATACCTTGTAAGTGTATAGGGCAAAAGAGAGATGTATCCTTTTGGTTTTGTGCCTCATGGACATAGTACGTTTTATACTTATGCTCCACCATGCAACGGGCAGCAGAAAGCTTTGAAGTCAAGGAAGTGAATTAAGTGTAAATAATAAGACACTTAGGCAGTTAGTTCTGTTATGAAGTTAGTTACTTCTGTTAAGAAGTTACATAATTGGTTAGCCAAGTTGTTAATTAAGTCTGTAAGTAGGTTGTCGTTTCAATTGCAATCTGTATTTGTTTTAGTAGATAAAGGGAGGGGTATCGAGTAGTATAAATAAGCACAAGGGTTGAAGAAGGAAGCAAGCATATTCTGTACCAATTGTAAACTCAGTTTTACAGCAAAGAGCTTGGAGTTCCCTCGAAGAACTCCATTAACCCAAATTCTTGTGTGATTCTTTCAAAATTGGTAAGAGAAATAAGTCTGTGATTTCTTTCTTCTGATCTAATCCAATCTGGAAAAGTCCAACCCCAGCTGAAATGATTTCGTCTGACCTAGCCCGATTCAACTTATTCCAGCAAAATATTAAAATCACCTCAAGGATCACGGGGCAACTTCAGTCGACAGTCATACACATGATTTTGTAGTTTCGTAGTATCATTTAAGGGGGGAAAAAAAAAAAGAACAACTCTTCTTTTAGTTGAATAGCATTCAAAGCAATTATCAAGCAAGTTTTTCAATTTTCTGTCGCAAAAATGTTTTTTGTAAATATATTCAGGAAATTTTAGAAACGCATTTCAATACAAAAATGATTTTTTTATTATCTTAGTGAAAATATACTTTGAAATGAATTAAAAAGTTATTATTTGTATAGAAGACGAAAGTTTCATATTGTAAATTAAAATATCTAAGGTTAAGTATAAATTAAAAAAAGACATTTTAATACTTGAGCTAACTTTTAAGTTAGGTTTCTAGGCCTTTAACTTGGTATTAAAGTTTAGGTTAAATTTATTTTATCTCATGCAACCTTGAGCCCAATAACATTCAGTATGCGAGATATGTATAGAAGACAAGAGTTCTACATTGAAAATTAAGATCCTTAAAATTAAGTATAAATTAAAAAAAGACTTTTTAATTTTTGAGTTAGCTTTAGAATTTAATCTTTAGGCCTTTAACTTTGTTAACAATAAAAAAGAATATCATAAGTGTATTTAATTATAGTTTAGTAGTGACCATTACAGTCGTTGTATAATGACCAAAACTTAACTATCGGTGATCACTGCATTAACGTTGGATCTGTTTTCCAATTGTTACTTGGTTGCTGCCAAAATGGTTTAACAGCCATATCGTGTTTGTCAAACCTCCTTCGTGGTCATTACTCCGTCGTTTGGCTATTGGAATTGTTCTGGATGATAGGGAAAAAGAGAACTAGGAACAAGATGGACACAAGAAAGGTTGTACAAATCTCATAGAGATTAATATCTAAAAAAGGTAAAACTCAAATGTATTATATACTTTTAATGAAAATATCACGCTATGATATAGGTTTCCAAATATGTTGTACAAGTTAATGTAAATTTTTTCCTTTATTGCCACTATTTTACTTTCCATGTAAGTAGCATCATAGGTCTATATATAAAAACCCTTAAGTTGTACAGTTGAGGCATTGTAGTATTAATACAATAGCAATTTCTCTCACCCGTTTGTATTTTCTTATATGGTTTCCGAGACCGCGTTCACCTTCCTGGTCTCATTGCTTCCACTTAGCTTGTAGCATGAGTTTGAAGTGAGATTTGCTTCTTTTTTTTTTTGACTTTTTTTAACCCTTCGTTTTTTCTCGTTTCAAAATTACCCCTTCAAAGACCTGTTGTTACTTTTTTCTACCTTTCCCACAATACACCTGCCCTCCTTTCAAATTATAGCTTTGCCACTCAAAAACCTTTAGATTATATAGTTGCAATATAACAACAATTTCTGTCACTCAGTATTTTCTTTAATATACACAAACGAAATAATTCAATGCATAGGCAAGTCCTTTAATGAGCTATGAAATGGAGATTAACTTAGGCAATGCATACTTTAGTGTTATAATTGTATGAGCTCATAATTTATCAAACTATGGGTGTCTTCCTTAGTTTAATGGCAAAAAGTCAAGGAGCTCCTGACCTGCAAGTCCATAGATCAAGGATTTAAAACCCCTTCCCTTCCATTGTGTGTAAAAGAGGAAAAAAAAAAAAAACTGAGAATTATTGTTAGGTGGGGTCCTAGTTTAAGCACGTTCTTCAGTGTAGTCGTTGTAGACTAAAGGTAGGTGAGACCCCATAGTCCATGTCATATATTAGGCCCGTGGGTTGTCTAGTTGTATGTGTTTGTTGGGCTTGGTGGTCTCCTTTATAGTGTTGTTCAATAAAAGGGGTTGCTGAGTTTATGTAAAGGCTTTTGGACCTATTTTTGTTTTTAGTGTGATCACTTAAGTTATTCAAGAACCACCAAATCCACTTTGTCTTTGAAAGCTGAGCTTGAATTGCTTCAACGCCTTAGATGAAGCATATATTATCTATTCTAGTAGGCTATATCACCTTATAGCTCTTTTTCAATTGTTTAAAGGTGTTAGCGTTCCGATGATTCCGTGCCTCAGTGTATATGATTGTTGAATGGGCTAAGGGAAGAGGTGGCAAGGCCCAGGCTTCATTGCACGTATATGGGGCTTCGTGGGGAAGCCGCCGTGCTTTGCACATCGGATGCACTCCACAATAAATGGTCAAGAAACTGTCTTAATCTTGAACAGATGTGAATTTAATAAAATGAAATACTTCGTCATTTTTGATTACATGCACACTTATAATCCATGGGATTGATTTTCAATCGAAGTTAATGATCTAGTAGTGCATTTAGAACTTACTCGATGCATTAATATAAAATGTCTCATCATTGTCGCATTGGCAAGAAAAAATTGCATGTCAATTTTTACCGTTATTTAATCTTGAGATTTCATGCGAGTTTCGGACTTGGAAACTTAGGGTTTTATTCTCTTATTTCCATTTTCTTTAAGTTTCCTTTGACAAACAAAAAATGAATTAAAAGAACCCAAATTCAGAGAGGAGACAATTAGCAAGGCCCCGAGAATGTTAATATTTGAATTTCTTATGTAATTCCTTATCATAGTTGTTTCTAATTGTGTGTTCGTGTTAGATAGAATATTAAGTAATTATTATAATTATTATATTTTACTTGTATAGGTTAGGTTTATAACATATAAATGTAGGTTTTTTACTGCAAAGAAGTATCTCAATAGAAACCGAGAATTCACTCAGCTTCTCTCCCATTATCTCAAATTCTTACCGAGAAAGAAAAGCCACTGAAAAGCTAGAAACTGCAAGAAGTCCAATTGACTGAGCGAAAGACGATAATTTGACCCACAAGTAGCATGTCACATTGCAGTCAAACTTAGGTGCACAAGAAGACAAAAAAAGAAAGGGAATTGTCCCGAAACTCAGTACGTATAACAACGTCCAAAGCAACATTATCCTCGCCGGATAAGTTAACATAAGTCGCGAATTTCTCTTTCCACATAAGACAAAGTAGAAGCCGACATTAATTTACTAACTTTAAGAAGATGGGAGTTACCTTTTTTCTCGTCAGCTGCATCAGGGTACATGGCGTCCGAGGATTAGTAAGATTAGGATAAGCTACACTTACAAACAAAACTTGTAGGATACTAGAAACAGAGGAGCTCCGGCAGGAAAAGAAGTGCACCAAACTCATTGTTCCCTCAAGAGACACTTCTGGTCTTCAGCCTTTCGAGTGTATCAAACATCCTTTTACCAAAATAAAATAATAGCATAGGACGAGAGGATCTTCGAGCTTGAAAAAACTCCTTGGCATTTCTTAATACTAAAGTCACCAAAAGTTACCAACGCACTCTGTTAAGGGCCAAATAAACCAGAATACCTATCTTTTACAAGATAATTCCTCATCCAATGGGACAAAGCGGGTTAGTCCTTATCTGTATGTGTTTGTCAAATGTGCTTAGACATTTCAGTTTGATTGCAAGCTTTTGAAGCCCCTGTTTCATAAAAGACCTTTCCTTCTTGGAGAAACATAGGCATTTCGTGCCCACCTTGAGTCCTTTTTCAATTGTTTCGTTTTTGTGGGAAAGGCCAAATCACTTGCTCAGTCTTTTTTAATGACCCCTCTGGAAGAATAAAACGACAGACTCGAAGCGTGAATATCAAGTTATCAACTTAATCAATTCGGTCCTACACGAAGAAGAGAGAAGCTCTTAAGTAATAAGTATTGATTTTGACGTCAACGTTTCTACAAGGGCATTACAATCAACCTTCTAAACTTCAAGTCCTAACTATTGATAATGTTTCTGCATATTTATTACGTTCCTGGGTTTTAAAAGAAGGCCACTAAACCGAACATGAAAAATGTAACTAGCCGTGCTTCAAATTAAATTTATTGTGAGATCTCTTATTTTTCTGTCACCCATAACGTCTTTCTCAAGAGCCCACAGAATTCCTCGTAGATTTGATTATCCGCCTTCAACTTAATGGTATCTCGTTCTTGTATTCCCTTCTATTTTATGCAAATGGTTGAGTAGGCAACCTCCTCACCGACAGTGTTCGGGGAAGTGGGTGAAGTTAAGACTGGTCCGATGGCCCCTACATTCAATTCGACTTGAGACGTGCTCATTGATTTAGAATTTAATGCCAAAAATCATCATGAAGAAAGTAGGGATCACCAAATTGGAGATTGCGCCAGCGGGCTGACTTGTCCATCTACTAGTTGTTAGTTTTCAAGATATTTCGTATTTTGATGGTACACCTATAAAGCTAATTTGATTGATTGGATTCTTATTCTATAAGATTACTTCACCCAAGTGAAGATTCTTGAATTTCGAGGTAAAAGCTATATAAAGAAAGCTTGACGGGAGTGCAATGCTGCAGCAATTAGCATAGTGATCTGTGACAAAATCGAAGGCAAAGAGATAAGACGAGAATTTCTTCATAGCTAAGAATTATGCTCCAAGACACGTTTCTATGTCTCTTTCCTTAAAATGATATCTTCGCCTATTAATCGTTACAATGTGTTCGTCCTTATGTAATAGATTCCATATTGAGTATGATATTTGATTATGCCTAAACTAATTCACTTTAGGTTTTCTATCCTTAGGAGCTCCTAGTGTATTATTCTCGGTAAAAAAATAAAAACCAGTAATCATGATTGTTTTGTTGGGTTAAAAAAATGCAAATATAGATTCCCAAATTGAGTAAGTTATTCAGGGAACAAATAGTGAATTTTCAAACAACTAAGATGATTCTTTGAACAGTTATTTAGAATATTTTCTTACACATATGGTAACGGATAACTTATTTTTTAGTAATTAAAAGCTGTTATTAGTGCTTATTAACCTCTAATTGTTCAACCATACTTATTAATAATGATAATTTATTTCTAATATAAGGTCAGACTTACAATTTATGTTTATTATTTATAATTCTTCATCCAAGCTTCTTAGTATTCACTATGTGAACCTGACTATAAAATCTTACTTGAATTCCACTTGTCATTGGTAGTATCACGGTCATCTAAACCTGGCAATTGAATCAACCTTCCGAACACTCTAAAATCAAGATCAAACTACTAGATACATGACCATGCACGGTAAAGAAAGCTCTTTTTATTTTCTTATAAATTGCTCTGAAAATAAAAGGAATACAACGTAGGAATGTGTTTGCAATGTGTGACATGCATTAGGTTTTAGAAACACCCCCTTTTTTTTAATGGGGGAAATATGTTTTGCTAAAACCCAATCTACAAGTCAACGAGTGGCTTGAAACTTTAACGTTGGCATTATTTTAAAAGGTTTATTTTCTCTTTTAAAATTGGCTTAAAAGAGAGAGATATACATTTCATTTTAAAGTTGATATCTAAGCAAAATTTAGTTAACATGTGATACTTTTTGCATTATTCTTAAGGCATTACCTTACAACTAGTATGGGCTATAAGGTTCTTTATAGGATAATATGTCTTATATCATTCGTAAGATGTTGTCTCTAAATTTGGACTCTAACACCATCTTAAGAAAGCTTATTGTTTTCTCACAAATCAATTTACAAAAGAGAAGAACACCTATACTTATAAGAAGCATAAGTATGAGATACATACTAGATTTTTAATAGTGATTGTTTCAAAATTTATTGTCAAAATTTAACTGACTTACTCGATATCTTCATACGAAGTATCAAAAGCGTTATCAAGGCACTTAAAAAAATTCTTAAGCTTTTAGTATCATGTAACTTAAACCATATATGTGTGCAACCTTGTACTATTTACATTGCACAATTGGATATACCGAATCATTGTTTTGGTACAAGAAAATGAGTCGAGATACCATTAATAACCACATCTGTTTTCGCCAATCTCTAGTATGTGTGATTTTACTCTTTCAAGGCTCATTATTTTATTTTTCAGAAGGAACAATTTACAACATGAACACTTGCAGGTAACTTTAATCTTTGACAACTTTCTACCAAAATCAAAGGAATGATGGCTAGTCTTTTTGGAAAATGATGCATTTTAAAAAATCAATGTTCTCGTTTTCTTTTAAAGGAGTCTCTAGGTTTTGGTGCATTTTAAAACTTAGTCTCTCTATTAAGAAAAAAGATAGTGTTTTCAATACTTTGGTCTCTCTCATTAAAAGTAGCTTTTTAATAACTCATTCTAACATTCTTATAAAAGCACACTTATATCGTTAAATTTAAAATATCAAAACACCAGAAGTATTATATGTAACGTCTTGTTATTGAAGGTCAGTTGCCCGATCTATGGTATAAGGGGACATGAAAGTTAGTCCTTTACCTCTTCTGTACGGGATGGAGGCAGCAGAAGTCATTCCACTCTTCTTTTCTTCTTTAATACTTTTAATATTATTACTTTCTAAGGTCTGAGTAAAATTTTCATATATATATATATATATATGGAAGACTGAACAGTTAAAGTGAAACTCAGGACTTCATTAAGTACATAATGGCTTTATTAAATTTTTCTTGATATACTGGTTTCTTTCCCATAACTTCAATTGAATTCGTAAAGCCGGGACAAGATCTAGCAACCTGCCTTTTGTAGTGCATTACAACCATCCCTCTGTTCTCTCCTCTCTACCCAAAACCATATCGATGGGGAATGGAAAATGATGATCCGTTGCTTTTAAAGCCATTAGAGTGTGAGGCTTTTTCCAGACAATCTATAACACCTCATTTTACAACCATGTTATGTAATGAGAAGCGCGTAAACTAAGGAAAAAAGATAAGAGAGAGAGATTTCAATCAATTAGTTATGAAATTAACCCAAAGAGGACGGTCGTTTGGACGGTCTTAGATAGATTATTGAGCATTTGATTCTATGATCATCAGATTAGGTCAATGGTGGAGTCCCCTCCCGCTGGCATGCAATTTGTGCTTATCACATCGTCAACTGCGGCTTCTTTAAATGGGATAGAGAAGATATACCGACTGTTTATGCTAAATGGAACACGTAGGCCATGCGTGTGGTAGAGTTTTAATGTTTGACCCCCGCTTCATTTAGTGCGAAAACAGATGATTAAGCATGTTTTTGTGAACGGTACAGGTAGGCCAAGCTTGAGTGCTTGGGAAGGCAATAAGACAATTTGCTTCACGTGATGCTGTCTTTGTCGATTTGGTAGAAACAAGCCATTGCGAATTAGATATGCATGCCGGCCAAAACATATCATTCTTCTGTCAGCCCGTCTGTTTTCTCTACTTGAGAAAGATAGCCAGGCCCCTACCCTAGGTCGCACTGCCAGACCCCACTGCTCTCCGTGGAATTTAGGGTTGTCATGGAGAAGTCATAAACTAATAATGACTCAATTACGACAATACAGAAAGTATCTTCTCCGTTCCTTGATAAACATTTCAATTCCACCATATTTCCTGATAAATCTAGGGGTTGCTTGACCAGTTATTCTCTACTAAGAATGGATAGATCCAAATTAACTGACAGCTTCCTTCTCTAACTAACCAGAAAAAAAAAGGGTCTAAAAACTGACGACATGATAAGCATTTTGCCACGTTGAAAAGATAAGTCTTAGCCATGTACAGAAAAGAAGGGATCAGAACCACAAGACCATTTATAATTTTTCGCGGCAGTGGTGCCCATGTCTTCCAGCCAGTTGATGCTATAAAAGGACATTTTTTCGGTTAGGATAGTGTGTGATCCAGTTGTTCTGGGACTTTTTCGCGGGGATACTCTTCACTTGCATCCTTAATACGACGAAACCCTTGAAGGCCGGCTCCCTTCCCTGTCTAGAAATGTTGAGTACACTAGAAAAATGGCCCCAAAAAAAGGACAACTTTATTGTCGCTCAAAATTTTCCTCGAATAATAACGCTACGCGAGGAAAGCACGGACGCGTAGCATTGTGGGTTTGCTAGCAACAAAAATGACCGACAGAAACACGACCACTCATTTTATTGGAAGTTACTTTGCCGCAAAGATTTCAAGGAGACAGGTTAAAATCAATTGGATGGATCCGTAAGATATGGGATTCAAATCTTTTGGTCATCGTACACCGAGTGGAAAGAAAGATATATGGTATCGTAATCATTAAAATGAACGAAATGTTAGACCGTAGAGGCTCACCTCTCCTAGATGTTTGTTTCTTTCCTAGGGGCCGGCTTGAGGATGCAGTACCCAGGGACTGCTATTTTCCAAATTTTCTGCTGGTCGACCCATTCCATGCTAATATGGGAACGTTCCAAAAATAACCACTTGTACTCTCACAGTAACATTTCCTCTTTCACAATAGTCCGGCAACCTTCTCGTGTCTCATTTCTTTCCGCTCAAATGAAGGACCTATTCTCACAACAGTAGAGTCATTTTTCATCCCCATCTCCCACCGCTACTTTCTCGTATTGGATGCCTGTGCCTCTCGACCCATAAAGTCTTTCCTAGCTTGAGTCCTATATAAACGTAGTATACTAGTCCAACAATTGCACGCATATTTTTCTGTCCCAATGTATTCGATTGCCTCTCCAATTCTCGCTGTCCCTCCTCCTGAGCGAGAAGATCAGAGAGACCACGGGGAATCTTTTCTGCAAACAACTTCTTTGCAGAAACACTCCTATGTGCCCAGAAATTTCATTTGGCCCAGAGAGGACTTGGTGGAAGCTCAAGAAGAGCTTCGAGAGCCAATAGTGGATCTTGAGGGTTTCTTTAAGGGTGACTTGGTGGCAACAAAGCGTGCTGCAGCGCACATTAGGGCAGCCTGCTTGCACCATGGTTTCTTCCAAGTAACCGGCCATGGGGTCGATTCTCATCTCATTAAGATGGCGCATGATCATATGACTCAGTTTTTTGAGCTTCCAGCCAGCACGAAACTTAGGGCTAAGAGGATACCTGGTAAACCGTGGGGCTATTCTGGTGCCCATGCGGATCGTTTTTCATCAAAATTACCATGGAAGGAGACATTATCCTTCAATTTTCATGAAAATGACTCAAACCCAGTCGTGCTAGATTTCTTTAAGTCCACGCTCGGGATGGACTTTGAACAGATGGGGTACATCATTGATATAGTTGATAGCACGCTTCTGTACATTACTCTGCAGCCTTTGTTAAGATATGCTTTTGCAGACACACTAACACTTTATGAATTTTTTTTTTGTAGAATGGTATACCAAAAGTATTGTGAAGCAATGAAGAACTTGTCGCTTGCAATCTTGGAACTAATAGCAATCAGCTTGGGAGTCCATCGATCACATTACAGAAGCTTTTTTCAGGATGATTCCTCCATAATGAGATGCAACTACTACCCAGCATGCCCAGAGCCAGACCTCGCCTTCGGCACGGGACCCCATTGCGATCCGACATCCGTAACCGTACTTCAACAGGACCAAGTTGGAGGTCTTGAAGTATTCGTGGACAATAAATGGAAGACCGTTCGACCTTGTCCTGATGCACTAGTCATTAACATTGGCGATACATTCGTGGTACGTAGTTTTTCCTTCTCTTTTCTTTCCAGTAAAATAAAAGCTTTGCTCTTTTTCTTTGCTACCTGCAAATACAGAACCATCCGTCGTGACAATCACGCTACGATATTTTACTTGACACAACACGTAAAAGTATTTTGTGACGCATTTCGGCTTTTTTTTTTAATAATTTTTTTCCCTTTTTCAAAAGAAGACGAAGTGTCTCCTCATGAATTTTACTGATAGGATTGTCTTCATTCCTCTGATTTGCATGTTAACTTTCTATCCAATTCATATCCGTTGATATTGATTCAAATTCAGTTGTAACTTTCTACGACTTACATTTCTTTAGCCACGGAATTGAGTAGTACTGTCTGATACCTATATCACTTTTGGAACCTCTAGACTTCAATTGTTGTAGATGAGGTCCAAGTAGTAGACTACTTATGGTAATTGAAAGGGAACCAAAAAAATGCAGAACTGGAAGTTAATGCCACGAGAAATCGTGTTTCAACTCTATCTATTATTTGAGATAACGCATATTGATAAGAAGCATAAAATGATCGTTTGGTAATAAATTAATTTCGTCAAGCGACTAATCTCCAATAATTATTAATCTTCTTGAGAAAAGAAAAAAAAAAGAAGAAGAAAACCTCGCTCAATCGAACTAAGATAACAAAAATTGTGGGGCCGCTCGAAGACACATTTTTCACCGAGTAACGAGGTCTCCACATCGGTGGGAGTTATGGTCATATAAAGTGGCAACATTTGCAAAACCACATGGCAGGATTCTTTCTTTGATCTGACACATATGCAACTTATATGTCTGCCTTCGGATTTACTCATAATATGCCCGAACTGCATACAGTTACGGTTGGGTTTGTTGGTTTTGCAGGCATTATCGAATGGGATATACAAGAGTTGCCTGCATAGAGCAGTGGTTAATAGGCACAAGGAGAGGTATTCGTTGGCATTCTTTTTGTGCCCAAAAGAAGACAAGGTGGTAAGACCCCCCGAGGATCTTGTGCGTCTTGATGGGACAAGAGCGTACCCGGATTTCAGGTGGTCGGATATGCTCGAGTTCACACAAAAACACCACAGAGCTGATCAAGAGAACCTCCAAAGGTTCGCCAAATGGATCCAATCTTCCGATGCAGTAAATGTCTAGCCGTCACTCTTATGTCCTATGTCGGTGCAGTTAAATAATATAAGAAAAGGGTTGACAGTTATTACCTAGCCCGTTGTGACCAAGGAGTTGCTGTAGTTTTTATTTTGGGTTTCTTATAAGATAAATAAAGACTTGCATGAGCTAAGTTGAAAATTAGCATATGTACTTGTTGGCTTTTAGTTAAGCTCCTGTTACTTCTATATTTCTTTCTCTTTGTGTAATTCACTCGTTGGAAGATAAGAAAAACAAGATAAAAGGAAAAGAAGGTTGTAGGAAGACTTCTTTTGTCGGAGTCTGTAATGCCTGAGACAAGTACGACACTGAGCATCTTACTCTTTGTTAGGAATTCACTAATCCTCTCAGCTGTCAATGGCATCTAAGAGGAATAAAATATCAAGAAAGGAAAATTAAACAACCAAACCAGCGACCGCCACTCCATTTTGGTCTGACTAACAACCTAACTTATTAAATTCTTGGTCTGTTAACCCTTATCACTCTAATATCCACTTCTTTGTTTTACATCCTATTACCTATTACCTATTATAAAGGATCTAACTTTCCCTACATATTAGTGTATCATCCTGTGTGTTAAATATTTGTTGGGGGTAAATATACGAATTGAGGTCACTCTCTGATAGTTTTTCATTAAAGCCTTTTAAATCAGTCTTCATCTAGGATTAACTTATTAAGCCAGATGAATTAACTTTTCTAGGTTATTATGGTAGTTCATAAATGTAAATAAGAACATGAATCTGTAAAAACTATTTCTTCCGCTTCAACTACTCCTTTAGCCTCTCTCTCTCTCTCTCTCCCTCCCACCCCCCAAACCACCTTTTTGCCTGGGAGAAAATAATTTAAAGACAGTGTAAGTCCAACTAAAACGACAGAATGTTACTGGCCAAAGTATAAATTATGTAACTAAAGACATATTATTTTAGTATAAACTCTTGGCTTACTTCCTATTCTAAAGTTATCTTGTTAAATCCTTTTGTGAGAGCTGTAACACTTGTAAGACAAAGAGTATACTTAATGAATAAAATAGAAAGTAAACGATACTATTTTAATCCTAAGATATTTTATTGTTAACTTAATGATCAAGTCAACCATCCTTCAAATAATCAACTTAATCAAAAAATAAAAAACTGGGTTACTAGGATTAGAGTAGTTGATGAGTCTTCATGTAATTTGCTTCAGACATACTCTGCAGAGCATTTGGATGTAAAATATGCATTTAACAAATACCATAACGAGGAAAGTAAGACAAAGCCTAAATATATGGTTTTGGCATCATAATCCTTTTCTATGACTCTCATACTTGTTTTTGTATTATTGGATTATTGTACATGCTATTTTTTTTTTTTTTTGGGTGAAATGTCAGGTATTATTATTACATGCTTACGTTAATTGTGTGTTTTCAACCAACTACCAAGAGAAAAGATAAGATTGGACAATGCACTACCTATAGTTGGAATGGATTATACATGTGTTGTGTTTAAAATTTTTCTTACGAAAAAATGGTACATGTTGTACAATTCAAATTAGTGTTCCTTCTAATTGTTGAGAATTTATTGTACAAAGTAGTGGAAGTTTGCCATGTGTTGTGTACCAATCTCAAAGTCTCAATTACTTTATAAGTTTTTTCCTTTGCCATTTGAGAAAAAAGAACCACTCTAGTTGCCACCCAAAGTCCTCTTGAAGGCACATCATCCCAAGTATATTTCTCTTTAATATGAAACTTTGTTATTCAATACTTCCTTACAATCTAAGCCTGGTCTTTTTATCGGCGAAAGACTAACCATTTGTGATATTGTGTTGAAACACATGGAAAAATGATAGACTCTAATATTATGTTGAAGGTTTAGGTCCACTTTTTTTCTCCAAAAATCTTATTAAGAAGAGGAATAATTAAAGTTTATAAGATATATCATGAGGACATTTCTCTCTAATGTGGGATTTTGTTGTCCAATAAGTCCTATGTTTCTTATACAATTATGATTATGTTTTTTAAGAGTTAGTATTGTGGTTGCATGATTTATCCACATTTCGCTCCTTGATTGAGAGCGACTCCTTACAAAGTTGGTGCGTCTGGCATTGATTCAAATTACTATCTAGCCTTTATTCCCCATTTTCATCGTTCACTAAGAGCCCTTACGAATTAAATTCCATATGGATCTGATTTAATTTCCTCCTGGGTCAAAGGCATCGTAACCGATTTGCCGTCGGATTCAATAATTTATTGGATGCAGCGATCCATTAGCAAGCCATAAATCTTACGAAATTGGAAGACTGCAAATTGTTCTATGACGATCTAGAGTTCTGTTTTGTTCTTTTTTAATCTTTAGATAAAATGAGAGACTTGGTTTTACTCTTACTTGCAATGACCTTTATGTAATATATTTCATTTTATTAAATCATAAAGGCAAACAAGATAATTCAATCATATAAGGAAACTCAAACTACTCTTATTGAGCTTTTGGGATGAAACTGAGGCCCATAATAAGTGATATTAAAATCAAACCATAACCGTATCCAATGAGCTTGTGATTACTATACCCGAAACGAGGGATTGGTACCCCCGTGACATTTATCCATATTTTGCTAATTGGCGCGAGGACGCTTTGATGTAAACACGCTGACACGAAGGCTATCTTCGTACTGTTTGCGTAGGGACAACCTTATTGGGGTGTGAAAAGGACGAGAAGAGGGGCCAAAGCTAAGGACAAACAACTTTATTTGCTTTCAAAGTCAGCTGGCAATAACAAGAGGCCAAGAACAATTTGCTGTTATTGAAAAAGTATATGAAAGATAAGGAAAGAGAATGAATCTCCACCAAACCAACGCCCCGACTCCTGAGAAAAACAATCAAGAAAAGCAAAAGGATAAAAATGCGAGGACGTCTTCCTTTGGACTATCTTCTGCATGCTTTTGGGCATCGGACAAGATTAGAGGCAAATTCTCGGGTGTTATTTTGTGCCCCCCAGCAAGTTGTGCCAAATGCATCGAACGGAAAATGAATCCAAGGTGAAATAGCTAAAAAATTTGGACCTCATAGATGAGATTAATATTATTATCTTTGCTTTACGAAAGAACCAATGTCGGGGGCTCCAAATGGTCATAGATTCCTACCAAACAAAGTACGTGCACCTTCTACACCTTGAAAGTCTTTTTCTATCACTGAATTGTCGAATCCCTCAGCCAATGGAAACGAGAACATTTTTCTTTTCCCCGGTCACATGTTCTTGGAATGACGTACTTCCACAGCCAAAAAATTTGTTTTTAATTCCAGCCAACTTGAGCACCTCTTCGGGCTTCTGTATACATCAATGGCCGAGCAACTTTCTATTTCTCATATCACCTTGAGGACATATGAGCCAGAATATCTTAACATGAAGCATACCATAGTACACTCAGGAATGTGGCTCCTTTAAAAGCTAACAACATTTGTGTTTGCCGTATGTTTAATATGTCCGTAAATGAGCTTTGTAGGTCATTTCTGAGTTTGGGAGTTAAAAAGAAACTTAGAGAACATTATAGCTAACCCATTGCTGGCAAACATCTAATTTCGCTCCTCTTGCGTCAATAGAATTAAATAGATGATAGGTATCCATCGGCAGGTTGCAGCCCTGTCTCCAGGGAAATCAATCTCCAGCTATCCAATTGAAGGGAGGAGAAGGAAAAGGCGTTGAGTGGGATGTGATTATGAAGGGAAGAGCAAAATTAGGGCTCCATTTTTTGTTTCTTTCCATTACAAGTTAAAAAGAGATGTGGTTGAAGAAGAAAAATGAGCAAATAATTAAATATCACATATTTGATTTGTTAAATTTTATGTCTAACGTGAGTTAAAGGTTAGGATTAGCAAGTAACTTTTTCCAGTTTGTCGATCAAACTTTTCATTAAATGTTTTGTTTTGCTTTTGCTCTAGCTGATGGAATAGGTGAAACATGTTGAGGATAATAACAATTGAATGTAACTTATCCAGCTGTTGTTATCTTCTTGTTTATTTATCTTATTTAGTAGATAAATCATATCTTATCTGATAGTTAATCATATCTTATCCAAGTTAGTGGTTAGTAACTGTACATATTGAATTTTGTATATATATGGCTCTCTAGCTTAATTCTTGTAACATAAGTCAAAGTGATAGATCTCTGATTTTTCCTTGTAACAACTTTAGGTTTAATCCTTATTAATGTACTATTAGTCAAATGTTTAGCATTATCTTTCTTGTTCTAGAGTTTTTCAAACCAAACCAACCTGGGAGTAGATTCCGAACTTCCATGCCTTTTTATTATTTGGTATAAATTCCTGTTCACCAATAATTTGGTCAAGGTTTCACTCTAGACTTTATGAGTTGCAGAAAATGAAATGAACTGATTGTGACGAATGCTCTTTTTTTTTTTTGGGGGGGGGACAAAATTGTAAGTTAACCATTTGAGGATTTTAGGATTTTTCTTCCGAAACTGAAAAGCTAAACGAAATAGAAAACAAACAAATATGATAGGCCACTGTACATTCGCATACCCCGTCCTGTATAAGAGATGCGTATACATCGTACCGTTTTTCCGCCCTTTTTTGATGGAAAAAAAAAAAATGATGCTTCCCCTGATTGAGTGAGCCAGTTGAGTACTAGGTATAACAATAGAGACATAGGATAGTAGAAAAATCATAATGAATGATTGTTAGAATGGCAAAGACATGATTGGCTCCTGATATGACAAAAAGAAACTTTTGGCAGTGGTTTTGTGAAAATATAAGCTATTTAATCTCGTGACTTAACATATTTCAGGTGTACGTCTTTGCTAATGACATGATATCTAATGAAATGGTTTCTAATACCAATGTGTTTATCGATAAATGTTGAATTTGATTCTTTGTAGGATTTATTATACTTCTTAGGTTTAATAGTTATCAAATAACAAAGAAGAGGTTGCAGCGAGAAAGATGAATTGGGCTTAAGCTTTTTCTAATGAATTTTTAGTGTTTCAAAATGTTACTAAACATTGAATAACTGAAAAGATAGAACAATCTAAGAACAGCAATGGCTATGTATAATCCGCGCAATAAGTGTAATCAAATACTTCACCAATTAGTTCAACTATTAATGCTAAGATAAGAGCACATCAATCATAAAATATATAAGTATATCATAGAATTAAAGCACAAACAATATACACAATATTTAACGTGGTTTGGCCACTCAACCATGCCTACATCTACCATCCCCTAACCGAACTAGTTAGAACACTTCTCCACTTATTTCGAATTACTGATATAGAAAAGATTCTCAATCTCTCACAACCCGGCCATGATTCTCCAAATCATGAACAGGAGACCCATAGTCTTTTAGCTCTAATTTTCACAGCCTAAGAGATTGTAATCGTGATTTACACTTATGAAATTGATAGTTTTTTCAAGTATAATAATATAATTGAAACTTGTTGTATGAAACCTTGTTTGCTCTTTTTTACAAACACAAACACAAAAGAGGATAAAAAGAAAAAGACACAAGATTTATATGTTTCAAGATGATCTCCTTATGTCTATAGTACCAAGGAACAATTTTTTCACCATGACTCCAAGTGCTGGAGAACCAATCTCCAATATGTCCAATAAAGCCTCTCTAATTCTCTCTTTATTAGGTTTCCTATAGTCTTCCATTTTCAAACTAACCTAGAAGGTAAGAACTACAAAATACTACTATGATATGCCTATTAACTACCAACAAAATGGATATGGTAATTTGTTTACATATTTACCCTCACTTTCACATTACAAGGACCAATCTAACCTTAAAAACTTTCACTTCAAATTCCTAACATCTTAGTAGGGGGCATATAGCTTTTATGTATCCTAGTTTTCTCCATTTGTACATAGTTCATTCTTTAACTTATTAGAATTGACCCATTTTCCTATCACTTTGTCCTTTACTCTTTTTTTTTTCAAATAATTTTTTTTAAAAGTTTCTATCTAACATGGTAATTTCTTCATCAAATCTTCTAATGAATCTTTGTTATGGAGCTAATAGCATTGAATGCAACTTTCCTTTTTGTTTTAATTCTTCTCTTTCCTTTTCTTTTCATAAGATTTGGTGCCTACATATGTTTGAGAGTTGTAATAGTTCTTATATGGGAAACTTACCTAAATATTTGGCTGCTTCTATCCTAATTTTTTTTTTTTTGCATTCCAAAATTTTGAGAGATAGCCAAGTACTTCCTTAATCAATTCACTATTAGGTGTACTTGACCTAAGAGCTTAAATTCAACAGTTATCTTGAAAAACCTAGTAAACATCTCTTGAATAGTTTCTATGGGTCTCATTCTAAATAGTTCATATTATGAATTGACATAGCAATCTTGGGTTGTTTTACTTTAGTGGTAGCTTCCCACACTAGTAGTTTTTTTTTTTTCTTCTTTTCATATTTGCTTTGTTGTCTTGATTCAATGAGACTAAGGCACAATACAAATCTGTCATTGCTTTGTAATTTTGATTCATAACTAAAGTTTCTTCTTCTGTCCACTCATCCTCTCCAGTCCTACGTATCTTGCCACCTTTAATTATGATTTTCATAGTATTGGAATCGTGCCTAACATGTAAGTTCTCATCATGGATTTTCAATGTCCATAGTTTGAGCCATCAAAATAAGGGGGTTTAGTGAAGTAACATGATATGTTAGAATTAAAGGCGATGGATCTACTCTAGACACCAAGTCTTATCCTTCTTATCTCAAGAATTAGAGAACCTGCTCTAATAAAATAATTCAGTTTAAAAGCCTCTAAATTAATCCAAGGAGGGTTTGACTTGGGATATATTGGAGGCTTTTAACATAACGACAAGGAACCTGTGAAAAACGGAACTCATCTTACAAAAAATAACATGCAACTTACTAGGCATTTTTCTGCAATGGGATTACAAAGACAAATATCCTTTCTGAAATAATGGGTATCCCATTAATATGCAAGCAATAGGTTGGGAATTGAACTTATCGTGAGACTTAGTATATTGGCATAATTTTGACATCTAAATAATCGTAGATGATCTTGAATTAGAGGTTTGCTAAATAACATCTTTAAGGTTGCAATGCTTAAAGGAAGCAGTGAATAAAAGGTTCATAGATACTTGGTGATCAACATACATTCACACCCAAAATGAGGGGGAATATAATATGAAAACATCAATACTTGTGACACATCAATGAGATGGCTATGTTTGCATTTAACAATAGTTTGTTGAGTAGCATGAATATAAGAACTATCATAGAATATCTCATGAGCCAAGAAGTATGAAGCACACTCAGATGTAAGACTCATTTTGATTATCAAAACAAATGTTCTTCATGCTAGTACCAAATTAGGTTAGAAAATATTAAATTTTTGCTAGAAAAACTTAACTTCTAAAATGAATAAGAAAAGTCCAAGTAACATGTGAAAAATTATCCATAATAGTCAAAACATAACTTAAGTCATCATGATGTGGATCTCAAACATTCATGTGGATTAATGCAAAAAATAATCTAACAATTGTTTGACTCAAAGGAAAAGGTCATGCATCTATTTTGTATATGGGCAAATAACAAGCAAATGATTTTGGATATAAAATAGTTTCACTATGTCTAAAATTACTTTTTAATACTGAAACTTCAAAATGTTATGTCAAATATTGTAATTTTTATTATTAATTTTGAAATTTCAAACTTTGTCTTTCTTAGAAATACATAAAATAGGGGTTACGGGCCATCAAGAGGAGAAAGTACATAATATAATTCTTGGTCATCTTTACTTAATTTGATTATATTCCCAAATGTATGATCTTAAAATATGCAAAAGTCAACAAAAAAAAAAATGGATAGATCAGTTAGTATCCTCGATCAATCTATGAATTGAAATTGGGGAAAGGATCTTATGATTACAGCTCAACATCCCTCTTTAATGATTCTGGCTGCTTCTTCGTACTGTACTTAAACTGGGGTACATAGAAGACGTGATGTAATGGTAGTGTGGGAGTTAGTCCACATGAGCCAATAAGTGTAATAAAGGTGCAAGTCCCTTTAAGCAATCTTATGAATAAAAATGGTGATGCAAAGGAAAGAAATGTTGCAATATTTAAATTACATATAATATAATAACTATTACCAGAATCAATAATTTGAGAGAATAGATGTAATATCTGTGAAATTCACCATAGATTCTTTGATTTCTACGTTACTGATGAGGCTTACCACTTTTAGTTTTGATCCATTGTACGAGAAGGCCTAGTGGTTCCTCAATGGCCAATGATTTGAGGCATGTGGCCCAATAGTCCAACACTGGGGGAACATCAGGTTCGGCCGTATGGCGCTAAATGGGTGCCCCATTACGAGAACTGCGGGTTGTGGGCTGGTATAGGACTACTCAGATCCGATGGATTCTTTAGGTATATGGTGACTAACAAATCTTATCCCAACTTTGGGCCTGATTTTCCACCTAGGTGAGCAACCCATAATGAAAACAATCCTCCACCCAGGTGGTTTTCTACCCATTGGGCCCATTCTACCTAATTTAGGACTCAGGTTATCATACCCAGTTGGTCCAAATAAGATACCCGAACCGCTGGGATTACCTGCATGAGGCAACCTCCATCTGAACCTAATTTCGTTAGTGTCTTCGACACCCGCCATGTTGCTAACCACGTGCTGAGAAGAGAGGCCACCATTACCATACCAAAGGTCAACAATAGATCGGCAGCAGGAACGGCTATCCAATAGTTTTGAAAGGGATTGGGCAGTCCTAGGAGGAACTTCATCAGCTTGTTCATTCATGCTACAGATGCATCGCCCGCAGCTTCATTGAACCGGAATATCCTACGATTCCAGCTCCCCAATAAACCTTGAGGTGAGCCAAAAAATTGTAACATTCTCACCTCCTAGCCTTAGTTTGTGAATTTCTTGCTTCAAGTTGAATTTTTGCTTTCCTAGGCCCTTGCCAAAACTGTCTGAGGACCACCCATATCTCAGCTATGCTATCCATCCGTGAGGCAAGATCTTCCAAGCTTGGATGGTCCAAGTTGGCAAGCCAAGTTTTCAAGACCGTGTTGCATTGATGCCACCATTTGGCCGAGTTGAGATCGTCCATATGCTATGGGAGCTTTCCATCAACGAAGACCCATTTGTTAGGGTCGTGAGAGCCGTTTTAACCTGTCAGCTCTATAGGCTGTTATCCAAGTCACCTTGGACCTTCTAGGACATAACTTGCCACCTTGGACAACTGTGGCAGAGAGAGGTGGTATGGGTCGCCGAAGGGGGTAGCAGCGTCAGCACCAGATTTGAGGTTGCTGGCCATGGTCTGTTGGCTGTGGTTTTTGGGGCAGTAAAATAATTAGGGCGAGTCCTGATGGCCACACAGTAGTCTTGCTGATAAGGGGTGTTTTGGAAACTGGGGACAGATGTGACGGCATAAGGGTGAAAGTAGATGGACATCTTAAGAACGGTGTCTAAATGGGTTTGAGGAGCATATGGCTAAACGGCAGTAACTCTATGGGTACTGCTAATGTATATAATTTTTTTGATAACAAGGAGTCTAGACAAGTAATTGGCAAATTATTTGAGATATAGATACAAGCGCTAATCATGTATGTGCCAAAAGAAAAAAAAAAGCATAATGATTAATATGATAACATTATGAAAAATCAAACGGCCGATATAAGTAATGAAATAAAATAAAATAAAGTTATAAATGGAGATTAGCATCCATGATTAATTCTATTTTTTAACCATGAACTAACGTGATTTGAATTAAACTTGTGAAGAAACCCTGAGTTGGGTCTATGGATTTGAAAGAAATAAATGAAGAAATCGTGAACTATACCATTAGTTTTAGAAGAAATGCGATCAACGTTGGCAATTCTTGGCGAAGAGAGGAAATGGCACTGTTTGGATAAAATGCACGTTTCACTTAAAGAGGTGGATTACGTATCATGCCATTTTTGTCCAGCCCCAAAACAATATATAGCAAATTTGTTCCTACATCAACTATAGAGGGACTTGGAGTTCATACCCAAAGTTGGGGAAGAACCGTATGAAAAATACCGACAACGTCAGCACAAATGAGGGAGTTATTCTTTTCGTAAATTTCTGGTACTCCAACGGGTAAATAATTCAAAGGAAAGGTACAAGTTTTTTTTTTTTTTTTTTGTAGAAATACAAGTTTGAATAAGTAAAATGTTGTGTACAAAAGTATATAAGCATATTCTAACATTACAAGAATTACAAAAAATTACGAAAAGATAGAAGTTGAAAGTCTTTAAATCTCATTCAAAATAATATTTTTTTGTGAGGATTTTATATTTTAAAATAAAAAAGTTCTTCTTTATATAATTTTCTTTACTTTAACCAATAAGATTAGAATGTCAACTGTTTTATTATGAAATCATCTTTTGTTTCGCTCTACACATATACAATAAATGCAAGCTAAAAAGATATCTTAAGAAGCTTTATAGCCAATTTTTTTTTTTAGTTACTTTGATCATCCATTGTAGTTCTTAATTTCATTCTCCAATATAATGTTGAATTCTATTCTAAGTAAGAATGGTCTTTCAAACCATTATTGTCCATGGACATTCAAAAAAAAAATGACTCCTATTTTCAACTTGGGAATAACAAAAATCACACTATAAGTTAATTAAAAGAAGCTATTGTATCATTCTTTTTGTTGTAGAAAATTGATCTTGACAAACTAGCTATCCAATGAAATTATGTTTGTAAATGCCATCAGTTCAAATTAGATCATACTAATCTACTTTTTCATTAATTGGTTGAAGGTCTTGATAAATTTCTTTACAGTAATAAGAAGACCTATAAATACCTTAGGTAAGTGTGAGCCTTAGTTTGAGAAGACTTTTCCAACTTTATGCCATGGAACCTTTGATATCAAGTTGCATTGTTGAATTTTTTTACATTTTGTACTGTGGATCCATTTATTCTATAATGAAGTATTTGGAAGATTGATAAGATTTTAAAACATACGTTTTGAAAGGATTTTATTTCAAATTTTAAGATTCAGTAGCCCCAATCCCCTTTTCTTCTTTGGTAAGCAAACTATTTGCCAAATAACTTTATGAGAGCATTGTGTTTCTATACTACTTGCCCATAGAAAGTTTTTGATTTCTTCTTAATCTTATAAATTGTTTGCTTTGGTAATAGGCAAACTTGCATCCAAAATATACATGTAAAAATTATGACAGATTTTTCAAACTATAAACTTCCTGGAAAGTTAAGATGTTTCATTCCCCAACCTTTTATTCTTTTAAATATTTTATCTATAAGACTTTTGCAACCAGAAGGAGCAAGCTTTTTTGTAATTGAAGGAACTCTAAGATATTGAATAGGAAGTGTACCTAAAGGGAAATGTGAGTGATTTAGAATAAAAAGTTGCTTTTGTTTTAATAACCTGAAGAATAACATTTGACATTTTATTAGGTTGTAATATAGACCTGTGAGTTCAACAAATTCCTCCAAAACTTCAATAAAATAGAGCACTGAAGTTATATCTCCATGAGAGAAAAGAAATAAATTATCAATAAAGCACAAATGAGTGATTTTTTCAAGTTTGCATCACCAATAGAACTTAAAGCCAATATGGAGGTTTTTGTAATAATAATTGTGTTAAATATTTCCATAACTAGTATAAATAAATATAGGAATAATGGGTCTCCTTGTCTCAGTTTGTTGATAACTTCAAAGTAGCATGTAAGCTCTCTATTGAAATTTACTAAAAATCTTGTTGTAGTAATACACTCATTTATAAGATTAACTAAATACTGGAGAGTATTAATATCTTTTAAGACTCCTAATACTGCTTCCCACTTAACCATATTGTATGCTTTCATGAATTTAAGTTTTATGGTCACACGTTTACCCTTATTGCCCTTGTAATAATTGTGATATAATTTTGTTGAAAAAATTACAACATGTGATTGATATGTAATCTTTGTTGCAACTAGCATTGGAAACCTTAGGGATTAAAGATAGCAACGTAGAGTTTGTAACCTTTAATAACTTCCTAGAGGAGAAAAACTCTAATCTAGCATCTTCAATAATTTCCAATGATAGACCAAACTTTCTTATAAAATAAGCTATTATATCCACATGATCCGAGCATTTTAAAATCATGAACTTTCCAAAGAACTTTAATAACATTTGAACACTTAAAACTTATTGGATTAAGAAATGCACTTATGTTGTCATGGAACAAATATGTGTACCTTTCAAAGTTGAAAATACTTCTAGCATTACCAATGATAAAGTTATAGGATGAAATAATAGTGACTTTTAAGTCTTCTTCTTTTGTGATAATTGATCCATCTTCCAATATGAGTTTACTAATCCTATTCTGCATTCCTTTGCATCAATAATGCAAGGAAAATCTTACTATTATTATCCCCTTCTTTCAGCTATAGGTTCTTGGATTTTTATTTGAGTAGAATTTCTTCATATTTACTCATTGCAAGTAGCAACTTTAGTTGTGCCTTTTCCTCAGAATGTGTATCAAGATAATGAGAATTAAGTTCTAATCTATGTTGTACTTGTTGTAAATTGTGTCTAGTTTTTTTTTTAATCTTTTAATGTAGATCACCAAATTGAATTGCATTAAGTTTCTTAATAGGAGACTTTAAAGCTTTAAGTTTTCGCACTACCTAGAATATTTTTAAGCTTACTACTTCCTGCTACCATACTGAGCTAGTTATATCCATAAAATCTAAGCAATCAATCCAAAAATTAAAGAATCTAAATCAAAAATTCTTCTTGCGTGTAATATTACCAAACTTAATTAGACCTAGAGAATGATTTGATACACTAGGGAGCAAAAATTCAATATTAAGGTTTTCAAGTTTGAGAATCTACTCTCCATTGGTAAGGGTTTTATCAATTTTACTAACTTTGAGACCAATACTTGAACCTTTATTTGTCCATGTAAACAATGGACTTGAATAAGCTTGAGAAAGAAAATTTATATATAGTACAAAAAGGTTGTTTATGTATGTTACTCTTAAGTTGTTATTGTTATATTAGGTACATTTCACATTGATAAATTCTCTGTTGGTTGATCACATTGGTAAGAGTTTATTGGTGTAACCCTAAGTAGAAAATTTAAAGAAAACCTTTGGATTTGCTATACTGTAAACTTTGTTGTTATTTAGGATTTTTTTAAGTTCTTGTTACATGTAAGTAGAAGATTGCAACAATTTTCCCCTAGGTAAGTTGACATAGGTACCGACATAAAACTTGGATTGAACCACTTAATTGTGTTGTATGCTTGCTGATTTCTTTGTGATTGTAATTACTCATGTACAATTTGATTAACAAAAGTCAATCCACACACAAGAAAAATAATAGAACCCAAGTATAGGAAAGAAAGTAAAATATATAAGCAAACCCAATTCTAATGGTATTTGTATGTAAGGCTATAATTTAGAGGCTTTACAATCTTAGAGTTGATCTAGAACTATGGAAACTTAATAGACTACAAGGATCATATCTTTCTGGTGTAGGACTTTCTTCCTCAACACCATTTAGTTTCATAACTTTTATGTTATAAGTTTTTTTTTTTTAAAACACTATCACTTCCGCCTCTAGTACAAGGTTCTACGCTCTTGTTTAGGAATTTTTGTTGGTAGGAACCGTATTTTGCCAATAGATATTGTTATTAATCTTAGGTCTGAAGTAGTGGCATTTTGGATTACGTTGTAAACTAGTCCTTACGAACAAAATTAAAACCCTTGCATCGTGTTTCTTGTAACATTTGATGGGAATGGACAAAGGACTTCTAATTTTCGAGCTTTGCCATCGGGTAAGGAAAGACATCGAAAGTTTATTGTTATCAAATGGTTCGGAGTGGACCTGTCATCGCAACCGGCCGTTTTTAAAATGCTTAGGAAACTCAAGAGAGATAAATTAAGATCATTTAGAGTTGAAACCACAATATTATATTCGGTTCTTAAAATCTCAACTGGTACTATCTAATTAAATTGATGACGTTTTGCTGGACCAATCCTCTATAACTAAATATTAACTTACTCAAATTGATCATGACGTTATACCTCATAAATTGGAAGTTGCACAAGAAGTAGGTAAGGACTTTGTTCAGCCAATGAAAGTAATGCAAGTCAAGTCAAATCTTGGCGGCTCATGAATGGGTCTTCCGTCCATATGGCCAAGAAACCTTTCCGCTATAAGAAATTTCACAAACGAAAAACAGTAGAACTGAATCCACTTATCAGAGATAGCGGGGGCGATGGGTTTCAATCGGATGCTTGTGCAATTCATGTGGGTTGGTATGCTATCATCAGAAGCAGCAGCCGCCGCAGTGGTAGCTCAATTAGCTCGGCCTAACTGCACCGACCGGTGTGGGGACGTTAAAATTTCATTTCCATTTGGCATAACCGAAGCTTGTTATCTGAATGAAGATTTTCAGCTTGATTGTAACCAATCCTCCGGCCTACTCCGAACTGGAAACATCATTGTCACCAACATCTCTCTGCCAGAAGGCCAGCTTGACATCTTAATGTATACAGCTCGTACGTGTTACTCGAAGTCGGGTGTGCTTGGAAATTCTAATTTTCCTTCTCTAAGAATCCCCAGTTTCACAATTTCTACCACCCAAAACATCTTCGTGGCCGTTGGCTGCGACACTTATGCATACTTTAATGGTTTCCAGGAGAACAACCCCTTCTCCATGGGTTGCATGTCCGTATGTCAAAACTTTAGCAATGTTCCGAATGGTACTTGCTCCGGGATCGGGTGCTGCCAGGCGGAGATTCCGCCGCGATTGAAAAATTTCACTCTCGAAGCCTCTAGCTTTCGTAATCATACAGAAATATGGAGCTTCAATCCATGCAGCTATGCTTTTGTTGTTAAAAAGGACCGGTTCACTTTCTCCTCCGATTACCTTCTAAGTCTAGTAGAAAATGGAACACTTCCAATGGTTCTTGACTGGGCGATCGGCGAGGAAAGATGTGACAAATCAAATCCTAACTGTGGACGGAATAGCGAATGTTATAACCCCGAAAACGGGGACGGCTACCGTTGCAGATGTCAAGAAGGTTTTGAAGGAAACCCATATCTTACCGATGGTTGCATAGGTACGTGTTACACATTTAACAAGGTTCTCAATAATTTAAAAATACCAAGATATAAGGAGGAAGACAGAAATTTTTGCATAAATTTCGAATACAGTACGTTAATTTGCCCCTTCTCATTTCGAGGATATGTAGCTGCTTTTGAATATACTGCTTTTAACTTGTTAGTTGGGTAGGTTGAAACTCTTCATTTTCTTTTTGCGAGCGTTATTTGCAAATGTATGTCACTTGTTGATTGCCATGATAAATAAGTAGATAACCGTGTGACCGGCTGTATTGTGTTTCAGATATTAATGAGTGCGATGAAACTTCAAACCCCTGCGATGGCAATTCAACGTGCTTCAACACCTTAGGGAATTTCACTTGTCCTTGTAAAGATGGGTACGAAGGAGATGGAACAAAAGGCGGATTAGGCTGCACTCCAGTCAACCAATCTAGACGCTCAGATTATGTGACAAAAATGGCACTGGGTAAGTATATATGAATTCCCCAAGAAATTCTTAAACTACTTTTTCACATCTTATCGTATATAATACATACATCTCACATTCCTCCGACCTCTGGCCCTCTGCAACTTCGATACAAATATAAACCTGTCATTACGGAGACGTCAAAACAAACCTGGTGCTCTTGGAACGTCATTGGCCATCTTGGTCAATGTCGTGTTTGTGCAACATCATTAAAGATTAAAAACAATAATAGCACATTTAAAATACTGTTGGCTGTTATTTATCTTTTTTCTCTGTCTTTTATGTGTTGTGTTAATTATAAATTAAATTTAATAATCAATCAATCATAGAGAGCTATGTGTAGAAACGAGATGTAGACGATATCTTTCTATATATTTTTTCCCTTTCCGTTTTTCATTATCGAACACATAAACTTAAAGAAAGAATGACCGTCTTTATTATTATCCCAGGTGAAGTCATTAAGAAAACATTCTTAAGTTATACATATGTGTATATATCGGTATTTATGTATGTCTTTGGTTATCACAAGTGAATTCATTATGTATGTCTTTGCTTTCGATAGATAATATTCTATTCCTTCTTCCTTTTTTGAGTTTAATTTCAATTGTTTCAAAATGTAGGTTTTAGTATCGGCTCTATAGTTGTGTTTGTATGTGGCTCGTGGTTGTACCTGCTTGTCAAGCAAAGAAAGATAACGAAGCTTAGAGAGAGATTTTTTCAACAAAATGGTGGTCTAATGTTAAATCAGAAACTATCCGAGCAAGAAGATTCAGCTGAAGCAACCAAAATTTTCAGTGCAGAAGAGCTAAAAAAGGCCACCAATAATTATGACGAGAACCTAATTATTGGCCAAGGAGGGTTTGGCATTGTTTACAAGAGACTCCTATATGATACTAGAGTTGCAGCCATAAAGAAATCTAAAGTTGTTGACCAAAACCAAATTGATCAGTTCATCAATGAGGTTGTTGTACTTTCCCAAATTAATCATAGAAATGTGGTTAAACTCTTGGGTTGTTGTTTGGAGACAGAAACTCCTTTGCTAGTCTATGAATTCATCCCAAATGGTACCCTCTTCCAACACATCCACCAAGAAAGTAAGGGATACACCTTATCATGGGAAACTCGTCTAAGAATAGCAATAGAAACAGCAAAAGTGCTATCATATTTACATTCTGCAGCTTCTCCACCAATAATACATAGAGATGTCAAATCTTCAAATATATTGTTAGATGGTTCTTACACAACAAAGGTGTCTGATTTTGGATCTTCAAGATTAGTTCCATTAGACCAAACACCAATAGCCACAATGGTGCAAGGAACTTTTGGATACTTAGATCCTGAGTATCTTCATACAAGTCAGTTGACTGAAAAAAGTGATGTTTATAGTTT
The DNA here is from genome assembly GCA_028551475.1 of Casuarina equisetifolia. Lineage (NCBI taxonomy): Eukaryota > Viridiplantae > Streptophyta > Magnoliopsida > Fagales > Casuarinaceae > Casuarina > Casuarina equisetifolia. The sequence goes on from CM052356.1 coordinate 22,409,377, forward strand.
TGGAGTGGTTCTCGTAGAATTATTAATAGGAGAAAAAGTGCTTTCATTCGAGAGGCCTGAGGAAGAGAGAAGTCTAGCTATGTATTTCTTTCTTCTTTGGAAGAAGATAGATTGTTTGGTGTTCTCGAGAACCAAATAGTGAATGAAGGAAATGTGGAACAAATAAAGGAAGTAGCAAATCTTGCAAAGAGATGCTTAAGAGTGAAAAGGGAGGATAGGCCTTCTATGAAAGAAGTGACAATAGAATTGGAGGGTCTTAGAAATATTGAGAAGCATTAGTGGGCAAATTCTAACATTGAAGAGGCAGAATACTTGCTTGGTGAGAATTCTACTTCTCTAAAGTTTAATATTGCTAACAATAGTTCTATTGGGTATGATAGCGTGAGAGACCAAAAATTAGTTACCTTTGATGATGGGAGATGATCAATCTTGATCTTAAATGTGCTAATTAGATACCATGTTTTATTTTTTATTTATTTTGTATAATTTCTTCTTCTTCATTCCTTTCCTTTCATTTGTAGAATCATCCTAAAGAAAAATGAACTAGCAAGCTTCAATTTAGAATGTTGTGCTATCTTGCTTACATACTCAGTTGACGTTTTGCATTTTTCTTTCAACTTAGTTGATGTACTTCAGTATACTTGGTCATGCCATTGCTAATTATTGGACTATTGTACTAAGCAACAATGTGAGACAATTTTTTGGTATTTGAGTAGAGGGAATCTTCCCTAACATATTTGATACACTATAAAGGCAATTTGTTACAACACTAACAAAGAAAAAAAAAAGAATGGTATAAAATTTGACATAAAAGAAGAATGGCATAAATTTATGAATACTTAATATACAGTCTGAAAGGATGGTCTACCTGAACATATACCAATCATATTCAATATATGTTATAGAATTTGTTATATAAATCTGGTGGCTATGGCAATATCTACGTAATAATATGTTGAGCATGTTTAGTTCTTGCCCACCTAAACATATATATTGAAGAAAATAGTAGAACGGAATAGTGAAGTGTGGAAGATTGCACTCCAGCTTCTATTCACTAATATTTTTTGGTTACTAAGAATGTATCTACATTTGAAGTATATGAAAGCAAGGAAATACTATTGGGCCCGTCAGCTTTTTATCGGGCCATGCTAATGAACCAAAGAAAGATACAATAAGGCCCACAACTCATTTCAACATTCCCCCTCAAGCTGAAGATTTGTACAAGTTAAAAACTCCAAGCTTGGATAACAAATAATGATGTTGTGGGCTACATAATGCCTTATTGAATACATTTGCAAGTTGTTCCTGTGTATTAACATAACAAGTTTTGACAATGCCTCTCTGGATCTTTTCTCAAACAAAGTGACAATCTATCTCAATGTGCTTCATTCTTTGGTGAAAGATGGGATTAGCCGCAATGTGTCTAGCTACTTCACTATCACAAAAAGTGAAACTGGACGAGGAATGATCACTCCAAGATCTAGAAACAAACCCAACAACCAAATTATCTCACAAACAATGTACCCCATAGCTCTGTACTCGGACTTCATTGAAGAACATGATACAATGGGTTGTTTCTTGGCTAACCATGATACAAAGGAATCTCCTAGCTTAATGCAATAACCGGTTACACATTTCTGTGTCATGGGGCAAGTAGCATAGTCTGAATCGCAATAAGCGGTGAGTTCTAGTCTAGAAGAGGAAAAGAGAAAAATCCCAAGTCTAGAAGTGCCCTCGATGTATTTCAACAGTCTCATAGCCGCATCCATCTGTGATTACTTCAGTTTATGTGTGAACTGGCTAAGGTGCTAAACTGCAAAAGAGATGTCAGGTCTAGTATGAGTTAAATCTAGGAGTCTTCCAATCATTCTCTGATAAGAGCTATAATCTCTTAGAACTGGATCATCTCATCTCTTAGGATCTCCCTTATCATACTTTAATGTAGTAAGCTTCACATTTTGTTCAAATGGGGTGATCATGGGCTTGGACCCTCCAAGTCCAGCCTTTGAGACTAGTTCCAATGCATACGTGCGCTAGTTGAGATATATCCCCTTCGGGGAACGGACTATCTCTATGCTAAGGAAGTACTTGCACTCCCCAAGATCTTTCATGTGAAATATTGAATGCAGATATTTTTTTAGTGCTGAAATTGTAGCAATATTATCCCCAGTCACTAATATATCATCAACATAAAATAAAAAAATAATGAACAAACCTCTAATTCGTCTAATGAATAGGGCATAATCATGTAGGGATTGTCGAAAGCCTCCTGCAAGCAATGCCTCTGTAAATTTGGCATACCACTGCCTAGATGCTTGCTTCAATCCATATAATGATTTTCTCAAACGACATACGGAATGCTTCCCCTGACTAGGAAAACCAGGTGAAAGTTGCATGTAAACTTCCTCCACCAAATCTCTGTGCAAGAAAGCATTCTGCATGTCTAACTGATGTAGACATCAATTCTTCACAGAAGCAATGCTTATGATTGATCTAACTGTCACTGACTTTACAATAGGTGAGAAAGTTTCATCATAATCAACACCTTCTTGTTGTGTGTATCCTTTAGCCACTAGTCTAGCCTTATATCTCCCTATCTTGCCATCTGCTCAATATTTAACCTTGTACACTCATTTACATCCAATGGCTCGTTGACCAGGTGGAAGTATCACAACATCCCACATGTGATTAGCTTAAAGGGCTGCTAACTTTTTATCCATAGCATCAACCCAATGGTTGTCATTAAGTGCATGATTATATGTTTCAAGTTCAGTAATGGAAGAGATTGAGGCAATAAATTTCTTGTAATGAGGGTAAAGATGATTAAGAGAAATATGATCAAATATCGGGTATTTACTATTCGACCCTATGGAGGTGGTCGAGCATATGTAGGCAGCAGTCCAAATAAGAGGACAAGTAGGCAGTGATGACTGTCGAACAACTGGTGGTGATGGCTCAGGAATAGTGTCTGGATGCGCCTCAGGGTTTTGATTAATTGTGACAATGGGAGAGGAATTTGTACTTGGCATATCTGGAGGTGATCCATCTGATGGTGTTTCTACTATGCCCATAAATGGCTTCGGTGGAGTGAGTAACGGATCGCATGACTGTGCAGTGTCTAGAACTGGGGTAATGTGATCCGAAGGCGGATCTGGAGAAGGATCCAAACTCTTACTCGGGGCAAAAGGGAAATCATACTCATAAAATACAACATCACAACTCACCAAAATTTTTTTGCTACTTGGGTCATATAACTTATATCCTTTCTGAAATGAAGGATAACCAAGAAATATGCATGGAATAGCCCTAGGAGAGAACTTGTCTTTAGGCCGTAAATCAGATGCATAACATCTGCCGCTAAAGACTCGCAAATGGTCTAATGATGGAGGTTTTCCATATAATATCTCAAAAGGAGATTTATTCCCAAGTCTAACACTAGGTAATCTGTTAATGATGTGAGTGGCTGTCAGTATGCATTCCCCCAAAAAATGTGCAGGAATGTGAGCTTGAAATTTCAAGGCTCACACAACGTCTAATAAGTGATAGTGTTTGCGTTTCATTACCCCATTATGTTGAGGAGTGTAAACACAAGAGCTTTCATGGTATATCCCACGAGATTCTAAAAAAGAGGAGCATGCAGCGGAAAAAAATTATGTGCCATTATTTGAGCGAATGCGCTTGATAAAGGCACCATGTTGGTTTTAAACCATGTAAACAAAGGACTGAATAGTAGAAAAAACTTGATCTTTAAAGGGCAAAAGAAATGTCCAAGTCACTCATGAAAAATCATCAACAATAGTTAGAAAATATTACGACTTGTCATGATTGGGTTTCCGATGGGGTCCCCACAAATCCATATGAACAAACTCAAAAACAATAGTAGTAAAATTTTGACGTTTTGGAAAAACAGATCAAGTTTGTTTCACCAATGGACAAATAGGACAAGAAAAGAAATGAGGGTATTCAATACATTTTCCATAAGCAAAACAAGATTTCTGAGAGCTATGTCCTAAACATCTATGCCATAAACCATAATTAGAAATATCATTATTATTACACTGATTGTTTACATTCACATAACACAAAAAAGAATGGACACTGTTCAAAAAATGTGTAATACAATGAAACAACACAGAAAGAGTAGGTTGTAAAAAATAAAGCCCTCAAATCGCTTTACCCAATCCAATCACCTACCCAGTCGTATAGTCCTGGAAAAAAATAAAAATCATCGAAAAATACGACAATGCAATTACAATTGGAAGTGATTTTCTTGACTGAAATGAGATTAAATTTCAATTGAGGGATGCAAAGAACATGATTTAAGTGTATCATTCTAGTGGGTTGTGCTTGTCCAACATGGGTGGCATAAACATAAGTGCTATCATGCAATTTAATAGGCATCGATTGGGGTGAGCATGGATAAAAAGAATATAATGAATTTAAATTGCACGTAACATGATCACTTGCACCTGAATCAATAATCCATAGACAATTAAAGGATGATGAATGCCTCGTACCTTCATAGTTTCCCATTAATTGGGAAGGCAAATTATGTTGGAGCTGGTTCAAACTGAATGAGGGAAACGGTGGGCTTGCAGGATGCATGCTGCCCGCAAAGGAAGAGTTCCCTGTCTGATTTGGAGGAGTCGTGGACTACTATTGCTCTAAAGGCTAAACGTGAGGTCCAAATGCTCCTTGGGCTTGAAGTCTGTGGGAAGAGTTGCTGGTAAGTGGGACGGCACGTGTGCCCTTAGATAAAAGACATAGGGGCCCACGTAGGGTGAGGCCTATGGCTGGAACCCACAAACCGGGCCCAGCTGATGTTGCTCGTTGAATCCCGAAAAGGGATGTTGCCTGAGACTCTGCTACCCGAGATTCTGCTGCCCGAATCCCTGCTATCCCGCAGGAGATGTAGGAATGCCCACGTCTGAACCAGACACGTTGCCGGTCTGGAAAACTTGACTGCCGGCAGCCTTCTTTCCCCTTCCTCTTGGCGTCCATCCAGCAGGATATCCAACCAATTGATAGCATTGGTCCTTAGAGTGTCCAGATTTATGGCAATGGGAGCACACGATTCTCCCTTTGGAATCCGTTTTTACTTTTGTATTGTACGACCCCGAAGTTGTCAGAGAAGACACGGCCGAGACAGTTCCTTGCTCTACAACACCAATATCTTCTTTTCTTGCTTGATGCTCGTCCTCTTTAGCCAAATTAAAAATTGCATCAACAAGAGGAAGTGGGTTTTTTTAGAGAACATTGGTGCGAAAGTTCCAAAATTTGTCTAACAACCCAACAGAAAATCCACGGTTCTATGTTTTTCAACTTTTGCATCGGCTCTTTCATTGACTCGACATGAGTAATTTCCACAATGGCATCGAATGGGAGGATCCACAGTCTCAATTTCTAGCCATAAGTTACTGAGTCTTGTGTAATACTTAGAAATTGTGGGTGTTTGCATTATATTCTCGAACAACTGCTGGCGGAGACGGTAAATCTGTGTCCCAGTAAGCGTGCCAAAACGGATCTTGAACGCCTCCCAAATAACCTTCGGTTCCTTCTTTCAGACCATAAATAACATTAGTTCATGAGAAATTGATTTTTAGAACCAGCTTTGGACATCATAATGACAAAGATCCAAAGCTTATTGCTTTTCTGGCTCTGATTCGGGATGGGTGAAAGAGCCATCAATGAAATCACATTTATTTTTGGCTAAAAGCTGATTTTCCATTTGGTTGCCCCAAAGTTCATAGTTACTCTCATCCTTCAAAAGTTCAGTCACAAGTGCGGCTCCAGGGATGTCCGTTGATGAGAGATAATATGGGTCACGGTACGGGTTAATGGGATTCAAGGTGGAAGAGGAACCAGGATTCTACGGGGGAGCTTGTGTTCGGCGTGGTGTCTTAGTCATGTTGGTTGAAGGTGATGACAAGTGAAGGAAATAATTAAAGTCAAAGGGGTTAAAGAGGAAAAGAGAGGTGTGGTGTTAGGCAATTGTCTTTTCCAAAGCACAAAACGCAACAAGTGGGGAATAAAGCACAATATTCCCGAAAATATCTACTGACAAGTGGGAGTAGAAATACAAAACAGCCCTTTTGAACAAACTATCTCTTAAAGCAGAAAGTTGGAACGGATTACCTCTAAAAGCAAAGGTTCATCACGGTGGTCCCAGAAAAGTGACAAAGAAAGCTACATCTGACCTTCTCGGATACCATATTGAAGAAAATAGTAGAATGGAACAGTGAAGTATGGAAGATTGCACTTCGACTTCTATTCATTGATATTTTTTGGTTACTAAGAATGTATCTACATCTGAAGCATATGAAAGCAAGGAAATACTATTGGGCTCGTCAGCTCTCTATCAGGCCATGCTAATGAACCAAAGAAAGATACAATAAGGCCCACAATTCATTTCAACAATAGACCATTCGTATTCGTTAATAAGTTGCTATCTCATTCAAAAATTATAGAGTTTTGCTCTATGAATCTGGTGGCCGTGACAATATCTATGTAATAATACGATGGGCATGTTTAGTTCTTGCCCACCTGAACATGTACCATTGTATTCTTTAGTAAGTTGCTATCTCATTCGTATGTTATAGAGTTTGCCATACATGTCTGGTGACTATGACAATATCTATGTAATAATACGATGAGCTTATTTAGCTCTTATACATATTCATATGGAAGTAAAAAATAAAGTAATCTTTGTGGAAGCTCCGTCCAAAAGTTTACTTAAGTGATTAATGCTGAGGAAATATTTTTTCACTCATTACAAATATGTTTTCAATAATCTTATGAAATAGCTACTCAAATCGTTTACATGTGGTTAGCCATTCGTACACAATTGCCTTAGAAAAAGCAAAATAAGTACTTACACAATGATTAAGAATAGTCATCCACGTGCCACGTTAGTCAATCTGATTCCATAGTACTAAGCGTCATCGCCACGCTGCTTCGGGGAAAAAGAAAAATGCCTAGGCACAATGACCAAGAATAGTCATCCACGTGCCACGATGACTTAGTTAGTCAATCTGATTCCATAGTACTAAGCGTCATCGCCACGCTGCTTCGGGGAAAAAGAAAAATGCCTTGGCACAATGACCAAGAATAGTCATCCAGTTCACACGAAGACCCATTCGTCCTTACAGCGCTGCTTCGTGGTAAAATCTGCGGAGGGTGGTTCAGGCCCGTGCTGATATATCCTTGAGCGCTTACTAGTGGGCTGATAATGACTGTAATGACTGGATAACATGTTGACAGCAAGGACAAATGGTTGGATAGCACCGGTTGACGCCTAACAGCATGTTCTAGATTACATGAAAGATGAAGAGTCATCTCAATTAACCTATCTTATAATTTCTATAGTTCTTAATTGAAAAGTAAGTCTCATTTGTTTTTTTAATGTCTTTGGACTGAGCAAATATGATGGAGTATACTTGAGCAATAAGGTATATGTAGGAACATTGATAATTGAAATTCTAACCTATAATTGATGGGTAAAGTAATGAAAATCAAAACTTTGACTACAAAGTCTCTTAAATTTTTTTCCTTACCTTACATATATTGTATATAATCTGAACATAATCATAAATGCTTTCAAAATAAGACTATTAAAATATTAATTTTATTGACTATAATCAAGAAAGTAATAAGTAGAAGAATATTTTTATTTAAGAATATCAAACTCTTTCAGATGAATGTTTTATTCTGTCATAGTTGAAGGATTTCACATTTAATTTTCTCTTAAATAAACTATAATATTATGGTATATGCTTAAGCTTTTATACTATCTTATTTTTTGATGAACACACTTACATATTCATTAAAAAAAAATGAAGAGTCGGCTATTGCTAGAAAACCGACGCAATAGGAACGTTGAAGAACTAATGGAAATGGAGAAGATCGCCGACGAGAATCACAAGGAGATGAGAGTAGAAACGTTGCAAATGTTGATGTGTTCCAGGACAGCAGAGCATGGACAATGACAGTTTAAGAGAAAGCAACTTTGATAGCAAAAGAAGATATATTTCTAACTTAAAGCATGGCGGCCGGACTTAATCTTCGTTCCATCCCCTATAAAGGGAACAGCACATCTCGGACGCTTATAGCGCATGGGAAGCTTTCGGCAATCGATCGGGCAGTGGTGGCCGCTACTCAAGCCAAGCCTCAATGCGAATGGGTCTGCTCCTGTGAATGGTTTCAAAACGGAGAAAAACACTCGATCGGATGCTCATCTTCATGCCCTAGCCTTAGCAATGTAGTAAATGGGTATGCTCTGGCGTTGGGTGTTGCGAAATAGAGATTCCAGACGGATTGAAAAATATTTAGTTGGTAGCACGTAGGGACGGAATAAAAGATGGTGAAAGTCGTGTTGCGGATTCCAAACCGGCGACTAATGTCGCCATTGGTAAGTACATGTAGTGTTCCGTTCGTTTAACAGTTGGGTTCCTACAGAGCTTGCTTATAAAATTTGCTTGAGTTTCACTGTGGAAGCTGCAATTTGTCATCATGATTTTCGGAAGGATCTCAAGCTTCTAATTTTCCTTAAATTAAATTATTCCTCAGTTGCTTTTGTTTCTTTTCTTTCACATGTTTGACTGACCAATACAAGTAAATCCTTTATTTTTATTTTTTATTTAGAAAAGGGGGCAGAACCACAAATTTTCATTAATGCACAAATTAACGGTACAAAAAGTTTGGTGGACCGACATGAGCATGCTCATATCAGGCCAATAGGCATACCTAACTCTTATCCTGACTAACATGGCACAGTTAGGATTAAGTATAATCAACCTGCCTTATGGTGGATAATAAACCAGGTACAAATATAAAAAAAAGTTGTTCAGATTGAATCTTAGACTAAAAACCTAAATCTACTAGACCAAGTACATCACATGGAGCTACTATAAATCTGGCAGAAGTGTTAATTTTCATCCTGCTCAATCGCATCACAAATCCTTTATGAATTGCTAAATGTCTTATTTTTTCATTCTATTTGTACTCCTTTGATCTAAAATTGAATTTTTGAGCTTGAATATTTAATCCGAACAAACGAATATAATTGGATGGATTTCCCACTGATTTTTATCCTTTGGGTTCCCAAATATGGAGTGGAAGGTTTTAGCTTCTTTGAAGCAAGTGAAAATACCCGCAAAAAATGCTTAAGAGTACCACCCCACCCCACCCACACACACACACACACACCAAAACCACCACCAACCCCTCCCTTTTTTTAAAATTTATTTATTTATTTATTTATTTACTTATTTATTTTTCAATGCATTGCCCCTAAGCCCCTAAACTCAACTGTTACATTTTTATTCCTGGACACCATAAATCTAAAAATTTTTGAATTGACTCAACTTAAAAAGAACACTGGTTCTCGAAACTAGGCTCCACTAAACAAATAAAACGGGTATACTTTAGTCTTGGACATGAAAAAGTAATGGACTCATAAATCTAGAAAACCTTGAATTGACTCAACCTGCAAAGAAAACTAGTTCTCGAAATTAAGCTCCATTAAACAAATAAAACAGGTATAGTTTTATTTCCGCTTTCGTGGATGGACCGATTGGTGGCTCATTCCTCATTTAGTATTTTAATCAATTCCCTGGGTCAATTTTATTGGCACCGCCAATGTGGGCCTTCGCTGTTAGACCGTTGATTTCATGGTTGTTTTATTTGCCGAAGTTACTCGGTGATTTCTCTGGCTGCTTCGGACAACTCGATACTTTTAGACCATTACTTTGCAAGTAGGTTGAAATGCTCTGCTACAAAAAAAGGAAGCTTGATAACCAAGTACATCCTCTTAGTTAACATCAACCACGAAAAGATGTGTTGTTCTTTAGAGTACAATAAATGACAGTTGTCCTAAATGATTTGGTACTCTTGGTTTTATCTATTGTTTTGGTTGCTGAATAAAAGTCATGCGACTGCTTGGGGCTGAGTCTGGCCACACAAAAGGTTATTCAATGTTGCCGGCTGCCCACGGGAAGAATAAAATGACGAAAGAACAGAGACAAAGAAGGCAAGGCGAATAAACAGATTCACAAAAGAACAGAGAAATATTGAAGGCCAGCCATGGCTTTGCGAGGAATGCTTTTGCATCGAGAACTGCTACTTGGGATCTTCATTTTAGCAGGAACAGCAGTATCTCAACCCAGTTCGACCTGCAACACTACATGTGGATCTCTCAGCATCCCCTATCCGTTTGGTACAAGCGAGGGCTGCTACCTTGATCCATCTTTTCTTATCACTTGTGACGACACATCCGGGACTCCAAAACCATTTCTGCGTCGTGGTAATATAACCGTCCTCAACATATCCCTGGATGGTGAGCTGCGAGTCGCAAGCTTCGTAGGTCGTGATTGCTACAATGACTCCGGACATCGCGTCAACCGCCAAATTCCCCAGATGAACTTGTCAAGATTTCCGATCTCATACACGAAGAACAAGTTCACTGCCGTCGGCTGTGACACTTACGCGCTTATTAGAGGCTCAGTGACACAAAACTACACGACTGGATGTATTTCCCTCTGTGACCGGATCCAAAGTGTAGAGAACGGCTCTTGCTCGGGCATTGGCTGTTGCCAGACTTCCATTCCAGAGGGAGTAAGAGATTTTTCCATTAATGTCAAAAGCTTCAAGAACCACTCTGCTGTACGCAGCTTCAATCCATGCGGGTTTGGTTTTGTTACCGAAGAAGGAGCATACAATTTTTCTTCCTTAGATCTTGAAGATTTGCAGAATAGAGGGACTCTTCCAATGGTTCTTGACTGGGCAGTTGGTAATGAGACATGCCTTGATGCTCAGAAAAATTCAACGGGCTATGCTTGTAAGGCAGCATATAGTGAATGTTACAATTCCAACAATGGTCCAGGGTATCGTTGCAATTGCTCCTCAGGTTATGAAGGGAACCCATACCTCCCTGGTGGTTGCAAAGGTAATCCTATACATGTCGTTAAGAATGCCTTCTAGATTTCAGCCGTTATTTGCGTATCAGACGTTAGTGTGACGGGCTGTATTTTGTTCCAGATGTTGATGAGTGCACAACTTTGAAGCCGTGCAATGACAATCAACTCTGCTCCAACATTCCTGGAAGTTACAGTTGTCAATGTCGCAAGGGGTACGAAGAGGACGGGAGCACAAACGGGACAGGTTGCCGTCGTAAAGTAAACCAACCTCGGGCAATCACTATTGCACTTGGTAAGCATATCTCTATTTTCTAGTTCTGTGGCCAATTCAAGCATATTAGAGGGTTGAACGCCGGAGCTAACCCATCACCCCATTAAGAATCCCGTCTTTACTGGGGTTAAGGAATCATTTGGTTTAAAGCCGGTGAGAAAAAAGAGGCTAATTAAGCTAGACATAAAGATGGCTTGTCCCCCGGTTGTTGACGTAAGTAAGGGATCCAACAATTCGAGAAATATCAAGACCATCTCTATGCTTTTGGATTCCCATTGGCCATCTTAGTAAACTTTTTATGTGTGCAACATGATTAGAAACATAAAGAGGTATTTTGAACATATATGTTTGTCGTCTGCTTATCTTTTTCGTGTATATATGATGTTGGCATCTCTTATATCCGTATTCAATGATTAATAGTCAAGAACGTTGACAAAAATATATGAATAGGAAATACGCACGAAATACACAAAGAACTCTAGGCATTAAAATATGGCGAACCAACACTACCCTTTTGTTTTTTGATTTTCTATCTCTCTCTGTTGGATTTTAAATTAAAACCGAGAAGAGAGTTGTATGTTATTATCCTACGCATGTCAATAACTAAAAGGGCCTTGTGTGGCGATTAAAATTTCAATTTGAGGATTCCAGAAACTTAATGCTAGGTTTGAGGTCCATACTTGCAAAAAGGTCATCAATCGCCAGAAACTAAGGCAAAAGAGTTGCACAGTTCTTTTGTTGACTGTGTGAGCAAGGCCATTGCATCCTTGAAACAGCCACAAAAGTTAAATGGCATTGAATCATCGGAAATAAGTCCGGTAGTTTTTCGTGGCTCTTAAGAGACAGAGGAGATTACGGAAAATTACTTTAGCTGATCTTATTATGTGGCTTCTTTCTGTCTTTCACCCCTGTATCCATTGATTAACAATACTATATATATATATATATATATATATATATATATGTATCTTATATATTTGGTTCTTATGGGTATGTTTGAACATTTCCAGGAATCAGTTTAAGTTTATTAGCACTGTTCGTGGGAGTTTCATGGACATATTGGATACTAAGAAGAAGAAAAATGATCAAAATCAGAGAGAATTTCTTCAAACAAAATGGTGGATTGATGTTACACCAACAACTCTTGGGTCATAGAGGACAGATGGAGACAGCTAAAATCTTTGGCGTAGAAGAGTTGGAAAAGGCAACCAATAACTTCCATGAGAGTGAAATCCTTGGTCAAGGAAGCTACGGAACTGTTTACCGAGGAGTATTACCAGGTGGCGAAGTTGTAGCCATTAAGAAGTCTAAAATTGGTGATAAAAGCCAAATTGAGCAATTCATAAATGAGGTGATTGTACTTACCCAAATAAACCATAGAAATGTGGTTAGGTTATTAGGTTGTTGTTTAGAAACAGAAGTGCCCTTACTAGTTTATGAATTCATCACAAATGGTACTCTTTTTAAACATATTCATGATCAAAGCCTATTATCATTGCTTTCATGGGAAAAGCGTCTAAAAATAGCCACAGAAACTGCTAGTGCACTTGCATACTTGCATTCTGCAGCTTCTATGCCAATTATACATAGGGATGTAAAAACTACCAATATACTTCTAGATGATAACTATACAGCAAAAGTATCTGACTTTGGAGCTTCAAGATTGGTCCCTCTCAATCAAACACAATTGACCACTTTGGTGCAAGGAACTTTTGGATACCTAGATCCAGAATACTTCCATACCAGCCAACTAACAGAAAAAAGTGATGTCTATAGTTTTGGTGTTGTCTTGGCAGAGTTATTGACCGGAAAGGAGGTAATTTCTTTCACTAGGCCTGAAAATGATAGAAATCTAGCAATGTATTTTGTTTCTGCTGTAAAAGAAGATCGCGTTGTCCAAATTCTTGAGGATCACATTTGCAATGAGAGTAATGTTGAAGAGCTAAATGAAGTTGCTATTCTTGCAAAACGGTGCTTAAGAGTACGAGGGGAAGATAGGCCTACTATGAAGGAAGTGGCCATGGAATTGGAGGGATTAAGAACAATGGAAAAGCATCCCTGGAGAAAGGCTAATCTCCAAACGGAAGAGACAGAGTACTTGCTTGGCGGTCCTACGCATTCCTTCGAAATTGATGCTGGCATTGGTCCTTCTTCTACCAGTACAACTGCTGTATACGATAGCATGAGGACCCATGTATTGGAACCAATGGGTGATGGCAGGTAATTCAAAAATCCATGGTTGTATATCTGCAATTCCTCTGTGAAATCTGTTCAGCTTTATGGCAGTTTGAGTAGATGACGGAAGTTATCTGCAATCAAACTTTTGTATGCCTATTATTTTTGCAAACATTTTAGAGACAAGTACATACTGTTTAGATGTCCCCCACACTTGGTTTTTCTTTGTTTTTAATTTTTTGTTATTAAGCTACTAAGGTTCGAGAGAACTGGAAACATTTATGGGAAAGGGCGCATGCGTCATTGCAGATGATGCTTCGGCTACTATTCAGTTTCATTTACACATGCTACTTTTTGTGAAAGAGGTTGGAATGATATGAAGAGAATTAATCAGCTGACTTTAAGCTTCTTTGAAGATTGCAACCAGAAAATGAACTTAAAAATGCATAAAGTAAAAAGTACAATAAACTGTTCTGCTCCCACTCAAATTATGTAAAACATAGATTCTAAATACAGCTATAATTGGAAGAAACCCAAATTTGAAAGAAGGATACACAAAGTCAAAGATTGCAAAAGACATGCACATGATCTTGAAAACAACTCTCCCCTATGTCCCTTGAATCAAAACGATATCATGATTGCACAATGCATGTTTGAATTTCATTCTTTACTAAAGTTCTCAGTCATGGAACTTGGGAGTATGAGTACAGGCATGCCATCTCTTAACTACGTCTACAACGCACCCCAATCGCAACAGCTCATAGATGTGCTAAGTTTTAACTTTAGAATCAGTGCAGTCTGATGTTCACTACCATAATCTCAGGCCAGTCCATGCTCGGTTATATCGATATTAAAATAAGCTACACATCAAACCTAACAATCTAGTTGCCAGGGTGCATGATGGCAGATAAAGGATGTGCTACGCTAGGCCCTTCCTCGAAAGATTTCAGTGTTCAGTCTTGCCTCATCTTGAAACACCTTGGGCCAATCAACTGACTAAACCTGCTCAAACTCTGTATTTTCCATCTAGTGGCTCCTTTTCCGTTGCTAGACTTGTTCAAGGGGTTCCTCGTTAGTTGGAGGTAAACTCACTTTCCATATGTATCAAGGTCCTGCTTCGTATGTTAACAAACACGAAGTGGGAACGGCAAAGCCTAGGTGTTATGTTCTAGTTTTACATACGCTCACATTGTCATCACGTGTTGTTTGCTTCTCCAATTGACTTGTGAGGGTTCAGAATATTGTCTTAAGTATATTATTACATGCCTGAAGAAAATTGATAATGGAACACCAAGTCAACTACAGCCACACAAGAAAAAGGTGGGGAAAATGAAGAATTGTGAGTCTTTTTTCTCGATTGGAAGTCACTGACTCATAGAAAGCAACATATATCAACTCAAATTCACCAACTTATCAAGAACATCAATACAATACACAATCATAAGTATTGTTTCCGTTATTTTTTTTTTCTATGAGGTCTCACATTAAGAATAGAAAAGATTATCTCCATGGTAAGTGATTTGTCAATGTCACTGCCAGCAATGCCTTCCGGGGATGTAAATGCATATACTAATTAGTTGGCATTATCATCTGTACAATTTTGTGCTCATGATGAATGCAACTTTCATTACCATGGAAGAAATATGTAGAACGTGTCAAGCAAACTACAAAAACATAAGCCTATTCACATTACAATTGAATAAATATTTAGAACAAGTTAGGCAAACTTTGAAGACAAAAGTTTATTCGTAAGCATATCGGATTGTTAAAAATAGAATAAAAGAACTATCGTATTTTGAAGAATTTCTAATTTATATTTTGTGTTATTCTATCGACATAATTTTGAACCTTAAATTTCTATAAGTTGAGGGCAAAAGCAACAACTGAAGAAAATGCCTTCTAGCTCACTATTTCTTTTTCAATTTCTTTTGTCAAACCCTATGTCACTAACCTTTCCCTAGGGGTATAATGTCCGACAATGTGATGTGCCATCGTGGTCATAAGGAACAAACTATAATTAAGAAAATTTTATTTGATTTAATCAAATCGATAATACTTGCACTATATTTATTTTCTACCAAATAGGACATGTCTTATTGGTTTCCATCTTCGCCTAGGGACCAAGGCATGGTTCACGCCTAATAATTTCTCTAGTTGGCATGTTAACAACATCCTCAAAAATTTTAGCTTATCTAAAATATTTTCTAATTTATTAAAGTAATTTGGATAACAACTTCCATATCAGAATATTTCGTCTTTAGTTTTTTTTTTTTCAATTGTAGAAAACAATTGTTATTATTGTTTGCTGGTTATTGGATATCAACAAAGACCATCCGTGGGCCATTTGTGTCAAACCACAACATCACCGTGAACCTCATCGTGAGGCATTAGTTAGCTTGGAATCATAAATCTCTTCGTGCTCAAATAAATAAGGAACCATAAGGGACAACGAGGGAGTTCCTCAAGGCCATCGACCAAGTTATATATAAGAAGTTTGAAACAAAAAGAACAAAAGCCAGAAGATAATTGCAAATTACTTCATTTCATTTTATTATCTTTCGTCGCTCTTTTTGTCATTCCCAATTTATTTTCTTTTTCTTCATGTCCAAACTATTTGTAATATAAAGTTAACTGCAATGTAATAAATTCAACTTTGAATTCATGATGAATTCAACTTTCTTCGCAATGTAATAAATATGTTGAATTAATCAAGCAAACTACAAAAACCATATTTTGATGGAAATACGATGAAGGGAAAGATCGTATTTTGATGAATTTCTTATTTATATTAAACTTTATACTATTGACATAATTTTGAACCTTAAATATCATTAAGCTGGGAGCAATACCACAAATTAAGAAAATACCTCCCAGTCCACTATTTTGTTCTTGTTTTATTTTTGTTAACAACCCCCTCCCCCTCCCTTTTTCGTCTAAGCAATGTTGCCTAGGAACTCAAACATCAAAAATCGTGTCGTTAAGAAACAAAAGATAATCTAAATAACTTTGATTTGACTCGATTAGATCGATAGTGCTTGTACTATATTCATTTTCTATGGAACCAGACATGTATTATTGGTTCCCTTTCCTAAGGCCCAGGGCGTGTTTCATGCCTAACAATTTCTCTTCTAGGGATACTAACAACATCCTCAAGTCATTTAACTATTGATATGCACTTGCTCCTAAACAATCATTTATATATTAGTTAGCTTTTCTTTTTGAAGAATCAGCTTAAATATCTTTTATCTTTAAATTAAAAAGTCTCACTTTTTCCTATTTTAAGAATAAAACCTGCTTATTCAAATCTTTGTGTTTAGGTTATCTAAAATTATTTTCTATCTTATGAAAGTAAATAGGTTAATAATTTTTGTATCAGAATCTTTTGATCTTTATTTTTTGAATTATAAGAAACAATTGTTATTATTTTTACTAGTTAATAGATACCATCCACAGGACTATTTTAACATCAAATGAATTTCATCTTAAGGCACTGCTTAGCTTGGAATTGTAAATTTATTTATGCTTATGTAAATAACTTAACTGTCTGATTATAAATGAGTTACTAGAAGAATATAGAACCCTTAATTCATCAACATTTAAGCCTTTCAGAAAAGGTGACTTTCAAGAGGTTATAGAGTTATAGATACTGGTTTGAGCTCTGTTGGTGAAGTATGGATTAAGTGTTTGTACAAGTGCCTTAAAAGCAACCCAAAAAATGGGCGCTTTCCCGCAATGTCTACGATCAGTCACCCACGGTCACTTAGATTAGGGTCTTCCCTAGAGTCTCTTCCAGGGACAGAAACAGGCGGATGATGACTGGATAAGATTAAGATCAAGATCAAGATCGTTCTTTGACTTGTAAGCCTGACAACAAAGAGAGGGATAAAACTGGTCTTTAACCAGGGCATATAAGTCCTACCTACCATGCGTATCACATGTATGGACCCCAAGAATTATGCTGGAAAATAAAAGAGGCATACGTCGCGGACATAGGCCTTTGGCCAACCGTGGACCCCCAGAATTATGTAGGAAAAGGAAAGAGGCATATATGGCCGACATAGACTTTTGGGAAACGGGAGCTGGAAACTGATGGAGGCCATCTGGACGAATAGTTATTGCCAGGGTTGGTGACCTTGCGTCATTGAGCTGACATAAGCTTCAATAACGTAGGTCGCAATCATTTTTCACATCGGGAGTATTACCTGGTTTAAATTATTCCTTCTAGGATATGACGAGAAGAAAATGACAAAAGATAAATCTTCTTTTTGGAAAGTAGGATTTTTCCTTTGAAAAAGTAGTAACTCTGTCAACAAGCGCATCTGCCGAAACAGCCAAAATCTTCACAGAAGACGAGAAGAAGAAAGCCACCACATCTTTTCTGAAGATGAGGCTAGAATCATTAGACGAGTCGGTTTCGTTGCAGTTCATCAAAGGAATTCTTCCGGGGGGAGAACTGTTGCCACCATGGAGTCCAATGCAGGGGATCAAAGCCAAAGATGGTCTCACTAAAATGTGTTTCACTTTGGAATCAAAAGAGCCAAGTCCCTATCCAAATTTGACGTTGTTAGCCCCTAACTTGTCTGCATGTGTCTTGGTGCTTCTGCATTATTTTTACTTTAGACATATTGCTATTAAAAACCCACAAACCTACTGCATGATAATGATTTCACCTACAAAAGCGTTCGACTTTGGAATCAAGAGACCCAAGTCCCTGTCCAAGTTTGACGTTGTCAGCCCCTAACTTGGCTGCACGTGTCAAAGTGCTTCCGCATTATTTTTACTTTAGATATGTTGCTATTAAAAGTCTTTGATGTCAACATAAATACGGTAGGCTGACACGACTGGACAACTTGGTAGCAATGATCACCCGTGAGGAAGCACTGGTTGAGGCCTGATGAAAGCATTTCCCGTACACTTTTACGGCCTTATTTAGGCAAGGAAGAAACAAAGAGTAGGATAAATTTGCGTTTTTAGACCCCCACTTTCTTAATTTCAAGTTCTAAATCCCCTATTTTTATCAAGCACTATTTTGGCCCTGCTGGCATGAGACAGCCTCTTTTTGGAGTGAGAATTTCTCCCTCATGAGTAAGAAATAGTATATGCGGTTAAAAGGACGGATGAAACTGGTTTGCGACGGCCTACAGTGGGAATGAATAGATAAAACAAAAGGGTACTACAGTTTTTTTATCACTTAATACAAAATTAAAGGCTTACTTGCTGTCTATTATTGTTTGTTTTCAAACACGACAAAATTGAAAAGGCGCTACTGTCCTGGCCATCGCTGGAAAATCAAGGCCTCAGAGTCACATCAAAACTTAATCGTCAGAAATCCTTTGTCAGAAATCCTTCGTCAGTTCCCCGTAGATTGTAGTATTTGCAGAAGGCCCAGAGTCGGCCTTCAATCCATATGCCTATAAAGGGATCAGCATGTCGAGGACTCTAGTACCACAAGCGAACACCAAACAGGGTAAAATTATCATCACACCATGGGTTTCCACAGCAAGCTCTTGCAAATCACCCTGCCTGGAGTGATAATAATTGCAATTGCAGTGGTGGCAGCACCACCACCACCTCTAGTCAAGCAAAACTGCCCCGAGAATTGTGGAAATTTACGTATTCCGTACCCGTTTGGCATGGAGAAGGAGGGCTGCTACCTAAATAAAACTTTTATGGTCACTTGTCACAACGGAACACCAAAGCTGGGTGATGTCTCAGTAGAAACAATATCCCTTAAAACTCATGAGTTGCGTGCCTCGCAGATTGTGCTTCAGGCCTGTTCCGATCAGTTGGGTCAACAAACGAACGACTCCTCGCTCCTTGAATCTCCTCTGCTCACCATTTCCGGCCGCAAAAATAAGTTCACCGTTGTTGGCTGCAACACCTCTGGATTCCTTCGCGGGATCCAACATGGACGAGCATACGTGTTCGGGTGCACATCTGGATGCCCTAGCAGTATTAGCAATGTAGTCAACGGGTCTTGCTCTAGCGGTTGTTGCCAGGTAGATATTCCAGACGGATTAACAGATGTTTCAGTGCAAGTTCAGAGCCCCAGTAACTTAGTTTCGGACTTCAGTCCCTGCGGGTTTGCTTTTCCTGTCAAAAAAGAGGAGTTCAGCTTCTCCTCCGTTTATCTCAGGGATCCACCCAACAAGACGGTTCCCGTGGTGTTTCAATGGGCAGTTGGTTTTGAGACCTGTGAAAAAGTGCAGAAAAATATATGTCACCGGGGCACAGCTCACTGCGAAAACGGTCCAGGCGGACTCGGGTACCGTTGCATTTGCAATCGTGGTTACGAGGGGAACCCATACCTCTCTCAGGGTTGCCAAGGTATTATACATCGGCAAAGCTTTAAAATCGAAAAAAGTAAAAATTGGTGAAATTTTTCAGAGTTTCAACATCAGTTCTGAATTTTATTTTTTCTTTCGTTTCGGGGTATGTGTTTTATTAAAAATGTACTTAAGGGTCGATGTTCTTCACTTGTTCTGCAGAAATAGCATGTCCCCCGGGATTCAGGCGGAAAGGAAAAAAGGCTCATCGTCGCCGTGGTCTGGGTCCTGCTGTAACGGCCTCGATTTCCATAGGTAAGTAGATTCAGGTCTTGTACGTCTAAACTTGGGTGGCTGAAAATACTGGCATATAAAATTTGCAACCGGTGGTGAAATAACGTACCCTTTGGTATAATAGTTGACAGGATTTCTAATTAAATGGTCATTTATTTTCTCGATCAGTGAGGTATTTGTGTGTATTCTACTCGCATACCTTGTTGTGATGACGTATGACATCTTAATGTCATGTTGACATAATTGAGCATCGGTCCAGAAAATAAAATGCAAAAAGTAGGTCAATCATACAAATGGAGACCAGGAATAATACAAAAGGACATTGAATATTGACCCGCGGAAATTGGAAAACCGAAAGGTTGCTAATTGAATGACTTATGGTGGCAACAAACTGCCATGATATCCTAGTTTAAATGATTCCTGTTTCTTCTTCTTTTATTTTTATTTTTTTTTCATTTTTGACAAAGCATTGCAATCAGTAAATGACTGGATTTTAATATTTTTGGCAATGGCGTTTAGTCAAAATGAATAACGTTTTAGCCTTTCAACTGCAGGTTCTGGGGTAACCATTGCTGTTACGCTTAGTGTGAGCCTTCGGCTGTACTTGGTACGCAAGAAAAGAAATAAAGAGAAGTGCTTTGCTGAAAATGGGGGCTTGATTTTAGAAGAAAGGAAACAAATAGATCAAGGAGGATCCAAAGAAAAAGCCGAAATCTTTTCTATAGAGGAGCTAAAGAAGGCTACGAAAAACTTTCATGAGAGCAGTATCATTGGGCACGAAGGCTTTGGTACGTCTTATAAAGGAATTTTATCAGATAAAAGAATTGTTGCCATCAAGAAGTCCTACACAGTAAATAAAAGCCAAAAGGAACAATTCATTGATGAGGTTGTTGCCCTCTCCAAGATCAACCATAGGAATATTGTTAAACTCTTGGGTTGTTGTTTAGAAACCAAGATTCCTTTGCTAGTTTATGAATTCATTTCTGACCGTACCCTTTTTGAGTACATATGTTGTGGTAGCAAACTATCCCCAATGCAATGGGAAACTCGTATCAAGATAGCTATAGAAGTGGCAAAAGCACTATCATATCTCCACTCAAAACCTATAATCCATAGAGATGTTAAGTCTGCAAACATATTGCTCACTGATGATGTCACTCCAAAAGTGTCTAACTTTGGAATCTCAAGATTGGTTCCCCAAGATCAAGGAAAACTAGTACAAGGAACTCCTGGATACTTAGATCCTGAATATCTACAAACAAACCAGTTGACAAAGAAAAGTGATGTTTATAGCTTTGGAGTGATCCTTATAGAATTACTAATAGGAGAAGAGGCATTTTCACTAGATAGGTCTGAGGAGAAAAGAAGTCTAGTCATGAATTTTCTTTCTTACTTGAAAGAAGAACAAATCTTTGAAGTTATTGATAATAATATAGTTGAAGAAGGAAATGAGGAGCAAATCAAAGAAGTAGTTGAACTTGCAAATAGGTGCATTAGAGTGAATGGGGATGAGAGGCCTACTATGGAGGAAGTGGTTGCGGAATTAGAAAGAATAAGAAAGATGATTGCAGATCCTTCAGATAATCCTCAACCAAATGAACAAGAGTCTGAACAATTGCCTGGTGAGACATCTGAAACATACGAAGATGATGGGAATGGTGATGAAACTGTTTGATGATTTCTTGTCTATTGTCCTAAATAATAAGGATAGAAAAAAAAACCACGGGTTGAAAGAAGGTTGAAATCTCTATACAAAATGGTGTCTTGTAATATTTGGTGTGTTCCTTTCGCAATGTTTAATGTACATTAGCTAGTGTGTTTAGGTTACTTTGCCACTACAATTATGCTTGTTTGTATTTCATTGCTTTTGTGTGCAACTTGAATTGCCTATCTTTTTATGAATAATTACCTTGATTTCTTATAATTTTCATATAGCTTAAGAAAAGTGCAAAAGGAAAAATGCCTAATCCATTTGAAGATAAATGAAGTAATAAATTTGTTAGTCCAAATAATACTTAAGAGCTTCAAAAATCAAATGAAGCTCATTCTCTATTCAAACTAAATGTCATCGTTTCTCCTTTACTTAAAAAATTATATGGTATAGATGATTTTTGAAAACTTAAATTATAATTGAGTAGGTTTAAAGGTGGCTTAGATATTCGAGCACTCCCTCTATTTGGTTTAAATGCTTTTAGTTGGCCTTTATGATAAGGTAGTTGGGATGATGCTTTAAGCTTTGTGTGCAGGCTTCTTTATTGGAGCTGTTGGCTTTTAGACTTTTCGTCTTGAACACGTTTTACAACCTTTGTAAATAAGTCCTATCTACCATTCGTATAGAGGTATTATGGACCCCAGCATTATAAACGACAAAAAACATTTATCGCAGTCATAGGCTTTTTGGCCAACCATGGACCACTGGAATTGTGAAGGAAAAAAAACAAAGAGAACCATGGAGTACCAGCTGGAAACTGAAGGTCGCCATCTGGTCGAATAGTTGTTGCCAAAGCGGTGTGACCATGCGTCATTGAGCTGACCTCGGCTTCAGTAACGTCAGCCGAAATCATTTTTCACATTGAGAGTATTACTAGGTTTAAACGATTCTTTTTTCAGGATATGACGAGATGAAAATGACAAAGGATAATCTTACCTTTCGGAAAGTAGGATTTTTATTTTGAAAAATGAGTAACTCTAGAACAACCACATCTGCCAAACACCCACCAAATTGTTTTTGAAGATGAGGATAGGATCATTAGCCAAGACGGTTTCGTTACAGTTCATCAAAGGAATTCTACCCGTGACGGAACTGTTGCAATCACGAAGTTCAATACAGCGGATCAAATCCAAAAATTGATCATTTCATTAACGACATTGTTGTGCTTTTTCGGAACAACCATGGAAACGATGCCAGACTCTTGGGCTGTTGTTTCCGGAATTCTTTTCCTAGTCTGTGAATTCGTCCAAAAGGTGGCCTCTTCAACTACCTAATCGTGCCTAACCATCCCCTCCGATCCAAAACCAATGCGGAGAAAGAGCGGATGCAGGGTCGTACCTTCGCTCTGCAGCTTGACTTCCATTCAATACCGTCCGACTGTGGGGTAAAGAGGACCGACGTTTAACCCGTAACTTGCCAGGAAATGTCTAGGTGCTTCTGCATTATTCTTACTTTAGGTATACAAATATTAAAAGTCTTTTCAGTAAATTTCACAAACACGCAGCAATGATGATGATTTCACGACAAAAGTGTTCGACTTTAGAATCAAGAGAGCCAAGTTCCTATCCAAGTTTGACGTTGTCAGCCCCTAACTTGTCTGCATGTGTCAGAGTGCTTCCGCGTTATTTTTACTTTCGATGCATTGCTATTAAAAGTCTTTGATGTCAATATAAATAGCAGTAGGCTGATAAGATTGAACTACTTGGTAGCAGTGACCACCCGTAAAGAAGCACTAGTCGACGCCTGACAAAAGCATTTTCCGTACACTTTTCAGGCCATGTTTGGGTAAATTTGTGTTTCTAGATTCTCCCTTTCTTTCTTTAACTTCAATTTGTAAATCCACTGCTTTTATTAAACACTAATATGGCCCTGCTCACATGAGGTGGCGTCTTTTCGGTGTGAGAATTCCTCGCTCATAACTAAGAAGATAAACCACGCTTGGGACGACGTACTATACGAATGAGAGGATAAATAAAGGGGAACTATATATTTATATCACTTAATTAAAAATTAAAAGCTTACTTGATGTCTATATATCGTTTGTTTTCAGACACGTCAAAATTGAAGAAGCCCTACTGTTGCGGCCATCGCTGGAAAATCAAGGCCTCAGAGTCACATCAAGACTTAAGGAAGGAATGCTGTAAGTCGTTGCTCATATTATTTACAGAAAGCCCGGATTGGGCTTCAATCCATATGCCTATAAAGGGTTCAGCATATCGAGGACTCTGTAACCACATGCGAACACTAAACAGGGTAAAATTATCACCAGACCATGGGCTTACATGGGAAGCTCTTGCAAATCACTCCGCTGGAGTGGTAAAAATTGGGTTGCGGTACTGTCACAGTCTTGCGGGATCCCAATCGGAACTTGATTTGAGCAGGGTTGAATTGGATTTGAGGGAGACATCTTCCCGCATGAGAGTGAACACAGCACACTCTGTATCATAATGAAAATGACATATCTACATACACATACACAACTGCATAATAAGGGACACAGCACCCATGAATTTCTCCAAAACTCAATTCTACAAAAGCTTCCCTCCTTTCTAAGTATGTACGCCCAACATTAAAAGAGGTTAAAGGGGTTACATCATACGTATGTCAGCCCTATACTTAATGTCTAACTAAATCCCTTAATTCATAACTAATTCTACTAATTCCTAATTAAATAAAAAACAGGCACGTGACAAGCGGTGGCAGCACCACCACCTCTAGTCAAGCCAAAATGCCCTGAGAATTGTAGAAATTTAAGTATTCCATACCCGTTTGGCATGGATGACGACTGCTACCTAGATAAGAATTTTATGGTCACTTGTGACCAGGGAACACCAAAGCTAGGTAATCTCTTCGTAAAAAGCATATCCCTTGAAACTAATGAGTAGCGTGTCTTGTAGGGTGTGGCCCAAGACTTGTGGTACTAGAATTTACGCCTTGTCGAGCATGTTTTCCACTTTTTAAATTGGTTTATTCTATAACAGCAAATACTATTCACGTCACAATATGGGTTTTAACAAAGCAAATTTAATCATTGGTAAAATGGGAGTGAGCAAAAAAAGGGCACTACTGAAAAAAAAAAAGAAGAAGAAGAAGACCCACTTGTCATATTCATATGACTATGGGATTAAAAGATGTCCCACTTGTCATGTTCATATACCTATGGGATTAAAAGATGTCCCATTTGTAAATCCATATATAGGAACTCATTCTTTAGCAATTTAAGTATGAAAACTGAATACCAAGCCCATAATTTTGAAGTTTTGTGTCTTTGCCTCTCCTCTGTTTTTTTTATTTTTTTATTCACCCAGTTCTTTGTTTTGCTACCAGTCAGACTACCCGTGCTGACTCACATTCTGGCACCCTCAATTATCAATGCCTTGTTTATGATGTCTGAAGGAATTAATTGCTCGGGACTGTCTGACGGCCGGACTGTGTGAAGGAATTAATTGCTCTAAACTGTTTGACCGCCGGCCGGACATTTAAAAGTTTTCTTAACTTTCCACGTGTAGCCTTTCTTTTGGTTTCTTTTCTTCGGGAGAGTTGCCATTTTCCGAGGGTTTGAGGTGTTTTCCCCAGTATCAGTGCTATCTACCATGTGTATCACATTTATGGGCCCCGGGACTTCGAAAGCAAAGAAAAGAGTACATGGCCGCCAGGCTTTCCGCCGACGGCAGCTGGACCTTGCGTGCCTGAGCAGACGTAGGCTTAGCAATGTCAGACAAAATCAATTTACAATCCTTATAGTTTGTTCTCAATCACGTGAAAATTGAAGAGGCCCAATCGTCGTTGCTCTCGCTGGAAAATGACTGCCTCACTACAAACTTTCAGACTCATATGAAGACTTAGGAAGAAATGCTGTAGTTCCTGGAAAGGACAGCGTGGACTAGCACATACACAGAAAGCCCAGACTGGCCTTCAATCCATTTGCCTATAGAAGGGTCGGCGCATCTAAGACCCCAATACTACATGCGAGCACTAAACAGAGTGGAATTGTCATCAGACCATGGGCTTACTGGGGAAGCTGTCGCATATCACTCTGCTTGGAGTGGTAACAATGGCAATTGCAATGGCAGCAGCAGCTCAAGCCTTGCCAAACTGCGACAACAGTTGTGGAAATGTTCCTATTCCATACCCGTTTGGCATGGAGGAGGGCTGCTACTTAGATGAGAGTTTTATGGTCACTTGTGTACGCCAAAAACCAAAGTTAGGTAATATCTCCGTAGAAGGCATCTGGCTTGAGAGTCATGAGTTGCGTGCCTCGCAGACTGCGGCCCGAGACTGTTACAAAAATCAGTCGGGTCAACTTGTACGAGAGAAGAACGACAACTCCTCGATCCCTGAAGCTCCTCAGTTCACCATTTCCGGCAAAAAGAATAAGTTTACCGTTCTTGGCTGTGACACTTTTGGATTCCTTGACGGGTTCCACCAAGGAAAACAATACCAGATCGGGTGCTCAACTAGATGCCCTAGCCTTAGCAATGTGGTCAACGGGTCTTGCTCTGGCGTTGGGTGTTGCCAGGTAGATATTCCGGACGGCTGGACAAATGTCTCGGTTTCTGTTGACAGCTTCAGTAATCACTCTGAAGTATTGGACTTCAATCCCTGCGGGTATGCCTTTGCTGTCAACAAAGACAAGTTCAACTTCTCCACCGATTACCTCGATCCACGCAATAAGACGGTCCCAAAGTTCCCAGTGGTGCTTCAATGGGCAGTTGGCAACGAGACATGTCAAGCTGCGCGAAACAAAAGGACCTTATTATGTCAGGGTAACAAAAGTGACTGCAAAGACGCCAAAGGCGGACGCGGGTACCGTTGCTTCTGCAAGCAGGGTTACCGAGGGAACCCATACCTCCCTAATGGTGGTTGCGAAGGTAAAAGACGGAGAAATTTTGCAGAGTTTCAATACCAATTCTGACATGTATTTTTCTTTTCGTTTGTGGGTACGTATTTTATTATAAATGTATTGACGGGTCGATGTTTTTCACTTGATCTTCAGACATTAACGAATGTATAGAAAATCTGCATAACTGCACCAAAGATGAAAAGTGTCACAACCTCGATGGCAGTTTTGAATGTCATTGTCGCGATTGGTTCAAGAAGAAGAGCAAAAAAGGTCGTCCTGGCTGTGTTCCGAGTCCCGCTTTCACGGCCACGATTTCCATTGGTAAGTAGATTCACGTCTTGTACGTCTAAACTTGGGTGGCCGAAATTCTGGCATATTAAATTTGCAACCGGTGGTGAAACAACGTACCCGGTTGGTTCAATAGTTAACAGGATTTCTAATTAAATGCTTATTTATTTTTTCCACCGGTGGGGTCTTTGCGTGTATTACACTTGCATACCTTAATACAATGACATCTTACATTTACGTCTATTGTCACGTTGATATGATTGAGCATAGTACACCCAAAAAAAAAAAAAAGGGCGGGCCCGAATAGTACAGAAAGACAGTGAATATTGACCCACGGCAATTGGAAACCGAAAGGTTGCTAATTGAATGATTAATGCTGGCAAGAGACCGCAATGATATCCTAGTTTAAATGATTCTGTTTCTTTTTTTTCTTTTTCGTTTCGTTATCATGTTTGACAGAGCACTGCAAGCTGCTAGGGATTGAATAATAATCTATTTGGTAATGGCGTTAAGTCAAAGTGAGTAACGTTTCAGCCTTTCAATTGCAGTGACTAGCGTGAGCTTTGCTGCTACGCTTCGTGTGAGCTTTCGGCTGTACTTGGGACACGAGAAAAGAAATAAAAGGAAGTTCTTTGCTCAAAATGGCGGCTTGGATTTGGAAAAAGAAGTACAAGGTCGAGCCAAAATGTTTACCGTAGAGGAATTGAAGAAGGCTACCAAAAACTTTCTCAAGAGTAGGATCATCAGACACGGAGGCTTTGGTTCATTTTATAGAGGAATTTTAGCAGATATTGGGGAAGTTGCTATCAAGAAGTCCAAGGCAGTGAATCAAAGCGACAAGGAACAATTCATCAAAGAGGTTGTTGCCCTCTCCCTGATCAACCACAAGAATATTGTCAAACTCTTGGGCTATTGTTTAGAGACAGCAGTTCCTTTGTTAGTCTATGAATACGTCCCCAACGCTACCCTCTTCGATTACATACATAATGGTAGCAAATCATTCCCCATAAGCGACATGGGGAATCCAGTTGGGGATAGGCTGGACAGGGAGAATCCACCCAACAAGAATGCACTTGAGGAGGGGAATAACATGGGGAATCCACCTAAGGAAGGGCTATGGAAAAACCGTGTCATGATAGCTATGGAAGTGGCAGAGGCATTATGGAAGCTCCACTCAACAACTTCGAAACCTATAATCCATAGAAATGTCAAATCTACAAACATATTGGTTGATGATATGCTCAATGATATCACTGCAAAAGTATCTGACTTTGGAATTTCAAAATTATTTCTCCAAGATCAAAAGCAATTGGTACAAGAAACTCTTCGATACTTAGATCCTGAATATTTACAAACTAATTAATTGACAGAGAAAAGTGATGTTTATAGCTTTGGAGTGGTTCTTGCAGAACTATTAATAGGAAAGGAAGTGTTTTTGAAGGATAGCTTTGAGGATGAAGGAAGTCTAGTAAGGTACTTTCTGTCTCACTAGGAACAAGGTCAGGTGTATGAAGTTCTTGATAATAGTATAGTTGAAGAAGGAAATGAGGAGCAGATCAACAAAGTCGTTGAACTTTCAAGGAGGTGTTTAAATTTGAAAGGCAATGAGAGGCCTAATATGGAGGATGTGGCAATGGAATTAGAAAGTATAAGAAACACCAACATGGATCCTTTGGATGATCCTCAATCAAGTGAACCAGAGGCTGAACGATCAACTAAACCAATGTCCGAACAACCAGAGATAGATGAAACATATGAAGATGAATGACTTCCCAGTTATTGTCCTAAATGATAAGAGAAAACATATGAATATGCTACTTGAAGGAAGCTGAAATCTTTGTACAAAATGGTGTTTTGTAATCTTTGCATGTTCCCTTCCTAGCTTTTAGTGTATATTAGCTGGTGTGTTTACTTTCTTTTGCTAATGCAATTATGACTACTTTTATTTTGTTGTTTTTGCATACAACTTGAATTGCTTGTCTTTAAATCGGTAAATACCTTGATTTCTTTCAACTTTCATATATATTAAGAAAATTCTATGACAAAAAAAACCTAAGCCATTCAAAGATAAAGTAACTTGTAAATTTGCAAGTTTAGGTAAAACCAAAGAGCTTTAAAAATTAAGTTGATGCTCCTTCCTTATTTATTCTTTATTGAATAAAATCCTTTAGATGATTTTTCAAAACCTAAATTATAATTGACTAATTCTTTTGGACCAAAAGTTCACATGCATTTGATACTCTCTTGACATTGCCACTGTGTGCTTGACTTGTTTGGTTTGATAATATTATGAAATTTCATTTTTATTTATTTATTTATTTATTTTGCTATGATGTTGATTTCATAATTTTTAATTTTAATTTGTTTCATATGGTATTTAACGTAAAATTCTAACTATGAATAGAAATATTATTTTGGCAAATATTCACTAATAGTTGCTTAAAATACCAAGGTAATTTCCAATCAAATAAATGTCTATCATCGACTCCCCTTTTGGCCATGGACCCATGTGTTGCTGGCGCTTAATTTCCATTACTATGTCAACTATTTAGGTCAATCTTTTTGGTCTCAAAGAGGTAGTTTTCTCTGTTAAATTGTTGATGTTGGGATGACATCATCTCAACATAGTATTTTTTTATTAAAAGAAAACAAAATATTATTATCGTTTGTTTAAAAAGTTGTTTATTCTACTCTTCTAGCCTTTGCCCCTGTTATTAACGTCATTGAGCTGACTTAAGCTTCAATAACGTTGGTCGCAATCATTTTTCACATCGCGAGTATTACCTGGTTTAAATGATTCCCTTCCAGGATATGACGAGAAGAAAATGACAAAGGATAAATCTCCATTTTGGAAAGTAGGATTTTTCTTTTGAGGAAGTAGTAACTCTGAACAAGCGCATCTGCCAAACAGCCAAAATCTTCACAGAAAGAGAAGAAGAAAGCCAACACATCTTTTCTGAAGATGAGGATAGGATCATTAGACGAGTCGGTTTCGTTACAGTTCATGGAGTCCAATGCAGGGGATCAAAGCCAAAGATTGATACAAATCATTAGCGACGATGCTGTGCTTTCTCTGAACAACCATGGGAATGATGTCAAAACTCTTGGGCTGTGGTTCCGGAGCTCTTTTCTTAGTCTATGAATTCTTCCAAAGGGTAGCCTCTTCAACTACCTATATCGCGCCTAACCATCCTCCTACGATCGAAAACCATCGTGGAGAAACAGCGGATGCGGTGTCGTACCTCAGTTCTGGAGCCTTGACATCAATAATCAATGATACGTCAAGTCCACGAACAGCTAGTCGACGGGGATTTCACTGCAAAACCCTCCGACTGTGAGGTACACAGGACCAAGCTTTAACCCGTAACTTGCCAAGATGATGATTTCACTACAAATATTAAAAGTTCAATTTGTAGATTCTACAAACATACCGCATGATGATGGTCTCACTACAAAAGTGTTTCACTTAAGAATCAGAGGAGCCAAGTCCCTATCCAAATTTGACGTTGTTAGCCCCTAACTTGTCTGCATGTGTCTTTGTGCTTCTGCATTATTTTCACTTTAGACACATTGCTATTAAAAACCCACGAACCTACTGCATGATAACGATTTCACCACAAAAGCGTTCCACTTTGGAATCAAGAGACCCTAGTCCCTATCCAAGTTTGACGTTGTCAGCCCCTAACTTGGCTGCACGTGTCAAAGTGCTTCCGCATTATTTTTACTTTAGATATATGTTGCTATTAAAAATTTTTGGTGTTAACATAAATACAGTAGGCTGACACGACTGGACAACTTGGTAGCAATGATCACCCGTGAGGAAGCACTAGTCGAGGCCTGGTAAAAGCATTTCCCGTACACTTTTACGGCCTTATTTAGGCAAGGAAGAAACAAAGAGTAGGGTATATTTGCGTTTTTAGATCCTCCCTTTCTTAATTTCAATTTCTAAATCCCCTGTTTTTATCAAGCACTATTATGGCACTGCTCACATGAGACGGCCTCTTTTTGGAGTGAGAATTTCTCGCTCATAACTAAGAAATTGTATATACAGTTAAAATGACCGATGAACCTGGTTTGCGACGGCGAATGAATAGATAAATAAAAGGGAACTATATTTTTATATCACTAAATACAAAATTAAAGGCTTACTTGCTGTCAATTGCTGTTTGTTTTCAAACACGTCAAAATTGAAGAGGCCCTCCTGTCGTGGCCATCGCTGGAAAATCAAGGCCTCAGAGTCACATCAAAACTTAAAGGAGGAAATGCTGTGTCAGTTCCTCGTAGACTGTAGTATTTGCAGAAGGCCCAGAGTTAGCCTTCAATCCATATGCCTATATAGGGGCCAGCATATCGAGGACTCTAGTACCACAAGCGACCACCAAACAGGGTAAAATCATCATCACACCATGGCCTTCCACAGCGAGCTCTTGCAAATCACTCTGCCTGGAGTGGTAATAATTGGAATTGCAGTGGTGGCAGCAGCAGCAGCACCTCTAGTCAAGCAAAACTGCCCCGAGAATTGTGGAAATTTAGGTATTCCGTACCCGTTTGGCATGGAGAAGGAGGTCTGCTACCTAAATAAAAATTTTATGGTCACTTGTCACAACGGAACACCAAAGCTGGGTAATGTCTCAGTAGAAATAATATCCCTTGAAACTCATGAGTTGCGTGCCTTGCAGATTGTGCTTCAGGCCTGTTCCGATCAGTCGGGTCAACAAACGAACGACTCCTCGCTCCTTGAATCTCCTCCGCTCACCATTTCCGGCCGCAAAAATAAGTTCACCGTTGTTGGCTGCAACACCTCTGGATTCCTTCGCGTGATCCAACATGGACGAGCATACGTGTTCGGGTGCACATCTGGATGCCCTGGCAGTATTAGCAATGTAGTCAATGGGTCTTGCTCTAGCGGTTGT
Organism: Casuarina equisetifolia; assembly: GCA_028551475.1. Classification (NCBI taxonomy): domain Eukaryota; kingdom Viridiplantae; phylum Streptophyta; class Magnoliopsida; order Fagales; family Casuarinaceae; genus Casuarina; species Casuarina equisetifolia. The sequence continues at coordinate 22,441,051 of CM052356.1, forward strand.
TGCCAGGTAGATCAGAGCCCCAGTAACTTAGTTTCGGACTTCAGTCCCTGCGGGTATGCTTTTCCTGTCAAAAAAGAGGAGTTCAGCTTCTCCTCCGTTTATCTTAGGGATCCACCCAACAAGATGGTTCCCGTGGTGTTTCAATGGGTAGTTGGCACTGAGACATGTGAAAAAGCGCGGAGAAAACAGGGTTTCGTATGTAATTCGCGCACAACTGACTGCGAAAACGGCCCAGGTGGGCTCGGGTACCGTTGCCTTTGCAAGCGTGAGATTGTTGTCCTCTCCAGGATCAACCATAGGAATATTACAAACTCTTGGGCTGTTGTTTAGAGACCAAGGTTCCTTTACTGGTCTATGAATTCATCTCTAATCGTACGCTTTTTGAGTACATAAATCGTGATAGTAAACTATCCCCCATGCAATGGAAAACTCGTATCAAGATAGCTGAAGAAATGGCAAAAGCACTAATATATCTCCACTCAACAACTCCAAAACCTATAATCCATAGAGATGTTAAGTCTACGAACATATTGCTCACTCATGATATCATTTCAAAAGTGTTTAATTTTGAAATCTCAAAATTGCTTTCCCAAGATTAAGGAAAAGTAATATAAGAAACTCTTAGATACTTAGATCTTGAATATCTATAAATTAATCAATTGACAGAGAAAAATAATGTTTATAACTTTAGAGTAGTTCTTATAGAGTTATTGATGGAAGAAGAGGCATTTTTATTGGATAGGTTTGAGGACGAAAGAAGTCTAGTCATAAATTTTCTTTTTTACTTGAAACAAGGCCAAATCTTTAAAGTAATTAATAATAATATAGTTGAAGAAGGAAATAAGGAGCAGAGCAAAGAAGCTGTTGAACTTGCAAATAAGTGCTTAAGAGTGAATGGGGATGAGAGGCCTACTATGAAGGAAGTTGTTGCGGAATTAGAAAGAGTAAGAAAGATGATTGCAGATCCTTCAAATAATCCTCAACCAAATGAACAAGAGTCTGAACAAGTGCCTGGTGAGACATCTGAAACATACGAAGATGATGGGAGTGGTGATGAAACCGTTGGATGATTTCTTGTTTATCGTCCTAAATAATAAGGAAGAAAACTAATTAAGATGCTGCTTGAAAGAAGGTTGAAATTTTTGTACAAAATGGTGTTTTGTAATATTTGGTGTGTTCCTTTTCCAGCGTTTAACATACACTAGCCAGTGTGTTTAGGTTACTTTGCCGCTACAGTTATGCTTGGTTGTATTTCATTACTTTTGCCTGCAGCTTGAATGGCTTGTCTTTTTATGAATAAATACCTTGATTTCTTATGATTATCATATAGCTTAAGAAAAGTGCAAAAGGAAAAACGCCAATTAAATGTTTGGCATGGTTAAAGTCCAACATACAATTCTGAATATCACCAGCAATATTATTTTGACAAAATATCAACTAATAATTGTTCGTCGTGGCAAATGTTTCAAGGATCTGACGAACTTTTCATCTAATTCCACTGTTGGCCATGAAGGATGCGCCGCTGACACCTAATTTCCATCGGTCTGTCCACTAAGAGGCAGTATTTGCGGTTAGGCTGTTGATGTCACGATTGCATAATCTCCACATAAAAAAAATTATTGGTGCTTGTTTAGAAAGGTAGTTTATTCTACTCTTGCTTGCCTTTGCCTGGATGTGGGTCTATTGACGGGTTCAAAAGACTCCACATCACAAAGCGCGGCCACGCCATCTATTGGCTCCAACCCAGGAGAAAGCTTGATGTCCAATTTGCTCTACAACTTACGTCTAACATCACACCGCCGGACACGGGGCCAAGCCACTAGAACAGTGTCCACATAAGGCTTTCTAAATTCACATATGAAGGAACTCATTCTTTCGTACTTTAACTAAGAAAACTGAATACCAAAAGCCCAATATTTTTTTAAGTTTTGTGTCTTGCCTCTCCTCTGTTATTTTAACCCTGTTCTTTGTTCTGGAACCAAACAGGCTACGAGTGCTGACGCACATTCTGGCACTCTCGATTCCCAATGCTTTAATGGTGTCAAGGCTGCTCTAAGCGAAAGCTACTAACAAACTCGGACAATGGCTTCTTCTCTTAGCCTTATTTGGCAATCCAATGAGGAGAGGTTTAAATTAAGTTGGTATCATGGTCAAATTTTATTTCTTTTTATCAATTTTATTTTGTTTGTGTGTTGAACTTTAATTACCTTTTTATTTTGTTGCTATCAAGTGAATGAATAATCAAATGCTTGTAACATAAAAAGATAAAGGAATGGAGAAAAAAAATGAACACAAGTAATTTTTAGTTAATCCAACCAGATTAAGAGGCTGCCTTTCCACTAAATCCCAATAAAACACCTTTTAGCTTACAATCCAAGACTTGTGGTTTTACAATATTGATTTCTTACAATCCAAGAGATTAAATAAGATAATCTAATAATCTATATTATAATGTAAGAGTTCATTTTAAAATTTTAAAATGTAAAATAAGAAAGAGGTCAAAGATTTATCCTTACGCTTTTAATATAAAACAACACCTATCTTTAACAATTATAGAATCATAGATATGGATGAAGTGGATTAGTCAACCACGATCACATAGACTGTGGTCTTCCCTAAAGTCTCTTCCAGGGACAAAAATAGGCGGATGAAGTCTGGAAAAGATGAAGACCATACTTTTATTTGTAGGCCTGACAACAACATTTGTGGGCGCAGGGAGTAAGAAACCAAGAGCGGGTTAAAACTGATCTTTAACCAGGTAATGTAAGTAAAGAAACAAAGAAGAAAGATAACCATGTAGGTTGTAATACTCTATGACAGACGTGCAGATGGGATTTACAGGTGAATTTATACAAGAAGCTAAGGAGGAAGAATTAAACCAGTACATAGTGGGGAACAGGTTTCTCAATTCTGAAGATGCAAAGACCTGCTCCAGAGACTTTTGGATTTTCTACGTAAAAGAATGGAGAACGGATTTTTGATTGTCCCATGGCAGGAGAGTTATTTCCACCTCTCTTTTTTCTGTCACTTCCAGTGGGGTTTTAATGTAGAGTACGTTTAATGGCGGCTTAGATGTTCGAGCACTCCCACTATTTGGTTTAAATGCTTTTAGTTGGCTTTTATGACAAGGTTGTTGGGATGACCCTTTAAGCTTTGTGTGGAGGCTTCTTTATTAGAGTTGTTGACTTTTAGACTTTTCTTCTTGAACACGTTTACAACCTTTGTAAATGTTGAGAATTCAAGCTTGTCTCTCTTATCACTTATTAGGATCTAAATGTGGCTTTGATATTACTTGTTGGAGGAATTCAACCAAGTTAAATTATCTATAGAGAAATCAAACACATAAATATAAGAACACACACCCAAACATAGCAAATTTAAAAAGTTCAGAATATTATAATATCTTACGTTCCCTGTAGTCTCTTCTCATTAAATTTTCTCATACTTTCCCTCTCCTTAAATAGGTATCTCATAGATTCTCTCATTAACTAGAATCCACATGAGGTGCCCTTACCAACAATTAACCCTTTATAGGGATTCTCTCAACTTGCCTACTAGGTTTCTCTATACTTTCCCTATTTATAGAGAAACACCTAAAGGAATTCTAGTTGAATACTACTAGGAAAACCTACTTCCACAAAAAGATAACCTACTTTCTCAGCAACGGCACCAAAAACTTGTTTAGTGAAATTATATATGTAAGTGTACATGTCAAACAAGTAATATAATAATAAGTATGAGTATCCTCTCGCAAAGACTGATGATTATTAAGCTAATTAATTACTAATGATGAATAATTTCTAAAGTTTATCTAACCAACCGAAATAATAGAACATTGATTAACTAACTAAATTTAACCTAAACTTGAAAACTAAAATATCCTAGAGCGTCCGATTTCACCTAATTACTAGATACAAATATAGATCATTCATGCTTGTAAGATTGATTTTAATCATGTGATGGCAAAATTTCCTAGTTTATTCACTACCCTTTGTCTAGGTATAGTAAACCTACTTAGCTTATTAACTCACTGTATTTCTACCCATGAATTAAATGAACTAAGTGCATTAAGATATGTGAATATTTTAGTTTACACCTAAAGCCACACAAATCATATGGTATATGTCTATCCATATTAACTTATGGTTGCACATTAATTGAAACAACTATATATTATCTCCTATCGGTCTCAAATATGCAAATCAAATCATTTAAGTAGTGGTTAATCACTTAAAAGTATTAAACTCCGTAATATGCAACTTCACACAAATAAAACATCTCACAAAACATAATAATCATGTCATTCATACCATTGTAATCAAATTAAATCATAGCTTTAACAAGATAAAGTTAAAAATGGCATTTACAAACACAGAAATGGTGTAAGAAATTGAATAAGTATTCTGAAAATTAAAAACATTAAATTTATTACCAAAATATCTTCAATTCAAAGAAAGTTTGGTCGAATCTACACATTAAAGGGAGGAAGAAAAGCTATCTAAAAAATAGGAAGAAAACGAGCTAACACAAGCTTTCATGCGCCGTCGCCATGCCCCGTCACGCGCCAATGCAACGCCTGGCTGTGCGCCGCCATGTGCCGCTGCCGTTCTTCACGGAAACCACTAAAAATGGTCAAGGATGATGCCTAGAGTGCCAATCTACAAAAAGATTGCGCTAATTCGCCCAAAAAATGTGCAGAGAGGAAAACTCCAACTAGCATTCATTGTCTCTTACCGGAAATTGCGCACAAATTGCCCAAAAGCAACTGTAGAAACACTAGAAATAGCTTCTCCTCGTGGAAACCACTCAAATTTGGCTAGAAATAGAGACAAACGGAGCTCCCTCACAGGAAAAGAACACAATAGTCGGCTTTCGCCTGACCACCCGAAGTCTTCAGAGTCCTGCGCTGTCGCGCGTGGCCTTTACTTTTTTGGCAAGGTCCACTTAGTCATCGAAAATTGCCTCCCTCTCCCGATAAAATGCAACTCTTTCTCTTCTAGTTTTCTTCCTTCATGATAATCCCATTTTTTCTCTCTCTTCTTTCTTCGCTTGATAATTAACCCCGCGCATGTTCTCCTTTTCCTTCTTTTTCTTTTGTTTTTATGCTATTTGGGGTTTCCTGCATGAAATAACAAAACTTGCATAAATATGAACAAAATGCGCATATCATTTAATAAATACTATAATATATAATACCTAACGTAGTTAAAATAATTCTATATAAACTAAAGTTATCAACACCCCTAAACTTAACATTTTGCTCGACCTCAAGCAAAAGCTCTAAACAACTTATTATGACAACATAAAAAAAAGAAAAAAAAAATTACACATGAAAAGCACTAAACAACATATTCTAACAACACAACCAATCACTAAATGATAATTGCCCAAACACCCCTGAACTTATCATTATGCTCGTTCTCAAAAAAAGAAATAAACAAAACATACTAACAACTAATCCTTCCATGTTATTCTCCTATAATTGCTCAACTTAACAATTTAAAGAAAAACATAACTTTCATCCAAACATTGCAATTGGTTTATAAGGTAAGATAGACTCCTAACTATGTCAACCATGTGTGTGTGTGTGTAAATCTGTATTTTTTCTCAATTATATGCACTCTAAATAGATCCACATTAATATGCAATCTCTCAAAATCTTTAACCAAACCTTATAAGTTTGCTTTTCATTCCTCTCTCCATTAATGTAATCCAATTATCTAACTAAGAATCAATAGGACTTTCATACGCTTGTAATGTAAGGTTGGGCTAAGGGTAAGGTGAAAGTCATTTAAGCTCAGATAACCCATGGACACATTACTTTATGAGATCTCATCAAAATTCTACCTTTTTACTCCTTAAAGATAATCATCTTCCCTCAATATATTCTTATTCTTTCTTGTTCATGCACATTTTGATTTTTCTTAGAATTTGACACTAACATAAGTCTCAATCATGTATGCAACAATAAAGTAAAACAAAATTATTTAAGCATAGCCACCTCAATCATTTCCTACCAATGATATTCAATTACAATGCTCAACCATATCTTTCAGAGAATTGTGTGACTTGAATCTAACAAAAGATAATGGGATTATTCCATCCTAAAGCAAATGCTTCCAATTTTTTTTTTTCATTTTCATTTGCATTTGCATTTACAAAAGTGACATACTATGCTATACACAATCATTTCAATCAACTTCTTCCTATACTACATCCTTCTCCTCAACTTCTCTTATGATTAAATCAACTTATACACACAAGAAGTCAATATGTTCATGGGACTAGGACAATGAGATAGATTGATCAAAAGGCTAAGAGATATCATATGTAGGTGTCATTCAACAAAATTAGGATAAGAACAAGGCTCAACAGGGTGACTGGGAATAAGTAAATAGGGTTAGCTTGAAAGGCTCAATCGATCTAAAGATGACCTAAATCATTTTCTTAGTTAGATGTAACCTAGGATTTCGCCTCAAGAGGAAATTAAGCAAATTCTAAGATTCAGGTGAGATCCAAGAAAATCACACACTTCACATGAATGTTCTTTAGAAATAAACATAATTTCAAAAAAATACAAACTTTTAGTGCTCAATAAGTGAATCAACATAATCAAAATCACATTTACATCATACCGCAATTGTAGGTTTGAACAAAATCCACATCTCCCTAAGAATTGCCAAGAATTCACAACAAGGAATCCAATCATGGTGATCATGTTCCATCACAAAACAAAACAAATTTCACAAAAAAAAATAGACTTCTAACACAACTTTTAACACAAAATAGAAAATTTCAACACAACACATCACAACACTTCCAACACATTTCCAACATAACATAAAACACTTCCAATACACTCCCTTTATACTTCCAATACAACATCAACTACCATAATACACAACTTCCAACACAACCCAACAAAATAGTACACTTCCAACAATAACAATAACACCCTCAAACTTGAATAAAGCATTCTCCTCAATGCTAAAAGAAAACAAGGCAATATAAAGAAGGAATAAGGAAACTCCCTTGATTGCAGGTTGTGTCCATGTGAGTTGTGATGAATCTATGGTGACATCATTTTAGTAAAAAGACTAACAAAATGCTTGGGTTGCCTCCTAAGAAGCACTTGCTTTATAGTTTTTAACTAAACTATCCTCCATGTTGTTGCTCAAGGAGGATGGAATTCCAATAGTTTAGGAGACAACTTATATTGCATGATGGTTAAGCATTTTGCAATCAACATTACCGTCTCATATAGTTCCAACTTCCTTTTGTTCTCTAGTATCTCCTTCAAAGATTCTGCATGATTAAGTATTTGAACTGGAGTCTCTGCAAAAATTGTTTTGTGTAATTTTAAAGATATATTAAGGAATTTCAAAAACTGCTTATCTTTTTTGTGTTACTGGAATCTCTGAGGAGATGGAGCTGGAGGCATAAAGGGCTTAGGATTGTCTGAAATTAGTTTGCTCCTAGGTACCTCCTCTAGTTATGTGTTGACATCTTTATCCATTTCCTTGAAAATCTCCTTGTCAGCATCATCTTCTCCCATTTGGTTGCCATTCTTTAAGGTTATTGCCTCTATGGTATCTTCAAGACTTTTCTCTATGTCGCTAAGAAAAGGACCCTTTTGACTCTCTAAGATCATGCTGATCAGCTGACTCATCTACACCTCTAATTGTTTGATTGAAGCTTCTTGTCTTTGAAAGATCGCTTCTTGATTTTGAAATCTTGCTTCAATCCTCTCCATAGAGTTCTGTGCGGTGATGGCCAACTCACTGATCATGTTTTTGAAGTTAGGTTTCACCTCTTTTGTTTACTTGGATGTTAGTAGTGGTCTTACATCATTTGGATTACTCCATGAAAATGTTTGATGGTTGTGCCATCCCGGATTGTACGTGTTGGAGTAATAATCATTTTGTGACCTGCTAGGAGTCCCAACAAAATTAGCATAATCATTATAATGAACAAAAGGGTTACCTACTTGACATTCCATGCTTTCATATGTTCTACCACAAAATTAACATTCTCTATTCTTTAAGAACACTTCCCATTCTGCATGTAAGTCGATGAGGGTATCTACTTTATGTGTTGGCTTGATCTCAAAGTAGTTTGCCTGACTTGCAAGCATTTAGAAGCTTGATGTGGCATTCCAAAATATTGGTGCAGCATAATCTCTCAGAAGTCTATGTGTACCATCATTGTTCTCTATCTTTGTTGTTTAACAACAAAATCATTTCTAGTAGAAAATAAAAAGAAAGCAAAATAAAGGCAATAAAAGCTAGATTAAACTTAGAAGCTATTCGATACTAATATTAATTAACAGTAAAACAACCAATCCCCAGCAATGACACCAAAAACTTGTTTAATGAAATTCTACATGCAAGTGTACATGTTGAACAAATAATATAATAATAAGTATGAGTATTGTCTTATAAAGACTGGTGATTACTAAGCTAACTAATTACTAATGGTGATAATTCCTAGAGTTTATCTAGCTAATCAAAATGATATAACATTGATTAACTAACTAAATTTAACCTAAACTTGATAACTGAAATATGTTAGAGCATCTGATTTCACTTAATTACTAGATATGAATGTACATCATTTATACTTGTAAGATTGATTCTATTTATGTAATGGCAAAATTTTCTAATTTATTCACTATCCTGTGTTTAGGTATAATAAACCTACTTAGCTCATTAACTTACTGTATTTCTACCCATAAATTAAATAAATTAAATGAACTAAGTGCATTAAGATATGTGAATATTTTAATTTACAATTAAAGCCACATAAATCATATAGTATATGTCTATCCATATTAACTTATGGTTGCACATTACATGAAGCAACTATATATTATCTCTTGTTGGTCTCAAACATACAAATCAAATCATTTAAGTGATGGTTAATTACTTAAAAGCATTAAATTCTGTAATATGTAACTTTACAAACAAAACATCTCACAAAACATAATAATCATATCATTCATACCATTGTAATCAAATTACATCGTAGCTCTAACAAGATAAACTAAAACATGGCATTTGCAAATACAAAAATAGTGCAAGAAATTGAACAAAGCATTTTGATAATTAAAAACATTAAATATGTCACCAAAATGTCTTCAATTTAGAGAAAGTTTGGATAAATCTACACATTAGAGAGAGGAAGAGGAGTTGTCTGAAAAATGGGAAGAAAATGAGCCAACACACGCTTTCACGCGCCATCGCCACGCACCGGTGCCACACGCTGCCGTGCGCCACCATGTGCCACTGCCATTCTTTAAGGAAACCACTGGAAATGGTCAAGGATGATGCCTAGAGTGCCAATCTACAAAAAGATTGTGCTAATTCACCCCAAAAACACATAGATTTAAGAAAAACTCCAACCAACGTTCACCATCTCTTGCTGGAAATTGCCACACAAATCACCTAAAAACAACTGTAGAAATGCTGGAAATAGCTTCTCCTTGTGGAAACCACTCAAATCTAGCCGAAAACCGCTCAAGTCTAGCCATAAACAGCGACGAACAGAGCTCCCTCACCGGAAAAGTAGAGGCCACATGCAACAGTGTAGGACTTTAAGGATGCCAAACGGTTAGGCAAAAGCTGACTGTTGCTTTCTTTTTCTCTACAAGATATTTCCTGACAAAATGAGACTCTCTCTCCTATGGTTTTCTTCCTTCGTGATAATTCCCCTTTTTCTCTCTCTGCTTGATAATCAACTCCGTGCATGTTCTCCTTTTCCTTCTTTTTCTTTTGTTTTTCTGCGATTTGTGGTTTCTTGCATGAAATAACAAAACGTGCTTAAATATGAACAAATGCGCATATCATTTAATAAACACTAAATAAATAGTACTTGAAGTAGTTAAAATAATTCTATATAAACTAGAGTTATCAGAATCCTAACTCGATACTACCATGAAACCACTACAACTATAAGATATTTTCTCATTTTACAATTACATAGAGACCCTTGATTGTAATAACAATCATACCCTTTAACTTAATTGTTCCATCAATCATAACAATTTCCCTCTTGGAACAATTTGTGTAACATACCTGCACTATAGGAAAGTATAGAAAATTTCTTTAAATATATTAACTACACAACCACAATATTTGGAAAGAGAAAGATTGGATAAACTCTTTTCAACTATCAGAACTATAGTCTTTGGACATAAAAAAGACAAAGAAAACTCTCTTCAACCACAATCTTTTGAAAGAGAAGATTGCAAAAAACTTTCTTCAACTTCTACAACCACAATGTTTTTAATAGAGAAAAATTGAATAAAACTCTCTTCAAAATAAGCCCTCATCAACTGTGCCATCTTGCCTATTTTTAAACCATACTTCTCTTAGGTCATACCTCTTTAGGCACTTCCGTTGCAGCCTCTTTTAGGTTACACCTCTCCTAAGCTGTGTTTCTCTCTAGGCATTTGTACATCATCATGGGCTTTTTCCATTCAAATGTGTCCTCCACCATAAGGCCCTTAATAAAAGCAAAAATCATGGAACTTCAACAACAATTGAGATCACTCTTCAAAATCCCCAACGAAGAGTCCACCTCCCATCCAGAATTATTGATGCTTCCCTAGAGTCAACCATCATAGCCTTAATACACCTCATCTAGATATCAACAAATTTGAAAATCTCAAACTTTTACTTCATTAATCACATCAATATATGAGCATCACATTAACATAAGAGCATCACAAGCTCCCCCTCAATCAATAAATCGTCAACAACATTAACAAAGTGCTCCCCCTAAAACAGTAATCCATCATCAAACAATAATATCTCTACCATTCTCTGCCATATGATGCCACAATTTGAGCCAAAGAAACACAACCACTACCATAAACAATATGATTAACCTCATCTTTAATTCAACAATTTCAAGAATACTGATCATCTCCAAAATGTCATGTTCTTTAACAAAAAATCTCCAATTTAGCTTATAAATGCTCAAATCTGGACAGAGAGATATATATCTACACTTTGCAAACCTCAATTCACTACTCCAACAATATATTCCGATTGATCTACATCAATATCATCCAAAATCAAAACTTGTTCAATGGTCATTATGTTCACTACGTTCGATCTATCATTTATGGTCCTAATCTTCAACGGTCGATGCTTACCACACCACTTGTTGAGAATCTAAGCTTGTCTCCTATACCACTTGTTAGGATCCAAACGTGGCTTTGATACCACTTGTTAGAAGAATTCAACCAAGTCACATCATCTATATAAAAATCGAACACACAAATATAAGAATGCACACACCCAAACATAGCAGATTTAAGAGATTTGAAACATCATAATGTCTTACGTCTCCTGTGGTCTCTTCTCATTAGATTTTCTTATACTTTTCTTTTTCTCAAATAGGTATCTCATGAATTCTCTCATCAACTATAATCCACAAAAGGGGCCCTTTCTAACAATTAGCCCCCCCATGGGAACTCTTTCAACTCATCTACTAGGTTTCTCTATACTTCTCTTATTTATAGAGAAATCCCTAAAAGAATTCTAGTCAAATACTACTAGGAAAACCTACTTCTACAAAAGGATAAGAATCCTAACCCAATACTACTAAGAAACCCATTACATCTAGAAGATATTTCCTGATTTTATAATTATACAAAAACTCATGATTGTAATGACAACTATACCTTTTAACCTAATTATTTTATCAATCTTAACAATAAATAAGTCCTATCTATCATTCGTATCATAGGAACTATGGACCCCAGCAGTATGAACGACAAAAAAACATTTATCGCTGACACAGACTTATGGCTATGGACCGCAGTACTATGAATGACAAAAAAACATTTATCGTAGACATAGGCTTTTGGCCAACCATGGACCACTAGAATTGTGAAAGGAAAAAACAAGAGAACCATGAACCACTAGAATTGTGAAGGAAAAAAACAAGGACATAAACAAGAGAACCATGGACCACTAGAATTGTGAAGGACAAAAACAAGAGAAAGAGAACCATGGACCACTCGAATTGTGAAGGAAAAAAACAAGAGAACCATCGACTGGAATTGTGAAGGACAAAAACAAGAGAACCAAGAGAACCATAGAGCACCAGCTGGAAACTGAAGGTCGCCTTCTGGACGAATAGTTGTTGCCAGAGTGGTGTGACCGTGCGTCATTGAGCTGACCTTGGCTTCGGTAACGTCAACCGAAATAATTTTTCACATCGAGAGTATTTCTAGGTTTAAATGATTCTTTTTTCAGGATATGACGAGAAGAAAATGACAAAGGATAATCTAGCTTTCGGAAAGTAGGATTTTTATTTTGAAAAATGAGTAACTATAGAACAACCACATCTACCAAACACCCACCAAATTTTTTTGAAGATTAGGGTAGGATTCTTAGCCAAGTCGGTTTCGCTAAAGTTCGTTAAAGGAATTCTACCTCTAGGGGAACATTTAAAAAAAAAAAGAGACAATATCCTTGTTATTTATATTGATAGTACAAGTAAAGTAAAATGTTAGACTGATTGATGTGAAGACAAGGTATAATATTTAATTCCTTATTATATAAACTTGATGAACAGATGTAAAAATTCAAAGAAATAAAAATATAATCAATTAGCATAAATGTGTAGTTGTTAATAAAAAATAAAATATTATACTAATTGAAACTTAGTATAAAGTAAAATTAATTATTCAAGGAAGCTCATAATGCTCTTGGCTTAGTTGATATTTCCATGAAATTTTCCTTCATTGACTTAGTAAAGAGCCAAGAGTTGTAAGAACTTACAATCTTATTATTGAATATCCAAAATTAGCCATTTTATCGGTTAAGAAATTTACTTCTTGAAACATGTGAAATATATGAACATTAAGAGAAATATAACTAAAATATTTGCAAGCCAACAACCAAGGAGTAGAGTAAAATTTTTTTATGCATTGAATCATAAATTAAGAGCTTGTTTCTATCTTGTACAACATGATTGCTTCCTTATTGTATATTTTCAAATTTGTAAGTAAAGCTAAGACCTTTACCTTTGCACTATCTCTATTTTTCAAATTAGCTATTGCAATCACGAAGTTCAATATAGTAGATCAAAGCTAAAAATTGATCAATTCATTAACAACATTGTTATTTTCAGACAACAGGATTTCCTTTTGATGTATATTTCCACACCTTTAAGCAAAGCTAAGACTTCTGTCTTTGCAGTATCTTCATCTTCTGAGTTAACTGTTGCAATCATGAAGTCCAATACAGTGGATCAAAGCCAAAAATTGATCAATTCATTAACGACATTGTTGTGCTTTCTCTTAACAACCATGGGAACGATGTCGAACTCTTGGGCTGTTGTTCAGGATTTCATCCAAAAGGTAGCCTCTTCAACTACCAATGTGGAGAAACAGTGGATGCAGGGTCGTACCTTCACTCTGCAGCCTTGACTTCAATTCAACAGTCACTGATACGTCAAGTCTACAGACAACTACTCGACGAGGATTTCACCGCAGAACCGTCCGACTGTGGGATACAGAGGACCAATGTTTAACCCGTAACTTGCCAGGAAAGAAATCTAGGTGCTTCTGAATTATTTTTACTTGAGGTATACAAATATTAGAAGTCTTTCCAGTAAATTTCACAAACATGTCACATGATGATGATTTCACTACAAAAGTACTCGAGTTTGGAATCAAGAGAGCCAAGTGCTTATCTACGTTTGACGGTGTCAGCCCCTAACTTGTCTGCACGTGTCAAAATGCTTCCCCATTATTTTTATTTTAGATATATTGCTATTAAAAAACTGCGATGTCAACATAAAAATAGCAGTAGGCTGATACGACTGAACAACTTGGTAGCAATAATCACCAGTGAAGCAATGATCACCCGTCATTGATATATAATTATCAAATTAGCCTATATTTGCTAACCAACTAGCATTCAACAAACCTTATACAAGTACATATATCAAAAGCATTTTAATCAAACTTATGGTGTACTAAATCCAAATCTCATATAACATTTTAAGCTTCAATATTCACTCAATAATTTGGATTTTTTTAAATATAAATAAGCACAAAACATATTGCAAAGAGTATACTAACAATTTTATTACAAATTATCTTAGTTGAAACCTAGGAAAGAAATTTCCACCCAAGCAACATCAAAAGCTACTCCATGGAGCCTAAACAAGGCAAATGAGTTATAATAGTAAAGAAGAATGGCCAATTCCAGTGTAAGTGGTATTTAAAAGATTCTAGTTAGGAATTTATACTACTTGGACTAGTTGCTATGACCAAATTAATGGTTATGTAGGATTTGTTTATCAACCATACAACACAATGGATGAAGCTAAACGAGCTTTTACTAACTATATACAAGCAGCATTAGCCAAAGGTAAAGCCAAAAATGTTACTTTTGTAAATTCCAAACAAGATTTTTCAGCAACGTCTTTCGGGGATATAAATGGATATATATTAAGTAACTGTCGTTCAACCATGTCCATGCCGAAATTATCTCTTTTAAAATTTTGGGCTCATGATGAACGCCACTTTCTTTACAATAAATATGTTGAACGAGTCAAATAAACTACAAAACATAAGTCTATTCATAAGAACATCAGATTGATAGAAATATGACAAAAGAACGACAATATTTTGATGAATTTTTAATTTATATATAGTGTTATCCTCTCAACATAATTTTGAACCTTAAATTTCTTTAAGCTAGAGAAAAACCCACAAATGAATAAAATACCTCCTAGCCCACCACTTTTTCTTTCTTTTGTCTAAGGAATGTACCTATTCACTCAAAAATGGAACTTACGTTACTAACGTTATGCCTAAGAGCATAGTGTGTGACAATATGATGTACCATAGTGGTCATAAGGAACAAAATGTAACCACAGAAATACTGGTTTGGCTTAACTAAATCGATAGTGCTTTGCACTATATCTAGTTTCTATCAAACAGGACATGCCTTATTGGTTCACGGAACAAGACATAGTTCACGCCTATTAATTTCTCTTCTATTTGACATGTTAGCAACATCCTCGAGTTATTTAACTATTAACGTTCCCTTACCCCAAAACAATCAATTCGTTTTTCTTTTGCATTTATATTTTAGTTATTTTATTTTTATAGAATCGGCTTAAATATCTTTTATCTTTAAGTGTAAAGTCCAAAATTTTCCTATTTTTGAAAAGAAACCTGCTTTTCCAAGTCCTCATATTTTAGCTTATGTTAAATATATTTCTATTTTAAGCAAATAATTAGGTTAACAATTTTGGTACCAAATTATTTTCGTATTTAATTTTTTTTCGAATAAAAGGAAACAGTTGTTTCTATTGTTAAGAATATGAAACTCTTATTTCGTCAACATCTAAGCCCTTCAGAAAATGTAATTTTTGAAAGGTTGAAGAATCATAGATACCGGTTTGAGCTCCCACGCTGAAGAACGGATTAAGTGTTCATACAACTGCCTCTGAAAACAAAAAGAAAAAGAAAAAAGTGCTTCCACGCGATGTCATCCACGAAGCTACATTCCTTGGATTGGGTCTTCCCTAAAGTCTCTCCCAGCCACAGAATTTGGCCGACCACGACAGGACAAGATAAGGGCCGTACTTTAAGACGTAGGCATGACAACAGCACTCGTTGGCGCTGCGATGGGCGGATTAGCAGGGAGTAAGAAACAAAGATTAGGGTAAAACTGGCCTTTACCAGGTCATATTAGTGCTACCTTCCATGCGTTTCACATGCACGGGTCCACGGAATTTCAAAAGCAAGGAGAAGAGACGTATATGGCCGACATAGACTTTTGGCCAACGCCAGCTGGAAACTGAAGGTTGGTGGCCTTGCGTCCTTGAGCAGACGTAGGCTTAGAAACGTCAGCCAAAATAATTTTGCAGTCTATGTCAATCACGTGAAAGTTGAAAAGGCCCTACCATCGTGGCTATGGCTGGAAAATCAGGCCTCGCTACAAGCTTACGGACAACAAACTTTAAGATCATACGAAGGACTTGGGAAGGAATGCTGTACAAGAACATACACAGAAAGCCTAGACTTCGCCTTCAATCCATATGCCTATAAAAGGGTCAGCGCATCTAAGAGCCTAACACCACATGCGAGCACTAAAGAGAGTAGAATTGTTATCAGACCATGGGCTTACTAGGGAAGCTGTCGCATATCACTCTGCTTGGAGTGGTAACTATGGCAATTGCAGTGGTAGCAGCAGCTCAAGCCTTGCCAAACTGCGACAACAGTTGTGGAAATATTCCTATTCCATACCCGTTTGGCATGGAGAAGGGCTGCTACTTAGACGAGAGTTTTATGGTCAGTTGTATACGCCAAAAACCAAAGTTAGGTAATATCTCCGTAGAAGGCATCTGGCTTGAGAGTCATGAGTTGCGTGCTTCGCAGACTGCGGCCAGAGACTGTTACAAAAAACAGTCGGGTCAACCTGTACGAGAGAAGAACGACAACTCCTCGATCCCTGAAGCTCCTCAGTTCACCATTTCCGGCAAAAAGAATAAGTTTACCGTTCTTGGCTGTGACACTTTTGGATTCCTTGACGGGTTCCACCAAGGAAAACAATACCAGATCGGGTGCTCAACTAGATGCCCTAGCCTTAGCAATGTGGTCAACGGGTCTTGCTCTGGCGTTGGGTGTTGCCAGGTAGATATTCCGGACGGCTGGACAAATGTCTCGGTGTCTGTTAACAGCTTCGATAGTCACTCTCAAGTATTAGAATTCAATCCCTGTGGGTATGCCTTTGCTGTCAACAAAGACAAGTTCAACTTTTCCATCAGTTACCTCAATCCACCCGGTGAGACGGTCCCAGAGTTCCCAGTGTTCCCAGTGGTGCTTCAATGGGCAGTTGGCAACGAGACATGTCAAGCTGCGGAGAACAAAACGACTTATTTATGTCAGGGTAACAGAACTTACTGCGAAAACGCCACAGGCGCAAGCGGGTACCGATGCTTGTGCAAGCAGGGTTACCGAGGGAACCCATACCTCCCTGATGGTGGTTGCAAAGGTAAAAGACGGAGAAATTTTGCTGAGTTTCAACATCAATTCTGACATTTATTTTTCCTTTCGTTCTGGGTACGTATTTTATTATGCATGTGTTGACGGGTCGATGTTTTTCACTTGATCTGCAGACATTGACGAATGTATCGAAATTCCGCATATCTGCACCAAAGATGAAAAGTGTCACAACTTCGAAGGTGGTTTTGAATGTCGTTGTCGCGACCGGTTCAAGAGGAAGAGAAGAAAAGGTCCTCCTGGCTGTGATCCGAGTCCCGGTTTCACGACCGCGATTTCCATTGGTAAGTAGATTCACGTCTTGTACGTCTAAACTTGGGTGGCCGAAAATTCTGGCATATTAAATTTGCAACCGGTGGTGAAATAACGTACCCGGTTGGTTCAATAGTTGACAGGATTTCTAATTAAATGCTTATTTATTTTTTCCGTCGGTGGAGTATTTGCGTGGATTATACTTGCATACCTTAATACAATGACATCTTATATCTATTGTCATGTTGATATGATTGGGCATAGTACACAAAAAAAGAAAAAAAAAATGCAAAAAGCAGATCAATCATACAAATGGCGGGCCCGAATAGCACAGGACATTGAATATTGACCCACGCCAATTGGAAACCGAAAGGTTGCTAATTGAATGATTAATGTTGGCAAGAGACCGCGATGATATCCTAGTTTAAATGACTCTGTTTCTTTTCTTCTTCTTTTTTCTCCCCTTACCATGTTTTTAAAAAAAATGCAAAAAGCAGATCAATCATACAAATGGTGGGCCCGAATAACACAGAAGGACATTGAATATTGACCCACGCCAATTGGAAACCGAAAGGTTGCTAATTGAATGATTAATGGTGGCAAGAGAACGCGATGATATCCTAGTTTAAATGATTCTGTTTCTTTTTTTTCTTTTTTTTTCTTATCATGTTTGGCAAAGCATTGCAAGCTGCTAGAGATTGAATTTTAATCTATTTACAATGGTGTTAAGTCAAAATGAATAACGTTTCAGCCTTTCAACTGCAGTGACTACCGTGAGCTTTGCTGCTACGCTTCGCGTGAGCTTTCGGCTGTACTTGGGACACGAGAAAAGAAATAGACAGAAGTTCTTTGATCAAAATGGCGGCTCGGATTTAGAAGAGAAACTACAAGGTCAAGCCAAAATGTTTACCGTAGAGGAACTGAAGAAGGCTACCAAAAACTTTCACAAGA